>CM054115.1:120903965-122103965 GCA_028673005.1 Tanypteryx hageni
TTGATTTCGTCTATAATTAAAAACTTGAGAAAACTATTCATCTTACTTTGAATGCATTTTGTAAATGCCATAGGATAGCGGTTAAAAAATCCTTTGCGGAAAACCCTCGTACTTATGAGAACGCGCAATGGGCCTCTGCCCTGTGACTGTTTGTGTTTATTCAGGTAGGCGTTTCTCACAGTTCAGAAGAAACTCCAGTCATGAATGTGCCGGTTATATGCTTGAACTGCATCCGTTGTTCATGTGCATTCCTTATCTCCAATCTTGATTAAATACTTTGTTTGACTCTATAAATAAGTGGAGTTTTCATTCTACTATTATATTACGCGGAAGTCTATTTTTCGTCGGAATCGATCGTCATTGTACCAGGAACATGAGATTTTATGCTTCCGGAGGAGAAAACTGTCGCACTCCATCTTTCGAAACCGTTAACATTAAAAGGGCTTCAATGTTTCTTGCATTAGAGCTCATAAATCCCTTCTTGCTTAAAAGAACGAAGCAAACCCTTCTCACCACAATACCTCCCTCTCTCGACCTCCGAGCATATCGCCGAGGAAACAACCTTATTTACGATGCGCGCGAACCGTAACTCCTTTGTTGTCCGTCAGATGGCAGAGCATTTAAAACGCGCGAGCGGTATGCGAGATTCCATAGTCGCGGGACGTAATGCGAAGAGGTACAGTTTTAGCGGGAGTCGATGTTTCAACGCCAACATACGCATCGAAAGGGCATTAATGCGGTCTTCATCCATCCATCCTTCCGCACTCCTTCCTCACTCCTTCCTCTCTCCTTCCTCCCTCTCTCCTTCCTCCCTCTCTCCTTCCTCTCTCCCTCCCTCCCTCTCTCCTTCCTCTCTCCCTCCCTCCCTCCCTCTCTCCCTCCCTCCTTCCTCTCTCCCTCCCTCCTTCCTCTCTCCTTCCTCTCTCCCTCCCTCCTTCCTCTCTCCCTCCCTCCTTCCTCTCTCCCTCCCTCCCTTCTCTCTCCCCTCCCTCCATCCTTCCTCTCTCCACCCCTCTCTCCACTTTCCTTCCTCCCTCCTTCCTCTCTCCCCTCCCTCCCTCCTTCCACTCTCTCTCTCCCTCCTTCCACTCTCCCTCCCTCCTTCCACCCTCCCTCCCTCCTTCCTCTCTCCCTCCCTCCTCTCTCCCTCCATCCCCTCCCTCCTTCCTCTCTCCATCCCTCTCTCCACTTTCCTTCCTCTCCGTCCTATCATCTCCTAGGGTACGGGACCCGTTCAAAAACATATCAACCCTACAAAAGATCCGTATTCTGAAATTAGACTCAGAGCCGGACACAAATCCACTTATGTCTAGGAGATGTAAATATTTCCGGTCAGAATACCATCATCGCGCCAGGGATGTGCCTTTTGCGGCCACGACATCATAATCTGCATTCTGAACCGTTCCTCAATTGTCGTTGTCTCCGATCACGACGTCCTGCAGACAAGGAATCCCAAATGAACTACGAGAGTGAAGATCCTTTCATCCCGTCCCGTTCACTATTGGCTGCGGAATCGAGATAAACTGGCAACTGCTTCTGTTATACGAATTCAACGACTTGAAAAGGGCACAACTTCTTAGTCTCGCCCATGAAGATTTCATAAAATGACTAATTTTTGCATTTAAAGCTTGAGTTGTATTTATTTATGAGATTTCCGTATTGGAAGGGAATGCATAAGATTCAGGATACGACCATATTATCTGCGCTCGAACTTTTATTTACAGTTGTAATGTGTCTTAATCATGGGCGGATCCAGAACCTTCCCAAGGAGGGGGCGATCGCCCCAATTACCCCTCCCCCGTCTTGATTCCTCTTCTGCCGACAACCGTACATTTTTAAAATCCCTACCCCCATCAGAATCTTTCTTTCCCTTGTCATACAGACTTAATCTTCGGTGTAGAAACAATGGATGTTGCGCAGAATGAATTTAAAAATGCAATGGGGTCGTCCAAGGGGAGGGCGATCGCCCCTCCCTTGGATCCGCCACTGGTCTTAATAGTACGGAATGTGAGGATTGTTTCAATTTTAAGACATTTTCGTTGACAATAAATGTTATATTTGAGAGTTGACGGCTTCCCATATTATTTTCTGTCTCTCTCGTCTCCCTCGCATGTTTTGTGACGCCGCTTTCATTTACGCGCGATTCTTCGTCGAGAAAATGCTGTCTTAGAAGCTTACCGCGACACGATTTTACGAGCCGCGCGCAAATTGTGTCGAAATGGCGCAGTGGCTGCTGGGTGGAGTCTGCGTGCCGCGTGCACGCCTTCGTGTGTTTAGGTTGTTTGCTCAAGCGATTCATATTATCTCGGCGCGTGTTTCAGCGCTAGGTCCGAGGACCGTTGCGGTCGCTTTTATTCTATTGTCGGTTGGATACATTCGGAGAGGCTTCTTTGATCGCACCGGTGCAAAGTAACATTGACACGGAAACGGCTATTGTTTCTTTTAAAGTTAGATTCTTAGCTTCGGTAATTGTTTTTCTTTTAAAGATTGCGCTGATTACAATAATCGGAGATGAACTGTCGAAGGATTCATTGGGAGAATGCTTGACTCGAGTTCTATCGCACAAAGGTCTTATTTTAAAAAAAATTCAACGCCTGTTCTAATGATTTCCTCTGTATTTACCATGACTATTATTAGTTCGGATTTTATATTTCCTCCGCGGCAGCCCCGATCCTTCTTTGTTTTCGTTGCCTCGCGATCGCCTCCCTTTCTCCTCCTCCCTCATTCTCCTTTGTCCTCCTTCCTCTCGCTTGCTTTGTCCCGAGCGGTGTTCTTGTTCGTCCGAATGCATCCCTTCCTCCATATATACCCTAACTCACTCTCCTTGTACTTATAACTTAAAATGGCTCCAGTTGTATGTTAGAATCGAATACTAATAGGATTCGAGTAAGACTTCCTGATGTCGCAAGTACACACGATAAATGTATTATATGCATTTCTATGTTTGAGTATACGTAAATGAACGAATAATTGGCGTTTACTATTACAAGAGCTAGCATAGCGTTTTAAAACGTTATTATTGTTAAAGGCTAACTGGGTTGGACTTTAACTGAGGAGAGAGAGTATGATTAAAGATTTGTTAGAAGGAAAACTAGATGGGAAAAGGGAAAGAGGTAGGAAAAGGTTTGAGCTGATAGACGATTTGAAAGGGAAAGAGAGTTATCAAGATATAAAGAGGACAGCGGAAAATAGGATTATATGGAGAACCAGGTTTAACCAAGAATAATCACGGACCTGTCTACAGACAGACTACCTATGATGATGATGATATTGTTAAAGTATCTGTAAATAATGCCTGCGTTAATTACAAAACTGACGCAGTGAATCAAATTATTATTTTTTTTGAGGAGAGCTTAGATTGAACCCAATTCGATAGTGAGGTTTAGGTTACATAATCCATGCAGGAAACCTCGCTTCAACGCCGCTCGTTCAACATGCATTAATAATCATGTTCTTCAAATTATTTTTGATATTGTTTTGCAGCCATCTGTATTTTTATTGAGGCTACAGAATCTTTTACTCCTTATATAACTTTCGACGACATTATCCCATCCTTCTTAAGGAGATGTTTTTAAAATGATCTCATAGCTTTCTTCCGTTTTTTTTGAACGTAACTCTTTGAAGTGTTGGTAGAAAACGGAAAATGCCGAGAAAGAGAAAAAAGAGTGGAATACTCGTTCTGTGCAATTCTTGTGAGTCTTTGTGGCGTGGAATATCAGTTGCCGGAGGTGTTTGATAGAATTTCCCTTTGACCTATATATTAGAACGGAAGAGAGGTCCGTATTCAATGTAGGTGTAACAACACTCTCCCATTCTTCCCCCTCCCCTCCGTCCCTACACTTGGCGAGATGTCCCTTTCGTTTGAGAGATGCAAACCGAACCGTCTTCATCATCACTTTTCATTTCCTCCGCGGTTGCGCCGATCCTCCTTTGTTTTGTGCGTCATTTTTCCCTCCTCCCTTCCTATTCTCCTCTCTCCTTTGTCCTCGCTCTCATCGTCCAGAGCGATGCTCATTGTCCATCTTACCTCCCTTCCTCCCTCCCTCCTCCCTCCCTCACTCTCTTTACTCCGTTCTCTCATCTTCTCCGATTTCATTTTCGAGCCTCACCATTCCCTTTCGGTGCTTCTTTCGATGACTCGATGGTAAAAACGCGGTTCTGATGCGTCCTCGCGATGGTTCGTAAAAGAAAACAAAAGCGTTTTTTTTATGCGGCTTGCGAGCTTTAAAAAAACGCATCCTCTCTTTCTCTCTCAGCAGCGATCCGAACTCTTCAAGAGTCGTGTTTTTCTTCTTGGGACCGTGTTTACGAATGACGGGAAAATCCTTTAATCTTTCTCAGCGGTATTTTAGGGAAGCAGATTGGAATCCAACCCAACCATCGTTATTATGGGAAAAGAGACCTTTTAGATCTCAAACTTTCCCCCTCTCCTTCGCCATCCCCCGCTCCACCATCCTCTCCAACCCCTGCACCAACCCCACCAACCCCTGCACCACTTCCTCCATCCCCTGCACCAACCTCTCCATCCCCTGCACCAACCTCTCCACCCCCTACACCAACCTCTCCATCCCTTGCACCAACCCCTCCATCCCTTGCACCAACCCCTCCACCCATTGCACCAACCCCTACATCCCTTGCACCAACCCCTCCACCCCTTGCACCAACCCCTCCACCCCTTGCACCAACCCCTCCACCCCTTGCACCAACCCCTCCACCCCTTGCACCAACCCCTCCACCCCTTGCACCAACCCCTCCACCCCTTGCACCAACCCCTTCACCCCTTGCACCAACCCCTCCACCCCTTGCATCAACCCCTCCACCCCTTGCACCAACTCCTCCACCCCTTGCACCAACCCCTCCACCCCTTGCACCAACCCCTCCATCCCTTGCACCAACCCCTCCATCCCTTGCACCAACCCCTCCATCCCTTGCACCAACCCCTCCACCCCTTGCACCAACCCCTCCACCCCTTGCACCAACCTCTCCATCCCTTGCACCAACCCCTCCATCCCTTGCACCAACCCCTCCATTCTTCTGCGCCAACCACTCCATGTATCTAGGATATGTAATTCTGAGGCGGAACGAATGCATCACTTTTCCGTCGCTCGTGATGGCGCGGGAGAATAGAACTACTCGTGCGTCATGCCCACAGAAAAATATTTGCAGTGGCTTGTTCCACGTTCGTTTTTCTTTTGTTTTCAGTTTTCGTTTTTCGCCTCCTGCTCGACGTAAGCTGTCTGGTGCGCATCAAAGTTTAAAAAAACAAGCGACTATCGTGTGCTTGCCTCGCGTTTCGTTTGCAGTCCCCCCGCCGTCGGATGCGGGTTAAGGGAAAAGAGAGGGAGGGGGAAAGGAAACCATGTGGAATTTCTCCACGAATATTTCGCGAAACAATGGGCGTATAACGCTGCACGTTTCTCCTTTATTCTGCCATCAACGTAATGCATTAACGCGATGGTTTTATTTTACACCGAGATTCTTATTTCCGATGTTGGTGAAAGATAACGCCACACGTCTCGTTGAATTTAGTTCCTCTAGTTGGCGCGCGATTCGCCTTTCTCGAGCGCTCTTCTGCAAAATGTTTAATCATTTTCCTTTTTCCATTTCGTTTTATTGTACAAATCTAGTCGGTGGAATCGACCCTTTGATAAATTCTGCGATTCAGCGGTTAAATTCTCGTTGGAAGAGAGTTATTTTCCACTTCATTGGCGAGAGAATTTTATTCCGCTCTCGGCATTCGGTAATGTTCGTTTTCTCATTCAAAATTTTCATTATTTAAATTTCTTCGTACTTTTATATCCTTCGGCAGTGGTGGTCTTCTAGTTCTTGGGGCCCTGGGCAAGTGAATCATTTGGAGACCGCGTAGACTAGGGGTTTACAACCTTTTATGGCTGTCGTACCCCCTAGAGCATTTTTAATGGTCCTTGAAACATCTTTTAATGATCGCGTACCCTTTGTGCATTTTTAAATCATAACGAAATGAATAACATATGCATTAAGCTATATACGTTTATAACAGTACAATTCACTGTTTTGGAATATTACGATGTTATTAGTCGTTATCTCGCAGCTTTTGATTCCGAAGTCATGCATGAAAGACGAAGTAAGAATAAATATTACTATATTGAACACTTTTGCTTATCCCTTCAAAACTCTTGACATGCCCCTAGGGGCACGCGTATACCCGGTTGAAAACCCCTGCTGTAGACTATACTCAATTGGGGCATTTCAGATTTAATTATTCATACTAAATACTTCCACGAAGTCACGCCTGATTCGATTAATCATATCAGATTTAAATTTAACTTTGCCCTACCCATGAAGCTGCTGTGAATGTATGTGAAGTATAGCTTGTGCTTATTGTAAATCAAAAGACGTGGAATAAGATAATTTAGCCCATAATTATTTTTGCAACATATTGGGAGCCTCGAAAGTGTAGGACCCTGGGCGATCGTCCCATTTGCCCATCCTTAAGGGCACCATTGCCTTCGGATCATCTGTAGTAGAAATTTTGGTGTCTCGGGGTTTGATTTAAGCAGCATATTTAGGGATAATACTTGATGCCGAATTTAGACGGTCACTCATTTCATGCACGAAATTACCATCCTTCCGTTGCAGATGATATGGTCGTATGACGAGGCCCTGGAATGCGGAATTAATGCGCGTTAATGTTCTTTGTCAGCAGTTTGTCGACAACCCCTTCGTTCGAATCTACGAGCAATCGACTCTATTCGGCGGCTAACGTTACGTCCTCTCGTTCGAAAATTCTGATCTTGTCAGGTTTTTTCCATAGGATTTTTATAGTGTTAAACTTTCCAATTTGTTGTTCGTTTTATGTTTTACTTGATTCGTAGTAGAGTTGAACTGTGTTAATTGATGCCGTTGAATCTCAGAAATGTTCTGTAGATCGTGCATCGGCTCTCCAATGGCGTTCTTTTGGGTGAACGTTGTTGTGGGACAGCATCGATCTCTACGGGCGACATTTCCACTTTCCGGCGCGTTCCTCCGCCGAACACTCAAATCGTTCAACAATCTAGAGAAGGGAGGGGAAAGGGTGAGGGTAAGGGAGGGGAAAGGGGGGGAGGTGGGGGCATCGAGTCTCTTTGGGAATCGCCGCCCTTCGATCCAAGGGCAAGTCTCTCACGTAAGAGACCCGAAACCGCAATCCATCCATCTTGGTTTTGGGTTTCGGGATTCACCTGTCGGCGTGATTCACCTGTTTCTAGTGGGAAAGAGCCTTTTAGGATCCATTCTCTTCCATCACTCCTCTCTTCTCTCCCCCACCTTTCCTGAATCCCCCCCAGACGTCCTCCTATCCTAGTCCCTTTGTTCCCGTCGCCCCTTACCCAAAATCCCTCTCTCCCCCCGAAAAATACTTTTCCGCCCTCCCCCTTCATCTGCCCCTCCCTCTGCGACCCTTTTCTTTCGGAGAGAGTAACCGGAGTGCATGTGGATCCGACCCGATTGCGTCTGAGTCTGGAGTATGACGCAGACGGGGCGGCGACCGCCACTCGACCGAAATGAACTTTGACCTCGCTCTCCCCTCCTTTTACGTCTGCTCCTTTTGCCTGCTTCCACTCTCTGAGCCTCTCGCCCTCCGTCATCCCCGATCCTTAAACTTCTTTCCTTGGTTCGCTGTTGCTTCGAGCGTCGTCCAAATCTCATTCCCCGCTCCCCCTTCCTCACCTTCTCTCCTCCACCTTCCTTCCCTTCTCACATTCATGCTTCCCTCCCCCTTCTCTCCTTCCCTTTCTTCCCTCTTGCTCTCCTCCCCTTTCTTCCCTCTTGCTCTCCTCCCCTTTCTTCCCTCTTGCTCTCCTCCCCTTTCTTCCCTCTTGCTCTCCTCCCCTTTCTTTCCTCTTGCTCTCCTCCCCTTTCTTCCCTCTTGCTCTCCTCCCCCTCCATAAGCCTAACTCGCTCCATCTCTCTTTCCCACTCTCCCCTTAGTTCTCTCTCTCTCCCTCCGTCGCTCCACACTCCATGTTGAGATTTGCAGTTGTTAGGCGGTTTGATTCCCCGAAAAAGAGAAGTTTGTTCTCTTTAGGCCCGTTTCGTTTTCCTAGTTGTTAATTAATGAAGGAACTTTGTCCTTTCCCTTGGTTGGACTTAGGTAACCGTTCTCTCCACTATGCTTTCGACCATTTTCTGCCCTTTATATATCGATTGAATGCACTTTTTCTCTCATCTCCTCTGCTCATTCACATAGTCGCTTCAGCAAGGCCATGAGACGTAAATGGACCGCGATTTCTCCATTTTTGAAAGAGACCCAAACCGGATGGCATTCCTCGGGAACGAGAGAGAGAGATTCTTTCACTCGCAATGTGTGGGCTTTAGGAACTATATTGAATGATAATAATGTCTAATTATAAAAATTTTATAATTTACGCATGTGTAATATTTACTTGTGAAAATGATAAAAAAATGCTTGTTTTCCGAGGTAGAAACGAAGAAAGGACAACTTTTCCAAAGTCCCGTCATTGAGAGGTAGCCAAGAGGCAGGGTCGGCCAAAGGGGGGGGGGGTGCGGCGGATGCAAGACATCCGGTCCCTCGAATATTGGGGGCCCCCGAAGTTTGTAGATCTCAATCATCAAAGTATCGAGTGTAAATTTTGCAGAAACCTTTGCTAAAAACGCTTGCTAAACTGATTTCCAATAAACAACACCCCGAAAAACTTCTAATTTTAAAACAGGTGGCCCCATAAATCACAGAATTATCTTGTTTACTGTAATTTTTCGTATAATTAGCTTTAAAATGTTTATTTATCAGCCAATGCTTTGTAAAAAAACTGCAGTAAAAATTCATTATTCAGATGTCACATATATCAGCCCCCCCCCCCTAATCTAAAGTTTCTCAAACGATCCACATTCGACCAGTTGCTTCAAATGGCAACGGCGTAATGTCGATTCTCATCACACTATGAGCCACGAATTTTGTTTATTTAATAAATTCGTCTTGCAATACAGGGTGATCCGTTTGGGTATGGATAAAATACACACGTTGTGAAAATGAAACAAGAAGTGATACGGCGCTCATCTGTTGCGTTTTTGGTCATAAAACTTGGGTGTTTGTTATGCGATACTCACTGCGCATGCTTGGTATGAGAATCATGGGAAATCGAAGATGGCGGCGAATGCACAACAACGAGTGTAGTATGTTCTGTGGTTTGCTAAGTGCACAGCGTTTTTATTTTATCCATACCCTAACGGATCACCCTGTATATTAGTAAAAAATGATTTTTATCTCTACCCACACCATCCAGTTGATTACTTTCTCAAAAATTCGTTAATTGTTATCTATTAAAGGAATAACATCAGTTTTTCTCGGAGTAGCGCCGGTGTTATCAAGTTGTTGGGAATCAGCAGCAATTGCCTTACATATTCCGTATGGATATTGTTTTCGAAATTATCCCTATATCAGTCGCCGTATTATTTAAGAAAGCGGCGTTCATATTTCTAGTTTACTTTTTACGAACGTATGATGATATTTGATAAATCTCATTTAACATTGGGGAAAAGTCCAAGAACGATTGTTTGTAAATAAGGACTGCGTTTTTTCTCTGAAATGACTCATCCAATTACCGCCCACTTCCAAAGGATTCCAGGAATCGTTCATCCAGGTGGAGGGATTGTGAGAAGTGGAGTGGAGGAGTGAAAATGCGAGACCTCACATTCCGTCTCTAGCCTAAAAAAGCCTCCTGTATTCTCTCCTCCGTTTTCTTACCTACCTATCAATCTCTCCTCTTCTCCTCCGACCTCTCCGTTTTCCTCATTTTTATCGCCACCTACCGTTCGTTTCCTTCACGAGAAGGGAAAATCGAAGGAAAAAATAATTCCCGTCCCGAGGGCGTGTCGTCTCGCTTCGGGACTGCCAGAATTTCCCACGTCTGGACAATTTTCAAAACGCTTTGCAACAATTGTCTAGCCGCTCCGTTGAGAGCTTCGCTTGGCAAGCGAATCCTCTTACCTTTCCGTTCTCTCTCTATCTCTCACTTCTTTTTTTTTGAAAGCTCCACTTTGACAAGGTCGAGGGCATCGTATGAGATGAATTTCGGAAGTTTCGTGCGCGAGTTTTTGCCTTTTAAGTGATGTCAGCGTAGCTCTAGCCATATTATTAAAACATCTTTTCATTTTTATGTCGTTTTATGGACTACCGGATGCTAATTGGATGATAAGTTTTCTATTTCAAGATGCCGGGAGTTGAAATTTTAATATTTATTTACTCTTGAAGTTTTTTGCTTTTAACATACCAACACGAATTTTTTTCTCTCAAATTTCATCACAACTCATCGTGTCGCTGTTAAATTAAAGTCGCGTGTTAATATTTAGGCCGAGGATAACTAAATTTTTTAAATTTTAGAATTTTTATCATCGTGTTAAAAATTTTGTTCCTAACTTACGCCAATAGTGAGTAACCATCACTAAATAATATTGATTTGGATTTTGCATTGATAGCATATGGCTAAAATGATCGACTGAAAGGAAAATATGTTGGAGTTGTTGAATATAATTTATCTGGATTAATAGATTCTGGTGTTTTGAACTTCCATGGAAACAGGAAGCAAGTTAAACGCGTCTATATGTGTATCAGTGGGCGTGTTTTATCATGAAGGCGCTACTTGTTTGATACGTATACGGCAACATTCTCAGTAGCACAAGTCCTTCAATTTACTGTCGCTCGCAATAAAATCGCACCTTTCAAAAGAAATTTCTTAAGATTTGCAAATAACGATACGTTGTCATAAAAAACACGTCGCTCGGTCGTATCTAGTCATTGCTGGTAAAGGAGAATTTCCATATCTCTGGTTACTATGGAAAAATATGATGATTAACGAAGAGACTTAAGGGAGCAGTTACATCGCGTCTCTGCTTTTCGCTCGTGAGCTCACCTCTATATAGAATCTCTTCTAGTTTTTCGAAATATGGCCAATTTCTCCCGCTGCGTGGCTTCTCACTTCTAAGTAGGGATACGTGTCCGTGATAACTGCATGGAAATCGGAGTAGATGCACGCCGTGAATCATCTCCCTCCCTCCTCCTTATTTCGCAATTACGGCGATGTTTTCTCGCATTTTTAGCTTTAACGAATTTCTGCGCGGTAATGGTCCGTTTTGCATCGCGCGGCCGCTCGTTTTCAGCGGTGGAGCTCCGGATGAGGACGAGTCACGTGACTTGGATTCGGTCCAAGATCATTAAGAGGGTCTCCGGCCTTTCTCTTTCCCTCCCGCATTCTATCTCTCGCAGCGGAAAAGGATACGTGCGTGGATTCCTTTGCGTCTAAGCGTTGCATAATGCGAATGGAAAGGTTTTTTTTTAATCTCCTCTCGTATTGGCGCCGTGTAAATGTCGCGCATATACGATTCCATTGTTTACGCCGCGATTAGGCGCGATTCTGTCTCTTATGAGACTCGTTTACATTTTATAAGCAAGGTATGAATTTGCTATTGTGAAATTTTATCGATTCTCGTGTGCCGTAAGTTGATATTTGATACACGTCCTCGTTTATATTTTCCATAAAACGCGGCGTAGTCGCCAAGTTAAGAATTTCGCTCTATCCTAGTAAGTGGAACTCATCTGAGTTGATTAATTAAAAATCCGCACTGCTATTCTTTTCGCAGTAAATGGTCGAGGTGTAATATTACTTCATAAAGAGAAATTAAAAATATTTTTAATCAAGTTGTATATATTGTGGGATTAGGTAGCTGCATGCTTATTGTTACAGCTGCGGATTTACATATTTCATTACAGTTGGTTATGTTAAAGTGCTTCTAGAGCAGTGGTTCTTAACCTGGGGTGTGAGGCACTGTTTCTAGGGGTGCGAGGTGTTGATATAGAGATTTAAAAAAAATTAATTTAAATAGAAACAAAATAAAATACACAACAAAACATTTTGTAAATGTCATTTAATTTGTCACAGCCTTTGAATAAACGCAAGTCATTATAAATGAGACGATTATATGTTCATGTCTTCGAAAGAAACATTTGCGTAAATCAAAGATATTTTTTCGGGGGTGCGAAAGCATATTCTGAAAGACCAAGGGGTGCGGGGAGCTAAAAAGGTTAAGAACCACTGTTCTAGAGTATTATATAGTGTATTGAATGGAGAGGTTTGGAGGAAAGTTGGGCGGAATGATAGGAGGGCGAAGCTTTTATCACATTTTGTTTCGGGCGCCACTCTAAAGTAGCTGTATTTTTTAAGTCTGAAAAACATTTTTATTTAAAAATTTCAATTGTTACTTTAACTTTAAACTTAAAGTGGTGAACTTTTTCTTCGTTTTTGATTACAGTATCAGCTTTTTCCATTTGATCATAAGCCAGTAATCTGTAAACGTCGAGTTTAGAAATGGCTATGTAGCGGAACATCGCAGGTCAGACCCTGGTTATAACTCTGATTCACAACTTCCCCTTTTGTGTCGATCTGCAGGAGAGGGTGGAGTATTCTCGGCCGTTCTCTGGGCGCCTTCAGTCCTCTGGACCGCATTTGGTACATTTTGTTGAATTATAGGCCGTTGGCCGCACAATGGGGTTTCCTCTCATCTCTCTCGTATCCCTCTCTCTCTCTATTTATGCCACTGATTGATTGATTGATTGAGCGAGGGGCGAGTGTATGAACGCATGTCCGCCTCGGTTCTTATCGCTAGATTGTACTAGCACGGCTAAACGGTCGTGGAAGTGTGCTTGAATGGACCACGTATGTACATATGTCACTGCAAAGATGATTGAAATTAGGATACTCTCGGGACTATACCACGCACGCCGGGTGTAATTTATTACGTTATTGTTACTTTCTTAATGTCTGTAGTACTTCACTTTCTCTCTCATAATTTACCCTTTATTTTGAACGTTTCGCACGTTTTGTTTTTGTTTATTAATCTTTCTTTTTTTAAAGTTACCGGCACTTCAAATTACGGGTTGAGTTCTAAAAATATCTGCCGCTTCTCACAAGGATTTCCGGCGTTCATTTATTTGGAGTAGTAATGCACCGTCTCTCAGTTCCGTGATCCAATCTTTCCCAGAATCCCTTTTTTCGTGTGTTTTCTTTTACTTTTCCGCCCTATCAACCCATCCGTGAAGTCTCTGCAGAGCCCGTAATGTAGTCGTGATAACATCGCCAAAGGAGGAGAAGATGACCTCCTTGATGCCTTCGTCTCACTCTTTGTATGAAGACTCCAATCTCGTGTAGAGCTAAATTTGAAGCAAAAAATCGTTTGAAAGACGAAGGATTTTCACTTGCCCTGCTTATCTGGGTGATATTCAGTTAATGAGATGGCTCCTAGTGGGACGTCAACTCAAGCTGAAGTTCGCTTGCTTTTCATGACGCTTTTTCCCAATAAAAAATCCTCTCTCTTCGCTTAGTGGCCGCTTAATATTTTACGAAACTCTCATTTGGAGCGTTACTCAGATTGAAAGTCGTTATCTTTCGTAGTTGGGATAGGCGCCTCTTTAATCTCTGCACACCGTCTTGCGTTCGCTCGTCCGCAGCGCCACGGCGGCAAAAGTCGTAATGACGTCGAGCTCTCAGTCGGAATCGAACATAAAAAGCCGTCCTGTAATTGCGGCAATTCATTCTCCAGCTCAGCGAACAACGATATTCCGACCGTCGCACATGTGCAGAAGACGCTTAACTTTCCTTGCCTTTCATTTCACTTTTTTCTAACCAAGGCAGATTTGCCAATGGATCGAACTTTTTTGGTATTTATTTTTAAGCGGAACGAGGACAACCTCACTTAATCAATGACAATTTTTGACAACCAACATTGCGCCCAAAAAGTCGCAATTACTTTTTAAAGTATCGAACAACGCATTCAGACTATTTTATTTGCTTGATGAAGCAAATGGAAGGAGAAGTTAACGATTTAAACTATTCTTCCTCTTTTTCACGAGTCAACGTCTTGAGGCTAGAAATAGTTGCTCCAAAAACTGTTCTAATATTTTACATCGCGCGTGGTATCTGAAAAGATACCGAAGAAACTTGTGTGTCTTTCAAAGATTTTTGTAAATATATGCTAATATTGTTCACATAATGCCTTATTTGAAGAGCGATTCTATGCAAATTATTTAAGTTTTAATGCATAACATTAGCTCAGCTGGTTGCAAAGCGTAAACTTTCATCCTTTGAAATAGTTGCTTATCAACAAAATTGACGCTCGTTTTCTAAGTCCTTCACGTGCATCCAGCCAGAGAGAGATGAATTATTGCCACAATTCACTGTCGTTTGCGTTAGTTAAAAAATGACGCTCTCTTGGACCGTGTCGATGGCAAGGGTCACGCTATTCCGTTCCCACGGGTTTATCTTTTGACTGCTTCTAACGGATCGATGCGCTAGATGTTCACGCGGAGATCGTGGTGAGCTTCAAGACGAATTCGTTTTCGTTTCATTTTTGAACGGAAGGTCCATAGATGGCATGGAGGGGAATAAATGGAGGAAATACATCGCCGTCGACAGCACTCATCTCTCCGCTAATGCACCCAAAAGCACCACCACTCGTACCGTTTCCTATCGCTATCCGTTTTCGTATTTATTTAACGCCTCTGAAATGAGCAATGAAAGAAAATGATCTCCCGTGAGTTTTTTTTAGTTTAGTTTTTACGGCAGACGAGAGTCGCACACTTATTCCGATCTTCAATCTCTCTTTAGAATCGTTTTTCTCGTGCAGAAACTCCTTGCTTTCGCATTTATCTCTCTTTCCCTCCCTTTCCACATCCTCCACCTTCCTTCTGCCTCTTTTTCCCTTCCTTCCTCACTTTTCCCCTTCCACCCTCTCTTCTCTCGCTTCCCTTTCCCGCACCTCCTCCCACATTCTCTGCCCTCTTGATCTTCCTGCCAGCTTCCTCCTGGTCCTTTATTAAACGTCCCTACCCTCTCGGTTCCGGCTAATGGAGCCTCATAGGACAGGCAGGTAATCTTATCACCTCCAATTGGACCTCTTCCTTACGCCCTTATTCCCTTCCTGTCACTCCGTTGCCTTATGTTTCCCTTCCATCTCTCTCTCTCTCTCCCTCCTTGCCACTCTTCATCTTTCTCCCTCTTTTTTCACCGCGTCTGAGGGAAGAGCCAACCCCTCGCCATATTTCTTCCTCTCTCTCTCTCTCTTTGGCCAAAAATAACGACTCGGGTTGAGTCAACCGTCAGCGGTAGACTTTCACGACCAACGCCCGTCAAGTTCTTTGGGAAGATATTTTACGGGCTTGCTTTTTTACCCGTCGTTGTTTTCCCTGGAAACTTTTTTTAGCTCAGTGGGTTTAACGATTTTACTCGTGGTGAGATCACAAACGCTCAGCACGCGATTATTTCTTTAGTCTGCCTAGAACGAGAGCAGGCGTCGTCATGCGGAAATTTTTAGAGAAAAGCGCGTCATTTTGATAATTCTGAAGGAATATTGTTCTGTTGATGTGTGATATTTCATGATATTTCCGGATTATCTATTTAAATCGATGTAAATGCTAAATGTTGTCTTATTTTTATCGGCAGATTGCCATCCATAATGGCTGTATTCTGAAAATTAATTGACATCAACAATAAAAACTGTTTCTATATAAAAGCGATGTTCGCTTGTGCTATTATTTAGTTATTTGAGCAAAACCTTGCTCTTTATCCATTGCGACAAAAACCTGGCATTCACGAATCGAGGCTTCACTGTAATTTTCAAATCGCAGTCTGCGCTCATCATCGTATAGATAAAATAAAACCGGTTGTTTCCTACATTCATAGGATTTCATCATATGCTCAACTACTAATTGCGAAGATTCTGTGCCTTTTGTTATTGTAATACGTGACTTTTCAATCATTTTGCTCAACCTAAGTTGAATTTTCATAGAGATAACGCAAAGGAAAGAGCGCAAACTACTGTCAAGTATGATTCCATTCGTAAAATGATCGATTAGAGGGATTTTTTCGTTCTGTTGCATCAATTAAACGTTTATATTTCTAGTCCTTCAGCCATAATTTCTATTTTATTAAGTGCTAGACGGACTCAATAGTGAAATGCAAATTCTATAAAACGTTGGCATTTTATAGAAAAATGGAAGTTACACTTGCTGAAGCAGTATGAAAAAGCTCTTTTTATTTATTTGGGTTTATTTAGAATTGTAAACTTAAAATTCTTTATAAATTTAGCAATGTAATAATCATACTGCATAAATTAATTTATTCAATAATCAATTAAAAAATTTTAACTTTCTATCTATAACCATTTGCTCACAGTATTAATTTGAAAATTTTGAACTCACCTCCGACTTTTCATAAACATTTCTTCTGCAGCGCTATAAATGCCATCAGAGATCACGTACACACTGCAAATTTCAATCTTATATCTCTTTGATATTTTAATTTAATCGATTTCACAGACGGACAGACAGAAGCGAGAACATAACTGCGTTTATAAAATAAAATGCGCTAAAAATATGACCCTAATGTGTGGGTTAAACAGTTCATTTGTAAATATGAGTTCCAAATAATTAGGGCTCGGGATGCATTGGCAAAATGTAGGGTAAGAATGTTGCTGAAGTGGTATTTTTACGGTAAGGTTTTCAAAGATTAATTTTGTCTATTCTATGAAACTTTTTTGAGTTCATCGAACTTTTGAGTTTATTGTATTGAGATTGAGCTCTTATTTATATCTGAAACTCGATAAATTTACTCTCTAAGCTTCGTGTATGAGTAAGGGAGTATTGACAATGGTATTCACGGCATTAATATTGATTTGTTCGAAAAATCCACTACGGATTTTTGAGAATTAAATATTGACTTCCATCGATAAATTATCTCTGGATAAAACTATGGTTTTCATTCCACAAATCTATCATTGTTATTAAACTGGAAGATTTTGCCGTTTCCGAGGTACGTAGCCCAGGCGATAGCAGTGAGCTTGCCTAATATCGAAGTATAAATTTCGCAGCATAATTGCGATAAACAAATATGGTTCTACCATAGGCGTTGCATTAATACATTTAAACTCGGGGCAAAGTTTATTTCATGCTTGTATGTTTCTTTCAGAAGTGAAAAGGTTGCGAAAGTTTCTTTGCAAACAGATTCGGAAGGGATAATTCTGCTGTGATAAATAAGATACTGTTTCTTTTTGGTAACACATCCTTCTTTTCCCCTCGTTCTTTCTCCAATAATATTATTTATCGATTCGAGTATCCATCGTTCCACAACGAGCCAAAGCCGTTAGGACTGAGTGCCATTCGGCATCGTCAGCATCACAGTTGCAGCCCCTCCTCCAGCAAGCCTTTTTCTCAGCCTCCCGTTCGCCCCCAGAGGTGGGGTGGGGTGGTCGGCCCTATTCCCACAGGGCAATGTACCCTTCGCCCGCCACCTCCAGCAACTCCCCCTCCATTCATAGTATCGAATGTCACCCGCTCTGAATTCCGCCGCCTCGCGACGAGGCAGGAAGTGCACCCGCACTCCCACTGTTGTTGTTGTCCCCCCCCTTCTCCCTCGCCATTCCTGGAATCCTGTTTTCTCTTCCCTTTGTTGACTTCTCATAGGCCTCAAAACATCCTCATTTGAGAACGCATCGCATATTTCGCGCCATGTAGACGCATTGTTTACACCTCCGTAGAAGTCATTTGGGGTTACGTTTTTGCGTCTCCACTCTTTTTACTTTCGTTAGCGAGTGTCGCATCTTGAGTAGAACATCCTGAAGGGGAGACCCTTGAGATTCTATCGGAGTTTTATCCATTTTTCGCGAACTTGTTATTTGTCCGTAATAAACAATTCGCATTTTCGAAAGCTATATTACTAGAGATTTTTGTGTTTAAGCACTCGTCCGTATTTGCGTTCACATGCGTATCCTTGGTAATGACTGGGAGTAGTTCAGCAACAATGGCAAAATTGAAAAACAAAATGTTACCAAAACACCTCTTGTAGTAATTTTCGTTTTTACGTTGTAATATCAATATCAACTCTCACGGAGTTTAAAATAATTGAACTGAAAAACTAAACGCAATTTTTATAAGTGAAATAACTATTCTGGAATAAGAATTATCGAAAAGAAACACTGAGAAAATTTCAGTTATTTTTTAAATTGAATTATGTAATTTGACTTTTGTGTCTTCAGGGTGATTGTTTTCTTCCTCGTTGTGGTGCTTATTTTTAAATTTGGAATTTTAGGCAATTTTCACGTGCTTTCCAGTTGACTTTCAGATTTGTGTTGTTCTTTCGAAAGTCTGTGGTCACGTTACACACGACGCGCATGATTGATTTTGCGTTACACGTTAACGGTATTTCGTGATAAACAAACACCTCCAGTGGTAGGCTTATTTTTTCTACCGGAAAAGAAATGTGCTTCTTATAAATGAATGCTTTGAGTAAAGCGATTTTTATATTGACTAGATTATATCGAAATTGGAAGGAACACGTATTTCATGAAATATAATGCAGACATGTTTATAACTTTGTAAACTTTTCTACATAAAATTGACGAGTAACTAAAACATATGTGCTTTGTTTAAAAAACGTATTTATGATGGAGTTTCACAAGTAACGTTCTTGTCAGCAAGATGTTGTAAATTAATGCCTGGACACGCTCATATATTCGTATTTCGGTGATTCAAAAATCAAGAGAAGGCAGAAAAATCACGTTTGAGGGTTGAGGCATCTCTGGTAATTTGAGCTTTACTTAGTCTAAAAATTTAGTGGAATCGTTGTATTGTTTTAAAAGATATATTTTAGATTTTCAACGGTACGAGAAATACGTAAAATGAACTCTCCGTTGGTCGAAGTGTATCTATTGGAGATATGACGTCGAAAGTTTTCTATTTGCGTAGTAAGTGGAGAGGGGTCATATTATCTTCCTCTCTCTTTCTACTCCTAGATTTCGTAGTTGATAACTTTTGAAGTGTTTGTTTACTTTTAAATAAGAAGTTTTTGTGAGAACAACATTTAACCATATGGCACAGTTTTAGTTTTATCTTTAATTAAAAAGTCAGCTGGCAAGCGATTTGGATGTGTATTCAGTTGCGCACACGGTAAAATCTCTATAACTCACACCTTAATAGAATAAAATGAGTCGATTCATGAAATTTCATTTCATTAGATCTATCTGAAACTGGAACTTTAGAATTTCAAGTAATAGACACGAAATATGCATGCTATAGAAAAACTTTTATTTTAATTCGTATTATAAATGCAGGCGTTATCAAGTTTCTACCAAATATCTGTCTCCAACTCAAACGTAGCGCATTTCATATCTCTTAACGTCGCATGCATCCAGGTGTTCCATCCTTTGAGCGCGGCTTCATCTCTCAGCGATAATCTGGGATGGACCAACAGGAGCAAAGCGCTTCCCTCGCTCCTTCCTCCTTGATCCTTCCTCTCCCTGACCTTCTGACCCTTCTCACATGTTCCATCCACTTGTTCATCGGGAAAGTATGCCCTTCAATCCATTTCGTTTGCCTCGAGGACTCGTGGATTCCCAGTGAAGCAGACTTGATTTTATTTATTTTCTCCTTTTGAAAAATTCCGTTTTCAAGCCATCCATGTAAATTTTCCCCTCGCACTTGTCCGACAAAGGTTCAGTACGCATGTGAATGGCAACTAAGAGCAAAATGGCATAGGAAGCAATACGAAGCGGAATCGAGGATGGTTTGGGGGTCGATTTTCTTCTGCTGAATAATTAAGCGTTTTTTTGTATTCGCCTGTCAGTTTTCAATATGCATCTCTAAAGTTACCACTTTTTCATTAGCCAATTTGCAACCTCACCTGGCTCTTGGCCTGACAATTGTCGTTTTCTACATTTTGGCCGATAGTATCTTGAAGGTCTAATATGCAAACAAAAATCGCACTTGACCCATGCGTCTTGCATAATCATGCACAAAGCGATTGTAAGGTTTATTGGTCCGATTATCACAGGAAATGGAAATAATTGCATCTACATCATATGTTCATTATCGCAAAGTCAGAAAGAGTTATGTTCAATGTTCCCTCTAATTTTGTATGACGTGTGTGCGGAAGAAATTTGCCATGTGTAACTTTTTCGAAAAATTCAGAGAATTGTGCGCCATTTTTCTGCGGCGCCATTTTCTTCCTCGGTAGTCAAAAAGGTAAATAAATGCACCTGGGTATATTAAAATTACGAATTAAGATAGGGTGGGGTTCGGGATGGTGTAGAGTCGACATATACGAAGATTTTACGACTACTCGGTAACATCGCACAGTAGCGTGCTCTTTTTTATTTCACAACATACTATCTATAATTCTACAAATATTTCTGCGCAGAAATTTTGCCCGTGTGCGCTGGCCTTGCAGACCGTATGCACGCGCACAGATTAGAGGGAACACTGATTATGTTAGTTTTCAGATGTCACTAGCATCCTCAACATCAAATACATAGTTCGTAATTGTATCTGCAAGATCGCAGTCGAGTCAATTTTTATGAAAAACGTACAAGTTGCGCAACAGAACGCTTATGACGATAATGTTCGGCTTAGTATTACGTAGTAATACGACAATGAATGCAAATTGTCAAGAATATTTGTCCAAGTGCAGCATTTAATTTTCGCCAATTTTCAGTCAATTTATCGTGACGATTCATAAAGGTTTCCCAATGAAGCTAGTTTTGTAGCTGTTGTTATGATTTTCCCGAAATTTTGAATTACGTGCAGGGTTCTTATGAGGGGACTCTTTATTCTTCCTCAGTAAATGGAATTTTATAGATCAGCTCTAAGAGCTCGAGCAACGAAGGGAATTTCCAATACTCCTTTGAAGTAGAAGGTCTCGTCCGAACTCAAATCGACGGGATATTCAACAGCATCTTGTCCGATTTTAGATCAGTGAGAACGATGCGATAATGGAGCATATTTTCTTTATCGATTTTGATTGGATATGGACGGAAGAAGTGAAATTACTGCAGATGTGTAATGCGTCTCCAATCGGCGAAAGAGAAGGATAGGCGGAGGTGGAGGAGATGGCGGATACCTACTCGTGGGCGGATATAGTACTTGAGAAAATGAAGGTGTCGCTGAGTAACCTCGTGAGCTGTTAATGGATAGACGAAGGGAGGTGTCCCCGGTGTAACTCTTCCCTCCTTCCTCATCATCTCTCTAATGATGCCACATTTTATGAAGACGAGTCACACTCATTAGAACAAAAAAGTGACTATGCTATTCGGTCCATCTGTTCCTCCTCCGCAGATATCTGACGCTTCACCTCCGAAGGAAATCACTGGTGCCCTTGAACCATGTCATTCTTACACGACTTGGACATATACGCTGTTCGTGTGACACTGTTTATACGGTTTTCTGCAAAGATTTTTTCCTGTCGCATAGCTGCCTTTTGATAATCTATTTATAGTTTGTAGAATGTCCGTTTGAGGCAAGGTCATTTGAATGACACACTGTTTGAATAGCAGTTATGAATCAGCATAACTGAGGAGTCCGGGTGGCATAGCGGGTAGCGCCTCGGCTCGCGAATATAAAGCTCGCGAATATAAAGCTCGCGAATATAAAGCTCGCGAATATAAAGTCTCGGGTTCGATCCCGTTCGGGTCCCTTTTTAATCCAATTTTATATTTAATTTCTTTATTTAATTTCGAGTCATCGTTTTTTAACAAAAATTTTTAATAAATTTAAATTCATACATTTTCTGTTATTCTGAAATATATGAATTATAAAAGCCAAGTATATTATTTTATTTTTTAAGTTACGTAGCGTAGTTTATTAGTAGTTTGTTTATCATATACAGGGAATAACAGTCCATGCGATTTAATAAATCTCCCTATATACGGTACAATTGCTGGTAGGGCCATTATAGGACGTACGATATATCCTCTTCAGCCAGGCAAGAGAGGAGAGAAACCTGGTGCCGGCTTTTGCTTTGGTCGCAACAAAGAATTCGTTTGTTCACAATTATATTAGTTTAATTAGTTTGCGTATTTAAAAGTATGTATGGCTTAATTGGGCATAGCATAGCATCCATCACTTTGAGTTTCTCCTCTTGGGTTATACAAATATCGATCAGTTTGTCATTTGGAAGCAAAGCAATTAATATGATGTTCGTTGTGTGACCTTGTTTTTGCCCTTACATTGAAAACAAACGTGCAGTAGTTGGATTTATTTAGTTTCATTTCACGTTCAATGTGGCGGAACTCTTAAAAAAAAACAATCGATTCATTAATTTATATCTATTGACACGCGATATTGTGAAATGAAAAACATCAATACCATCGTAGGGTCGGGGAAGTTTTGAGTCAGCGTTCAGAGGGCATCAAGTTCCTCGGCTGCGCCCTCGCCGCCCCTCCCCCTCCTCCGACCCCATCCACCCCCCTCTCCGATCCCCCCGTCTCTCCTCCGCCCCCCTTCGCTCCCCGTGAATTCGAGGAAGCGCCGAGGAGATAATTTGGCAAGTGACATCCCGCGTCGTCCTTGGGAGTGATGCATGGCGGTCCAGCGGGTTATCTCTGGGTCGATTCGACTACACGATTGGATCAGAATGGACCCCTCTTATACCTTAACGGGAATTACAGCGTAAATACGCTTAAAAATAGAAAGTGCGATGAATGACAAGTCGGTTACAATTTAAGAGAAGAGGTAGAAGGTTATCGGGATGGAAATGAGATCTACATTTCATAAAATCCGAATATGGGAGAGTTGGAGGAGAGGGGATTGGGGAATAATGTTGCTACACGTGACGGCAAGCGAGACTTTATTGGAATTTATGAAACAAAGAACTCAAGGTTAAAGTGCGGAGAGAATTATTTTATATTATTGCTTTACGGTTTTTTGTAAAATAAAATGCATAAAACAATGATGGAAAAGCGATAATGCGCATGTTATTTTGGTCTGGACAATTAAGATACCAATTTTCGGCCGCATGCCTAGTAACGCGGCTAGGGTATCTTCTAGTTGTGAATTTGATCTATTGCCCTCCGAGTTAGTAGAATAGCCTTAAAAGTTTCAATAAGTCTAATATGAAATTTGTTCTCAAAATCATATCACGCATAAGTACAAGAACAGTGTAAATCTCTAGGTCTTTTTCTACAAGTGAATGCGCGACCCTCTTAGTTACACTAAACGTTGATCCTTATAGGAATGCCAGCTGTTTGCCGTGGTTTAGAAGAAAGCGTATAAACATTGGTAAGGTTTCAGGAATTGGGAGAGGAGCAGAGAGAGTTTTTCATCGAGACAGGGGAGACCCTTTAGGGGTTGGTCCATCTTCTTGGAGAAACAGTGGGATGCCACAAAGTTCGCTCATCTCCAAATTTGGGAGGCAGTCCTTCCGCGTATGGACATCCTCCCGCAAACGAAGCTGCGGCGGCGGCAAGAAAATACCGGATCATCGCGGGTTGGGAGAGTACGGTGGAGAAGGGGGAGTGAGGGGGGGGGAGATGGGAAGGGGGCGGTGAGTCCTTGGTGTTGGCCGGTGCTCGCCGGTCTTCGCAGCGTGCGCGCGGGTGTTCCGGACGCATTCGCGAAGTCGTTGGACTCCTTGGGCGCTCGAAGGCCCTCTAGCGGATCGAGGAGGCGGGAGAATGAGGCTTCCCCATTCCTTCGACCTCCATTCGAATGGGCTGACGGGAAAATTACCCGAGATTTACATTTCAATATTTCCGTTTGGAGGATAGCCGGATTGTAATGATATAGAAATGGTTTCTGGGACTTTTTCGGAGACCGGTCCATCGATCCGCTTCCAAAAAGGATTACGACTTCATTCCGCTCTCCTTTCCTGCATCTTCCCATTTTCGGTCACTCCGTTTTTTCCTTTACCCTTGTCTATCCGTTTGCGAGTACGAAAACTAATTTGACGTGTATGAGTGGCCTGAATGTCCGCTCCATAAGATCCATCAAACATTGTATCTCAAAAAAGTTTTTATACACCTGTGGATTATTTAGCGCATCTCGATATTTTTTCTTCAGTTATCTTATTTCCCAGCATTAACCAAACGATATTTGAATACCCAATTTGTTTCTGAATCAATAGCCTTAAATCATTTAACTTTTCTTGGGTGTTTTAACACATTGGGAAAATGCGAAGATATTACTTTTCTTTAAATTCTTTATTAGATACTTTGTTGCATATTCGTGGAGTATTTTTCTGCAAACTAAAATTCAAATGAAAAATTTGAGAATTTTTAGTTAGTTCTATGGCCCATCAACTTGACAAAAATGAGAGACACAATACTGGCGATGGAGGAAAATGAACAATGACTTTATAAATATATGAATGGAATCGTTGTTTTAAGGTCCAGATACAAACAGCTCGTTCCATCTGTCACGTTTATCTTAATTATTTGAAACAAAGGGGCGTAGAATGGATGGAGGTACATAATTATTTCCAGAGAAAAAAAAAATTTCGAAAAATCGTAAAATTTCCTCATCTCCCCTTCCCTCTTTCCTCCCTCCGAGACCCTTCCCCTCTGTCCGTTCCAAAACCTCCGCCCCCCCCCCTCGCCCCCCCCCCTCGCCCCCCCCCCCCTCATCACCCCCCCGCTCTCCGCCTCCCCTCTCGTTCTCCGCCTCCCCTCTCGTTCTCCGCCTCCCCTCTCGTTCTCCGCCGCTCCCCTCGTCCTCCGCCACTCCCTTGTCCTCCTCCGCCCCCCTCGCCCTCCGTTACCCACCTCGCCCTCCGCCACGCCTCTCGCCCTCTGGCACCCCTTCGCCCTCACCCACCTCGCCCTGCGTCACTCCCCTCGCCCTCCGCCACCACCCTCACCCTTCGTCACCACCCTCAACCTCCGCCACCACTCTCACCCTCCGCCACTCCTCCCCTCTCTCGCCAGCTAGATGGATTTCCTTGTCTTCCTCACAGTCCATCAACGAGAGCATGCAATTTGTTTACTGCTTTTCTTTCTATTTTGTGAACCCCCTGGCGACCAATTTTGTCCCCTCGCTCTCTCTCCTCCTCCTTACCTTTTGGGTGGTCATTTCTTTCTCTTCTAGCTACCCTCTGAATCACGTACCGCACAACTACCTAGTACCCTGCCATTATGTTTTGAACGTGCGCCATCGATTTAGTCACGATTGCTGCGACGTCCTGGTGACCGCAGCCCAGGGATGTAGAAGTCGTCATATCTAAGGCTCATTGTCTCTTAGTTTGGTAAAAGCGGGGAAAAAGAAAGTTTAGGGTCAGGCATTGAGTTTTGTTCTGAGGATTACGGCCGTGAGAAACTTAGTCGAGGTAAAGCAATAATTTCTGAAACAAAGAAAATAAATTTCTTGAAACGGCGTAAAAGGTATGATTTTGGAGGAGAGATTACTCGATCCACGTCCTTTTGCTAAGAAGGTGGAGGAAGTCGACTTCAAAGGCGTATCCAATTCCTTCAGTTTCTATATAGCAGCCTTTGTTTCCGAGAAGTAATTTATCTTATGTAGACATCGTAGAATAAAGTCTAACTTTACCCTTCGACAGCCAGGAAGTTACTGAAAACCCAATGGGCAGAGAGTAGAAAATATCACCTCCGCTGAGGCATCAGTAGATCCCATTATTTGGGCCACTCCATCATTTTGTCCCAGCATTTACCAAACTTAGAAAGTGGAAGGACTATTTTGACTCTATTATGCATCTTATAAAATGCCTCTTCTAACAAAACTTCTATCAAGTCGTTAATTTTAATAAAATACTAATTCCTATTTAGGTATTATTAGGATTATGTACTCTTATAGTGCTCTAAAACGCTCCTCGTTAACTGCATTATGGTTTTGAAGTTGAAGATATTTATGGTAATGTCAAAAGATATTTAGATTCGGTCCTATTGAATTTTTTATTCCAATGTAACTAATACGTGGTATTCTATACCAGGTCTCTATACATTTTTACATTTACAAAACGTCTATGACGTAGTAATCACCAACTCGGACTCTAGTTTCAGCAATCATTTGGCCTCAATTTTCCATTCTCAGTGTATTACGGTTTTTTTCTCTATTTTCTCGCGTAAAAGTTAATATACTCCAAGTGGGAATCGTTTCGTCACGGGCGTTGAATTCTCTTCCGGGTCGTTGCATTGTCGTGAAATATCATAGTGGGTGGTATGATAACATCTTACAATCTTCGAACTTTTCATTTCTGGAAAGTGAATTGAACCCGCTAATTTCTTCTATGGATTCAAAAAGCTTTCACTTTAATCGTAGTCTTTCAGTATTACATAATATTTATGGAAAATAAAGAAAAAATCAAGGACGGTGACTATTGACTGAAACAATGCCTTTTATTTCTTACGAAAACCTTGAGATATCGCATTTAAATTGATGTAGAAATTTTCAGTAGTACCAATTTAAAATGGGTGATTCCGTCTCAAGTAAGTGGTAGTTTCTACAATTTCGTATGTTTGTTAAGCAAGGCATGGCTGGTTGCATAAGACAATTGTTGAATGTTTATTGTTAAAAAGTTATTTGCGACCACAAGATAAATATAACTGTGGTAATGATTGTGGTATTTCGCCATACGTTGATTGATTGCTTTAGTGTTTTCGTATATCTCTCGCAATAATACTGAATTACGAAGCCTCTGATTGAGTCTTAAAACGGTAGCTTAGCTGTCATTTTAATTTATAAAGTATCATATGTCTTGCCTAAATCCGACATTAGTTTTATTAAGAACGGTATAATACGATTCAAAGTAGGGTAGATAGACTCCGTGAAATTTCGGCTATTAGTATCATGAATATTAAAGCAAAATCATTATTTATGGGACCGCTTCTTTTAAAGGAGGACACACGAAGAACAGGAAATAACAAAACGAATTGTTGCATTCCATTCCACTTACCTTTCTTTATAAATTTTCTAATATTATGCTTGATCGTATTAAATCGACGAAAAATTAAAATAATTGAAAGGCTCGGAATTATCTTGTGCAACATTTTGAATTTTCCCGGAAAATTACGCATATCCTCCTACAGATAGAAGAGCGGTCGTTTAAAAGACATTTAATTTGCGCTCACGCCTAAAAACTGTTGATGGTTATACAATGTTACAAGTTTTTCGTTTTCCTTCTCCTCGTTTCTTTTTCGCGTTCGTCCCGTGGACCATATGTTTCCTATCCTCTTTTTGTTCGATTCGTGTATTCGCATCATTCACCGGCGTCGTCAGCGACCCGGTCTCATTAATCAGCCCCCGCGACCCTTCCTTTCCCCCGCAACCCTTCCCTTCCCCCGCAACCCTTCCCTTCCCCCGCAACCCTTCCATCCCCACAACCCTTCCATCGCCACAACCCTTCCATCCCCCGCAATCATTCCATCCCCGCAACCCCTTCCCTCCCCCTGCAACCCTTTCCTCCCCCCGCCGCCTCGCCACCTCTCGCGTAGACGCTACTCTCGGCCGTGTCCGTGACTCCGTTCGTCCGCCCCACTCGGGGGCCGTCCTTCCTTCCTTCCTCTCTTCCGCCCCCGCCCACTTCCTCTCACCTCCAACCTATTCCCCCAGTTACTTCGCCGCCCCCATTCCTTCCTAGACGAGCGGAATCGCCCGCTGAAATTCATGCCTCGAAGCACGTTGCTCCGACGGAGGTGCACTTGGCGGAATCTCATTCCTCCCTCCCTCCTGCAGCACTGCGGTTCGTATCCATGTTGAATCGCTGACCTTTGCATGGACTTCAAATAGTCTATTAAGAAATGGACGTTAATGTGTTGGGCTCACATTTTACGTTCATATCAAAACGATTGTTGTTTAGGTTGCAACGGTTTTAGGATACCAAATAATATGGACAAACGACGTCAGTTTTAGGATAAAATCTTCTCAATCCAGGAAGACGATTACATTATGTGATTCATGAACGGATTGCAGATTTCGCGGTTGCTGTTAATACGAAACCTCTCAGTAAGTAAACGCATACTTTGGTCAAGACCAGAAATTCAGTATCCAGTATTTTTATCATTTCCATTTACAGATGGAATTGAAGTAATGGTTACTCTTTCCCATGCAAATTGTTTTATACTTAATAATAGTATATAGTCTGGAAAGTCGCATTTCGGGATAAAACTTGGCCAAGCTATCGAAAACCAATTTGGATATAGTATATTTATTCACGTTATATTCAAAAGTTACATTATCTCTTTAGTGTTCTGTTTTGTCACGAGCAACATAAACATATAAAATGCTGAATTTTCGTATATTTTATTTTCGATTTTTCATTCTGAAATTTGTTTTCCAATACTCGCAAACGCAGTCATTCAACTCCTATGGAATACAGTTGATATGAGCGTCCCCTAGGATTCTTATCACCAGACATAATTGGGTTTCATTTGTTTGGTGCTGGTCTCTCTCGGCGATGTTCATCTGTCAATGGGCATTGTGCGTTCTTTATGGTTATGGACCTCGAATGATTAAGGGTAGCAAGAGGGATGGCTCCTTTTGTGTTTTCTTCCTCCGGAATCCCGGATATCTCGGCATTTTTCCGTTTTGGACGCGTTCCGTATACATATCCACCCCCTCCCCCCTCCACTCAACCGCCCCTTTCTCCGACTTTCCCTCTCCACGATGATAATAGTTAGGCGCTGTAGTACCTAAATCATTCTCAAAATTCCTTTCTAAATGCAATCTCTTTCTGCCTTTTACTCTTCGTACTATAGGTACGCATGTGAAGATCTGGCAAACATTTATTGGAAATTTATTCGACCCCTCTGCGGCTGTTGCTGGAGCCAGTTTCAGTGACGATATTATACTTAAGCTGTCTATCATCCATCAACTCGCTTGACGATTATTAATCGGCGAAACATTTTCAAATACTTTAATAGCGTGGTGATCTCTGTCGTGGGGGTGAATGTTTTGTTTGCAGTCTATATCGTCGTCGTTGCTCTCAGTGTGTTACTGGAATAATGCCTTCTAGTCGTTACTTACAAATGAATACTGCTAAAAATTATAAACGTATGAAACTTGCAATAGTAATTTTGTCTCGGTGAAAATTTCGGTCAAACAAATCCAAAAAATCTGATAAAATCGAGCTAATTCAAGTTTGTTAATGTTTAATATAGTAATTTCCACAAAATTATACTTTAAAGAATTTTCGCATATTTTGAGGAGGAGTTATGTAAATGAATCTTCCAAATTTTACTAAACATTTGTTGATTATAAGTGAAAATTAAAATTTAAAATTTCATAAGTTTAAAATCAACTCCTAAACCGTAAAATTCCAAATATTTTTAGAATAACTTCCGTTATTAATTTTTTTTAGAGATCTGTGCGATTGAGATTGAGTGTGTGTGTGTGCGTGCTTGGTCTTAGTCTGTTTGGTCCCTGTCGTTGTCGGGAGACGCATAAACCATCAGACATTTGTTTGAGATATCAGGTCCCTGGCGAGAGTTAATTTTCCGCAAACTTGATATTTTTGGACTGTTTATCTCTAAAAAAATAAATTTTTAAACTGTACGGTTCAGGAGTTGATTTCAAATCTTTTTAATTTTAAATTTGCCGATTAAACAGCCTAAAAAAGGTTATCGGGATGGGCTGAATAAGGCGTCGCTATGGGCGGTATTAGCGCCGCAAATCTCCTCCCCCTCAACTTCTTTGACCCATTTCCCCTTTTCCAGTCATCCAATCCATGTAACTTAGTACCATCTTTTGCGGCGAGATGTCGCGCCGCCTGAATGGCGTACGCGGCGGCGGCTTTCTCCTTTCACAACTCCAGGTCGCGAAAGTGCAATTTTTTACCGCATACCATCGGCCTGCGACCGAGCGGGTTAGAGAGAGAGGGAGGAGAGTGGTGACGCCTGGTCGAAACCTTTTCCCGCGGACGCGGTCTCGATTTGAAACTGGCGATGTGCGATCGTTCGGATTGGCTCCCAAGAAACTCCTCTTCGTTTGGCGTTTTTCGTTCGCTGTGGTCGGGAATCATTCTTCCCTAGTGTCCGACTTATTGTCGCGACGTGTTTCTTTCCTCGTTTGTTTCGAGAGAGCTGCGTCCGCTGAAAATGCGCCGGTCTTCTTCGGCGGAGCCGCTAACATTACAGATTCTCATTCGATTAACGATTCGTCACATTTTCTGCGCCAGGGGTGAGAACTCAATAGTTTCGTCTCTTAACAGTTGGAAAACTAGGAGTTTACGTTTTAAGCTCATTCGGCGTTTCTCTTTCTCTCCGCAGTCTATCGATTTATAGCTTATATTTTTCGGAGTATTTGTCAGTGCTCATAAATTTTACGAAGAGAAAAATAAGGATAATGAAGGACTTGCACGTGGGATAACAATGTGTGTACAAATTCAAGATGCTATTCGGGTTGCATAATTTTAAGGAATCGCACCCCAAAAATTATTTTCGATTGGAATTACTTCATTAAGACAACAATTGTATCTGCTTAATGATTAACCCTAGGTAACGAAAGAGAATGAGGATTCCGTCGATGAATGAACCTCGACAACGGCTATATAATAGCTGAAGTACACAACTGCTACAGGAGTTGAACTGATCATTTATTGGAATCTAACCATTTTAAACATTTTAGTTACTGAATCCAGTCATATTGCTTGATCTTGTTGTAGAAATGAATGATTTGCTGTAGAGAAGTCAATCGATCGATATTTAATAAATTCATCAGGGCAAGTTTGATTTTCTTTTTGGACGTAGGTCTCCTCCTAAACGTTTCAGCTTTCTTTCCATTTGTTTCTTTTGGGCCCGAGCTGTAATTAAATTATCACCCGAGGTTAAGAAAAACTTGTTAGGCGATTGCGGGCCAACTGACGGGTTTACCCGGTCATCAGGATGTCGGGTTTTTAACCTGAAAATTCCATTAGTCTGCTATTCCTGCGCTGCGTAACTGTCTTTTTTTACAGTCTCCTCATTATCCTCCACTCTCTTATCTTCTAACCCGTGTCTATCGCAATTTTTTCTCGTCTCAAGATTTCCCTTCTCCCGTCACCCGATCCCTCTTCTTCCCCCCCCCCCCTCTCCCTGCCCCTTTCGCCTCCCCACTTTCCTCTCCGCCTACCCTTGCCCCTTCGCCCCCCGCTGACTCCTCCTTACCCATTCCTTTGCCGTTGACCGCGACGTACCGGCGCCTCAGCTGGCCGCTGGCTTGCTCTCACGTCCGACTGGTGTTGTGGGGGAGAGGGCGGCTTTGGGAGAAGGGTGAGAAAGGGGTGGAAAGAGGAGAAGTAGGAGGGAAGCAAGAGTAGGAAATCGCGGGGAGGGTGTGGCGGGGAGAGAGAGAGAAAGAAGGGTAGTTTTAAGGAGGATTAGTTTGGGGTGAAATGAGTGAGTTCGTGGGAAAGACCTTAAGCGGTAGCTAAGGTTTTTCAAAGTGTGGTTGGAAATACTCGGAATTTTCCGTTAGGCACGAGGGAAAAAAGAAGGCTGGTGACGTATTAATTTCGGTGCTTCCGCGAAACCTTAACTCGAAAATGATGGAATAAAGAGGTTAAATTTTTCATCGATGATTCTTGAACCCCTGCTGTAATTCACCAGCGTACGGATTCTTCATGTCGGATGAATTCCCGCTTCTTTTATCCAGAAATAAACTTGTTTTATTTTTTACGCACAGTTTTAGTAAATTATTGAGTTCCTTTTCGCATTTGTTCGTGCGCGTGCTCTCTCCGACTCTTCCGTATGTTAGCAGAAGAGCGTGAAACTGGTCCGCCATTAATTTCCGCTCTCAGGCAGTAACGAGTGCGGAGCAATTAAGGTTGAAATAAAGTCTCGTGCGAAAATAAGGTCACGGTTGTTTTCCTTATGAATTGGAGTTGGGTTAAATATGAAGGCGCGCCAAGGATTTCATCTTGTCTTCTCCTAAGGCTTAATTCGAATTGTATTTTTTGAAAAGCATTAAAGTAGCCCAGATACATGGTATTCAACACACCGAAAAATGTGTAATAGTATCTTCAATATGTCCGCGCAGCCTTTCAAAACAGTATGTTAAACAGTAAAAGATTTAAACTCACAGAGGGAGCGTTGGGTCATTTTAGCTGTCCGGAAAATTTATACTAAGAACAGTATTTATTAATTATTTATTATTATAAACGTGAATTATTTATTTTAATATAATTACCTATTTATAATTTCATAGTTTTTATCGAATCAGCTTAACAGTACAGGAAAAGGTACGCGATGATGCGCGATGTAGTCAACTAAAAATGTTGAATGCCATCGGCTTAGGTCATTATCCTGACAAGATCTGTAGAACTATGTAATTGATATAATCGGCTGATTGAGAAAAAAAAACAGTGACTTCTGTTTTTGAAGATGTGACTTTTCGACCTCATCACACTGATTATGTGATTTGAAGGCATAGACCTCAATTCAGGAGAAAATTCGATCGATCGACTGAAAGTTTTGTTCAACCATGACAAAAACTTTTATTTTATAAAAAAATTTAGTTATGTTCATTAGCGCCTTGAGTATATATCTCCACCCATGAAAACTTGTAGTGTTTCTTATTTCCGATTTATATGTAACAGAAATTCACCTTTTAGGATTCCCAGTTTCCGTTTGTTTCTAGATATAAATTGTCTTTATTTTGCTTTTATCTCAATCCCGATACCTACTACATACTGGAATCGACGAAACCGTTGGTATTTCCTGAAAATTTTACTTAGCTTTATTGGATGACCGAAATTTCACAGCGTCATAATAGTTTACGAGGACGAATTCGTGTTTCCCTGCCCTCTGACGCCAATTTTAGAGGCCGCGGAAATAGGATGCGATAATAAGCCACTCACCTAATTCTATTGATCGCCGTTGTTGACGAATCGAACTCGCCAATGGGTGAAGGTCGGAGGGAAGCGGTGGTCGGCCGCCCATCTCTCTGCCTTTCTCTCTCCCTCTGCTCTCTGCCTTTCTCTCTCTATTTCCTTCGCGACCCGATCAAGGTCAGCCTATGTGAACCGGTGTCATCTGACGATGCATGGCTTTGAGATAGCGCCGAAGCCTCGAGCAATTCTTATGTAGTTTTGTATCAGCCTAATGTGAATATAAATTATAGCATGCACGCTATGTAAATTCCAAAGTAGAGCATTATCTAAGAATTGGAAATATGGTCGAATAAAAATGTTATACGATTTTATTATTGCTGTGCTTTGATTTTAAAGCGTGCATTCGGCCATTCTGAATAAATATTATTTTTAAGAGAACTCGTTGCAGTTATCCCTGAACACGTGATATCGTATTCCACTTTTGTTATTATTTGCAGTTATTTTAGGAAGACATTTTACAAAACGAGTCACTTTCATGAGCTAGTAAATCTCGATTACTTTCTAATCTCACTTTTTACTCGCGTCCGAGTTGATTCAAGCTTCACTCGCTAGTTCTAAATCCAAAATTTGGACTAAAACTGGAAACCAAATCTTTTCAAAATGGAAAAGCTCTGAGCATTCAAAGAAGTCTAGTTTATCTGAAAGCATTAAACAAAACTTTTTAAGTTATTGGTTCGTTTTCGTTCATGTTGTTGAGATGTTAGGAAAAAAATTAATTATGGCTACATTATGGTGATAAATTTTTGTGTTTGTTATAAAGTGAAAATATGAAAAGTGGGAATGTTGACATTTAATTTTTCACATGAATTACTGGAATATTCCGCAACCTAATCGCGATGTCAGAGATTGAAAATACTGTACTCCTTGAACTTGGATAGCGGACACATTGAGAACGACTGGTTTTTTTCGAAATCCTAGACGATCTTTTTTATATCGGACCATTTCTCAAATCGGATTGGTCTAAGACTGCAGGTGAAGAAAAAGCTAAGAAAAAATGAGTCAGGACAGCGAAAACGTCTCGTAGGAGGACTTGCCGACGCAATAAATTTCAGAGATAAGTTCGAAGAAGAATTTTATCGGTTTAGGTTAGTCGTTTGAGATAGTCCAAGTGAAGTATCTGCCCAGCCATTCAGCTGAACATCAGTTTCGTCACGAGAAGGGAAAGACACGCTAGCTATTTGCTTCACCTCGCGTGAATGTTTTTCAATTGGCATGTGATTTTCAGGGAATTCTGTTGGATTCTCGGTGCTCAAAAAGGAGAGAATTTCATATTCTCTTTGGCCATGTTCTGCTACGTTTACTACAGAGCGCAAATGAAAAAAATCGCAAAGATGTTTACTTAGGGAAAATATATTCCACGCTGGAGCTCACTACATCCCATTGCGCTTTTGTCATTCTCGGAGAAACGCCGGAGCACCTAATCATGGTAAGCCTTAGAATGTTACTTTTCATCCATTATTAGTTTGGTGATAAACGGTGAACTCGGGTAAACTTCGGAATGCGTCTTGGAGATTCCTCGACAAAGGGATCTTCTTCCTCGTCGGACCTCCACCTCCTTCTCTGGCTACACTACGTGCGTGACTTCCTATTAGCTAATCGCACGCCTGTTTTTTTTCCTCTTCATAACTACCCGCTGGAAATTTGGAGGAGAAAGTCGTTTTGAGCATGAAGCCAAAGACACGTCCGAGAAACGCATTTTTTTACTGTGTCGGCTACTAGACAGCTATCCTTCCAGTCAATATTTAATAATTTATGCCTTCTTTAACTGTATAATAAATAATATGAAATCAATTTTGCAGTGATAGAATGCGTTCTCTCTCATTATATAATCGTAGAAGACGTTTCCAGTAATTAATCTTCATTAGTTGCTTTGGTATTATACGTTGAGAAACGGTTTCTACATTCGCGTGTGAATAAAAAAGGTAGCATTAGCACCTAATTCGGTTGAATGCTTTTTATTTTTTACTCATTTTCCGTTAACAAAAAAACTTTCTGCACAGCTGTACTCAGTGAGTTTGATTTTATTCAGAATTCGATATTTGGATTTTTAAGAAAAACACGCGGTGCAATAAAATTCATTGAAAATTAGAAATGTGGTTTATTTCATTAGCGAAATTTTTCAAATGGAATTCTCCAAGGAAGATGTTTTTCCCTTTTATATCTACTTATCCATTATGTTGAAGTCCATTCGTTAAGAACGCATACTTTGTATTACATTGTCAAACTGAAAATTAAATTTTCACGGCATTGTAGATTGATCAAGAGGTTGATGATGCATTTTATGTCGTCATTTTTCCTCACTCCGTCAGCTGACGGAAAGGTTTTTGCTTAGCTTTCATTTTTTAGACAGTGCTGTTCACTATTTAATTTCCCAAGTAAGTAAATTTTGTGGTATGTTTTATTTACATATAGAATGTTATGTAAATAATCACATAAAATTCATTTCACCCTAAGAAAAAAATACTTTACGTTCCTTATGGACTAACAATACTTAATGACCTATTGTAATTAATACTGACGGCCGCTTCTATGAGTTCTGTGTATACATGCAAAAAACTCACTTTAACCTCTTAGCTGCGACGTAATAATTTTTCAGCAGTGAAAGACTACAAGACATATTATCCGCAGCATTGGAATGGATTTTGATTACCTCGTAGTTCGAACGTGTAGAGGATATGAAACGAATACCTCCAGGAGGAGCGGCAGGTGGATTTATGAGACCAACCGGTTATACTCTTCCTATCTCGCCGCCAACTCTTTTGGAAGGTTTTTATCCCATAATTCCGAGTCATGTCTTCCTATCTGCGAAGAGATCTTCCAAGTAGCTATTGACAGCTACTCAAATGGCCGTTCCGAAAGAAGCGCAATGTCTTCACTCATTTTCTCTTTCTTCTCGGGATAATCTCTTAACACTTTACCGTTGTTGCCACCTTCCTTTTTTATTTGAGACTTTTCCGTCCTCTCTTCCACGTCCTCCGGCCTCCCTACTACATCTTACAATAATGAGCACGACAAACTCTGACGGTTCCCCCACTTACAGCCTCTCTTTCCTTTCCTTTCTTCCATTTTTCCTCTCCCTCATCCCCACACTCACCTCCTCCTCCGCACCTACCTCCCGCAAAAGGGACCTGCCCTTCCACCGGAGCCTTCCTCTCCTCCTCCTCTCCTGACCCCTCCCCCACCATCCGCTCTCTCCCTCTCCTCAACCTCTCTACCTTTTCCCCTCCTTTCCACCTCAACGTTTCCTGCTCTCTCGTACTCTTTTTGCTCAGTTCTGCTCCGGCATCGCGTTGGGTTAGGCGTACTCGTTCGAGCGAGCCTATCGCGTGCGCCCGAGAGTTCCTCCGCCTTCGATTATCTCCCCTGCAAACCTACGCGCGTGATTTTCGTTACGACATTGGTTGCAGGCGTTGAAATCTCCGCCACGGGAACCAGAGATTTTTGTGTCTCAGCCGTTACGGATACGTATTTCGCAACAATCGTGCTCCCGGGTGTCTTTTTTATCCCATTACTAGACTATTTTGTCTCTCGTCAAGACCGATTTCGAGTATTTCCGAGTGAACGGTGAACCGTCATTGAGGAACAACTGGAAGATTACATCGGTCGAAATATGATGTGAAATCCGAGTGAACTAAATGCGATTTCGAGAGAGAAAAAACCTGATTTGTTGTTTTGTTTTGGTTGACACTTGTGGTTGTCGCTGCTGAGTGTTCGAGGGAGATTTTCTTCGGCGGAGCTTCTCGGAAGGCGGCTTTCGAAGAGGTTTCGATTCGTCAGAAGGCTTTTCCCTAAGCGTTCAAAAGGAGAGAGAACGCCTACTTAGCAAGGCACCGTCCTTGGTAGTGTGTGTTTTTAGTGTCGACTGCGTATAAGGTTGATAGAGAGAAATAGAGGTCGCGGGGGCGTGCGGGTGGCCAGAGATGGTGACCTGGAGGCTGTCAGCCTGAGGGTTCCGCGCCATCGAAATGGTTTGGGGAGGACGTGGAAGCACCAGGCGAGGTTCCAGTGGTGAGTGGTCCTTTGTGGCTGGTTTTTGCATTCTCTAACAAGTATAATTCCATTCCGGGTATATATTTTTGTGCGTTCAAATTGAATCATGAACGTGAATTCCGAGTTAAGAAGACGTGCTTTGCGTTTACAATCTGGTTTCTTTTTACCAAAACGTTGAAATTAAAACAATGAGCAGATCCATATTCTGATTGCTTCAGAGAAATATATAGACCTTTACCAGGAGATTCTTTTATTTAAAAACTTAAGTTCTGCAGATATTGAATTCATTCTTCAAAGATCGCCACGGAGGGGAGGTGTATGATAGGAAACAATATCGAAGAGTTTTATGGCGTGTTGTAGAAATGCAAATCATAATTTATATATTTTCATCTCAACTGTATATTTTACTCATTATTATTTCGTCGTGTTTGTTTTCTCGAAAGACGTCTTTTATCAAACTTCCGAGCGTGAATGGACGATTCTCAGATGTGGTTAGCACTCACGCTAGAAAGAAATACATTGAATCCTGAATGCAATGGACAAACAGAGATCGTTCTTTTGTACTATACTAAGAACAAAAACTCCTTTACTCTTAAAAATTTCTTCCGTGTTAATTCCGTTTATTTAAGTTGGATTGTAAATTTTATTTCGCCTGTTGAGATTTAAAATTATTAACAGGTGTCTGTTATATCCTTTTCACGTCAGAGCGAGCGTATCTAACAATAATATACGAAACGTCCGTCACATCTCATTCCAACGGCATCAGCTTCCTCGAGAACAGGATGAAAAACTCTTTCAGACCTCTATTTGCGGATCGTGCTAGCACACGTGCTGTTTCTATGGCGATAACAATCGGAGGGCGGTCGTTTATTTGGCTCCTCGTCATCCTAAGGAGCAGCTGTGACACGGCCATCCCACTTTCCCCGCCCAATCCCTTCCATCTCTCTCTCTCTCGCACATCCCTTCTCCTTCCTCTTCATCCTGCAAACTCCCCATTCATATTCACCGGCAAGATCTTTACCTGCCGCCGCACCACACCCCCACAACGGCCCCAGGTGTAGTGTGTTCACTTGTGCACCTCAAATCCGGCAACCTCGCATTAACCCGCCTCTTTCCTCCCATCGCTCTCTCCCGTGCCCTCACGGTATTTCTTCCTTTCCTCCTCGCTCCCTCCAATCTCTTCATTTACTCACACCGCTCTCATGACTCATCTGAGAAGAATCGCTGGACTGAGGGCGATTCCGAAGCACTTTTTGCCTCTCCTCTTCGTTTTTATGTCCACTACCTGTCCGCCATCCTTCTCAATTATCCTCCATCCTCGCCAACTCGACAGACTTCTTTTACGGAACGATTCGTCGGCTCCGTGGATCGGGTTCGGCAGAAACTGCCGGGGTAATGCCGGCATCTTGCTCAGGTAGAGAAGAATCGGGGCCTATTACTATACTACTATTATCATTGTTTTATTATTGGGATTTAAATTTTTCTTCGATTCGCATTCCTCACCTTTCACTTCACAAATCGACCTACATGCGATTGAAATTCAGTGGGTGATGGTGGACCAACAATTGTCGATGGGTTTCGATTTGCTTCGCGTTGTACAAGTGTTCGGACCGTAAATTTCTTTTTTTCTTACGTGATCTAGATAATTCTTACAACAGTAAAACCTTTGGTAAACCAGATTCGAATTTTAGTTTATGAGTAACCCTCCTCAATGATAACGCGTCTTTTCTTGATTCAGATTATACTTATTGCTACTAGTAGCTGAAATTGCGCCTTAAGTTTTGTTCAATGATTTTACTGATACAGAATTTAACTAGATAACTTGCTGGATTAAAAGCATTAATTGGGTTCACACGTTTGTTTTCTTATTCTTTTTTTAATCTTTCTCAGGGATTGGATGAACGAAATTATCTTTTAACATTCGTCCCATCTTCCGATGTTTTTTTTCTCTCCCACGGCATTTCTTACAGGGAAAAACGACCGAAATCATTCTTTCGTGTTTCCCTCGTCTTCTCAGCTCCGGATGGTTGCCTCTGGGTCAAGATCGCTCGGTTCGCGCTTTTCCGCTCGTTGAAATCACTCGAGAGGGAAGAAGACGAAAAAAGCCCTTTCTCTCTCTCTCTCTCTCGAGATTCTCTTCTCTTTTGGATTCCTTTCCTGCCTCCTTCGTCCGTTTCTTACTTTCCTGTTTTCCTCATTTTCTTTCCTCATTGGTTTCCCATTGGTCATCGCATTCCTTTGCAACGAGCGCGCTTACGTATTCCTTTCGTTTCTGCCTCCTCGTCAGACGGTGTTTTTTCATCCCTCTCTTTCGGGGATGCCTCCGTTTATTCCTTTTGTCCGCTGCGATCCGACCGCTAGACGTTTTACGTAAATAGCTGGAGGTGAGCAGATTGTTAATGTCCCTCTTTATCTCCAAGTTCGAGTCGAGTTTTCCATGTTTGGTCACGTCTCGCAATATATTTACCTTATAAATAAGTAGTCATTTGGCTTCTCGTGAGAATGTTTGTTCGAGATGCTCGCGTGGGATTTCAGCGAATCCGATGGTTTCCCTCTCGAAATAATTAGTGATGCGTTTGCGACAGAATGTGCTTTTTTCCGTATTGTCGTCTAATTGTCGTGAAATATTATGACCGGAAAAGCAGTTGTGTAGCACATTTTTGTTTGCTTGCTTATAGATCGATTTTTAAGAATGTTCTCTCCTCGTCTATGGCATTGCATGACTGTTTGCTTTCCGAGAGGTCACGGTTTCGTGTTGGAGCTCGGGCGTTGACTTCGGTGACGTACACATTCATCCGATACTCGGTGTATCCAGTTGATATTTTCTCTCGGACTGTAATATTTCCCTTATTATAGACTGCTTCGATTCACTCGGTCACGCGTATCTGATAACACCGAAACGGAGAGATCTTTGTCGGAGTCAAATGTTTTGTCTGATCGTTAAGGGGATTTGTAAATGAAATTAATGTGCAATATTCAGTTATTTTTCGTTGCCCTGTTGTTTTTCACATCCTATAGAGATTAGTGCAGAATAAATTCACTGCTTCGTTGTCTTAATGCTATTCATCAATTGAATTTTTTCAATTTTAATTTAGGTACTGATTATATTATTGTTTTTAAATTAATGTTTGGAATGTAGAATGTAAGATTAGCGATACTTTTCATTTATCCAAGACTATAGGGATATATGAAGGGAAAAATTAACATAGATTCGACATCATTGGACACATGCAAGAAAACACACGCCAATTTGTAGCGAATAAATTAACCTGATGGATAACATTTTGGCGAACATCGACTGTAAATTGGGAATGAATATCTTTAACAAATATCAAATCTAATTATCCGAGGACTTGAATGCTTGATTTATTTTTATCGATTGAGTTTTTTAAAACTCATAATGTGAAAGATAATCAGGGTCTGATACCTGAAACGGCTATTAATCGACGAAGATATTTTTTCCCGTCATTACTCATATATTAAGTTGAAAATCGATAAAGTTAATTTTCTACAATTAGAATGTCTTTTTTCCCGTCATTCCATTGCACTTTTTAGCAGAAATGTGATTGCGTTCGTTGCACGATAAACCGAACTTATCTTACGAAATGGATCCTTTGGCGTCGTGCGTTTTTCGACGAATTTTTAGGTCGTCATATCGCCTTTCACCTCTATCGGATCCATTGTTCGCGTCAATGCTGGATTCTCACATTAACTGTTAAATTATTTGAGCCATTTACACTTTATTCCATCGAGGTTACTTATCTTCTCTTCGCTAATATGTCTATTCGTTAGGAAGTCAAGAAAGTAGCGGATATACTGCTAATGTAGATGAATTAGGTAACTTTTACTGCGACAAAACGTTAATGCATGGGAAAATTACCTATATAATTTAATGGATCTAATGAACTTGTGGTGATTCATTTTTGTATTCGTGTTTTTTATGTAATTTTTTAAAAACTCTTGTAATTGCTACGGCTAACCTCGCGTAGGGGCGTAAACCAAGGCCTAATTTTGGAGTTTTCCCCTTGTTGTTAATACACCCCCTGCCACACACCCTTGCGGTGGCTTGCAGGGTAAACTGTAGATGTAGATGTTCTCCGACCGAAAATAACTCCGTTCGACTCGACGCTTGCGTTTACGATGCGTGCAGTGGCTTCTTTCTTTTCTCCTTCTTTCGCCCATTCCTCATTCCTTTCTTTAAGTTTCACTTCATCGACTCTGTTCTCTCTCGCAGGACTCTAAGCGGAGTTTAAAAAAAAAAAAAGAATAAATAGAAGATGGAATTCGCTCGCCTAGCGCAGCAGGTTGGCAGGGTGTATTTTTTTCGTCCATCTCTCCTCTTATTGGCGGGGAATCTGCCCGCTCGCCATCACGTCCTCTCCACCCACTTCTCCTCCTTCTCCCCCCCTTTCCCCCCTCTTCTCCTTCACCTCCTCTTCTTTCCCCCTTCTCCCATATCTCCCCTCTTCCCCCTCCCCACTCTCCTTTCCCTGTATCCTCTTCCTTTCGCCATCCCTTTCCATTTTTCTCTCCGTCTGAGTGAGATAAATCTCAGGGCATTCCACTTGGCTCTTTTCTCCCTCTCCTATTTTCCCGTCTTTCCCGTATTCTATTTGTTTTTCGAGCTTCTATGCTAATTCTGCAGGCAACCATTTGTGCCAGAGAAGTTGAATTTTGGAATTATCGATTTATTTACGTTTATGGTCGTTTATAAAGTAGCCTTCTAAACCGAGTCATTGCACCGTCCGGTTTGTTATTTGTTTTGGTAACTTCGATTCAGAGATAGAACTTCCGTGGTCGCAAAGTCACGAGACGGCGTAAACCGTAGCTAACCTTTTTGTACTCGTCGGGGAGATTCGAGGCGTCGAATGAGTTACGCGGTTCGCCATCTTTCGAACGGGGTTTTTTCGAAGCGTCATTCTCTCCTTCCGGCGTCTCAAAGGTGGTTTTCTCGTAACCGAAACATACTCCAAAATAGTCTGCGGAATTCTTTTCCTCTGCAATTCGTTTCCTTGGGCCCTCCCATCTCCTTCTCGCTTCGCGAATTATCCCCGTCCACGTACTCGTGCGAGTACATACGAGCTTTTATTCTACCCTCCTCCTCCCTCTGCCCCTCTCACCACTCTCTTTTCCTCCTTTTCTCTCTCTCGCTCGATCGTTCTCTTTCCGCGCGCATCCTGTTATTACCTCCTTTTTCCGAGAATCGTATTTCTTTTGTTACTCAATTCCCTTCTTTTTGTCGGAGCGCTAAATGTGTAGTACTTTCGCATTTTTTGTGAAGGTGCTGTCGGGTATTGATTTCCATGTAAAACTGGCGCTTTCAGAAATAGTTGGTGTCAATAGAGAATGCGAAAGTATATTTTTACGTATTGTTATAGATTTTACAACTATGTTTGAAGTATTTGTTATTTTTTCTTTATATTTGGATGGTGATTATATTAAAAAACTAGTGCGTGTAATTGTGTGTAAAAAAATTGGTAGACCTGTATGAAGTATTAAATTAAAATAGTTCAAGGTGTAGAACTCAGCTAAGTATTAATTCAAAATAACTACTTAAATAAAAAAATCCAAGGTCCTCTGTCAGAAATTAATTAACCTCTCAAAATAAATGTTAATTATAGCCCTCAGAAATTACGGGTAGGAATGAAAGATGTCTTAGTAATTAAAAGATGCTTAGTCATAGAAATGGTATATATATATATATATATATATATATATATATATATATATATATATATATATACATATATATATATATATATATATATATATTATTATTATTATACTTCCAGTAATGATTACCTTCATATTATAAACATATCTATTATGATTTTCTAATGTAAATTATTTTATTGTCTCAGTTTTACGTGCCGATTTAACTTTTTAAAATGCGCAATCATTTACAGGCTAATCAAATAGTCAAAATAATGTTCTAAAATCGAACCCATGCTCTTATAATGGACGATAAGAGGGGATCGTAGCAGGGTGCAGCCAAAAAAGAAATTAGATATTGTATTTGGAAGAGAAAATTTTGATTATTATGATTAATACTGACAAAAATGACTGAATTTGGCAAAGTTAAATAGAGATTTGCGCAATTCTAAGTAAAGGAATCGTTAAGATATGATAATGAGAAATGCTTCGAGTGGAGGTAGTTTCAAGTAGAACGAGAACCTGGAAACGAGCGTATGTAGCTCAATGGAAACAACTGGGCATCGAATAAGTCGCTGCCGCGAGGGGATAGATATCGTTCGGCGCCCCTTTTAATGCGGTCACCCTGATTTCGCGACCTCTTCATCCACGGCCACTCGCTTCCAGTTCCGCTCCGCTCATTGTTTCCTGCTCTTTCCGCTCTTGCCGCTCGCCTCCACGGGGACGCGTTAAAAAGAAGTGCTTAGCGCTACTCCTAGCGACGTGATTTCGCACGTGCGCTTCGGTCTCCTACGCTTTCGTGTATATCCAACCTTTTTCGGCGGCGTCTCTGGGACGCGTGGTAGGATGTCCCTCAATGTCGAGAGAATAGACGTCGGTGTCGCTAGAGGTCGCAGCCTTAAATATTTCTTCCTTCGACAAACGAAACTATCTTGTTTTGGCGTTATTCTGATCAAGTACTTCCCGTAATTTCCTACTGCTCACCAATTTGGTCCTTATCCTGCATAACTAATCTACGTTCCCTCGGGCAGATTACGATTTTTTAATAAAAATTACCATAATACGTGTTCCTTCACTTCGTTATGCTACAAAAGTTACAGTCCTGTCTACGATAGCTATTGACAATCTCTCTATCGGAAGTCACCTTTCTTCCTAAACTTTTGAAACTGACCAGCTATTCATTGCACTACCTCTCAGGTACCCATTGCGCGTAGGTCAGAGGGAATCAGCAGGTCTGAAAAAAGCAATCTCTCTACCATTCGCCATAAACAAGATCTTTCTTTTCTCTATAGCAGTAAATTCTCATATTAATTGGCCTGAGGTGTTATCTTTTTTCAGCATTCATGTTCCCTCTAGATCAACCCGATTGTCCCACCTTCATATTAATACCCCTAGGATTTCATTGGCCTAGCGTTCTCTTTTTTTCCGCCTTCCATCTTTGGTAAATTCCCTCCCATCGGATCTAGATGTTTTTCGCCTCTCATTTCCCTCTTTTATAAAATTGTCTTCTCAGTATTTAAGTAAGTGATGGTATGCTAACATTATTATTCGTTCTTACTTAGTGTTATTCCTTGATTTTATGTACTTCTCATTACATTTCACTGTAAAATGGCATTTTTAGCCGTATGTGAAATAATTGCTGAAATAAATAAGTAATTTACTACTGAACTGTGAATTGCGGTCCTCTTCAAGTGTCGTTTTCCATCCATTATTTTAGTTTCCGGTAGTATACCTTTATTTGTTTCTCCTTTTTTCTTCCTCGCTTGAAGAAATTGTCGCACAAAATCTCATGCGCTCATTTTCCCTCTCTCTCTCACTGGGAATTTCACGCCGTCTGCTCTCCGTCTGGCTCTCGCCCCTTCCCCCACCCCTTCCCCCCTCCCTTCCCCCCTCCCTCCGCCTTCCCCCTCGTCAGTCTCTCGTCCCCTCTGAATCACAACGCAGATCCTCCTTAGGGACCTATATACATGATGCACGCGAGTAAGCTATAGTTTTCATACGTTTCCCTTACTTTGGCAACCTCTCGTTGTTCTCAGATCCACTTCTCCCTTCGATTCCCGCTGGCGCTGGGGATTCATGCTTCATCCGAGGAGCTTTTTATCTCTTCTTGAGAGATTAAGAAAAAAACAGACTCGCGACTCCCGCTCGCCGTTGTGTGCCTCCTTTGTGCGCAACTTATCCTCGCCCTTGGGCCACCTCGCCACTCTCAATTTCGGACGCGGTCCCACTTCGCGCTCACTGAACTTCTGGCGAGACACGCCTTTCTCGGCGGCGATGGATCAGAAGTTTCGGTTTCCGTCCCTCCCTCTCGATATCTCCTTCTTTATTTGTTGTACCTCTCTCTCTCTCTCTTTCCGGAGATAAAGACCTCGGCGCACGTTTTCAGTGCATTGAAGTGCTGAGCACGAAAACCTATCGGCGTTTAGGCTTCGGGACAGACAGTCCAAGGCGCTCGCATTGCAGGCGTCTTTTAAAAAAAGTTCCCAAGGATACTGGAGATAAAAGAAATCGATTCGTGGAAGAGGTCTTTGATCGTTTGTTGCAATCGCAGATTGCGCACCGGATGGCCTCCTTCGCCACGCCCGGGAATTTTCCTCAGATTCGATTTTCAAAAGTGTCACGTACGAGATAACGCCAGAGACGGCTGTTATTTCATTTTTGAACCGATACTATAATTTTCACTGGGTTGCTTCTGGTGTTTAAGTTATGTTAAAATGGAGAAAGTTAATAACACCGGTTGATATAGGGCAATCTTTCGTGATCGTCAATCCTTGATATCCTCTTTTCAGTTAAATATTAAAGTGCTTTTATTTTATCGTTAAAATAATATCTTATCTGTAGTGTCTGTGTGTTTGTATGCGCATATGTTCACTCTCAATCTCGTGAATTATGCTGACCTGCGAAAAAGAAGAATGATTCAAAATGTTTTGATATGCCGTCTGTTCGAGGACTCCTTCATCCCTTTTACATTTCATCATCTCCGCTTACGTTTCAGCGATACCATTTTCGTTTGAGGAGAAGATCTCCATCTTTTTCACCGTGACTCAATCGCTCTTCTTTTTTCATCTGCGATTTTAACGACGAGTGAAATGTTCTGTCTGCACTCTTATTGCGCTCCGAAATTTTCGTATTTTTTCCTCTGCAAACCAATCTTTCCTCTCTCTCTCTCTCCCTCCCTCCCTCCGGCCGTGTTTGCAGACATTTCAGTACTCCCCTCCCATCTTACTTCCCCTTCTTCCCTCCCTTTCCTCCCTCCCTTTCTTCCTCCCCTTTCCTTTCTCTCCCTCACTCCGTTCTCCTTTTTTTAAACTTCCTCCTTTCCAAACTCTCTCACTGCTCGTAAATTTGAACTGCAATTCCGCCCTTTTTCCCTTCCTCCTCCTCTCTCAAACTATCAAAGAGAGAGATAGGTCTAGGACCGGATGTTGGCGGTATTTCTATCGAGAAAAGTTCCTCCCTCTAAAGAATTGTCGAGTTATTGGGAAAGATATTTGAGAAACATGCAAACCGAAATCAATTTCTATCTTGCAAAGAAGGCATCGCTAAGTGTTTGGCTGAGCCAGTACACAATTAGTTTTGTTCTGCATTATTCAGCTTCTTTTTGGAAATAAACCAAAACTAATCCTCTCTAGGTAAGCTTTCTGACTTCTAAAAGAAACTTAAACCAATTTTACCATTGTCTACTGTACTGTATTTTTATCTTCTTTCTTAGGACGTTTTCCTTTATGTGTAATTAAACCTTCACAGTCGTATTTTTCGTATCGGCAGGTGTATTTATTTTACTTTGTATTGGAATCGTTCCCTAAGACCCCTTTGCGAGTGTTCACGTCATTTTTCTCCTCTTGTTTAATTAATTCGTTATTATCGGTCGTATCCGCTTGCTCGAATGGCTAACGTGTTTCTTCCCAATGGCTCATCTCGCTTTATTCTCACATCGCGACGCAATTCGTCTCGCAGCTTGACGCTATCTTGACTTCCATCTTTATCTATGCGGTCCTCTTTCCTTTCTTTGAAATCCAACGTTCGGCTTTAGGTTTCCCGCCATTCTCGACTTGCAATCCCTTCACTTTCCGTGTTATTAAAGGCTCTACTCCCACGCATCCCCAAGTTCTGCTTCTGTACTTTCACTCGACTGTAACAAGTAATCAAATTGTGTTCGTCGAGCCAAACTCGTTTTTGTTGTTTGTATTAGAGAATGAGGTTACGAGGTTGACGTGTGTTTTGGTTGCGAGGGGGCGTTACAGGACACTTTAAATCATTACTTTTCACGTGACATTTCTCCATTCCAGATTTTTGAAGTAATTTTTATGATTGATTCAGAAGGTCGTTTTTTGCATTGTAACTGGTTTTATTTTGGTGGAACACCCCGAGCATCAAAAGAGCGATTACGGTTCATTCCATGCTAAAAAATTGTAGTTATATTTTACAATAAGTTGTATTTTTTAACCCTACCGTTGCCGTAGTTATAAATTTCTATTGTAATAGGCCATCTTCCACGAAATGTTTGTTTCTGATCTGTTTACTTTTCTGTTTCAGTTTGAGACGGAGAGATATCGTATTTTTATCGAGTCAACTAGTCCTTTCCGAATATTCGGTGGTGTAAAACTCTTCCTATTGAAAACCATTCCCAAGAAAACTAATTTCGAATTAAACAGTATAACTGAAGCAATTATTTTATATATTAATATTAAGAATGGACGTTTAATGTTAATTTCATATTGTATTGTAAATTAAATCAGCAATATACCGCTTGTTTTAAATAGCATACTGCCAATTAATATACACCATTAATCACGTAAGTCTTCTATTCTTCCTTGCATGAAACCGAAGGGGCTCTCGAAGGAATTTATCAATCGGCTTTTTCCACTTCTTTGTATTTTTCCTTATTGGTTGTACGAGTGAACTTTCATTTTTCTGAATATCCGTTCGAGGAATTCAGAATGCGCTCCCGTACGTTTGCTGTTTCTACATGAAATTTTTCCATCACTCTCCCTCTTTCTCACCCTCTCTCTCTCTCCATCTCTCTTTCCTCCCTCCCTCTCTTTCCTCTGTCGTGAGTTCCAACTGGTTCCTTGAATGTCGCGGTAAGCTTCGATTCTTGCGCAATGGCGTCGTGCTTAGCAGTCATTCGCTTTTGTAATTGTCGTTTATCGTCCTTCGAGTTCCTTCGCAGACGTTTTCTATCGCGGCGCTGATTCTTCCATCCTCGACCTTCGTCTTTAAACAGCATTCTCTCTTTCCTTAACCGCCTCTCACACCCAGCTATGCTTTTTCAGTGTTTTCCAAATAGTTCCATGGTTAAAGAGAAAATAAGTGGACCTTATTTTGGCCGCTAATCTTTTTGGGAGCTGTCACTTTCCGATAATACTTCCACGAATGCATTTATCTAATGTTTGTCGATCTCACTTTTATTCTCGTTTAAATGTCGGTTCGGTGTCGAAAGTTAATACCGGAGTTCGAAAATGCGAAGCACTTACTACAAGATTGAGAAATCTTATTCATTTCTCTTCGCGCGACTGACAAAAACTGGCCTTTTAGAATTGTTCGCCGTTTTAGTCCGAGCTAAATCTCACGTCTTCCGTTAATTCCGACGTCTAATCCGCGTTCTCAGCTCTTGCATTTTTCCTCGCCGCTGACCAGGTGCACGCTCATATCACTGGGAAGCGAAACCGGTGGAGGACTCTTTCGACACACGCTAGACTCGATGACCTTTCCTCTATTTTAATTCCTCGGAGCGATCTTGGGACACTCGTTTTCCGATCCCCCGTTCGGATCTCCTAATCGCCGTGGCACTTTGGCCTGGGATTAATCTACTTTCCCTCCCGTATTCTCTCTCTCTCTCTCGCCCTCTATAATGTCCCCTCTGCATCATTAATCTTTCATGGAGTTCCACTTATATTTTCTTCAATTCCTTCTACTCCTCTCTCGCGTCCTCATCTCCTTTTCTAATCTTACTCTCTCGTCGTGCCGTTCTTGAATGCGCCTCCTTTTTCTTATTTTCTCTCTTTCTTCTTATTTCCTACTTTCTTTTCGTTTTCGTCCATTTTCTACATTTGTGCGTCCTTTCTTTCTGCTCCACTGTTTTACTTTCCTTATTTTCTCATTCTCTCTATTTACATTCCCACTCAGTGCCTTCCCTTCCATTCCCCTCATTCACTCCACTCTTTCGCTCTCCCCTTTCTCGAGCTCACTTTTTTCGTCTCCATTGGCACTTATAGTGCCTCTCTCCCTCCCCTCAACCCAACTCCCTTCTCCCCTCGTAAAACCCTTTTCCCGTGGGTTTGTTTGCCGTTTCCCTCCCTTGTGAACTCCGTCTCTCTCTTTCTCGCTCCGTGCGTCTGTTTCTCGCCACACACGGAGATGGAAACGCCGGCCGTATCGTAGCTACGGGAGAATATTCGTGAGGTCACCAGATGGGTTACCCGTCGAGATGGACGAGGTGTAATGGAATGGGAAGACGAGATGGTGGCGAAGGTTGAGGCGAGGAGGGGGTGGAGTTCGTTGCGTGGCCGTTATTTCCCCGTACAACGAACCTTTCTCTCTCTCGCTATCTCTTCTCTTGGTTCCCAACCACGCCTAAACTCATCGCGCTGAGGGAATCTTCCAAACTGTTCTCATGCCGCATCACCTCCCTCCCTCCCTTTTCTTCCTTCCTCCCGTTTCTTGCTTCCTCCCTCCCTTTCCTTCCTCCCTCCCGTTTCTTCCTCCCTCCCTCCCGTTTCTTCCTTCCTCCCTCCCGTTTCATGCTCCCTCCCTCCCTTTTCTTTCTCCCTCCCTCCCTTTTCTTGCTTTCTCCCTCCCTTTTCTTCCTCCCTCCCTCCATTTTCTTCCTCCCTCCCTCCCTCCACTTTCTTCCTCTCGCACATCTTCCCTCTCCCTCCCTCTCCTTTGGTGTTCCGTTACGCGACTTTCCCTCTCGTGCATCTCACCCTCCCTTCGTCCTCTCTCCGCCCCCTCTCTCCACCCCTTCCCTCTCTGCTCCTCCCGACCGCGCTCATGAATTCAACGGGTGCGCCGATGCAGTTGCTAGTGCCCCGTCTTTCGCTCGCAAGGTCACTGTTAAATCGTTCCCGAGTGCATATTGTGAATGCGTGCACTCTAATCCCCCTTTCCCTCCACTCCAATGATCCTCCCTAACGTGTTTCCTCTTTATGCAAGAGCTCCTCGTGACATCTGACCTGTTGGAATGGCGGATGCATTGGCTTGCGACCGGAGAAATCAGAAAAGTAGATCACGATGTGGGCATTCCTTTGTCCCCTGATCTGACCTTGGCGATTAATTTCAGGAAGAGGGATTATTGCTGTGCGAGTCTTGATTCTTTTCGTCAGGTTGTCATTGCCGTAATACTTTTATATTAGTTTATCTTGTTATACGAAAGATTAGTACTCACCATTGAAACGAAGGTGACTTGCGTTCAATTCTTTTATCGGAGGTTATTTTTCTTAATTTTTTCCAAATAAATGGCTCGGCGTTATAATAAATAATGAAGGCATTTAAAAATTTTATTTTTCACCGGAAATGATGGAAGACGTTGAAAGCATACGATGAATATCGGTATTTTACGAATATTGAGATACTATTTATTGAAAAGTTTCATAAATGTTATCAGGTAAAATTTTGTAAGTTGAAATTAATTTAAACAATAATCAAATGTTAGTATGATACAAGAGCTACAAATTAAATAAATATTAAATCTTTTCTACAGAAAGTTTAAAAAATTGAAATTTGAAATTTTTTCTGTTATTATAAAAGTTGCATGTGATGTTTTTGAATTGCGGCTCGTAATGAAAATCATTTATGGATTGGTAAACAGTGTATAAATTCTCTTGCTTGACGAGTAAACATTAGAAAAACATTTGTTCGTTCTCGATATATATAAAAGCACCTAAGTAAAAGACGGACGATTGGATCAATTTTTATCGAGTCGGATTAAATTACATCATTTGGTTTCATGATTAATATTAAAGATACTTGTTCTTAGAAAATTTCCGAAATTCAACTTTCAATCCTGTTTATTATGAATACTAGCGGAATCATTACCTGTGATGTGGTTGGTTGCTACTCCCCAGATAATCTTTATCCTTCGTGATTGTTACACGGATCAGATGAGATTCTTTTGATTTTTATCTAATTCTTTACCGAGATTCTCTCTTTACGCGTCATATCTCGTTATCTCAATGAGCAATCACGCATGCGTTCTCAAACCGAAGTAATCACCTGGAACCCATATCATATTTCTCCTGTTAACGTACGAATTTCATGAAATCGAATGTTGAAATCATTTGAAAGCGATTCGCGTGATTTTTTAAAAAAGTATTTAAATCGAATCTTGTAATTAAACTTGAATGCATTAGAAAGTCTTATAAGCCTATAGCCATTCTCTTATCGCTACCGTAGATTCGATTAGAATAATTTATTTTATAGATTTTAGTTTCTCCTGTCACATTAAACTCCATTGCCCCAGATTTGCTTTATAAATGTGTCACTAAATTACTGGTTCCATTTCCTAATATCCGTATCCCACAGCGAAGACATTTCCCTGTGGTCAACTCCTTCGGCCTCGTTCGTTTTCTCAATTTGGAATTGAAGGAATGGGCGTTCATAGAATGTATCAGCCGAAGAAGAAAAGACATGTTTACCTACATTTATTTTTATACTTAATATGAGTTAAAAAATAATTGCGAAAACATTGGATCTGTCTGTCACATTTTCTAAATATTCCTAACTATAAGTGATGTCCATTATTCATATAAAATTTAAAATGCATTACGCTATTGTTGATGCATCTTTTATAGAATTCCCCCTTGTTCGGAAAGACATTCGGAAAGTGTGGTTCCCTTTATTTTCACACCTTCCAGAATGAGAGGTTTAATTTTTGTCGCTACTTAGAGCTATGTTTTCGCGTTTGAATCTTCTGATCAATTTAACACCCGGCCTTTTACAATAGGCTTAGATAAGTGGAATGAAGTGCCTGAATATTTAAAAATACTTTTAAGTTTTGCTATGTATCGTCGAGCACAACTATAATATAGTACTTAACTCGAATTTTGAACTATGGTTTTTTTTAGCCCGCGGATATCATAATTACTTAATTTTTTGATCACTCGAGGGGGTTCGTAATTGCGGAGAAGAGTGAAAAGTTTGTTGCCGTTTTTGGACACTACGAGATTTGAAAAAATTTCGTCGCAAGGACACTTAACTAATGAGGCCACGCTCCCATTGTGTGTATATATATATATATATATATATATATATATATATATATATATATATATGGCAACAAGTTGTTGGGAGAGAGACCTCTCTCCTGTGCTGAAGAAGGGATCGTCCCCGAAAGCTTCCGTGTTTTTTGTGTTCGTTTTACTTGTGTCACTTCGACACCCCCAGCAGCTTGTCAACCTGAAGTCATCTTATTGGTGAGAGCTCACTGGGCTTCCATATCCCAACAACTTGTTGCTATATATATATATATATATATATAAATATATATATATATATATATATATATATATATATATATATACACATATATATATATATATATATATACATACACACACACACACACTCAGGGGCGGCCCGAGATATTTTGGCGACCGGGCGAGAGACCGCTCCAGCGCCCCCCTTCCTAAATTTTCGTTAAGATTCTTTGAAAAGATCTTTTTAATTTATTCATTGCTTTGTAAAACAATAGCTGACGAATAATAAAAAGAATTTCATGTAGATTCTCGCCTTTTCCGCGATATAAATTGATATCCAACATTTATTTACTTGCGAGTAATGCATAGACAAATGGTCGGGTTAGCGTTCTCAATGCTTTGAGGCCCCGGGCAACTGTCCGCCTCGCTCTTACCAATGTATGTGGTGCGTTAATTCGAATTTCGTTCCATTCGTTTGAATTCCAGTGATCTATTTCAAGCATTTTTACTCGCGAACTAACGCAATCCTACTGATAACACTCTAGCGCCTCCCCCTCCCGTTAATGTTTGTTGAGATATTTACAAAGTAAGAGTTAATTTATTCATCGCTCTGTAAAAATTATTGATAATGAAAAATGAAAAGGAATGCCATCAAGATTCTAGCCTGTTCCTCGATAGATATCGGTATCCAATATTTATTCACTTGCAAGTAATGCATAGATAAATGATCGGGATAGCGCCCCCAAAACTCTGGCGCTCCGGCCGCCCGGCTCGCCCGTAGCTCTGACCGGCCTGTGTGTGTGTATGTATATATATATATATATATATATATATATATATATAAACTTAAGGAAAAGGTAGTGATGAGGGTGGCAACAAGGTGTTGAAGGAATATATATATATATATATATATATATATATATATATATATATATATATATATATATATATATATATATATCTTTCTGTTTTTGTGTATGTATATGTTCGACACAAACTCTTATATTTCGTCAGTTATATACAAAAACTTGGGCTTATTATTCCAGTATTAGGTTGCGATGTCATTTATTATTTCCGTGTTGGATCGATATAGATTTTTTCATTGCAAAACATTTTATAAACCTCTTATTAAATATTCTAAATGCTAGAAAATGCAATCATGGATAAATTCTTCAGAATGTGCCATTGCTATCTCGGAAAGGTCAAAGATTTTCGTTCAAGGTACAAAATTAAAGTCATTTGTTGTGTATGAGAGACCGATATCAGGTTGAACTCCATTATGGGAATGGGAAAACATGTATTCAATTCATTAGATATACAGGTTCCCATAATTTTTTTTCATATCTGATAACACTATGCAGTAGAACTCTCAAAAATTGTTTATATTTTAGTGATTTTATTGTTAAGCGTTAGACTTTTATCTATAAAGGTAGTAGTACTAGTTTAAAATAATTTAGAGTTTGCGAAATGTTATTATTGCTTACGTTTTTAATTCCTTGTTTTCACAATTCTTTTAATCTTTCCAGGTGAGTGTCAACCAAGTAATGGCTTCTGAACTCCAGTCAGCTGATCACACGGTAATGTGGATAAAAACGCTATCGTTTTCCGCTTAATCATGAGCAATCTCCGTGTCTGGCATCCATCGGCGCTGTTTTTCTCTAATTCGTGCTAGTGGGAGCTCGCACAGCTTCCTACGGGCACATTTAATATCGCTTGAACATTTCTTAACGCCCTTTAAACAAGGCCATGCAGTTTGTACCCACACATCGTCAACCTTTACTTAATGAATAATCTGAAAGAGCTTGTTGTACCAGTTAAGGAAAGTGTCGGGCGATATATCAAAGGCGTTCTTGGAAAAAATGTGTAATTTCGCTCTTGCAATTTAATGGAAACTTCTTTCGGCCATATGTTTCGTTAGAATCAATTCTTGTACCTTGTATTTATTAGTTATTAGACGACCTTTGAGCTGCACGTCGACCGTAGAACCAGATGCTCAAATGCCGCGGAAAAAATGCGATTCTTTTCGATCAGAATAACCTTTTAAAAATTTTCATTGCAAAAAGAACGTCTTAACTTTTGTCTTATTAAAAAAAAACTTTTTACTGTGGGAAACGAAATCTAGTCGTTAATTTCATCATTAAATTTACGAAATAATGTTAACCTTGCCACGACCGCTCCGTTATGCAATAGAACTTTGTGGCGTCGTTGGTGAGCGCTGAGAACGAGAGAAAATTCCATCGAAGACCTCTTTATCCCCAAGATTTACAAACACCTTTTTATTACGACTCCTTCCTCGGCCCTTGCCCCTCGATTTTTTCTAACGCATCGTGATTTCGCTCTCGTTTCGTTCGGTTTCCGTCCATCACACGCTCACCTCCGACCTTTCGACACCTCCGGCAAATCCTTTACGACACCCACCTAGCCCCCGATCAACTCCGCGCCCTCCAACCCTCCCCTTCCACCCCCAAAGTCTCCGAGAACTTCACATATGGCGCTCCGCCCCCACCAAGCCACGCTGATCTCTCTCTCTTTCCCTCACTCTCTCTCTCTCTCTTTCTCGGCTTGATTCAATTAAATCACTTCTCCTCCTCCCCTCAGAACCCTTTATAGTGTTCGCCCTCCCGCATCCTCTCCTCCTCCTTTCTCCCCTGCGATCCATCTCCTCCCACCCCGCCCTCTCATCCTACGCCACCTAGGATGTGCTTCTTCATCCAACGCACCTTTCACTCTAGCCTCACGGCTAGCGAGTTGGGTCAGGTGTTTATCAGGAGAACGGGGAGACGCTAGCTCTCGGAGGTGGAGTGTAAATCGTTACGGGCGGAGAGAGGGGTAAGAGAAATATATATATATAGAGAGAGAGGCCTCTGTATCTTACATTGGGAAATGTTTTGAAATTGCATTGCATAATCTTTCTTGCCTGCCGTTTTGGGGTTAGACCTAAGGAAGGACGCGACCAGCTGCTCTTTCTGTTCCTCTCTCGCACCGGCGTTGAACTCTCCTCGGAGATGTTGGGGTTGGGTGGGCGGCTCTATCTTCGCTGTGCTCGCTACGGTTGGGTTACTCCACCTACTGGTTGGTGCGGTCAGCGCCTCAGACTCCTCTCTCGCCTTCTGTCGGCTGCCTCGTTCAGCCTCCCTCTTCTGTGGTTTCGGGGGAAAATGCGGGCGAGGCTCTTTTGAGACTAATGTAATGTGGGTTTAATTGGCGGAAATGATTCGTGTTCGAGAGGTTAAGCAGAGGTCTGGCGGCTCCCTCCTACAAAGTGACCTTCGATCTTCTTAAGTGTGTTGCGGTATCCGATGGAAAACATCTATTCATTCTGAATTTATTTTTTAAACCTCGCATAAAGAGTCGTGTTGCAATTCACTCGTCATTGCTGTGGACGTTTTCTAAATTTGATGCAGCATGTCACCATCTTTAGCTATGCTAGCAGAACAAGACCATTAAAAATGTTCGTCGTTATTTTTATTAAATGCCCGGCGGAATTCGAACTTTCGACCCCATAAACAAGAAGCATGTGAGCTCGCGCAGTATGTATCCAATCTTAGCGCACGCCTCGTAGCTGGTTATGACGCTTTATCCTCGCGCGCTATAATTAATAGTCATAACCTTAATAAGAATTTTTACCCGCTGCGCCGGAGAGCTGTAACCGTTGACTGTGTGGAAACGCTTCTCTTTCTCTCTCCCTTTCTTTCTCTCAATTTCTTTCTCTCTCCCTTTCTCTACGTATATCCATTCTAGTCCCTCGCCGGGGTTTGATTTATACCACCCCGATCGTGTTCTCGAGTGGCTCTAGTCGAGAGAGTTGGGTGTTGCACAACGCCTGTAACCACGCTGAGTAACGTGTCTTGTCTACTTGGTTCGTTTTTTTCGGCTCCTTTCCTTCTATTCGTATTTACAGTAAAACACCGCCTATCCCCATCGGCTCCTCTGAATTCCTTCCGCACCGCTAATCCTCCTTCCGGACCTTTATCGTGGTTTCCGATATACTTCTGGGAATTTCATTTTGTAAGGATTTTGGAAAGTCCCGTTCGATGCAAACGTACTCTCTCGACGAATTTAGGCTAGTAACACTGTCAAAGTGATATTCCCTTGTTATATTAGAATTTTCAAACTACGTTTATTTCATTTGAGGCAAGTTTATTTATAACGTTTTGTTGTGCTCATATCGAAAATTTTCACATAAAAAAATAGGAGTTTGTAATGCCTAAAACCGATATGTTATTTAATGCGCGTGTTCGGGATGCAAAAGATCACGGTCTGAAACTTGGTAATATTTCGCACATCACTTGTCAAAAATGTAAATTTTCTTGGCAAACGTTAACTGTGTAAAAGCTATATTACTCAGTATTTTTATTCCGATAGCTACAATCGATAAATTGCACTAACAATGCGTCAAAGTGGACATTATGGTACTTCTGGCGAATTTAAACGACTGACGCGTTTTTAGTGGTTGCTAAGGGACTGCTTTTTGGATCATTGAATTAGATTAAGATCATTCCAGTCCATTTTACGTAGCGTCATATGTTCTCTCTTAGATACCACACGGTTGTTGCTACCTTTTTAAATCTTTATTTGAAGGATGTATGTATTTTGGATCGTGTACGTTTAAAATATCCTACATATTTGGTACGACGAAAAATACAGTTTTCCATCTCTGGAAACGTACCAACTACAGTGTGATTATGTAGAGTTTTTAGTTCACCGCACCACTTTTTAAAACGTGCAGATTTTAAAGTACGATTCTTATTTGATGGACATTGATTCTTCTTTAAAACAAAACCTCAAACTGTTTTGCCGGTACATTAAGCGAAAAAAGTTTAATAGGTGAATTCTCACTTCGATTAGTTACGAAGGTCGTTGCTCGTGATCCCCAGGGTGTTTGCAATTTATTTTCTTAGTATTTTTCATCTTTTGTTAACATGCCAGTGCAACCCTGCTATTGTAGCTTCGCCGATGCCTTGCCCTTATCGGCCGATATCTTTGTTGCCTGTGTTTTCATAGGTTTTTGAGAAACTTCTTCGTAGCAAATTAGCTCCTAATTGTAAAATAACTTTCTCTGGCAACATAGCTTCCTTCCCCGTCGTTCTACTGTTACTCTTAATATTTGCTGAGTACGACGTTCAAGACATTCCACTTTTCGGGAGCCGTTTTGTAGAGTTGACGCTTGCAAATTTTCGCCCATAATACAAGATACGCTAAGGAGCTTTTTTAATTCACGGAAACGACGTTGTATTTTGTGACTTTTGACCAAGTTTCAGAAGAAAAAATTCTCAAAACTGTTGCTCCCTGAAACCTCTGGCCTCGTAAATACTTTATTATGAGCTCCATATGCTTATTTTATTCATTTTTTGTACTTATTGTTTATTTATGTTTATTGTATTATAACGCATGTTGTTGGGGCTGCCTGTTTGAGTTCGATGTAATTATTATTATAAGTGTGTATATGTCTCCAGACTTTTCCAATCTCTTCCCCGATCACCCTCCCTCTCTTATCCGATTTCCTGTCTGTCCCATCCCCTCCCTCCCGTTCTCTCCCTCCCATCCTCTCCCTTCCATCCTCAACCTCCTGTCCTCACCCTTCCGTCAAGCGGCGTCATCTTCAATTCACACCTCCGCCCAGTCCCACCGTCCTCGGGTTTTTTAACCCCAGCCGCAGATGCATCCCCTAGTCGCTCAGGCTCATGTGGAGACGATTGTTTACTCTTCCACATTTTGCGTATTCTATCGCCGCGTATTCGACGCCGCACGCAGTTCATGTTGTAAGAGCTCATCAAAAGGTGAAAATTAATCGTATTCTGTTCGCGGTTTATTTTTATCCTCGAAAACTTCATTTGAATCGATTTTCCTGCTCTCAGCAGAGCCTTGCGATATTCTAATTAATTTTACCGCGATTCCTTTAGCGTTGTGCTGCCATATCTTCCCGTGATCCTTGAGTCGAGTATCTCAAATACAACCACATTATTCTTCTGACGCGCTGTCATAGCGTGGCTAAATGTTTTCAATGAACTAAAGAATTCAGTATTCGTATTTTACTCGATCCAAGCACTAAGTAGTGATTTACGATGTTTGAGCGGTTGTCCATCTTTTCTCTTTCCCACTCTCTTTCTCTCGAATCTTCACCTCATATACACTCATCTGCCTCTTCCTCCCTTGGAGGTTGATGGCTCCTCATCCTCCCTCTCCTCTGCGACCCCTCATTGCCCCTTCCCTGCCACTCCACGGCACAGCAAGACGTCTCCCGCCCAAAGGTCGCCCCTCATCTGCCTGTCCTCCCCGCCCCCTCCCCCCCCTTGCAGCACGCGCTCCCCGTAACATAAGCGCCATATGGCAGCTCCCGCTCTTTAACTCCCTTTACCCGCCCTTCTTTTCCATTTCCCGTCTCTCTCTCATTCTCTCCTCCCCCTAGCCTTCCCTTCTGCCTCTCCCTGTATCTTATTCCTAACGTTTTTCTCTGTCTTCTTCCTATTTTCTCCTCCCCTCATTATTCCTCCGTCCTCTCATCCCACTCCACCCTTCTCTGCCCCGAAACCATTTTCCTCTCGTTTCGTGCTGCCCACATGACGTTTTTGGACAACAAACTCCGCTCGATTCTGTTATCTGGATATTTTTTGTGGATGATTCGCACTAAAATTTAAATATTGAAATAATGTTACGGTTCGAACACAATCTGCTTCAGGCAACATCTGTAGTTATGAGATGGTTGAATGGTGCTCCTGTTGGGGTCAGCGATAATGAATGGCTACTTTGTTTATATAATGCGTATCAATTGTTTTATAGCTTCGGGAGTTAGCGGGATCTCTTATGAATAATCGCAAAGTGGAGTTTTCCCCCTGATACTTCCTAGGCCAGTGATGGCGAACCTTTTCTAGCTCGCGTGCCAAAATTACCTTTGTAAGGGAAAATTTGCCTCTTCATAAAAAATTGTGTCTATTGGTAGAATGTGGCATATAGTATGTCTTTTCCCACACAGGAAGAAATATATATTAATGATTCAAATCAAAGCCTCTCTTTCGCATCGTTTCAATACCTACAATTATTAGATTTCTGAGGTAATTTTTGTCATGTCGCTGCATTAGCGTGTGGCACGTTTTATTTATTATTACATTTTGAGGCGTGCCAACAAAAATCGTTCCGCGTGCGACCCTTGGCACTCGTGCCATAGGTTCGCCATCACTGCCCTAGGCTCTTTCCGTTGACTATTGTCCTTCATCGCATAAACATTTATATCTATATTTTGAATTATATATTTTTTCGTTTTCAAAATGGTTTCAAAATATTTGTATAATTTAAAAATTTTCTTGTTTTTACCTCGTTAGTTTTAAATGATAGAAGTTCATTCTGAGGATCCTCAGGAATATTTCCTTCGCGCATAACCTTTTCCTATCAATATATTTTGTTTCTTTACATTTTCGTTTCCATTCCTATTCAAAAGATGTATTGTAATAATTTTTACATTAATTCGAGACCGATCCATGCCTATCAGCACCAGTAAACCCATTAAAAATTATCTGTATAAAGCAATTGATCTCGAAGCAACCTCCCGTTATCTTTGAATATTAAATTAAAATATATATTGACGCCGCTGTTTATGAATTTGCAAGCCAGAGAGTCGAGTGAATGGAAGACTTATCGCCGTGTTGTCGACCTGCTTGCCTTTTTTTGGACCGCCGTTACTAGCGAATCGATTGAAATTTATTCCCGCCGGTCAGGTATTACTTCTGCAGTTTATGGATTCCGTTTGACGCCGTGTCCTTCGAAGATAGGTACTTCGCCATCATGTGCGGGACCCGTTCCTCCGGACGGTCTGCTGGCTCGTGCCGATTCCTGAGGGACTGCGGAGGCGTGCGTCTTCTGGTCCGAGTCCAGAAATCTTCCTGTCCTCGCTCACATCTGGGCGTGCGCTCTCCAGTGTGTGTGTGTGTTACTCTTCAGTGGGCGGACTGGGTTGTTTTGTATTGCTTAATGGGAGTGCGTGGGGAGACTGGCCTGGAGAGTGAGAGGGGGAGGGAAGAGAGGAGAAGGCCCCGGCAGGTTGCCACTCCCCTCCCACACATACTTCCTCAGAAGACACGTGGGAGGAGGGTCAAGATCACGGAGATGCGGAGGGATGGAAAGGAGTAGTTGAGGAACTGGAAGGAGGCTGAGAGAGATGAAAGGAGAGGCTGAGGGAGGCGAGAGGAGAAGGTTAGAAGGGAGGGGGTTAGAAGGAGTGGAAGGGGACTGCGAAGGGATAAGAGGAGTTGAAGAAGAGCGGAGATGAAGGGACGCACTCTGATGGGAAGATGAAAGGGCGATGAAAATTTTCGGCAAGTTTGTTTTATCATGCTCGAGTGATGAAAGGCGATAAAGTAAACTGCGGCGACTCGAAAATACTCATTTATTTTTTTCAAATGTCACTTTTTGCTCGTATTTATTACTTAAATTTTCACCGCCTCGTATATATTGACAAATTTCTATTGGTCTAAAAGAAGGAATGCCTTCTTGCATTAATGTCGTTTGTTTTAGAAGGGAAATGGAACTTAAAACTGAACAAATATTTCCTTCTTCGTAATCCTAAATAAATAAACATCATTTGCACAAGAAACTTCAATCAAACGGTAAATACCCTTTTCAAATATATTTTCTTACGTTTCTTCAAGGGTTAAGGCGATTTTTTTCGTCCATTAAATCTTTCTTCTAAAATGCAGCTATATTTTTTCTTTATTTTCGATTTTTGGACTACAGATCAAATGCTTTATTTCTTTGTTCCGTTTCGCTATATTTTGGCTTTTTTATTTTGTATATTACTTTGCACTCCCCATTTCCTATTATCTGTGGTACCTTCAGCATACATCTTTTTATATTTGATGTTTTTTTAACCATCCCCCCCACCGACAATCCTCCATATTGTCTATGTATATTTTGTCTAACAATTAGTAAAACTCGTATTAGGCGCTGACGCTCTCTAGCCAAAGACGTAAACTCCTTTTCAGTATCTCGTTACTTTACTCTTGCTGTCCGATCATTTCACAGCGAAAATCGTTCCGTCATCCTGTCCGCTGTGTCCGAGGCCGTCCGTAAATAAAACTCGGGGAAGTCTCTTTGCGTTTGGTGGTGTTTTCCTCCGTGATTCAGCCGTCCTATGGCGTGTGATGCAGCGGGTTTTCTGGTGGTGTCGTAGAAGGGAAGAAGGGTCCATCCCCACGGCCGGAGGAATGTTACGCGGCAACAGAGAGGGAGAGGCCATGTTTTCTTCCCCGTGGCGTGGGAAGGAGGATGGAAAACCTGTCGGAGGCGGCCGTTCGGCGGACGAGAGAGGCGATTCGAAATAAACCGCCGACGCACTCGCGCTAAAAAAACAAGCTTCGAGCGGAAGCGTTATTAATAAGATTCTGCTTGTTTTCCTGGAAACATAAACCCGTGTGCTACGCATTTCACTTCAGTTTCCATAAACCCAGAATACTTAATGATAACGTTTGTAGACGGCCGATTTTATTTCCTTCATATCCTCAAATCCTCTCTCTATCTCGTCCAAATAAAGACGGACATCTATCTATATATTGTGCCGAGAGTTGGCGATAGACAGGCGCTGAGGAGGTTTTTCTGCGCTAGCTATCTCAGCAGGCCTTCCAACTGACGCTAGCGACGGATGGGTGTCCGTTGTTCTTCTGTCGGCGTCGGAGGAAGCGGAAGTCGGTCGGGAAGAATCGTGATTCACGGATCGGATGCAATCGCCGATGAGCAATCCCTACAGCAATTACAGGTTCTCGGAGATCGTGATGTCATCGTGCATTGCGTAGATAGTAGATCTTTCTCTCGTTCGTCTTCTTTGGAGATTTTTTCCGCGAAATTTAAAATGCTGCAATCGGACCCTCTATTCTTGAACGATTCGCAATCTGCCATATACTTGGCCTGTGACTTAAATTTCGAACAACTCGATTTTTTGTGTTTATTTTATCCCATTGAATGTTTCGAGCTTCTTTTATTCTGAAAAAATATCTAGCGAAAAGCTGAATATAAGTTTTTCTCACATATCATTTCTTCTAACGTTCATAATCGAATGAAACTCACATAGGTCATAAATGAGACCCTCATGAAATTTATGTGAAAAACCCTTTAAGAGATTCGAATGCATCTGAAAATGATGCACTGGATAATAAGAATATATGACACTTGTATCATAAGGGTTGCCATTCATTTCAATCTATTTTCTGGGAGCGCTGTCTAGAGTGTCTCCGGGCGAGGAATCTCCACGCCCTTCTGAAAACGTATTTGACACCGTTCACTGTGATAACATGGGGGCCGTTACATGGAGATCTATGGCTCCTGCAATCTTTAGGGCAGGGCGCTGGAGAGGTGGGCGGAAGACGTCCCACTCTCCAAACCACAAGATTGTCTTTGGATTGCCGGAGACGGATTGCTGAGAAGGCCGTGTGTATCCATGGTGATGTGCCTCTCGACAGTTGTGTCTGTTGTGGATGAATGCGTCCGCAGAGCGAGGCGAGATTCCAAATAATAGCATCCTCCGCGTGGCCCCTCGAGATCCCTGTGCCCCGAGGTGGCGTCCTCATATGATGATCTATTCTTTCTATGCGGGGTTGGGTTTACGACGTGGAGAGGTCGCAATAGTTCTTGCCTTACCAATTTATTCTTAAGAGGTCGACGAATCGTTTTGGTATTCCAAGAGCGGTTGAGCGGCTCATTTAATTTACATAACCGCGTAATCCAGGAATCGTCGTTTTTATTTATTGTGTTGACGCTAACTCTCTTGCTGTATCCGCGATGCAGTGACTGCTTTAGTGCCACTTACTTGGGACTCCACGTGCGCGGTAACGTGGTTCGAAGGACAACCAAGATCGCTAATTAGAAATACTATTTCTCTGGTTTTGATGTAGTTTCTAACCTCTAAACGATTAGGTCTTGTAACCATTTTTCTTTCTTAGAAATTTACAACATTTTTTGGTTGTTACAGATGATGAAACTATTTTCCAGAGGAACATTCCGATTTCGTTTGTGAAAATCGGCCTCCTTACATGTAATAGTCTTGGCAGAGTTACAAATGTACTAAGGAGGATATGTTGCCAATAAAACCTTTTAAAACCGGTTATTCTTCACATTGAAAACATGAGTTTTGCGAGCGGAATTAAAATTTTCTTGGCAATTAACTCATACCATTATGAACTGCAGACCTGGTTTTTGATCGATATGATTTTTATTTCATATCAGTTTTTATTTAAATTTTTTATCCCTTGTATATTTCCGATGGTGTGTTTGTTAAAAATTTCCGTATTTTTTGTTATTTCATTTTGTTTTTCCCTTTCATTTTGCCTTTTCTTTAAAAGTTTACCGTCTGTGTGAGTACCGTGCATTATTTCTTCTCTTTTGATATATTTATGGACATAAGAGTTAAAACCTTTATCAAGCAATTAAGGTTTGTACTTTACTGCTCAGTGTTTATCCTTAACGCTTTCTCCAGTCCATGGTCCCGAGAGCGTGCCTCTTCCACAGCACTCTCCTTCAGATGTGTAGAGCTTTCATGCGACCGCATTCCCTCTCGATAGTCTTTCTCCCGGATGTCGCAGAGAGCATTCATAGAGCATGTGGAAGCAGCAGAGGTGGAATGGGGCAACCATCCGAGCGTCTCTTTTAGTCCCCTCTCGGTGGACAAATTTCCCATCGGAAAGTGAGTCAAGTCGTCCGAGAGGAATCGTCGGGTCCACGAAAGTATCGATTTTCTTGATAATCGATACAGGAGGTGAGCGTATTGGGAAGAGGGGTTCATTCAGCGCCCTCGTCTCGAACGAACGCATTCCTGTCACTCGATATCTCGCTTTTCCCGTGAACGAGATCCATTGAGAGTGAAGAAGTGGGTAAGGGCGTGCTTCGACGGCCGTCGAATGTTGAATCGCGCCACGCTTTGGAACGCCTGCCGTGTTTTTGTTGTTTGTTTTGAAATTAAAATGTCGTTTGGATGCAGTATATCGATAATCAATAACTTAATTTCTTTAGAAACATATTCGGCGAGTTATCGTAAGTTTTTATACGCTGACTTTTATTTCCATTGGCAAATTGGCGCAGCGGCTGTGATTTTTGTTTAAAATATACATTCGTTTTTATCAAATTCTTTCGCGTGCGTTATAGATAATTTTTTTCGCATACGGCGTAAATTACAACTTTCCATAAGTCTGGTGTATTTCCATGTTAGTTCTATTAGCAAAATATTTGTGCAAATAGTTCTGCAATAAACTAAATTTTTGTTAAAATTTTTGCAGCTTTATCCTTGAACTTTGGGAAGCAAATTATATGCGTTTCTATGTCACAAAAGCGAAGTTTGCACGTTACAAATCCTAGAACTTCAATTTCCAAATTTTTGGTAGATGCCGTCGAGTCGGTTCCTGAGTTCAATCGTTTTTAGTCGTGTCGTATATTTATAACGTTTTATTCGCAAAAATAAAGGCAGTCATTAGATACGGCTCTCTTAATAGCGACTTCATTGCACTCCGTTTGAGTCTGACGAAGGCCTTCGTCATTTCTTAACGACCGTTTCATAGGCGGGGTTAAAACACGTGCATTTCCATGAACATTCATTTCCCTCCTACAAATTGCCTTACACTGATTCACCTCACCTGATTAAATCAACGCGCTTCAATGCTTCTCGTTGCGTCTGGGCCGTAAATGCTTCCGCCCCTCGAACCAGTCACTGGCAATAAGATTATGCATCGCCTTGTGTTTTCGCGTATTAAATAAGATTTCGAATGATGCAACTTACTTTTCTCTTCCTCGGCAAGCCATTGGTTAATCGTGCAAGACAAATGTATAATTTTAACATGTAATATTAGGTATTTCGTAAATATATATAATCTGGATTTTCCTTGAACAGCTTTTCAGTTAAATAAAGGAATTTATTCGACTGTGAATTATAGGGTGATCATTGTTATTTTAATGATACGCTTTGCGGCGGAGGGACGCTATCATTTGAGCTCCATGCAATTTGGAGAGGAAGGTTATTCAGAGACATCCCCTTCAGGCGCGTCTCTCTCGAATCCCACGGAGCAAACTCCGGAGAACACTTCCTCTCCCTCTCCGAATGATTCACGATTTGCTCCGTTTTCAATTCGGAGGCATAAGGCGTCTCCCAGAGCGGATTAAGGGCTCCCGGTCGTATCATTTTTGCCTCTTCGATTTCTCGTTCTTCGTTTCTCTCTCTCTCTCTCTCTTGTCGCTGTAAAGAGGCGTGGTCCTCTCGCGATGTCTCCCGGACGACAAGGACGGTCGTGGGAAGATGAGCGTGGGGGATCTGGACGGGCGTGTACGAGATCACGGGTTAAGGGGTTTGGGAGTAAGGAGGGTGCGTACAGGACAGATGGAAGAGGGGTGGCGTAGGAGTATCTCCTGGCCAAGCCCGCGTGGGGGGGGGGGGGAGGGAGGGGGGGCGAAATGGCGTCTCTTCTCGCGTCCAACCCTTTCCCAAGAATTATCGATGTATTAAGATTAAGAAGTAATTTGCGCAATCGGAGGAGAAGTGTGGCCAGGGCGGGTGGGCGTAGAGAGGCACGGCTGCAAAGATACGGAGCAGGTGGAGAGGAAGTGGGTGGGGGAGGGGGGAGATTCTGCGAGAGAGGGCGCGTGGGAGGGGAAGGGAGGTGGGTGCTCTCTTGTACCCGTGGTGGTGGGTAAGGGGGAGGGAGTAAGGGGGGGGGGCGCGTGGGCCGTCGCACCTTTGCCCTTTTGTCCCTCTCTCTCTTTCTCTCTCTGTTTGCTCCTCGCAACAGTGACATCTTTTCTGCTGCGCCTCGGTTGCGTGACCTTCTGCTTTCTTGATTTCGTCGTGAATGGAGGTTGAAGTGCGTGGATACGGCGCAAAAGAATCTCGCATGCTGCGTACCGTCCTCCCCCTCCTCCATCGTTTGGCATTGTTTCGGCAATATTCGATTGTCGCAGGAGCTTGCGGCCATTGTTCTCGTAGCCGTGGCTAAGGTTTAATGAACGTGTGATAATATCGCCACATTCCGTCGTATTTGAGAAAGTATTCGGCTAGATTGTTGGTGAAAGTATCCAAATGAACATGATGACAAATTATATTAAAAACTAGTCATAACGACCTTCGCAATAACGTGCCTTTATGATTTATATAGTTTTTGTTAATTCCGTCAAATACTCTATATATGTAGTTGACATAAATACTTTTCATAATGGCATTCTTACCAATTCATGGTTTTCAATATTATGCGCGCATTCAACCCTTTATAGGGCATTGGGATAATAATTCCCCACCCCCTCTGCTGAAAACGCCCATTGGGATAATATGTTCCCGCCTACGTTTTCTTCTTTTGGACCACTCTTCTTCATCCTCGATTCATACCGGGGAACTTTCGATAATTACTATTATTTATTTTATTATTTTTCCTTATTTTTAAACGTTTATTATTGTCAATATTTTTTTTTTCATTTTTGGAAGATATTGATTATTCCCTCTTGAATTATGTCATTTACTGAATGTTGGCATGCATATGCCAGGTAAAATTAAAACTTACAGACGGTGCGGGAACTGTAGCACTATAAAGAAGGAGAAACGGAGTAATGTAATTTGTCGCACATGCAACGTCGCACTTAGTAAAAACTGTTTCATTGGTTTCCGTAAATCGTAATCAATTCTTTAGTGTTTTCGTATGTTATAAATTTTGCTTGTGACTCTAGTATTTGTGTAAGTATTGCTTGTGTATTCATGTATGTGCCTTGGTATACGATATTTCTAGATTTTTGAAAAAAAAGGGGACAAACTGCCCCTTGAAAGTGGGCCGACCCGCATAGCACGAAAATTAGAAATTAATGTATACTATACATATTATTAGACTGAGTTTTCCTTTTCATTTCAAAACAAAAATTTACTGAAAATGATTTCAAAATGTAGGGTAAAAAAGTTGACAATTGCGAACCTGCTTTTAAGCCAATTAATGTATTTTTAAACAGCAAAAAACAGGTAATTGTATATCCAAAAAAGCAGTTTGTGATAAAACATTGGGAAAAAAGTTATTTTAGTAGTTATTGGGACTAAAATATGCGATGCACCAATTTTCTGGCAATTCTTTTGCCCTATAAAGGGTTAAGTATTCAGTAATCTATATATGTATATGTAAACAGGACCGTATTTAGGAGTTGGCTACGTGGGCGACCAAGTGGCTACCTTTGGACGTTCCATTTAATCGAAACTGAATTTTTCTCAGTTTTTAACATGTAGGGGGCGGCCAGATCGTTACTCGCCCACGTATACGTATGAAAAACTTGCTGCGGAGGTCCTATACATACGATATGTGTGTTCGTGTTTATTATTTCTTGATAAGTCCACACTTCTCAAGACAAAATTACTACTTTTTCGAGTGCTTAAACCAGCAAAGCAATCAAATATTTATGTTTGCACTCCATTATTCCTCTGGGGGAAAAGAATCAGCAAAACACGCAAGAGGACCATTTGCTGAACAGATTAAATCCCGGTGAAGACGAGTGCGAAGCCCTGTGCAGCTAAATCGACAGCTGAATTAAGTTTCGCTCCCACGAAGTCTCGTGTTCGATTCCTGAATAGTCTCAAGAGACAGATCATCTCTTCGAATATCTCGTCGTCAGCGTATTTCTCGTGTGCTGCGGGAGCGTCGTTCGAACGAAATTCGCTCACGAATGCTGGAGATTCTCCGAGGGTCTTAACCTTCTCTTGGAGCGCTTGGCAAACACTCCGGCGTGTTGTTTTCTCCCTCGAGTCGCCTATTCTTTTCGCGCATCGGCTCTCACCGAGTTCAAACAGAGCCCTGTGACGAGGCGAGAATATCGAATTGACTTCGGATAAACCTCGGCGAAGGTGCCTCCTCCTCGACGTCATTTCCGGTTCGACAAAATTGCATACGGTTCCATCCCTAAACGATTAGCCGCGACCTGATATGATCGACGATTCTATTGGCCGTCCGTCCTCCCGGCAAGGATAGGCGTTCGTTTTTCCACCAGGTGTGGTCGGAGGCATACGATGTAGCGGATTTATTCACTGCTTCCGGATCGATTGGGATTGCACGCGGCGCATTCGGATAGGTTTTTTCCTCGGTCGTAGGGATACTCCGTTACGTTTGAAGTTTATGAACGGAGAAAAAGCAGACATTAGCCTCCGCTCCTCTGCCTATTGAACAATTGAACGGAAACTTGCGAGTCGGTAAGATTGACGAGTGGCTGGGGGCGATTGCCGATTATTGCCTTACGCATCGGAATTTCCGTTATCCTTTAGATTTTTTTAATCTGGGATAAAATAATTGCGCTCCCAGGATCGTCTTGCTGTTTATTTGGCTAAAATGAACCCGCTGAACCGTAATGAGTGAGTATCTGTAACGATTCAATGCAGTCCTCTTCCGGATTTTGTGTGCTCTGTAGTTTTCCTGAATTCGTTGCCTGAATCGAGCCCCTTTGTGAGATCATTGTCATTAACATCTCTGCTTTCACCGATTTATTCCCCTCATGCGCGTCATACCTTCTCTAAATGATCTTATTCCAGAAAATTCCTGTTCCAATTGAATTGCCTTGGCCACCAAAGGAAATATTTAACAATATTAACGTGTACGTGCATTGAGGTGACGCGTTGTCCGCTCAATTCCTATGGAGACACTAATTGATCTGTCTTCCAGTGATTCGCTCCCTTTATCCTGAAAATTGTCTCCAACCTTCATTCGTTTACTTGCTCTGTTGAGTGCTGTCTCTCTTCCACCCGACTCATGCGTACTTTCAATTATGATGCGTGGAATTTAGCAACGAACGGCGAGGCGTTCGTTTCCTACTGGGCTCGATCTGTCATCAGCCTAGAGGTGTCCCTCTATCTCTATCCTTCCTATTCCTCTCTCCTGTGCCGTCCGTGTGACAGTGTCCCGATGCCAGGCTTGATCCTCCGTGGACCATAACGGTGTCCTTAGGATGAATAGAGGTCAGGGATGATCCGTTTGTGGTAACCGACACCCGACCGTAAGACTCCGCGAGATCAATGGCTGCGGGAGAGCGCCCTCTGCTCTTCACCTTGTTTTGTTTGAGTTATTGAGATTACGATTGGCTGCGGTCGACTCTATTTATAGCTTGAGTTTCATTTACGCTCGCCTTCTCTCGATGGCTTCCACGGCACTTTCAAGTGGCTTTAGAGTACTAGCCTATGAAATTTGTTTGGTCATTGAGAAAACGAATGATATTATCCGAGGAGAAAATGAGGTGGTTCATTTGCTAGTAATTTGTTACATTTTTAAGTAGAGCGGAGAAATAGGGGAGAATTTCTTCGTGCATTTCCTTAGTTTTTCTTCATTGAATTTTCACGAGAAAGTCTTAGATTAAAGAGGGATTGCGTTAATATCTCAAATGTGTTGGGATAGATGTACTTGGCGAAAAGTGGCGTAAAGTACTGGTCAGCTGATTATTTCAGTGGGATTAACTGTTTAAGTCTAGAGATCTTTAAAGTCAGTTTCTTTGCAACCACTGATTTTATTATAAAAGTAGAGATTAATCTCTTTTAGGAAATTAACAAATTACGTTGCTGTATTTTTTTAAAAGCCTCTCTCTTAATACCAAGTTGAAATTTTTTTCGTAGTACATATATTAAGAGTAAAGAATTAGTTACTAACATTATCTCTGAAGGCGAATCGGGTATTTTATTTGGGACAAAGCATTTTGTTTAAAAAATTTTATGTATAAAATTCAGTGTAACTACGACGAAGGGGTAACAAAATTCAACTCTGGCAGGGACCTTGGACCCTTCAGCCCTGAATGGCTGGTTATGATTTTTTTGTTAAAAAACGCATCGGAAAAATAAATAATGTGTATGATTCGGAGAAAATCCAAAACGCATCAATTAAAATTTGAAATTCATCCTGTAACCCTTTCTTATTGACTATTATTCAATCACGCAGCTGCATCTCTTATATCCGGTGATATTGTTTGAATTTCGGAATTACTACCTCAATTTTAATTTTAGGCCTTTTAACCGTTACTTCTCAATATTTCCCTCTCGTGGTTCGTCACGTTTTCCTTTTAGAAATAAACAGAATGTATTGACGCCCTCGTCTCGGCTACCTAACTGTCGCGACATTATCATAATACTCTCCGTCGATGTGTCGCTTTCGTCGCCTATCCTGCGGACGCGCGACCGCCTTGTACTCATTTGTGAGCAATATGGCGCGCACTCCAGGAATTCTCGAGGGACGGTGAAAGCTCGTTCGAAAAGCTTTCGAAAAAATTTGAGCCGCCGATAATTTTCGGGATCCGCCCAATTCTAACACGAGACGCCCTTCGAAGAGACGGGGATGTGATTTCTCACCTCTTGATCCATTAAACGTGAATTCTCTCATCACCTAAACGTCAGCGTTTAAGTTCTTAAAAGTCGACTGATTTGCTCAAAATATCTATCCGATGGAACTCCCGTTGTTATCAGATAATATTAGAAACAGATTTTTTTCATAAATAAGAGTTTAAAAAAGTGACCGTTGACTTCATAAACCTCAGTCAATGGTGTCAGTGGTTCTCAGTCTTCTTTTGTCTGCGTCACCCCGTTTTATAACTGCATTTTTTCAAGTCATCTTTAAAGAAAAATTGGCCTTTTCCTATCACATAAATATACAATATATAAATATGCACTGGTGGTGTAGTGGTTAGCGTGTCGGCTTTCTATTGCAAAGTTCGGGGGTTCAAACCCCTCGAATGGAGGTTTTATTAAAAAAAAAAAAAAACTATCATCAGTGCCTGGCAGTAGGCAGCAGTACTGTCAGTATGGTATAGAGCCGAAAACAAATGATGTTGGTTGGGTCTATATCCAATACAGCTGTAGGCGTGATCAGGACGATTTGAACGGCTACAGTACTGCGATGTGGAAAGCAAGAGGGAAACTACCACATTACAATCCCTAGTCAAGATTATATGGTTGGACAATATGAGTTCTCTCGAGGTAAAACAATCCGGAGGTAAAATAGTCCCCCAATCGGATCTCCGGGCGGGGACTGCCTTGAGGAAAACATTTGTCGAAAGTAAATTACGAATAGGGACTTGGAACGTAAGAACTATGAGAAAGGCAGGAAAGCTAGAGAACTTGAAAGAAGAAATGAGAAGAAATAGAGTTGACATTATAGGGCTAAGCGAAACTAGATGGGAGGGAGAAGGACAGTTCGACTCGGAAGAATTCACGGTAGTTTATTCTGGAGGAAATAGTGGGGAAAGGGGAGTAGCTCTGGTACTTAGGAAAAATATGATGAAAAGCGTGACAAAGATAATAGCAACGAACGATAGACTGATGGCAATAAAGCTAAAAGCAGTCCCAGTGGACATGCTGATAATCCAGGTATATATGCCAACGTCAGCTCATGACGATGAAGAAATAGATGAGATCTATGAGCAAATTAATGAAATTTACGAAGAAGATGGAAGAGGAAAGGTAAACTGCATAATAATGGGAGATTGGAACAGCATAGTCGGAGAAGGACAGGAAGAAAATGTTGTCGGGCAATACGGACTTGGGAAGAGAAATCGAGGAGGGGAGAAACTCGTAGAATTCTGCATCAATAATGACCTTGTAGTGACTAATACATGGTTCAAAAACCATAAACGAAGGTTATACACATGGAAAAGCCCAGGAGATAGAATGAGATGCCAAATAGATTACATCCTTGTAAAACAGAGATTTAGGAACAGCATAAAGAACGCCAAGGCATTGCAAGGAGCAGACATTGATTCAGATCACAGCCTTCTAATAGTTGACGTGAGTACAAAGCTCAAACAAATAAGAAAAACGAGAAGAGAAAGACAGACCTGGGACCTAGAAAAACTGAAAGAAAGGCAGGATGTAGTCAGCATGAAGTTGGAAGATAACCTAAGAAAGTTGGAAAACAAACCGAAGACCGTTGATATAGAATGGGATGAAATTAAAACCAGTATCAAGGATACCTTGGATAAAGAGATTGGAAAACGAGAGAAGAAAATCAGAAAACCATGGATCACGAAGGAAATGCTGGAGAAAATGGATGAGAGACGAAAATGGAAAAACGTTAACAGTGAAGAAGGTAGAGCCAACTATAGGCGCATAAACAATGAGTTGAGAAGGGTAACAGATAAAGCTAGAGAAAATTGGCTAAAAGGAAAATGTGATGAAATAGAACAAATGGAGAAATTAGGACGGTACGATATGATGTACGCTAGGGCACTGGAATTAGAAGATAAGAAGTCTAATGGAATTTGTGGTAAAGGAATTATGAATACGGATGGGAAGATAGTCTCAGAAACAAAGGATGTAGCACAGGTATGGGAAGAATACATTAAGGAATTATACAGCAAACAGGCAGGAGCGGCAAAAATAGAACTGGAAAATGAGGAAAACATTGAAGAAGACAACTTAGAACCAAGTATTATGGAGAGCGAAGTAGAAAAAGCGATAGTGGAACTTAAGAAGGGGAAAGCCACGGGCAGCGATGGAATACCGGCTGAGATACTTAAAGTCATAGGATCAGAAGGACTAAAAGCGATCACGAAATTAATTAATAAGATTTACGACACGGGAGAGTGGCCTCAGGATTTCCTAGAAGTAACAATGATCCCTCTAAAGAAGAAGCCAAAGGCAATGCAGTGTAAAGATTACAGAACTATAAGCCTTCTGTCACACACATCGAAGATCATCACGAGGATTCTTAATAAAAGGCTGGAGAAAAAGGCAGAAGAAATAATAGGAGAAGATCAATTCGGTTTCAGAAAAGGACGAGGAACTAGAGATGCTATAGGAGTAGTTAGAATCGTATCAGAAAGGGCAATAGAATACAGTCAAGATATCTGCGCATGTTTCGTAGACTGGCAGAAGGCCTTTGATAGAGTAAATTGGGTAAAGTTGATGAAGATATTAAAGGATATAGGTGTAGACTGGAAAGACAGGAGACTGATTAGGAATCTATATGAGAATCAAGTTGTAAAGGTCAGGTTTGAGAATGTGGACACCTGCGGAATAAATATCGGTAGAGGAGTAAGACAAGGATGCTGCCTATCGCCAACCCTATTCAATATATATGGAGAAAGTCTAATGCAAGAAGCTTTAGAAGGCACAGGGGATTTCAAAATTGGAGGAAGGATTATAAGAACAGTAAAATACGCAGATGATCAAGTACTTCTAGCAAGAAAGGAAGAGGAGCTACAAAAAATGATAAATAGACTAGTGATAACAGGTAGAAAATACGGTATGGAAATAAATACAGAAAAATCCAAGGTCATTCGAATATCGGGTAAAGAAGAGAATCTGAACATAACTATTGGGGGAAAGCCATTAGAACAAGTTTCAGAATATAAATACCTTGGAAGTATCATAACACGAGAGGCAAAATGTACGGATGAGATCAAAACTAGAATAGGAAAAGCAAAAGCGGCTTTCAGGAGAAAGAAACAACTACTTACAGGGAATATAAGGGAAGATATCCGCAAGAAGTTGATAAAATGCTACGTATGGAGTATAGCATTGTATGGGGCAGAAACATGGACGCTAAGGAAAAATGACATCAAATACTTGGAAAGCTTTGAAATGTGGAGTTGTAGGAGAATGCTGAAGATAAAATGGACAGATAGGATGAAAAACGATGAAGTGCTACGAAGAATAGGAGAGAAGCGAATGATTATACAGACTATCAGAAAGAGGAAGGCTAACTGGGTTGGACATTACCTGAGGAGAGAGAGTATGATTAAAGAAAGACGTGTTAGAAGGAAAACTAGATGGGAAAAGGGAAAGAGGTAGGAAAAGGTTTCAGCTGATAGACGATTTGAAAGGGAAAGAGAGTTATCAAGATATAAAGAGGACAGCGGAAAATAGGAGTATATGGAGAACCAGGTTTAACCATGAATAATCACGGACCTGTCTACGGACAGACTACCTATGATGATGATGAAATATACAAATTTACGTATTTACTGAAGCAGCCGCGCGTATTCTCCTGGTTTTATTTATTTTTATAAGCCATATTATGTCACTGTGAATTTATCAAATGTTCGCGTCAACCCTTAATAACCCTCGCGTCACCCTGGGGTGTCACGTCTCCCCGGTTGAAAATCACTTGTTTAAGTTCATCGTTCAGCTGGAGAAATTTGTAACACTTGTTAGCGTCCCTGTGTCAGTGCAATAAATTTGTAATTGACTTTTTATTATTCGTGTTGTAGGATCAATACCGACCTTAACAGGTGGTAATTTTAGCATAGATTCATTTATAGTAAAATTAGTACAGTTAACAATGCAATTTTGATTTTACCATATATTTTTTACCATAATTTTAATCTTACCAGAAAGGTAAGATTTCCAAAAATTAAGATATAGAGTTTTCTCCACAAAGAAAAACTAAGTGTATACCTTTAATCATCAATTAAAACAAAAATTAGTATTGAGAAATTTATATATTTTTTGCTACCAATCATTGTGCAACATCAAAATTACTTTATTTGACTTTAAAAATACTGTCATTGCGACAATTAAGTCGTACGGTAATATATTGAATCTAACGTAAATTAAGCATCGAATAGTTGTTAATTGTTGCTCATAGCAATTAATTTATAAAGCATCCAGATCGTTAAAAGTTAATAATTGTTTAATAATATACGTTCTGCCATCTATTACTCAATATGTTAACTAAACATTTTAAGAAGTTGATTAAATACAGTGCTCGCCGGATATAACGCCGTCGCTTATACCGCGGACTCGTGTGTACTACATACATATTCACATTTAATTACTACCCTCAAAATATTCTTGCCGCTGTATTTTAATGTTTTCATTTGCTATTTCGTTTACTTCAATACAGTAAATTCATTTGCTTTCTTTATCTGATAAATTCCGCTTTATTTTTTCTTTTGGGAAATGTCTCCTAGCGAATCCTTGGGTACTTGTAACTCCCTGCAACTCGTCCGCGACAGCTTGCAGAGTAGTGATGCCATGTTATATGCCGTTGCCTTTTATCTTTCTCCAGCATCGCTCGTTTCCTCGCCTTGTTGTCGTTAAGGAAGTCTCCCTCAGTGTTTATCGTCCTGTGTGTGTGACCTGACCCAGAAATACCTTGAATCTACGAACAACAGCTTCGTGCGCGCAGTGTTTACAAATGAATAGATTCCCGTCTCCTTCCGCCCTTCTTTCATGCCCTCCCCCTATCCTCCCTCCTCCCCTCTCTCCCACCCCCTCCCTCCCTCTCCCCTCTTCCTCCCACTCTCCCTCCCCCCGTATCTCCCTCCCACCCTCCCTCCCCGTCTCTCCTCCCACCCTCACTCCTCATCCTCTCCCCATCCCATCCTAACTCCCCCTCTCCCACCCTCCCTCCCCCTCTCCAACCCTCCCTCCCCCTCTCCAACCCTCCCTCCCCCTCTCCGGCCTCCCCTCTTACATCCCTCACTTCCCCTCCCCTCTCTCCCTCCCACCCTCACTTCCCCTCCCACCCTCACTTCCCCTCCCCTCTCCCTTCCTCCCACCCTCACTCCCGCTCTCATCATCCTCTCGTTTTCCGTTGGGAATGGGATGTGCATCAGCGAAGAGATTAATCGATTCCCCGAGAGAAACATGACCTCCGAGTGCGTTTTCATTGCACTCGTTGTATGAGTGCGTGGAAAGGAGAAAGATCTTGTGGGCGATACTTGGCGTCACATATCTAGTTTCTAAAAATCTGACATTCTGTATTTTTTATGTAGAATCAAAAGAAAGAAAGTTTTCACGTTTAAAAATTTGTAAATGTGAGGCAAACGAATGTGGTGACGATTTGACGTCCGGTTATGTCTTGTTGGGAGAACTTGATTAAAATGAGTTTGATTTGGTGAAAAGTTCTAAGATGTCCGATCTGTTAGCATCATGTTCGTACTTTGTGATTTATACCAAGTCGAACCTTGGCATGAAGATAATTTAACTTATTAACGCTAGAGATTTAATATTTTAACGCTAGAGTTATTATTTGTATTTCCTATCATTTACTTATGTTTATTGAACGATAAAAACATTTATGATGCACGTCGAATACTTATTGGGTTATAGGTATACATTTTTATGCATTTTGCAGGATTTTTTGATCACTCGCAGCTGGTTTTCGAACGATTAACATCCCCAGTGACCTGGTTGGAATTGAGTCATTCTGATAATATATTTTTTTAGACATAGTACCGAATGTGCATATTAACTGTACTGTTTTTCCTGTTATGTAAATGATGATAGATATCTAATTAGATAAACCTCTTCACAAGGAATAAAATTAAACTATTTGTTAAACCAACGTCTTACATTCACAAAGAATTATTTTATGAAGGATATTTTCTGATCGCAGTGAATCCCAGACTGGTTGGAAAACTTTTGACGAGACGGGCCGCATTAGCAGATGCAAATGCTTCGTCGGGCCGCGTTATGGTTCACTTCGTAAGTTACTTGAGGAAATACGAATGATTCCTCCAGTGAAAATCGTTAGTTAATAATATTTTAGGGTGAAAACTTCACACAAGAAAAGATTTTCCTAATTTTAACCAACAAATACGAAATCATCTGTATTACCTTTCATCGTTCGCTTTCATGATGGCGTCGCAGATCGTAAAAAATGCCCTCGCGGACCTGATGTGGCCTTCGGTCCCTAGTTTCTTCACCCCTTTAACTAAGAGAATAAAATTAAACAGGAGACATTAGGAATAACCTCATTTGCTTGGTTTGATTTATTCGAGCGAAAATGTATTTTGCGGGAGTGCAGTTTCATTGCCCGCCATTGTGTAATCTCGCATTGCTGCAAAGCTTTACTTTCTCCTAGCGATGGAACAGCAACCGGGTGTTTTGGAGCCCATTTCTCTCTATTCTTAAGCGCAAATGTACGCCGCCATTTTCAGTATTCTCGGGTGGAGATGTTTTTTGTCATTAGCTAATGGCAGAGCCGTACTAAAGTCGAGTTTTTGGTCAGTGTTAAGTGTATCTTGTATTTCACGGTTGTCGCCGTGGAGACGTTGTTGTGCCCTGAAGGGTCCTTTCGGGGCATAACTCTATTTCCTCCCAAGGACCACCCTCCGCTTCACACCCTTGCAGCGGTTCGCTTCGTCCTTAGCGACCCTCGTCCTGGAAACGTTTTTGTCCGTTCGAGGAAAGGCACTTGTTAACACCGACGTCCCTCAGCTTCTCATTGTCCCCTCCGGTGGTTTTCCGGGAGGTGTGAATGGTGGAAGAGGGGAAAGGAGTTCATTCTTAACAGTCAGCTCAACTCAAGCGTGCCCCCTCCGAAGGCTCCCTAATCTCTCCATTTATTGGCTTGGCCCTGAATCTTTATTGCTGCCGAATCGAAGCGTAAAAAGTTTCCATTCTTGCGCGAAAGGACCTTTTTTGCTGTCCTTTTGTCCCCAAGTCACTCCTCCGAATGGAAAGTCACTTTTCTGCATTTTTACGACGGACCGACACGGGTTGCGACGCGAGGGAGATACGCGTCGAGCGACGTCTCGCCCTAAAACCCATTGCCGTGGCCGGATTTTATCGGCGAACCCTTTATCGCCGCTGGGGAATAAGGAGAACCTTCTTGGAAATTTACCGAGCTGTTTTAAGGAGAAAATATTTTACGCCTTGGCAACGCTTGTTGACTCGAGAAAAGGGCAATTTATCTATTTCAGTTACCTACGACCACGCACTCAACTTTTTTATGGATTTTTTTAATTTTTCATGGCGACGCTTATAAACGTATGCAATTTATGCTAACCGATGCTTTTGGTCTGGCATACTCTGAATCGATAAACGAACAAATAAATTATAATGCAAGTTTTTCAAGCGATAATAATTGGTGTGAGCATTTGCACTAGGTTTCTGTGTTTATTGTGTCCTTTGGCGAAGAAAATATACGCGCTAATGCTTTAGAAATCCTCAAATTCGTCTTTCCGTAAGCAAACGAAAATTCGGTTGTAAAAAGGCAAAATTTGCATTTTGCGTTCACTTTCGTAATCTAAACAAATGGTGGTTTTGGAGGATATGCGCGCAATCATTTACGACGCGCTTTTGCTTCCTTTGGGAACGAAATGGATCTTGAGGGCGTTTGGTTTTATCGTCTTGTCGGCGATTTCGTGGTCGTGGTTGTGTTACGAGGTGTTTGTCCTCTCTCTCCCTCCTTATCTCCTTCCTGTTGCGAGACGCGACTTATCCCCCATGTACCACTCCTTCTGTCTCCCCTTCCTCCTGCCTCCCCCTCCTCCTGCTTTCCCTTCCCCCTGCCTCCACCTCCTCCTGCTTTCCCTTCCCCCTGCCTCCCCCTCCTCCTGCCTCCCCTCCTCCTCCTGCCTCCCCTCCTCCTCCTGCCTCCCCTCCTCCTCCTGCCTCCCCCTCCTCCTGCCTCTCCCTCCTCCTGCCTTCCCCTCCTCCTCCTGCCTTCCCCTCCTCCTCCTGCCTCCCCCTCCTGCCTCCCCACCACTCTAAATCCCCACCTCTCTGCCTCCCCCTCCTTTGCCTCCCCACCTCTCTGCCTCCCACCTCTCTGCCTCCCCACCTCTCTGCCTCCCCACCTCTCTGCCTCCCCACCCCTCTGCCTCCCCACCCCTCTGCCTCCCCACCCCTCTGCCTCCCCACCTCTCTGCCTCCAGACCTCTCTGCCTCCCCCTCCTTTGCCTCCCATCCACTCTGCCTCCCCTCCCCTCTGCCTCCCCTCCCCTCTGCCTCCCCTCCGCTCTGCCTCCCCTTCCCTCTGCCTCCCCTCCCCTCTGCCTCCCCTCCCCTCTGCCTCCCCTCCCCTCTTCCCCTCCACCCCTCTTCCTCCCCACCCCTCTTCCTCCCCAACCCTCTTCCTCCCCAACCCTCTTCCTCCCCATCCATCTTCCCTTTGCCTCCCCTTTCTTTTCATATCTCTATCCCACAGAATGCAGCTATCGCAACAACACTTTGAACCCACCCACGCTCCCATTTCTCTCACTACAGGCCCAAAGTATTTTTCTTTTTACTTTTTGGTGTATTATTCTTCCACTCAATTTCGGGTAAATATTGTCTTTTGGATATGATCGGACGCATCTTAGCCGAGAAAGTTTTTTTATAACCGAAGGATAAAAATCAGATTAGACGACTTAATGGTTTTCGAATCGACTCGGAAATGTCATTTCAACCAGCTATTACTTTAATGCCCTTAGTTATATGTTTATAATGTATTCAATTTCTTTTATAATAAATTTTTCCAGTAGATATAATGGCTACTGTTTAGTTATCTAGTAGTATTATCTTTGCAGGAAATTATGATTTGCTTCATTAAGAAGAAATTCCGGAAAAATTATGTGGTAAATAATATTTTAAAAATCGTAAATTATTTATTTTTAGCGAATTTATTGAATTTGGTTAATTTAGTGAATTTTGATTCAAGCAGTGGCCGAGAAGGATATTATGTGCCGCCTGCCTTCAACCGGTGCGATAAATTGCAGTATTAAATGTAAATGCAATTCCTAAAATTCATTATGTTAACAAAACTGTAAATAGTAGCTGTAACCAGGGTCGGATTTAAGTTGTTGGGAGTCCATAGGCACTGTCTTCTGGTGCGCCTTTTTCTCTTTAAAAATATAAAAATAATACACGATACCGAAAACAGTTGCGAAAAACTTTTCCATTGTAGTCAAATTCTGGTGTCCCGTAGATATTATGCGCCTTTTATGATTAGACGTATTTCATAATTTGATTTATTCATAATTTGGTGCTTTCACACTTAGTGTTGGGCGCCTTTCATAATTTGGCGCCCTAGGCAGTTGCCTATGCGTAAATCCGGCACTGGCTCTAACTCTAGGTATTTGGTTGTCCTTTACGCTGAAACCGTACACATTGAAGAAAACATCAACTAGTGAGAACCAAAATCGTTTTTTTTCCCGAGTGTGTTCGTAATGATAAGAGCCACGGCCTCGAGAGGCACGCGGACGGCGTGAACTAGGGATACGATATCGAAACGAAAGTATCGATACCGTAATTATATGATGTATCGAATGAAAAGTATCGATACCACAAAAGTATCGGGCCGAAAGTACCGATGTCACTAGAAAATCGAAAGAAAAGAATCGAGTACAAAAGTACTTGGTATCGAAAGGAAATTACCGATGTGAGTAAAGTATCGATACTTTTTTCGTATCCCTAGCGTGAACTATAAAAGCGCAAATCTTGTTATCCGTCGGACGCACTCCCGCTTTGAGAAAAAGTTGACGCTGCACGCATTTAAATTATTACCCCGCAATCCGCATGTCATATTCAAACGTACGAGACGACTGGCTGACGTCGGTTATTCGTGACGGCCATTCGCCGTCTTCGGCTAGTGTTCCTTCAATATCTCACGAAGCTTCGCGCAACTTCTTCCCTCCCAACCCTCACGGAACGGAAATCCAATTTTCGACACCGTTCTCGGTCGATTTCTCCTCGAACTCTCCACTCGCTCCCTCTGCGCCGTCTCCCCCCTCCCAACTCTCCCAAACCTCCCTCCCTCCCCTCAAGCCCCTCCTCGGACCACTCCTGTCCGTTGCCCGTTTTCGCGGGCAGCTGCTGTTTTGCTCCGTCTGGACCTTCCTCCCTTATCCTGTCCATCCCTCCCTCGCCCGCAGCTGTCTCTCCCACTTCATTTCCCGGAAAACGCACCTCTTTCTACAATGCTCTCCAGTTGCGGAGCAACCACGGGATCCTGCAGCGAAAATATTGCTCTAGTTCAGTGGTGAGCAACCTGCGGGCCGCATGCGGGAGTTTTATGGGGCCCGCGAAGCTATGATTGAATGAGATTTAACACAATTAGTTATTTATTCAAATTAGGACAATAAAACGCTTGATATTGAAATGTTAACAATAAAAACCTAATTTAGTCTTGATTTTCACTGATACGATACGTCAGAATCTCTTGTTAACGTCCTATTTAAAGTCTAATCTTCCCCGCCGAAGCATTGACAAATTACAGTCCAGCCCGTCGAGGACAATTGCGGCCCGCCAAGTAGAAAAGGTTGCTCACCACTGATCTACTACTACAACTAGTAGTTACTTGGCTTTCTCGGAGTTGCGCTTCGTTCACTTATAAATTTATGAACCAAATTAAATCGCTGTTATAACTATATAATGCAGATGTATATTTGTATTGATTTTTTCCACAAAATTCCTCCTCCTATTCAATCTTACCTCTTTTTCCATTCCTCCTCTCAGACATCCCTGCTTCCTTATTCCCTTTGCCTTCTGCTGATTTTGTAGTTTAAAGTGGCAGAAGATGAATGGAATAATTGCGATCTTCCTCGGTGATGCTTTTCCACCTCGCTGACCCTCTAGCATCCCTCGAATCCCCGCCCGATGCTGCGGTCAGCACCGAAAATTCACTTAAACAAATGGCATTAGTAGATGAGATTCTTTTATTTTTTAGCTTATTCGTAGACATTTTATTGCTTGATTTACGGCAGTAAAATGATAGTTGTTTATCTGAGAATAATTTGTCTGTTGTCTGACATTTGAGCCCCACAGGCGTATTTTTTCCTTTACTAATGTGAAATTAATTTTTGCGATAAAAATAAATTATTTGACTAGCATTAATGATTCTAATGAAGTACTTAGAATAGAATGCGTTGTGTTACATTCCACTTTTTATGAGTAGTAATTTATAACATATTGCTTTCTTTCTCTGTTTTATGATTTATTACTACCAGAAAGTCACGACCGAAGCAATAAATTCATTGGTCTTCACGGCCGCCTTCTATTACGGAATTCATCAACCAACGCCATTTACTAACTATTGGTATGGATTAACTTTAACTTTGGTAACGTGTGCTGAAGTTTATCGGCTCGTACTTAGTGAATGTCAGCTTCGCCTGTCTCAGGTTTTATGGCCGTATTATGCGGCTTCTAATGCCAACTCGCAATCAGTGGGCGAGGTGTGTTTGCCTTCGGAGGCCATATCTATAAATCTCTCTTTTGCTGTTACCGCGAGCACTGTGTGCTCGTCCTTAACCTGTCATTCGTCTGGACCATAAGCTTCCGCTTGAGGCTCCGTCAATTACCACCTTTTTGCAGCAATCAAGGCCATTCGTATTATTATGCACCGAAATCATTCCGGATCGGTCGCTTCGAGGAATTAAATCGCATCGAACGTTTAGCGATAAATCGGCTCTCTAAAGATACGAGCGGTATTGGCGTTTGATATTTTTTAAATTTCATTTGGAGAGAAGACAAACAATTAAGGAGCTCGGTATTTCACATACCATCATAGTGAATTGCAGCGTAAAACTTAATTTTAGTCGTTTTGAAATCAGCCGCCATGCCTCTTTTTTAATCAAATTTTGCAGCATTAGGACAAATACGGAAAATCGTTTATTCCGACGGAATAAACGAATGCAAATGACGACATTATAACGTCAAAGAAGTAAATTCGCCCTGAGGCGAGGCCGTTCTCTGTCTCTCGTAAGTGATCATCGCTAAACCAGGCTCTCGCCTCCAAGCGGCCATTTATCACCGCGCGCTCCTTTTCGCAAATACATTCGCGGATAATATCGCGAGAGGGAAAAACTCTTTCCATTGTACATCGACTGCATTCCAGTTGCCAACTGTCTTCCTCTTAACTCTCCTATCTCCATATTTCGACGCCAGCATATTGTTTCTATGAATACTAAAACTTCGAAATGAAAACCGCGGGAAGCAAAAGTTTTACGTCGAAATGAGTCTTGGGAGTCGATCTTAAAACTCGAGCTAACTCTGATTTAATCCTTGTCCAGGTCCCGGTATTTCGCCTGCTTTGTTATCGGGATCATATATTCACCTCCGGGGCGTTGTGCTCTTCATTGTTTCCCTCTGTTAAATCTCTTCCGAGATTATCCGCACTTATAATTGGTTCGGATGAGGTTCCGGAGAGGCGCCGCCGCTGTGCTTGCGGGATAGGGTCGTCGAACTTCCTCCCCATCTCTCCCCTCTCTTCCTCCTCTTTCCCCGTCTCTCCTCTTCTTTCCCTCTCTTTCTCATCCCTCTCCCTCTCTTCACTGGTTTTTCTTCCATTTCTTTTTGGCTCCCTTTCCTCATTTCTGCTGCTTCATTCCCTTCGCCCTCACACCTATGCTACGCATCTCATTCCTTTCCCTCTCTCTCTCTCTCCCTTCCCCTGTAATATCTCTTTCCCTCTCTCTTTCTTAGATGACCTGCAGACTCTATGCCCCCAATTACTCTCTTCTTCATTTGTTTCCGCTTAAAGGTATTCGCTTTTAACGTTACCGTTCTCTATCTTCTGTTGAATCTCGTTTTTTTGTCAACCTTCCAACCCTGACTAAGCACTCCATTGTCTCTTTTGTGACCCGCCGACCTATGTGACGTATTGGATTTAACTGCCCTTGTGGACATTCGGAAGTGCCACACAGGTGGCTACTCACTCCTTGGGCGGACATGGGCTCAATCAATTGCAGTCATTTATATTAAATATCTTGATCCGGACGCCAAGTGCTTCTTTTAAGAAATTGACTCAAAATAATGTGGGAAGTGGATAAACATGTCTTTCAAAATTTCCATATTTACCCTTCAAAGTATGCCAAAATTAGTCTCGTGCGGTGGACCTATTATAAGCTGATTGAATATGTTTTCGTTCTATCAGCTCACTTGAGTGTATGGTGTTTATTAAAGACATTATATTTACATTGTTATAATTAATCTTCGCGAATTTAATATTTCATCTATTAAAAGCTTGCAAACGAGAAGTCGCAAACTGTACCTTTTACTTTTTTTATTATCGTTGAGTTCTAAAAAGGACTGCAGCATTTTTGTTAACTCGAATTTATGGGTTAAATAGGAACTTTGGCACTCGGACACTCATCAACACAGGGCGCAATTGACTTCGGTCCATCGTACCTTAAGACACGCATTTGAATTCAGGCACGTATTCGAGTTGTGATGGTTTACGTCGATCCGGGTAGCGTCGGAATCATCGAGTGGTGCCCTCATCCGACACGCCCTCCCCTATACACGGCGCGTCTTCATTTTTTCGGCGCGCGGTCGCATTCTCCGTCTCTTCGTCAGCGTTCCAATCGATCATAATTCCTAGCGAAGAAAACGGTCGCCAGCGATTCCTGTTGCCCCTCCGTTTGCCGCTCTCCGCACTCTCGGGGTTCATTGCTCTTCCTCGATCTCTCGCGCGGTGCACGAAAACTCCCCGAGCCTCCTTTATTCTTTCTCCTCTTCGAGCGGAAATGCCCGCGTCCAAATTTAGAGTCCATGGAAAAGAAGAGTGGCCGAGAGCTCCGCTTCCATCGCCACTCCCCTCCCCAAATCCTTCTATCTCCCCCCCTACTCCCCGAGGCACCCGCCACCCCCATGTCCACCCCGTTCGTCCCTTTCCAGGTATCAACCCCTCGCCGCTTTATCCGTTTACGAGACCGCGAGGGCCTCCCGCCTATGCCCTCGGCTCCTCTGTTCGACCGACGAGCAAATGCCACGTTTCTTTTGATAAGCGTTTAATTTTTTGTCGAATAATTGCCTTTCCATAGAGTGTTTGATGTACGTAACTGTTTCATTTGATTGATCGTTGAATATTGCTATCCAAAGATGAAATATCGAGCTCACATTTATCAGTATTTGGAATTCTACAACTTCTACTGTCACAAAGCACTGCGGAATACGGAAATTGTCCGTTTGGAGACATTTTGGATCTTGTAACCCGTTAGCGTTTTTTTTTTGCTTGAGGAATTCTGTTATTTGCAATTTCTCAGGATGAAAATTGTTGTCGAGACATTTTTGTTTTCTTCTTGCATCGTAGCAACAACCCCTACCGAATATTTTGCGCAACGTAATTTGTCGCAGATTGCAAGATTGCTTTCGGCATTTTCGTGGGATTACGCTGACCTGGTAAATTCCCTCACGTTCATCGTTATCGGTACAACAGATTGCAAGAAATTATCAGAGGATCTTACTTTCCTTTCATGCGCGCGGCGCTTGCGGTTTCCAGGTATCGCACAGCGGTTGAAAGCGCTCTGTGGACATAATGCGAGTGTTATCAAATCCGGAAGCGCCTCATTTACAGATAGTGCCAATGAGGAAAGTGTTAATATCGGTTGCTTAGTTCTGAAATCGCTTTTACTTCCTCGGTCTGGATTCACCTTCGCCATCGTTTTTTCATATCGGTGTGTTTAATTAATGTCACTTTTGCCAGTCTCATATTCATCCATTAGCACCACTAAGCATTTGTTACCAGAATTAATTTTCTCCAGTTAGCTTATTTTAATCAATCGTTTGGTCGTTGTTTCCAAAGCATGAGGTTCTCCTTTTCATATTATCTATTTTATTATTCCCGAATACATATATTAGTCTGAACGATTGTTTTATTCTTCATGACCGTCCACGAATCCTTTGGAATTATATTAAAAGTGTACTTAATTGCGATAATCTTCCTGTTTGTATTTCTCATTTTTCGTGGATTTTTAGAGTTGATTTCAAATTTCTTTCCTTGGTGTTATGAAATTCCCGATTCGCATAACTTTTCTATTGGCGTTCTTGACTTACTTCAAAATGCGGCAGAGAGCAACCCCTTCTGCTGGAGAGATTTATTGGACGTCGAAGTTAATTGCAGTCAATTGTTTTCTCGTTATTGCTAATAACCGGCTTCTTGTTCTGTAATAGATTTGCCCTGCAATCGGGCGGCGAGATCATTTGGCTAGTAAAATATTTATGGCCGTATGACGCCCTGCCTCCATAATTAACCACTCGCAGGTGCTTCTGGGAGTGGCCCGGTGGGAATCAAGTGGCTCGGGAACACCATTGCATTTCGATGAGAAATTAATCGCGGCGCAGTGTCCTCCCACGACTCCTCTTCCACCCTCCGAACCTGTTTCTTATCCGCTTCTTCATTCCTCTTTTCCCCTCCCCTTCATACACCTCTGTACCTCTCCTCCCACCTCTTCTATGGACGTTATGTCTGCAGGCGCACAAATGCGTGACAAGGGGATGCAACAGCGCTTCCACTCGGCCGCTTTGACAACCACACACACACATACACTGGCATGCACAACTCGTAGTCACACTGTGTCGTGGGGCAGGTGAACGTACCGTGGAGACCCTGGCCATAAATCTTGTCTGTTATTTGCAGGGGAAGTAGTGAGAGAGGGAAAGGGTAAAGAGGTTGCGGAATGGAAGAGTCCATTGTTCCTTCCTTGGAGAGGAGTTCTCCTCTGCATGTGCGCCTCGCTGGATTTCTCTCTTACCGCCCCCGTTCCCTTGGCAAAGAGGGAGAGGGATCCGGAGGCGGGCAAAAGGAGGTGTGTTTCTTTCGGGGGGGACCGGAATCGCTCTCTTGTCCCACCGGGGGCGGAGAATGGGGTTTCGTACCGCGGGCGGCTGCTTCCTCTGCCCCCGTATAGGTCCGGCCCCTCAACCTTAAACCCCAAACGCTCTTCTCCTTCTCACTCATCGACGCTCCCTCCTCTCCGGGCGTCCCGCGGCGTCGGAGGGCCTTATTGCGCCAACGGCGTGCCTTCCACCTTCTTCAGATGTGTCGGAAGTTCAGAGCGGTGCGCTATCGAGGTAACTCCCGCAGTCATAAAACCTTTAGTAACTGCGTGGGTGGCGTGGATGACCGACGACGAGGAAGCTTTTACGTTTCTGTTTACAAATCGGTCTTCAGATGAAGTTGAATTCCGATTCCAGTGCGTCTGCCGGAAATCTTTCTGACTCCTCCATCCGTCTTCTAATGCTCCAGTCCCCCTTTTCCCCTCCCTCTCTTTCAATCTAGTCCTGATCAAATCCACCCCTCTTTCACTGACCTCCCTCAACGGATTCGGGAGAGGCGAGACGTCGTTCGTCCAAAGGGGGTGGGGAAGAGTAAGATGGTGGGGGAGAGGATGGGATCCGGGTATGCGCCAGCCATTCGGACGGAAAACTCAAGGATGCTGGATGTATTCCCCGGGGGAAAGCAAAGTACGCGCCCCCTGCACGTCTGCTCGCCACATGCCCTCTCTCCTTTTTCTCTCTCCCTTCTTCGTTAGTTACGCGTCTGTGTACCAAGCAGGAGGCGGTTCTCGTTGAAGAGGGCCGCCGACGCCGTTATTTTTGATTTATTAGCTCGTTCTTCGTATTGATTTTTTTTCTCCCTCGTGGGTTAACTGCCATGAGGGTGGCGGAGTTCAGGGGTGTCTTGCGTTTAGCCCTGGAAATATGGCGGACCCTGAACATCAACGTGGCGCGCTAAACGTTCCCATCCTTACCGAGGGAAGCGGCTTTTGATGAACGTATCCTTTCCCATCCGACTTGGTAAATGCATTGGTGGCGCAATGGACTCGCTTATATCTGTACGTGATGCCGTTTTTTGTGTGGCGATTGGATAATCTCTAACCAAATAATCATTTAGGATCTATTTTAATTTCGTGGGTAACAAGTTCGATAACCTTTTTATAAATACGGGATCCTTTAATATTAGAAGATAAGCTTTAAAATAAAACTCGCTTTTAATAAAGAAGGTTTGGCCATTTAAGCGGAGGGAATTCACATTAATCTCTTCCATCTAACGCCGTTTTTTGCATTCATTTGAAATATCATTTACCAAGAAAAGGATTTAGTTCGATTATATTCAGAAAAAATGCACTCACGTTGTTATTATCTGCTACAGACTGAAGAGGAAATATATTGGGATCGACTTTAATCGTACTTTATGCGTGAGATTTATTTTTTTATTTTTACTTTGAACTGTCTGGAATATCAATCAAATAAATATTAGTATTTTTTGCGTCATTGTTGTTTATGTTAAAAGATCTTTTTTTAATGTGTTTATAACAAGGACTTAACGGTATTCCATTTTTTACAAAATGAAACTAGAACTAGAACGCAATTTGGTCGAATCGACGAAATAACGATTTCGATAATATAAATAGAGACTCGGGGCCTTAATATCGAATCCAACGGAGGCCGCCCTTGCTCGCATTTTCGCAGCGGAAGAACTTTCTGTAACGGAAAAGCCAATATTTTTTTCTGGGTTTCTTTCAAAATTAGTTCACCACCATCAATCGTTCTGCTTTTATCCGAAAAATTAGCATGTCCGGTCGCGGGCGACCGTTCCCGAGACCTCTCCCGTCGAATTCTGCGCGTAGTTCCTTTTGTCATCTCCTCCTCACTCCTCGAGGCGAACACTTCCTCGACAGATTCGCGAGCGATTTCTCCAGAATCCGGTTCAGACGTCTCGGCGGAGCCGAAGACCTCGTTCCTCTTCCCCCTTCCCCCCTCCATTCCCCTTCCTCTCCCTCCCCTCTCCCTATTCTCCCTCCCTCTCTCTCTTTCTTCCATCTCTCCTCATCTCCGCTCCACCTTAGCTTTCGCAGTTTCTCGTACCCTGAAGCGATGGAGCGTTCCCTCGCCTTTCGCAAAACCATTCGATTGCCCTTTGAGAGATTCGAGTTACTCATCACAAAACCCTTTGCTCTCTTATTTGCATTGTCTACTGCGGTTTTTTTCTTTTCCGGAAGATTACGAGGTCTTGTGTATGCGATGATTAATGGCATGTGGCGTGAGGAAGAACGTTTCTCGTTCTTTTGTGTGTTTGCCATTGTTATGGCGTAGGAATTGCTATCTGGAACATACATTTGTTACGCGGATAATGAACATTGTCAATCTCCGTACGAACTCGCGCACATTGACAGTAATCGGTTTTAAAATTTTACTGATGACAGTTATGTATTCTCTTATCTCGTCCTTTATGCTGAGGATTTGACAACTTTGCGCAAAATTGAAATATGTCAATTTTTGGGGTTAAAAGATCTTGCTGTGAGTAACAACATTGAAATCGGAAATTGTTCCGGTCATTGTCTTGTCACGGTTTGATAATATTTATGTAACACGGAACCTTTCTATCGACTATGAATTTTTTCCAATGACTTTGGTTTATCGGCAAGGAGTTACTCGTCAAATTATACAACTTGGCGCTATTCCGACACAGTTTCTCGGTTCTCTGCAAATACAAAATATGCACCTCACGGCAGCGCGTGTCGTCACCTCGAGCGTGTCTTTTGTCCAGCGCAGTCGTTTCCTTTCAATTTGTGTATCGTCTTTTCCGACGTCGCCGCGATAACCGCTTTTATTTTGTTCGTCTTTAACTCTCCATTCTCGAGAAAATATTCGACCCGTGATTGCAACCTTTTGCTTCTCGGCGCACATTAAAATGCGAGATGCGGGAACTTGATCCTATGATAATGCATGTGGGTTCCTTTCCTTGACCTTGTAAAATACCGAGTTTCTATTTTTCCTAGAGAACCCGTGTAATAAACGACGCTGCGCGTCGATCGAACGAACAGTGCCGGTCGTCCTTGCGAACCTCTCTCCATTTACTTTTCGGGAGGTGAAATTTTTACACGAACTTCACAAAGGATGTTGCTATTTGAGAAAATCGACTTGCAATTCAGGTTTCAACGTCATGATCGGTATTAATAGACGCTCGCGGAAACTTCCTCGGTTGAATCCTAAAGAATGATGCATGTTTCTCGACGATTGTGTCGCTTTTTCATTCTTGACCCGAGTCGCTTCTCTTGAATTTCTCTTGAAATACTCTCTTGCGTTCGATGGGCATTCCACTCTCACCGAGACACTCCATAGCGCCGTCGGAAATTGTAGAAAGGGGAAGCTGTTGCCCGCTAAGGAAAGACGCTTTGACGAAGAGGAAGAAGACTATCTCGAATTTAAAGCGGTCGTCTGGCGTTCGAGAGCGTTAAGTTCGAATTTCTTTGTGTGTTGCCTTCTCCGCTTTAAAAATTGACAATATATTTGAATGCGCGAGTGTTTGCGAAGAGCGATTAATTTTCGATTTACTCACTGGTGCGCCGTTGTGCTCTAACGCTGGCGAGATCGGACATCTCTTAGATTTTCCTTCGGAATTAAGTCTCCAGCTGTCTTACTCCCCTCGATCTCATTCTGGTCTCGGGTGTTTTACCGCTTCCTCGTGCGCGCGCGCAATCTCGTTTGTTTGGGCAATCGTCGAGCATTGCTCACAAAATATGAGTAATAGCTGCGGGAATGAATGGCCTCAGCGCCTCTCTCGCTTCCGGAGGAAATCTCACTTGCTCGCCATTGCGCAGTCACATCCCTTTGATCTCCCGGAACACCGTGTTATCTTTCCCTCTCTCTCTCTCTTCCTCGCTCTTTCATTCTCATTCTATCTCTCTCTCTCTTACCTTCTGCTATCACTTCATTTCTCTTTTCCATCCATTGAATATTATAAGACATTTATATGAAGTTTATCTCATCAGTAGTTCCGATCGATGACGTCATAGGCGACATGAAATGATCGTATACGGAATGCATCACTGCTGGACAAGGCAGGTGACGCATTTAAAAACTACCGTTTCCGTATTTTCAGTAGTTTCCATAACATGCGGTTTTTTCTTAATTTTAATTGTTTCTGTCCAGTTTTCATTCGTCAGTAGAGATAGAAAAAATATCCTCACTAAGGACGAGGAAAACTGCGATTAACTAACCAAAAAAACTGCTGCCCGAGGTTACAAATGACTATCGAGGGGAATGGTTTCTATTGGATCGTGTTAATCAATAATTATGTCGTTCATGTTTAAATGTTTAAAAAGTAAGTCAAGGAATACAAATGAAATATTTTGCCGATGAAAAAATTAGTTTTTCGAAACAATCCGCTCAAAGGACAGGCTTTTCATCTGGTATTCCTAACCTCCCAAATTATCGTGACTCGCCTAACCTTTCGGCGGAGATGGAATGGAGATTTGTAATTGCTCTTCTCGGATCAGCGGTTCTGTTGCAAATGTCGTCGTTCGGATAAGCGTTTACATCGCTTTGAGATTTAGCTGCGAAGAAGCTCTCATTCTCGAATCACTGCAGCTTCGATCGGGCGTGCCTTCGTAAGAGGGTTCATGGAGCTTTGAGATTTCTCAATAAAAGAATTCGCTTAGAGAATTTCTAAGCAGTGTATCATGTAAATCCTTAGTTTTTACGAAATGTGTCGAAACAGCCTCCTCTCCAATACTAACTCCTACAAAACAAATAAATGAAACAAACTGACGATGACTTGGTTGTCATTGATCAGATGAAAAATTATCTCATTTGAAATTTACTTCTTTCACTCCTGTACTCGCACCTTGGCTTTAAAAGACGTAAATCATGCCCGATACGGCGAGTTGTAACCTTTGCCTTTCTCAAATCGCCATCCCGAATTCGAAATTCCTCCTCCCGCTTACAAAACTCATCGACAGTTTTGGTTCATCAATCCATCATCGCCGTCCGATACCGTCGACACCGCTTTCAAGCGTAAATACCAGCATTCACACGATCGGCCAGAACCGAGCATGTAAACCGGCTTATGAGGCGCGGGACCGCTACCAGTGACAATTACGAAACAGGAGTCCCACAGGGCACCAGCCTGGTTCTCCTTCATGCGTTCCTGAACCCGCCTTAATTTCAAATGTGGAGAGGGCGACGGCGTTACGGAGACCTTACATCTATTTAATCAGGCCGGTCAGGAATGGCAGATCGGGCGCCGACAATCCTCGACCGGCGGGGCGACACGAGATCAGCCGCCGCCGGGAAACGAACCCGAGGCGTCTCGCGACGGAAGGCGCGGCGTCGTCTCCGAGGAGACGGCACTTTCTCCCAGCGGCGCCCGCCGCGGGCCCGGCATCCGCAGCTTCCGCTCTCTCTCTCTCTCGCCGCCCACTTTCTGCCCCCTTCCTCTTCCAAAGAGACGTCTGGCGCCTGTGGACGCCCCCCTCCCTACACCTCCCCCTTACCCTGTCCATCGCCCTTTCTCCCTCGGGGCCGATGGAGAAAATTCCCCGCGGCGACCGCTGTCTTTCCGCGCTCGCGTGCCTCTTGTGTATGTATGTGTATATTTGTATCTTTCTCTCGCTCGTTCTTCTCGATGAGGTTAGAAAGTGGGTCGTCGGTTCGAGTTTTACGGTCCGTAATGGTCTCTCGCTGTTCGTTCGCGCGGGAAGAAGGGCGAATTCGCAACTGGAAAGGGTGTTTCCAATGCGCCGCAATTTCCTCGGGCTATCATTCCGTCGGGGAGTCTGCACCTAACGCCACCTCTTTCTCTCCTTCCTCTCCTTACTTCCCTTTCTCTCTCCCCTCCAACAAACAAATCTCCATCTCTTTTCATTTCCAAAAATTCTAACTTGGCATTGTATTTATGTAGTAATTAGTTTATGCAATCTTTTATTTTATTTTTATTCTTTGTTACTTTCTTCCTGCTTGTAATTGACAATGGGTTAGATGGAAGAAGAAGACTACTTAGTCTCAATCTCGCCCAAATAAAGACAGATATGTATCTATCTATCCCCTCTCTCTCCCCTCCCCTTTCTCCCCTCTCCTTTCTCCCCTACCATTTTCTCCCCCTTTCTTCCCTCTCATTTCCTCCCCCTTTCTTCCCTCTCATTTCTCTCTTCCCATCCCCTTTCTATTTTCCCTCCATTTCTTTTCCCATCCCTTTTCTCTCTTCATCCCTTTTTTCTCTCCCCATCTCATTTCTCTCTCCCCATCTCATTTCTCTATCCCCATCTCATTTCTCTCTCCCCATCTCATTTCTCTCTCCCCATCTCATTTCTCTCTCCCCATCTCATTTCTCTCTCCCCATCTCATTTCTCTCTCCCCATTTCATTTCTCTTTCCATCCCCTTTATCTCTTCCCTCCCCTTTCTCCCCTCCCATTTTACTCTCTCCCATTTCTCTCTCACCTCCCATTTCTCTCTTCCCCTTCCCTTTCTCTTCTTGTCCATCTTTTCCTCCTTTTCTCTTCCATCCCACGGTAGCCGTTCAAGTAATTCAATCCGCCTTCGCGTTGTAGGATTTTTCTGGAAAAATATTGTTTTTGGGCTGTTTATATTGTTTTTTCAAGCTTGCGCTCCAGAGGAAGAGAGCAATTGATCCCTTTCCTGAAAGGCAGTTCATCAACTCCCCACGATAGACAATATAACTCAGAAGGAATCTATTTATTCAGTAGTACCATTTCATTCTTTATATGTTTTGATATATTTATGCTGCTAATTTTCGCTTCATCGAATTATTTTTCGCTTGCTTCGAATAAAGTCGATTTGTATATTTTTTGGAAAAATTTCAGGTTTTATTTAATTGAACAAATCGACCGCCATTTTACGCTTTGTCAAAACCTACTGTAGAGCTTGTCGTAACTGAGATAAATAAAGACAACATTGTTATTATAAGCGTATTACTCGTAATTTCGTCTTCCGTAGTTTGGGACTTCTTTCCAAATTTCGTTCGTTATTTCATAGCTTATTAGTATTCTAGGGTTGAAATTTATCCGGAAACTTCTTTAAATAATAACTATCTCTTGCCTCGTGCTGTTGTCAACTTGTCAATAAATAATTAGTAATTCGTGGAGCAGTGATTGCACTCCGTCGGCCCATTTTTTTACGCCTCGCCTGGTTCTCCTTAACACAAGAAAATTGGCAGATCGTCCATTTATAAAGGCGCATTTTTCACGGTTCAATTTCATTGAACGATCCGTTTGAATCACCCAAATTGAATAAAAATTGAATAGTGTAAACAGGAATTCAATGTCATTGGGCAATCGCATTTAACATTGAAAGAAGTAGGGTCGAGCTCTACTTTTGTTCAATTCCATGGAAGCAATGGGATTGACTCACCCACATTGAACGATGATTGATTCGTGTAAACAGAATTTCAATAGCATTGAAAGCATTTTCGTCTCGAGGCATCACAGATGCTCCGGTTGTAAGCTGTGAATGACAAGTGAACTGAAGAAAGCGAGTTGTGTTGGTCCGTTCCGAGAATTGCCAGGAATTGTACAGAAGAATCATGGTTTTTAAGTGGAGAGAGGACTATACACCGTTGTTTTTGGACTTGTTAAAAAATTACGAGTGCTTGTGGAATAGCAAAAACAGTGATTATAAAAACAAGAATGCCAGAAAAAACGCTATTCAAAATTTAATTTCTGATTTAAATTTACCGGGAGTGACGAAACAAGACGTGAAGGCCAAGATGAAAGTTTCAGCCTGGCACTAAGAGCTTCTCTCATTACGGTATCTCATTTTTGAATTAATGGCTAGACCATATTCAAGAGTTATTCAAATTGCTCCGAAGACATTTTGAGATGATTTTTTATCATCTCGCGATCTTCTGCGGCCCATTCCCCCAACAAAGATTGCGATGCTTCTAAAATATCTCGTCTCATGATTCATCTTCTTACCCAAAAACGTCGAGTTTTTCTTTTTTTAGTTTTTATATTAAAGCACTCGTGTATTAAATTATCACAATAATGCGAATACCCGCAAGAACGATTTCATTTGGCGTCGTGTTGAATTGAATTGGTGAAATCATTTTCATTTATTCATACATACAACTTCTATTTCAATGCGGAAGTTCAATGATACTGGTTCGATCGGATTGCTCAATGGCATTGAACTACATTGAACCGTGTAAATGTGCCTTAAGACACAGAGAGAGATAGAAGACTGCCGTGCACCGTATCACTCTCGAAAGCATGCTTTTCCAATTTCTGATTGGGCGCAAGGAATTGGGTCTTTTGGAGACCGATTAGAGAGCCAACGTGACCCACGTTCATCCATTTTTTGTTTCCTTTAGTCGCGACCTAACACTCCAAAACCCGTTTTCCGGCCCTTTGGGGTCGGAGTCGGAGGCTCTTGGACCCATTCGCCTTCTCGCGAGGAGTACTACGATCGATTCATTAACATAAATCGTAGGACCGTGGGGGGAACAAATGGGGAGGATACTTGCGAATCAGGAAATTGGGCGCTTGTAGTTAGTCATTTGTTTGGATGTAGGCGCACCTTTGGGATCGACTAAACGCCGCACGACCCTCTTCTTTCTTTACCCTCTTCTTTCTTTTCCACTTTTTTCTTGGCGGCCACGCTCTTCTCCTTACGGAGCTGCGCGAAGTGCTAGGGTCAAGCTAGTTGTGAAGATATTGCTAGTGCGGAGGCAGGGTGTTAGGGGAGGGAAGGGGAATAGGGGGAAGGTTGTTGGGAAGGAGGTATGGGGAGGGAATGAGGGGTAGTATGGGGAGTGGTATGGGGTAGTATGGGGAGTGGTAAGGGATAGTATGGGGAGTGATAAGGGGTAGTAAAGGGAAGGGGCAGTAGGGGGAATGGGTAGCAGGGGGAAGGGGTAGTAGGGGGAAGGGGTAGTAGGGGGAAGGGGTAGTAGGGGGAAGGGGTAGCAGATGGGAAGGGGTAGCAGGGAGGAAGGGGTTGCAGGGGGGGAAGGGGTAGCAGGGGGAAGGGTTAGTAGGGGGAAGGGGTGATAGGGTGAAGGGGATTATGGGGAAGGGAAAGAGGGGGAGATGCCCTTGGAAGATTCTTCCCTCTCGGCGTTAAGAGACCTCTCTTTCTTGCAGATCGCCCTTTTTTCTCGACCGAGATCAAAGAGATCTCTGTGGGGCGGATGGATATCTTTAGAAGGACGGAAGAAAAAAGTCCTCTCTGTGTGGCTGATTCGTTTTCTTTTTCAATGCCGATTCTTTTCCGGGAAAAAGAGCAATGCATTAAGGGCGATCGGTGACCTTTTTTCCGTTGAGATTTACCCTGTTTTGCGGGCGAACGTGATTGACTGGGTAATCGATTTGCAGCTCGGGTCGTCCTTTCAAATGACGAGGAGAGATATTTTGGACGAGTGGAGCGTGTATTTCCGATATCAGCCGTTAATTAGAATATCGTGCGACGAGGGGAAACGCAAGGATTTATAGCTGGAAATTGTTCACGTGCGATAAATGATGAAGGCAAAGTTCGCGTGTTTCACGTTTCCGTCTGACGGATTGGCGATTTCCGACGTGGACGATTCGTACCCAATTTATCCGAATTGATTTGCAACTGACTGGAAAAATTGAAGATTAAGCGTTTTCTAAGCTATTAAAAATTTCCATAAATTAAATAAAAAGCGATAGGCACAATTTAATGTTTGACTTGACTGCATAATTTCTAGTAAATTATTGGTTCTTGGCGAAGATGCCTTTAAATTATATTTCAACTGTTCTTTCTTCTTGACGTCTTATTTTCTTTTTCATACGATTGTGCTGGAGCGAAAAGAGAACAGGAAGTTATATTTATAGCGCCTAGTTTCGTTCGGTAGCATTAAATTTGTCGTGATTGCAGATAATAGCTTGGGCGATTAAACAGATTCAGTTGAACAGCCTAAGAACCTATTCTTTTGAAAAAAGGAATCTTTTCATGCGAAGACAGTCGTATTATATTTCTCTTCAGATCGAGGTGGCGGAGTGATTAGAGCTTTGGTCTTCCACGCAGCGGTCCCAGGTTCGAATCTGGCGGAGGTCGGATTTTTCAACCTGGGATCGTCACGTCCCCTACTTGCGTAATTTGATGAGACCGCACAAGTAAGTGCTCTGTCCTTCGGAAGAGACGTTCAGCAGTTGGCTCCCTTGGTGCTCTTCGTAAAGAGTAGGCTAATGCCGGCTCCGGGTTTCCCTCCCCTCTTGTGTATGTGTTCGGGGTGGAAGGAGTAATGGCTATAATAATCCAATGGGTTGATTAGCCAGAAATTCCACAGAAACAAACAAATTCTCTTCACATCTACACTGCTAAAAGTTGACGGATTCGAAGAGTCGCTCGGTTGCGTTAGAGATCCCACGCCCTTCCCCACTCCCAAACTCAGAACCGGATTGCACTCGATCGAAAAACGGGGACATGATATGAAACAAACTTCATGCAAAAGAAGATAATAAAAAGTTTTCATTATCGATGGACGGAGGAGAATGATGGGGAAAGACGATTCTCATGTCCCCTCAAACGGGAGCAACCAAGAACCCTCCATCGGGTTACTCGCCGGCGAGGCAATGATCTTGGTAGGTTTCGTGCAGAGCGAGTGCCTCGGTGGGGTAATGCGCGGAGGCTAGAGGTCCGCGTGCATGGGGGGCGATCAATTTCACCTTGCCCCTCCCGCGCCCTCGTCCGCGCCGCCGTTGCTGAGCGTCCATCCATCTCTTTCAATCCGACCCTCTCGACGACTTCTCTTGATGATACTTAACGGCTTTTAAACCATTAACCTCGGCGCATATACATGTTGAGTACTCCTCTTCCTTTGAAAGGGATCGGCGGCGCCGAATCGGAGAATTCCGCGCCGGCGCCTCGGACGCCGCCATAGGGCGCCGTAAAAGAGTACTTTGAGTACTCGCCGCTCCGTCATTTGTTTGCCCTGGATCTAGCGTCTTCCCCTCCCCGCGGTCTTTTTTGTTTAGATAGATTCGACCTCAGAGATATCCCCATGTCTCCTAATAAATGCGGCTTCAAGTTTTAGTTTAGAAATTTTCCAATGCAGGTCGTGATTTCGTAAGATTTGTTGTTGTTAGACTACCTGTGATCACAATGGCCGGAGAATATGATTTTTTTGTCTAATTTAATTCAGAAACGCAAAGCGCTTATACGGAATACATATACTGTTCCAGTGGCGTAACTATAGCTTTTGGGCCCCAAGCAAAAAATCTCTCAGGGCCCCACTTAATAATTGAATATTTGTTAGTGTGTTCTGAGTGTAATGGATATTAATAGAAATAACATAAATATAGAATTTTGATAAACAAAGTATTGGTCTTGGGCCCTTACGGGATCGCGTAACTTGCGTACCCATATTTACGCCACTGTACTGTTCTCGTGATAAAATTCGGCGATACAATTGGTTGGAATTTCTCCATTTCTATATTCTATATATAGAAAATACCCTTGAATTCCATTTTCTTCCGCTGGAATTGAATGTAACCGAGGGTTTGACGGAATAGGCCATTTATTTTTTTCTATTTACAAACTTCATTTGAGAAATTCCGTAAGTTATTTTTAATGGCAACAATATATAATAGATTGCAACTTTGAGTAAACTATTTCCCATTCTTTCCCGTTCTCACGGGACTACTGATGGAATCGAGTTTGCGTTTTTGTCCAATGGAAGAGACGCACGTATCGAGCGAAGGAGCAAACGCTCCCGTTTTGCCCTCGCGAAGAGCACCGCGGTGACGGAATACCCTTTCAGATGGCCCACGTGAACGCCACACTGCCCCTCCGGGACCATCCAGACCCCCCAATCGCTCTCCACTCCCCCTCCCCCCTCCTTTCCGCTCCCTCCGCAGACTAACCCCTCTTTCGTCTCCGAGTGCGTCGCGACAGAAGACGCTTTCGCTGCATGAAAACTCTGCCGATTGTGTTTTTTGTCGAGAGGCGCCGGAGACGGATGCGATTGGAAGGCACTCTGGCGGCGGCTCCAGAAAGGAGTGCAAGTGGTCTACTGTCACGCGCCTTCCTAATGGTCTCGCTCTGAGGAGTGCATCTTAAAGAGGATGGAGCTATTTTTAGAAGCGCTCTCCGCTCGACATTGCGAACAGAGGAACACGCATGCTCTCCACTCTTCGTTTTCGAGTTCTCTCTTTTCCGCTTCTTTGTTTTCCTCTCCCGAGAGCGGCGGTTGAGTTTGTTGCTCTTATTTTTCGCGTTTACTGGGTCGAATTATAGCTCTTTTCGAAGGTCATTCCAAGGATAGTGGCCTTCGTCGTTCCTTTCAACCTAGTCCCTTCGAGGTGTCCGGCCGAACAAATGAAATATTAGGAACTCGTGCGTTCGTATAATTAAAAGCAAAACATTTATGTGTAATATACATCCAGTCACCTGTTATACACGTGCTTTTATAAGGAAGGTCGTTGGATTAAATATGCTGCCACATCTTTTCGTATTTATCATTCTGCCAAGGAAACACAATAACTTAGCATTTGCAGTATCCACTTATTTTTTCGAGCCTCACTTGTTTGATTTACGGTGACGTAATACGTCGGAACCGAACTGGAAATTTTCAGTCTAAATAAATTGCTGGATCTTTCAAATGCTAAGATTGTTTCCTTTATGAATCTGTTATTCCTATCCGCAAATTTATGACTCATTTAGTGAACTCTCTATGTTCTTATTTCAGTTATATTGTGTACGCACGTACCGGAGATAGTTCGTGCATCTCCTTGTTTACGCTTTTGTATGGAAATTTGCCTATTTAAAGATAGAGTTTACGCCATTAGCAAATATATTACGTGTATTTATTTTCCATGTTATTTATTATGCAAATAATATGTGCTTTGAAATTGCAGAACTGTTCATGTGTACAAGAAAGGAAATCTAATCGGTTTGACAATTATCCAACCAATTTATTTCTAAACCAACCAATTTATTTCTAAACGAGTCCCTCTTGGGGGCACATCTAATTATAGGTGTAGTTACAACCTCCGTGTAGTAATTTATGGTAATGTCTCTTCCCTTCACTCATTCTCGTCTTCTCTTCCAGGAAATTCCTCCGCCACGGACCTCGTCCCCACTCTCCTCGGCATGTACGACGCCCTCATAGGAAGGGGCGATCCCGAACACTCCTCCGCAGCCTCCGCAAAGAACCAGGGGAAGCCGAGGCAGGTCCCCAAGAAATCGACCTCCAATCCCGATCCGCCCCCACCGCCCGCGGAACCGCCCCCGGAGGCCCAGAAGAAGCCCCCGGCCGAGACGAACGAGGGTAGAGGGGGCGGCTCGCCTCCTTCCATGGAGGACTCGCCCGCGGTCAGGACTCCGGCACCAGAAGCGGTCGATCCCGCAGCCTCCCGGCTCACGTGTCAGAGGAAGAAGGAGGGAGGAGGCAACAGCGAGGAGAGGCCTCTCTCCGTCACCTCGATAGCGTCGTCGTCGTCTGCCTCTTCGTCCTCCTCCGGGTCCTCGTCCGGTGGCAGGAACAGGGGCAGATCCAAGTCTTGCGCCTACCTTGCGAGCGTAGAATCCCTCGGAGACGACGAACTAAGTCTCGGAGACGAAGAAGAAGTCGCTCCCGAAGAAGGTCCCCGGAGGAAGGGGTCACGCTCCGTGTCGGTCGGAGACCACAGGGGAGGCGAGAGCGGAACAGGTGAGCGGGCAAGAGGGGAGGCGGAGAATAGGGTACGGTGGTCGAAAATAATTCGAAAGTTACAGCGAAAAGGTGGAAATTCAGTGTCAGTTTGACCTTCGAGAGGCGTTCCGCATTTCGGCGACTGGTGATTAAATCACGGGTTTATCTGACGCCTCGCGCCCCATTACAAGTCACGCATTTATCAGGATCACTTTCCGAATATGCAAGCTTTGTTGTTTTTTTATCCTTCCAGACAAGAGGCGTAGCTTCGCTTGTGATGCCTACGCGGTGCCAAAGGGCCCGCCGGCGAAAGAGCCCACTAAGAAAATGAAGATTACATATTATTGTTGCATAAATTCTTTAGTTATTTTCGAAACGGTGCCCATCGTTCTTTCTTATACCGGGGCCCATGCATCTGTGGCTAGATCTCGGCGAGTGCGATATGCATGTACATCCATGTGTAGATCCATGTGACCTCGGACGAAGTTTTTTTTGTTACTGCGTTCAAAACGAAAGATTTGAAGAATTTCTTGACACCCAGTTCGAACGAAACCAAAAAACAATTTCGACGTAAAATTATTTCTCAGCGGGCGTTTAAATCTCGAAGTTAGAATTCTTATGTTCAATGTATTCCGTGATATTCAGTGATGCTTAAGTGTTATAAACGATTCTTAAGTGGTAAAAAGTATGTACCTTCCGACTAGCGCCGCATACATAGAAAGTGGAACCGATCATTAATGAACAAAATAAAACTTTCATGGAGATTGCAATTTTCGTGTATGCTTACCGCGAATCGAGAGTATATTTCCGGGCGAAAAGTATTTTGTTTAACTCGTTTGTCAGAGAGACGATTTTCAACCCATTTATATAATTAAATTTGTATTGTGATGTTACCGCAAATTGTTTGGAAAAATCGCTTTCTTTCCACGTTAAGTACTCCGTGAGAATTGCCTTCGTGCGCCTTCTAATCGAAAACTCGGTTTTTCCGCGATTGTTAACAGCGGCGGCGGCGGGCTGAAAACCGGCTCACTCCATGAGACGCGGAAGAGAGGTTCCATGTTGTCAGATAATGGATCTTCTCCTTATAGAGAGAAGTCATTCGGCAAAAGCCTCCTTTTTTATGGACCGAGAGCAAGAGTAGTCATTGGAACGAAGCGTGTTTGATTTTTTGTAATTCTGCTAAATATATGGAGAGATCCTTGCGGCGTAGATAATTGGAGCGAATCGATTTGGATTACTCCTTGATTCGTTTATCGGCCAAGGACAGGAATTAGTTCTATCCGAACAAAGGCCACCGGGGAAGATGATGATTTCGGCGTTCAGTCTGAAAGACCGTTTTGGAACGCACTTGCACGAACGGACGCATTTTTGAGTGAAAAAATTAGTCAGTCCTCGCAATTCTGTGATTTTAATTCGAAAATCTTATAATATTTCCCTTCATAAAATTTAATGGTGACAAATGGATCGTACCATATGAAAGTTATTCAGGAATACGCAAGCATTCATCAAGTTAAGTGAGTTCGACTTATTTCATTATAACTCAAACAGTTAATAGAGATGAATGAAACGGTTCATTTTCTCTCTATCGTCTCTCTATAGTTTATTATACGTAAATACAGAATGTCTGAACGTTTTATGAAAATATTAACGTTTCCACGCTTGTAATCCCGATGCCTTAGGCAAGGTTTGAAAATTACGCCCCTTCCTAATGAAAGCATACAATACGCAATTTAACCTATCAGAAAAGTAGTTGATTTACAATGCAGAAGCAAAATAAAATATTTATAAAATGTATTTTATAACATAAAATGTTACACTTAAAAGTTTAAATTGTAATTTGCTGCGCCCGTAAGCGTTCTGCGCCCTAAGGTGTGTGCGTCGCTCTCTTAGTCTTTGTCACGGCTCTGCATATGAGACAAATTAAATTACAAAAATACTGTTAAAATGAACGAATCGAGCGTTTGCGGATATTTTCATAGAAGTATAAATACTCGTCACCTAGGAATGTAAACTTTTAACGATTGAATGAATTAATTTTGTTCTAATTTAAAGAAATATATATGTATTTTAAAACTCTCCGCTCCCGTAAATGGATGTTTTTATTTTTGGAATCTTGATTCATTCTTCCGCGAACGTATGTGGCCTTTGGGTACGAACTCACATCGTGCGTGATAACTAACGGAAAACGCCACGATCACACTTCAGGTGAATTTAAACGAGGATTAAGAAACCGTTAGACATTCTTGTAAGCATCCTGTCGGAAAAACAAGCATTTTTAAGTTGTCGTGTTCTTTAACAACAAAATAACGACCAATTATAAAATATCCTGCCCTTTTTAAAGCGGAACTACTCAAGGTCACTCTCAAGGAATGCACTCCATTATTCCAAATTCTTATTTAAATCGTTTGTTGGATTCGAGCCGAAGGATCAACCAGGAGAAAGGCAGGTATCAATAACCATCACCCAATGGCTCTCTGCGTGAGGTCTTAACTATCAGTCGAATACACTTTGGTTATTTGCGAGTCGGATTTTTTGCTGACCTCTGTAGTTAATCGAGGGAAGTGGAGGGCGGGAGGAGAGAGAGTTTTTCGAGGAGGGAGGAGGATAGCAATGGAGGAGTGGGAAGTGGAGTCGTCCCAAAGAGACGCCCAGTGCGGGAGATGAGCCTTAATGGAACATAGCTGATTCGGGTCGAGATTTTTTTTGTTGTTTTCGACGTCGGAGAAAAGTCGGGTCGTCGGCCGATTTCGGCGAATGACGTCTGGGAGGCGAATCGCTACCGTAAAACCTGTCTGGCGACCGCTTCGGGACGGGCTCACCCAAGAATCGACTGCGCTCGCGCTTAGTTCGCTCTGGATCGTATTGGCAGTGGGTTTTAGTTTGCCTACTTGGATGAGCGCCGATTCTATGTTGGAGGGAGTAAACAAAGGCTTTTTGGCACTGATAATGCAGGTTGTCTTGGAACCAGGTGGCAACAAATAGATTTAAGATATGCGTAGCATTCGTCCACGTAGAGGGTTATGGGGTCTCAAGGTTCGAAGTTGGTCCTAGGCCCTCATCTAAGCGATCATGTGATTTACATCATTCGTGACTTAATCCATTCATGTCGATTAATTATAGAATTATTTCACCAGAGAATTATCGACTTCGTTCTATATTTATCTTAGGTATCTCGAATAGTCACTACAAGGTTATTTTTACTAAATGGATCTTACGTAAACATGGGCGGGTTAATTTTGTACATATTTAAAATGCTGTGTAAATCGAACTAAGAGCACTATGGTGTCGCAATTAGGGATTATGGAATACACATTACACCATAAAAGTGATAGAACATACATTTGCTCTCTCATCGGAACTTGATTAGTGGAAGCAATTGTTAGCCAGGGATCGATGCGTTCTCTCCATCGCTACCCAATCGGACACACACTGAGTTTAGGAGAGTTTTAATCCACGACAGGTAACCTTCGTCTCAAACAAACGGCAGGTTTAGCGAAATCACTGCTCGGCACGAACCTTTCCAAGTTCTTAAACTACCGTCTTCGCTAGGGTATTCTCCATTAGCTGTAGTTACGGCTAAAGAAGGATTATTCACAAAGTGAAAAACAAGCCGTTCTCTCTTCAGAGTAACTTCCTCATTCAAAATGTTAGGTTTGACATTTAATTATTCTATCCCACCATCTATATATTTTATATTTAGTTGACTATTTTTCAAATTTATGTGTATATATTATTTCAAATTGTATATGTATGCCAAAAATAGGGAAAACAACTTAGAATTAAGTTTATATTATCGCTCATTTGTTCAGTTAATTTGCGTATCGTATTATTTCAATATCGAAAAGATAAGGTTTTATTTTTAATCTTGTTTGCGATTCATGTATCTGCTGATCACGTTTAAAGCATCCATTTAGTCAGCTTTTTGTTTCGAATAAACTTGCCGTTGCTCAATTTTACGTAAACATTAATATTGTTACTCCCGCATTTTTTAAATCTTGCCGCTATTCTTGGAAAGATTAATAACTTTCATTTAAATTAATACTTTTTAATTAAATGAATATTTTAATTTGCTATAAAAAACGTATGTTTAGTATGCTTAGATTAACGTTTGGCTCTGTGAATATTGAAACTTTAAAGAGGAATAATGAATTAGTATCTCATGTGTCAGATACGCGGGAGATTTAATTCAATTTACTTTGCAAGTTCAATTATGAAGACTTTTTTCGTGAAAAAAAATCATTAAACGGAAAATTATTTTTACGGAGGCCCGAAGAGCGTTTAATCATTGTTCTACCAAAAAAAGTTTCCTTCTTCGAATCGGAGGCCATCGCAACGGGATTAAAAATAATACTTTGAATTAAGTCCTTACGAACAGACGAAGAGATTTTTTTACCTTTCTCGGGACCTATAAAAAAAACTACATTTCAACGCCGATTATAAATCCATAATGGATTTGCGGGACAGGCTGCTTTGGGTGTCGTGCGAGGCCGTTTCTTCCACGCTAGCCATTGCACTCGCTCGCCGGTAATCATGGCGCGTTTTTTTGCAATTCGGTAATAAAATTCCCCTCCCGTAAAAGCCTTCCCGACTTGGCAGATGGCCAAGGACGATGGAAAGAACGGGGGAAAAAGTTCTATAAAGGTTCGCGAATGATAAACGGCGTTGATTAATGGCGTCGTTTTGGAATGGAAGTGTCTCTCCTTCACGACGTCGTTCTGCAAACGAGCGAATGCAAGCGGGATACATGCGCTTCGAGGGTGGTGCAGTAAATGGCTTCGATATTGCATTGGCCCCACTCTCTTACGAGTTACTTTAATTGCTTCGCTGAAACGGATTAAATTCGTCGAATAACCGCTGCTCGGGTGTTTCATATAGTTGGCCACATGTCCCTTGATAACGATTTAATGGTTCGAAAAGCATCCGGGTTTTAAGAAGGACGTAATTTTCGTGTGTTTTTTTTAAATCGGGATCACTGGAAGGTTGCCAAGCAATTGTGCGCATTCATTGTTATTTTTAATCCCTCAAAAATGCTAACGCGAGCCGTAATATTCACCGCGAACTGCGTGTTCTAAAATAAATCATATTAATCGGCATGTGAATCACTACAATGGAATTTCTCTCCATATCTGCTAAATATTGCTGCATGGCGTAGTCAGAAAGATTGTAAAGTTAAAAAATTTACAAATTATGTCGGTATGATTTGGGTTATAATCGTATGATCAGTGGCGGATTCAGGGGGGGGAGTCGCACATGGCGTGCGCCAGGGGCCCCGAAAAAATGCTCGTTTATATAATCTCAGAAATATTAAATGTCTCAATTTAAAAACCAGTGGAACCTCTCTATGAATCCATAGAAAAACGATCGTTAAGAGGTGTCACAATAGAGGGTAGTTATGTATTAAGATTGCAGGGCTCCCGACTGCTTAGCTCCAGGGACCCCAAAATGTTTAGCGCCAGGGGTCCCAGGAGGCGTAAATCCGCCACTGCATGTGACTTTTTCCCTAATAACATTCATAGAATTATGTATTTTAATGCTACGTAAATTTGCTTCAGCTTTCCAAATTTTGATTCTCTGGAACCTTTTGCATTAAGCAAAATAATGATAACCTAATGTTTCTCTCGTGTTAATGTTGTACAATCCTTGAATGACGGGTGTTCCTCTTTTATGTTTTCTTTTTTCTTTCTTATTATCCTAATTATCTTCGCGTTGCTATATCAAACAGAAGCTCAGTTGTTCCAGAGGAACTGACGCAATTCACTCCGGCGTTCGCCGTTTCGTATTTCAGGAAGAGAAGGCGGCGCATTAACCAATGCTCGAGAATAGCAAAGGAGCCATCGCATTTAGTTTTGACAGAACGTTCAGAAAATTAGAGTTAGAAAATTTATTTTCTCTATTTAATTTCTTGTCTTAAAAATCTTAGGTGTTTTATATAAATATCAGATTCTGCTATTTTGCACGTAACGATCGTTTCGTATATTAAACGCTTTATTTACTAGGTGTGCGGTGGATAATTTGTTTATTTTTGAAAGATATTCGTATCGAGTTTTGTGTTTTTTTTTTTAAATAGTCAAGGTCGATTTGTTTCACCAGAAATGTGCACTGATTCACTTCCTCCTTCCACTCGTCTCAAAACATCGCTCCCGCTCCACGTCACAACGTCTCTCACAACGCTTCATTTCACCTCTCCAACATTATTTTTTCGCTTCGACGTTCCATAAATGAGTTTAGTCTCTGGTCCAGTTTTGCGTCACGGTAGGTCCTTGAGACGTCAGCGATGGGTCCGAATTTCGTGTTCGGCGGCACAAATCATCGCCGACGTGTGACTTTGCCAAGGATGAAAAAAAAGAGAGAAGAGGGAATAGGCCGTCGAGAGCGAATCCGTTACACATCAGTGGGCAGTCAATATCCTTTCTTTGAGAACAACGCGGCGGCTGTCGTAGGGAGGGGTGGAGGGAAGGCTGAGATGGGCGGAAGAAGATGGAGGGGTGGAGGGGGAGGAGAAGGGGTGGAAACATCGCTCACTTTCCTTTTTTATTTCGATCGCTTATACACTTTTAATCGCTCTTGATCATTTATTTTATTCCTCGGAACCTCCAGGAGGAGCAAGGGGCGGGATTACAATGTGCTCCATTGTCGGGTCAATCCTGGACGTCCAGGGGGAGGGTGAGGGAAGGAGTCATGGGGCCCGGGTCGAGCCGTGACGTCACGTTCCGTTGGCGCCGCGCCCGCGAGGACAGAAGGGACCCTTCTTGTCTCTCTCTCTGTTTCTCTTTCTCCGCGGAGGAGAAACGTTTGGAAAAGATGTGGAATGGGTTGGGGGAGAGAGGAAGGAGTTGTACGGGGGGAGAGAGGGAAGGAGTTGAGGGGAGGGAGGAAAGGAGTTGAGGGGGGAGTGGAAAGGAGTTGATGGGGAGAGAGGAAAGGAGTTGAGGGGGAGGGAGGAAAGGAGTTGAGGGGGGAGAGGAAAGGAGTTGAGGGGAGGGAGGAGAGGAGTTGAGGGGGGGAGGAAAGGAGATGAGGGGGAGGGAGGAAAGGAGAAGAGGGGGAGGGAGGAAAGAAGTTGAGGGGGAGAGGAAAGGAGTTGAGGGGGAGGGAGGAAAGGAGTTGAGGGGGAGGGAGGAAAGGAGTTGAGAGGGGAGAGGAAAGGAGTTGAAGGGAGGGAGGAGAGGAGTTGAGGGGGGGAGGAAAGGAGATGAGGGGGAGGTAGGAAAGGAGTTGAGGGGGAGGGAGGAAAGGAGTTGAGGGGGAGGGAGGAAAGGAGTTGAGAGGGGAGAGGAAAGGAGTTGAAGGGAGGGAGGAGAGGAGTTGAGGGGGGGAGGAAAGGAGATGAGGGGGAGGTAGGAAAGGAGTTGAGGGGGAGGGAGGAAAGGAGTTGATGGAGAGGGAGGAAAGGAGTTGATGGAGAGGGAGGAAAGGAGTTGAGGAGGAGGGAGGAAAGGAGTTGAGGGGGAGGGAGGAAAGGAGTTGAGGGAGAGGGAGGAAAGGAGTTGGAGGGGGAGGAGTTCTAGAGGAAGGAGGTTCTCTCTCCATAGATGTTCTTTAGGGTGGGAAATTTAGCGGCCTGTGTTCTGGCGGAGTAGGTCACTCGGCTGTGTTTCCGATTTCGATGTCACGGATCGTAGTTGCAATTGATGGACTCCGATTTAAAATTTAAAATTAAAATATTTTTTATCTGTGACTGCGCGTGGGCGTATCTCTTACAACTGCAACACTGGCTTGTTTCACTCACTGACGCGTTTGGTTCGAATACATTAAGGGATTGCAATAATAATAATAAGGATACGCGATTCCCAGTTCACTCATTCTCTCCTCACATTTAGATCAGTGGTGCCCAACCTTTTACCTATCGTGCGCCATTTTTCCAGTGCCAAAATGTCGATGCGCCACTTAGTTCTGAGCATGTAGCTAGCGAATGCGATCTCTGGTGTAATTTCACTTGTCTATACCGGGTTGTAAATGTTTTGTTGCAAGTAGCAGCAGATTTTCTAGATTAGAGTCGGTGAGTCCTGATGGTTGTTTATTTTTGATAAGTTTCATGGGCGAGAAAGCTGTCCACACGCGTGTGTGCGTGCAAATCGGCAGAGCAACTTTTCCTAGTTGTGGAAATTGCACGCGAGGCAATAAAATGACTCATTTTTAGAAGTCGATCCATGATGAGTAAACAATGGTCGGAAGAGAACAGGGAGGGCAATAATTTGTATGTGTCGGGTGGAACTTTCGAGCGCACGAGCCATCACACATGGCAAGGTTTCCTTACAATTAATCGTCCACTAAATTCTTCACTTTCAAACCCATTCATACGTCCGAAATTCACAAACTAAACCGATATATCGACGTGAATATAATAAAACTTCGAGCTCATTCTTTTAAACCCCAGATATATTTCAACTGTGGAAAACGAAATGATCTTTTAAATTATTTTAAGCGTCATGAGCCACATTTGGGCGGTGGATGCGACAAAGGTGGCGCATGCGCCGTAGGTTGGGCACCACGGATTCAGGTTTCGACGCAGTATTTCTTTCTTCGCGCAAATAAATAGCCGGTGGGTTTTTTCTCCATTTGCGCAATTGATGGCGAACATCTTTAGCTCGAATATTTGAACTCCAAGGAGATATTTTTCGTGCATTATTAAACAATGGCTCTGGTCTAATTTTCTCTGACTATATACTTTCGATCAAATCTATCAATCGCGTGCTTCGAACATCATCCTTTTCCTAATCCCTTGCATCGCGTGTAATGAGTTCTCCAATCGCGATCTGTGACGAATCGACCGCAAAAATGCGGCGGGTTGATTCACTTTTACTGTTTTTTCTTATTTCGAAATTTACGTCTGTTTTGTTTTCGGGAATAGTTTCCATTAATATCAAGTTGTAGACTGATGTTAATCGTGTTTTGAATTCATCCTGGTTTTTGGGTGTAAGACGAGTGTAAAAACCTCTCCATTGCGTAAATTATTAGCATTTGTTTGTCTTTATGTTTTTACACAGGGGTTGAAAGCGATATTATTGTTCCACTGTGTGCATTGTTCCAGTTTACGATCTCAAGCGTACTTTTCTCTATGATTCGCATTCTTTTTGCTAATATTTCATTAATTACAAAAATTAAATATTCAACTTTTCTTGAAATTGGTATCCAAAAGTTGAAGGTGCCTTCGAATGAAAGATTGCTGAATCCCCGCTGAGGACGGCTGCTTTATAATCGAAACGCACATCCAGTTTTTGCATCCGTGTATAATCTAGATCATCAATTGAATTTTTCATATATTTTACATCACGTGGTGAATATAGTGACCTCGTCGCCAAAATCCTCGAAATATTATCGAACGCAGAGATATGTCCCAAGTGTTTTATCTGTCTACTCTGCGATCGACAACTTGGGCTTTAATCTCAGCTTTCCATTTTCATTAGCTCTTCCACTTATTCGCTGTTCCTCTCTGAGATCTGAATCAATATTTCGAAGAGAAAGCCGTTGAAAAATGATCGCTCTTACCATTCATTTATGGAATCAGAGAAAATTTTGCTGTAGCTCGTGTGTTTAAATTTGTAATGCTAATCATCTGTATTGCTTTGCTAAGTACTCTATAGCGCTCCCTAACTTTTTGTTATAGCACGAGGATATTTGTTGCTTATTTGGTAGAGGAATGGTTGCAGCTAAAAACTAGTTTTAATTCTGTCTTCGAATTTTATTGGGGTCAGATTTCAGACAAGTGTTTCAGTTGTCTAAAAGAATGTAAAAAGCGTTATAGTTACGTTGATGGAATTTGTAAGAAAATTTTATTTCGTCCAATCGTCTTTTGGTACTTTTTCTGTTACCTGATGAAAATCAGTTAAAAGGGTGGAGAAATGAATAAACTTTGCTCATCAATTTAGGTTGGTTGATTGGCAATAGTAAGAGGAATCTCCTGCTCCTTTACTCTCCTTTTTTCTTCCCCCTTCCAATCTTTGTTTCTTCTCACCGCCTTCCTCCTTCGCACCAACTCTCCGCTACACATTCCTATGTCCTCCTCCTCTCCCCTCTCTCCACTTTCTTTTCCTATTCCTTTCTCCCTCTTCGGTTTGATAACACATCATTCTGACATCCTCTGCCCCCACTCCTCATTTCCATTTGCCACCGACTCCGTCCCCTTTGTCTCAAACCGCACTCGACGCTTCCGGGCTTTGGAAGTCGCCCTTCATATCCACCGCGCTTGTCTCGGTCCCTTCCTCTCATCTCTCCCTCTCATCTCCCTCTCCTCTCATCTCTCCCTCTCATCTCCCTCTCCTCTCATCTCCCTCTCCTCTCATCTCCCTCTCTCCTCTCACCTCCCTCTCTCCTCTCACCACCCTCTCTCCTCTCACCTCCCTCTCTCCTCTCACCTCCCTCTCTCCTCTCACCTCCCTCTCTCCTCTCACTTCCCTCTCTCCTCTCACCTCCCTCTCTCCTCTCACCTCCCTCTCTCCTCTCACCTCCCTCTCTCCTCTCACCTCCCTCTCTCCTCTCACCTCTCTCTCTCCTCTCACCTCCCTCTCTCCTCTCACCTCCCTCTCTCCTCTCACCTCCCTCTCTTCTCTCACCTCCCTCTCTCCTCTCACCTCCCTCTCTTCTCTCACCTCCCTCTCACCTCCCTCTCTCCTCTCACCTCCCTCTCTCCTCCCTCTCTTCTATCACCTCCCTCTCTCCGCTCACCTCCCTCTCTCCGCTCACCTCCCTCTATCTCTCTCACTCTCTTTCTGTCTCCCTTTCTCTCTGTCTCCCTCTCTCTCTGTCTCCCTCTTTCTCTCTCCCTCTCATTCTCACCTCCCTCTATCTCTTTCCTTCCATCTCCGTTCCCTTGCGCGAATCCTCACTCGTGAGGCGGCGGAATTTCTCCTGTGTGGCGCCGCCGCCTAAGCGCTCGCTGTCGCCTCCGTTTCAACTTCTCCTTTTCTCGCATTTCTATCTTCTTCTGTTCCCTTCTGAATAACGCTCTATGCTCGGCTCGATTCCCCTTTGTACGGCGCCGGCGCGTGCTTTCGTTGCGTAGCAGATATTGGCGACGGCTGGAGTTGATACGTCGCTGGGTGATTTATCTTCGGATGATTACGGAATGTGTGAATCGCCATAGAAGTGGACAGCCGCTTTTGTTGCTTTTTCCTAACGGCATAGATACAGAAATGAATTCCGCGCGAACTGGTCTGATGTCAGTAGAAAGGGTTTTCTCTGTTTTCGAATTTCATGGTGTTATTAAAATAACTGTTTCTCTTTCGATAGACGTGACACTGTTGGAATGCTGTGCTCGCGTTAAAATGATGGCTTTGTTGAGAACGGTCGTTTATAAAATAATTAAAGAAGCCGCTGTACACGATGAAATAAATTTGTTAGCAATCTCTCCACCTGTGTGAACATGTCCTACTCGATGTTGTTGCTGAAAATTATCATCTGAGCTTTACCTTCAATTGAAAGTATGTGATATTTTTCATTGTGCAGTTTATTGCCGTTTGATAAGTTGTAAAAACAAATCCTGTTTTGCCGAATGAGCGGAAATCGTTTTTCTTATGAGTGAAAAATCATGAAATGCTTACTAATACAAAAATGTATCGGGATTGTTTTCTGAAATACCAGCTCTTTTCGAAATCATCTTACAATGCCTGATAAACAACCCTCCCGTAATATTTTTTGAACAATGGTCTTTTGTTATTGTTGCTGTGTCATCGCGATCGAACTTATCATTGCTTTGGGTTTACCTAGAACGGATATGGATCTCGTGTTTTCTTTTATCGATATATATATATATATATATATATATATATATATATATATATATATATATATATATATATATTTGGAAATCTAAATCTCTTTTCCCCTTTTAATTTCTAGAGGATTGTTTGGATAAATAAAAATAAAACAAAATAATATTGTCTCAACGATAACCGCGAGCCAACTTACTTCCTTTCTATTGAAACACGCTTAGCAATGCACATTAAGTGATGTTACAACACCTTATGCAATTGAGTGCCCAGCATAGCGAAACGCCGAATCGTGACTTTCGCTATTTAAAACAACGCCAACCATGCGCGCAGCTGCCAAAACAACATATTTAGAGCGATGCCATCGCATCCCCTACACCTGCTCGCCAAGCAGAAATTAAAACTATCGGCTTCAGTGATTTTTTCGTGGCCGTCGAACTCGGTCAGGCAAAATCCTCGAGGTCCGGTCGTTGAAGTCTCCCGATTTCGCCAAAGGGAGCACCACTTTGTGATGACGTTTCTCGGTGCTCACCTGGATCGTTTGGCTCGCCCTCAGGATCCGTGGACGGCGGAGTGTCCAACGGTTTCGCCCGCGGCACCATCGTCGCCCGCAACCCCCGCGGCCACCACTCCTATCCTCAGCACCATCGGCAGCACCTCCTCGGCCGGAGGCTGTTCATCCCGCCGCCCTCTTCCGCATCCACCGCCGCCTCCTCCACATCCGGCGTCTCTTCCGCCACCTCGTCTTCCTCTTCGTCGTCCTGCTCGTCCTCCTTTCCCGCGGCCACCTGCAGTCACATCTCTCCCCCCTCGCTGCCCACTGGACCGAAGCCGCGCTACTGCGACCCGCACCTCAGCTACATGGACCGCGTCGTCATGGAGATAGCCGAGACGGAGGCCATCTACGTCAGGGATCTCCAGCAGGTCATCGAGGTGAGTCGCCTTTTTCCAATTTGCAATCAATGGCGTACCGGGAAATGTGTATCCCTGCCCCCACCAAAACCTTCCATGGAAAATTTTAAGGCTCTCACAAAAAACATTTTGGGCCCCCTCGCCTCGCGGGGGGGAGGGGGAGGAGGGGGGGAGGGAGGGGGGGGGGGAGGTCCGGTACGTCACTGACTACAACTATTCCATTTATATCGATTTCATTCTGTTTTTTAGTTTAATTTATACTATATTCACATTTTATTTGAAATCATTCATTATGATGCGGGTAAGAAGCTTTTCTTTCGATTTAAATTCACATTATGCAACCGCGTCAAAGCGAATAACACCACACGTCTTGCAATTTCACGCTACGACATACCCACGCGTACTTATAGATCAGCCATTCGGCTGGTCTTATTTTTCCACCAGAATGCTTTGCCGCGAGCCAGTGAAGGGGTAAATATGGAGTGGCTGTGCGTAATACGCCCTGGGGAAAGTTCAAAGCACCGCCTCTGGCATTAATTTCCACGACTACTTCCCCGTAAGGAATGGAAAAAAAAGTGTCACGGAGGCTCTTAAGAGCAGCGCACCAACTGGAATCTCGTGCACGAGCGCGCTAATTCTGCAACGCCCCTTTGTTATAATCTATTTGAAGAGACAATACGGTAAAATGTGGATGCGCTTTCATTTTTTTTCTCTGCCTTACTCGGCGAAAGAGTTTCACTTGCATTCCTATTTCATATTGCACTCCATACGGCTATATATGAAAGCTTACCTGGGATTTCTCATCAGAACTAGCGTAATTGCTCGTCAGATATGGCGGGTATGCGTGAATTAAATATTAAATTTAAATAAAAAAAATAAATGAAACCGACATTTATGCGCACTAAAAAGTAAACGGTAAATATAAAACTCACATTATTGAATCTTTCATAGAGTTAAAATAGTTTTGTGCAAATAAAAGTTGTGGCAAAGAAATTTTAAAGATTTACCCATTAAACATCAAGCAAAAATGCTTTTTACTTTATGGAGCATTCAATTATGTGAATTTTAGATTTATTTATTACTTCTTAGTGCATATAAAACTTAATTTCTTTCAAAACTTTTATATAAATTCAATTTTTCTGTTTTAGTCAAAGATTAAAAACTTAGCTTTCGCAGAAAATGTCCACAAATACCCTTAAAAATTCAGAACTCTATCTGATTTCCTTAACACAATTTCAATGGGTAATTGAATATGTAATTGTTTTCGTTGTCGTCGTATTATTTATCACAATCAAGGTATTGGTTCAACTTCATAACAGCGTCGAAATTTCTCGAATATATGGACTGATACGACGCGAATTCAAAATCCCAGTCAAGCGTACGAAATTACATGAAACCGGCAACAATGAAGACCACTTTGAGGTGGAAGGACAAGGTTCCAAATAGAAAACTTGAGTAGTGACTGTGTTAAAGAGCGTAGCATACAATTAGTCCAATGCTTAAAATGGAAGATTATTTCCATATAAATTAGAAAGTAAAGAAGATAAAATAGTACAGAAAAATGCTAAGAGTTAAATCTAATTGGATAAATATTTAAGACGTGTGTTCACTAAAATGAAGAAAATGATTCGATGAGTCTGTAAAACGTTAATTAAGTAATAATATTTTTTGTTTCTGGCGAAAGGCCAGCAGGAAGAAAGAATTTGTTTGAAATCAAAGGGTTGCTTCGAAGAAAATGGAGTGAGCTCAAAACTTAATTTTTTGTTTGATTTTTGCCTGCTATAAAAATTGTCGATTGATATAACGAGATTCTGTTTGAATTTATTGTTGAAATCTCTTACAGTATTTCACTTTTTATGTCCTGCAACGCGAGTTTTGCTTGTCATCGTTTTGTCCGTATTGTTCATAATAGGAATCCTGTTACGATGATATGCGTAAAACAATACCTTTGTTTCGAACTTGGTAAAGTTCTCGACCTTATCGATTCGCAGACTACCGCGTGTAGCAATAGTTTTGGTCCGAATAAAGGCAAGTCCTTCCATTGACTAGCGTTTTTAAAAGCGTTTGACTTGTTTTAAGCGAGGATAATTTGCTTTGTCGTCATCTTTTGTATCTTAGACCTACGTGGAAAATAGCGCGCTCCTCTAACAGTAGATGTACTTATGAAGAAATTCCTTTCTGTGGTTCTTTCATATCTTATCTCATTAAAGAAACTCAAATTTACAAGTGAGTTTTTTGTGCATTTTCCTAATTTTATACCTTTTAGTTGGTGTTGTGGGTTTAACGCAAGATATTCACATTTTTTTCCCCAATAACGAATCGAAACGCTTTAAATTCGAATTTTCCTTTATTATTATTCAATGCATCTTAACTCCCTTCAATTTATTGATTTTATAAAGGCAAAAGTACGGTTCATATTTGTCCAACTATCTCGTACCTGCACTAGGTGCGCTGGACATTTATTTTGAAATGTAACATTGCCACTGGGCTGAGTTTTCATCTGATTTAAGAGGCTAGAAAGAATATTTTATGATACTCGAATGGCCGTGGAAAAAGGCGCTAAATTATAAATATAAGCATGTGCTCAAAATCGCTTTCGAATTTGGGTGGCTGGAAAAAGTCATCGCAAAATCAGCGAGGCGGAAAAGTCCCTCGGAGTGTATGAATGGAAGGATTGTTTAAAATTAGACGGCCTTTTTCTTTCTCTTTTTCATCTGCTTCCGGACAATGACTCTCATTTTGGCGCACTTTTTCTCCCAGCGACTCATTTTCTGATCAATGGCCGAGTATTCGTGATACCCGACACACGAAAGTTTTTCGCTCGAAAATAGGCGCTTGTGTTTTTTTTGTCTGATTTTTGCCGGGCGTGGGTGACGTCACGCGCCATTTGATGTTTAAATTGGCCGAGATATAGCTTTTTACAGCTGCGCTGCCACCGAACGCCGGAAGAACGTCTGAGGAACCCCGCCCACGCGCTCTCTGCGCTTTGGTCTTTACGGACGCAGCGGTCAAAAGATAACCCCACTTACGAATCACCAAAGCGCTGAACTTCATGCCGAAAATGCAAAAAAAACCGCGCTAACTGTCACGCTCAATTTTTGTCTTACAATTGGTTAAACATGCGGGTATATATCAGATATGGCGAGCAATTTACGACCAGCGTATAAAAGCTAATTTAAAGTTGCGATTTTCAGTGTTTGATGCTAATGATCCATTTAGTTTGTCTTTTCCTTAATGCTTTATGTCGACAAAGAACAAGAAGAAAATAACAGTTGAACATTTGTTTTACGGCAGTTTTTTCGCCGATTATTGGGTTAAGTTAAATTAGCTTTGCTTTTGAACATTATATATATATATACATATATATCATTTGGCATCATTATTATCACGTCTGCTCGGCACAGCGATGCTTTTTATTTGGAAGTAATGGTGAAAGGAGATAGAAAAAAGGACTAAGGAGCGTTATTTTTACAGATAATTCCAGGGTCTTATAATGAAGTTAAGAGGTTTTTATATTGCCAGACCTTATTATGTACTTACTATACACACACCTCAGAATCAAGTGAGAAAATTCGCCGAACCTGGTATTTCACTCAATTTTATGTGTACTGACAGAGGCAGGAACCTTTTAGCCATCGAAATCGACACACATCAACTTCCAGATAAGTAAGTACACTTCATTATTTCGCCAGTACAACTGTCCAAGTCTCACTTTTGTATCTTAATTCCAACTAATTTAAAAAAAAGTAATGTTATGGATGGAAAAGGCAACGCAATGTATTTCTTTTGCGACAATTTTTATTTTAACAAGTTTATTACTATTCCACATTTCAGTTTTTTCAGATTTGTCCTGATGATTTTTCGTTTATATTTACATAGGTACCTGCCATGTTTCAGATTCTTCCCTATTCCGGATCTACCAATTCTATACCAGTGTGACGCACACACGCTACAAAATTGATATATGGGATAAGAAAGGATATCCCCTCAAAAAGCAGTTTCCTCCGCAGGTGTTCATTTATGATTTAAAAACTCCTCCCAACTACGCTAATTCTGAATAGCGACCGCGGCATGACGAAACCTCTTGAATGGTGATCCATCGTAAATTTAGCTTAATCGAAGACGAGCTAAACGGAGGCATTCAAGATCTCGGTTCTAGCTTTTATTCGTCTTTGAAACCCCTCATTCATACAGAAAAAACGGGAAGTATAATTCAGTTTCTTTTGGGAGTTCTCTAGAGGTCTCAAATAATGAAATCGGATGGCCGGTAAATCAAGTCACACATTCAGGAAATACCTAAAGTAGTTTCTTCTTACGCGATGGATGCTCGAGGTTCACGGTGAGTCAAGACTATGGATTTTCTTCGCATGGACCCGTAATACTGCGAATCTCTGCTGTGGTTTGAGGTGGCTGTAGGCTGTAATCAACGTCGTTTCTCATTCTGAAAGTTGCTGGAAAGATTCCAAGTCGTTTTGAAACCGGTAATAGGTTCTCCTTAAACTGTCACGAGCGAACATGCGATCCAATAAAGGGACGTCCCTCCGAATCTTTCGTTTTTATAAATCTCCTCACTTCCTGTCTAATAAAGATCAAGGATTTTTTTACATTTAATTCTTGCTCGAATTTTTTATTCACAACGCCGCTTCTGGTCGCTTTTATTGTTCGGTTTTCCTCAGAGTACTTTTAAAAAAATTCCTAGATATTTTTTGAAATTGGTGAGCTAGTATCTTTTCAATATGCCGTCGGTAGCCTTACTTTTAGTTTTAGTAATCTCAAATGTATGGTTCTGCAACTTGATTCCAACGAAACTATTAATATATTTGTCTGGTTCAATATAAATTCCTTGCTGTCAGGGCTGATGTTATTCAATCGTAGGTAATTCCGCCGAGTTTTACAAATGCTTAATGAAATATAATCGAGCATATTGATTTTAAAAACCATGAATAAATCACTCTAGGGAGGAATAGACCTACAGACGAAAACGTACCGCTATAATTTATGTAGAATTTACTGTGATGAAGTATGAACATTTTGGTTTTTTGCGAGGGCGGCTCTCAATAGATTAAAAAAGCGACGCGCCTCGTTGTCTCTCCTCGATCGCAGCGTCCCAGTGGCTCCGGAGGGAGGGTGGCGCCGTCGGCGCGGCATGCAGACACGCTCTCCGGAAGCGTAGACATTCCTTTCGATGTTTCACGTTCGCAAACGTAGCGATGAGCCCTCTCGTCAACGAAAGCTCTTCTGCAGGCTTCTCATCGCGTGGGAGGGAGGAAGTGGGGAGGGTGAGAGGGAGAGGGCATTATGGGACGAGACATTTGTCGCTTGTGGCGGAGGAAAAATTTCACCGCGACATGTTATTTTCAGGAGAGTCGAGTGATAATATATAAAACGCGGCATCGTTCCCCTCAAGCATAAACAATTGAACGTTTATAATAGATTAATTATATGTGAGTGATAAGTGGTGAAATAGCCGACAGGCTAGTGGACCATGCCCCAATTAAGAAGAAAAGAATGCAGACGTTATATATAATGTGTTATAACTTTGTTTTGTAATCTTAATATTAACTGCTATGTAAATTTTAAAGAAATAAAAGGATTTTTGAATTTGAAGGGTTCTACACTTGGTCATACGCCAACCTATAACTGTAAGCATTGGTGAAAGAAAACGGTCAAAAAATGAGTATTTTAGGCGGTCTTTACTATCAGGGTAAAGTTGAAAAGTTTAGGTGCCAAATGTGCCAACCTCTTCATCAAGGCCAGTGAATGTACGATATTTGTCGTCTGGAACCTATATTCAAATTCACTGCGAAAATGGAATCGTGTACGTCTATTGTTGGTGCCTCGTTAGTGGAAAACACTAAAATAATGAACTCCTTCGCTTCGATAGATTTTCATTAACTGCAATGCCAATGACTTCAAATTAAACGAAAAGTAGCGTATTTGATTCTAGCGGAAATTTTATCGAAATCAGTATGAGCGATTTTTGGTTTTAATTTCTATGATAATCTAAAGCGAATAATCAATTCGATCGCACAGCCTTATAACTAGGACCAAAAACAGTCGTAATAACTAGAGGAAGTTCTTTGTAACTGGAAATTTACGAAAATTCTGCCCAAAAAAAATTTAACACGTTTAGCAGTATAAGGTAACAGTGGTTGATATCCACTCCTAAGTATAGTGGAAGTGTTGTGCACACATTTTTATAATGAAAAAATCGTGGTTTATTTCGAATTAATCGATAGAAATTATTCCGTGGTGCATGCTCCGAGGGAAATTCCTCTTGGTCTCAGCCGCCTCTTCGCATCCTTCTCCAGCGCAGCCACCATTCTAAGCACAATAAAGCAGTAATTCCTCCCTCTGCTTTATGGGTGCGCGAAATGAGCTCTTTTGCACATCCGAGAGATGGAAATAATCCCGAGATCCCGAGGGTATAATGGTTTTCCCGTTTCCCAGGATATCCATTGATTATACCGAGAATCCCCGATATATCATAGAGAATTTTACTCTCTAGCCTTTATCGTCCGTGCACTTTGTTTCCGAGTGGCTTAGTTTCACTTCTAATGCAACAATAAGGAAGAAATTTATATAGAGCACTACTCACCAATGCTTGCATTCTCGTGGAAATATATACAGTGAAACTTCGATTTTACGTCCTCCGATTTTACGTTTTCCTCGAATTTACGCATTTTTCTTTCGGTCCCGGTGTTTGGTCTATAAGAACAATGATAAATTATAACGGATTTTACGTTTTGCGTTTTTGCGCTTTCCTCGAATTTACGACAGGAATTTCACGTCCGGATAATATGTAAATGCCCCCGAGTTTACGTCTATAGTATTCCCAATTACAATTCAACTGAATCGTTTCCCATGTTCTCTAATTAAAAAAACTTTATTGGTGTATTCCATATTCAAAAATCATTTAGACGAAAACAAAAACTGCTGAAGACCACTGCGCTATAGGGTGTAAGTTGACATTGTATACAGATTGTCTACCAAATTGAGCATATTTTGACAAACTGTTTGGGGTATCAAAGCTAAGGTTTTTCTCACGACTGGCTGGTCTTTTCATAACCAAAATATGCACATCACTGAGCGATCGTAGTGTGAACACATAATGTTTTCTTAAAAGTTACCATAAATCAATTGCTAATAGGAAATAAGAATTAGAACACTGTAGTCGATATGATTTTGAATTTATATGAGACATGTATGCGAATGGTATAGATGTTTTAATTCATATTTTATTTTACATACCGTGTGTATTGATAACTATATTTTTATAATCAATACGATAAGCAAATTTCAGGTCATTAAATAAATGCTAATTTCAGTTATTTTTTATTTTATTCGTGTAACCCATATTTGTAAATGATTTTAAGAAATTTCTTCGAACTTATCAGGGTTCCGGGATCGATTAAAAACCGGGAAACACAACACTAGTTTGAACATCAATATGTAGATGTTTTGTCTGATACGAGGTTCAAATAAATAAAATGGAGTAATTTTGTACTAAAGCATTAAATAACCTGAATGAATTGATAAAAAATCCTAAAGCTAGAGTAAAATTGCTTAATAAGATTCACCTGTTCACAAAAAAAGTTGTAACACTGTTTTTATTTTATTCTTCCTTTTCATAATTTTTAAAAGGTTTTATATGTCAACCCTGGGTCATAAACAAGCAACCTTATTTTTATCTTTCTATTCTTTTTAAATGTTTTTTAAATTGTTTATTGGAATCCCGGAAAATTCCCGGGATCTCGCGATTTATAATTTTGAATCCCGGAATCCCGGGATTGTGAAAGAACCGGGAAATGACAAGCACTACTGACAAGCCTTCGTTTTTTTTTCTTGGCCTTCTCCGACACCCAAAAACTTAACCATCCGTGAATCTTGCCTAAATAGAATGACGTCCGTTCCGGCACGTTAAAAGGCGTCTCCTGTTTACGGAACTATACAATTTACTATTGATACCTATTTAAATTCGACGTGGAGAACGAATTAATTTCGGCACCGACCTTGCCTCGATACTGGTTTTCACTTCCTATAAGCACGAAGCGTGAACGAAGAGGTCGGGTCTCGGTCACAACTCGCACGTACACGCGCGATGCCGTTTCCATGCTTTCGGCTGCAACCCACTCCGACTTTTTTACTTTCTCCATATACGAAGTATAGAGAAAGTATTGTTTTCATGAAAAAAATCGAATTCGAGATTTCAACGGAAATACATGTTTTAAGGTCCCCTGAACACGTTTTGACCATTTTCTCGATGATGTCTGTCTGTCAGTCTGTCTGTATGTGATAGATTTTTGTGGGCGCTAACTCAAAAACTATTAATCAGGTCAACGCAATATTTTATTTATATTTAACATTTTTATAAAAGTTAGAAGATTTGATTAGTTTTTGGTAAAAATCGGTCTACTGGAAGTGGATGTTTACTCTTGTCACTTATCCGTTATTTTGAAATATTTGCTTAAATATTTGATAAATGTAAAAATGTATTGGAATAAAAGTTCTAGGAAATTTTATTTTCTACAAACTTTGTTTGATACATTTTTCCATATAATGCATTGTTTAAGAGATATCTTAAATTTTTAGCTGCCACCACCACGCCACCTACCGAAGACTTTTGTTAACAATTGACGCTTAGTTACGTCTTAGTAACGCTCCTTTTTCTTTTCTTAATTGTCAACCGGAAGTAAATATTGACAACGATCCCAGAGCTAACAACATGTAATTTGCCATATAAATATGGAGAAGTCATGTGTTGCCCACATCAGTTTATTTCATGTTGGACTCTCGTTATGAGACGGCGATACATTATGGGTTAGTATCCCATTATCTACGGATAGATTGACGAGAAGCCTTTAATGGCTCAAAGTATTTATTTTAATTGCCACATTATGTAAAACATGAAATTAACCCATCATGACGGTAGCTCAAGGGCCAAAATCATCGTAAAATTCTCGGCGAAGTTTTTTCAGATTCTTGGACTCGAAGAGCAACCGTTTTAGCTCGTGGATGTAGTAAGTATTAGGGTCTGCAATACTTAATGATTACATTTTCTTTATGGTGCACGGATTTATCCCTAGTAAGCAGTAAGAGTCTAGTATAATCCCTAACTGCGCCAATTTGCTCTTTGAGTATTTCAAGACTTGCTCTACAATTTTGCACGTTGAACTGCAGCGCGTGGTGGCGCATAAATTAGTTGGCTATCATCGCAGTCAGTGATTCTCTCCACTCGCATTTAAACATATATACAGAAATATTTGCCGCATTAAAAGTACAAAATAAGAGAACTCAATTTCCTAGCTTTGCGGTTTTTTTTAGTTGTATGCCGTGGTACATATTCTGTTGGCACAAAAAAAATACTAAGTACAGTAATACCTCGATATACGAAGTTTCGCTGTAACAGACTTTTCATTTGGACATCTATTTTCCATTTGCTATCAGCAATATAACTAACATTATCATTAATAACATACTAACATTTTTACCAAGAACTGGTAAGATAATGTGGGGAATATTTAATTAATTTCCCGCGGGTTCCGGCATTTTTCTCTCGCGACTCCGGACCGTCCCCGACCACCCGAAATTTTTTTACTGGCCTTTTCGATTTTTTCCGGGGTTCCGCGATTTTTTTCGGGGCGACGCACTCCCAGCGACCTCCTTCCCCGGGATGCAGATTTTTTCCGGGATCCTCTGTTTCATACGCTGGTCCAGACATTTTTTTCTCCTAACTACGGACTATCCGCTACGACACGGAATTTATTCAGACTTCTTGGAGAAATATTTGCGAGGTTCCCGGATTTTTTCCGAAGCGACGCTCTCCGAGTGGTCCCGCTACGGCCTCACTCCCCGGGATACGGATTTTTCCCCCGCGATCCTTGATTTCTTACGCGTGTCCAGGCATTTTTTCTCGCGACTCCGGGCCGTCGCCGATGACATGGAATTTTATCAAAGCCTCCTCGAGATATTCCCGAGGTTGCCTTATTTTTTTCCGAATCGACGCGCTCCGAGGGATCTCCTTCCCCGGGATGCGGATTTTTTCCTCAATCCTCGATTTCTTACGCGGGTCCTGGCGTTTTTTACTCCGAACAACAGACCATTATCTGCGACCCAGAATTTTTCGGGCTTCTTGGAGGTATTTCCGTGGTTCCAAGATTTTTTTCGGGGCTACGCACTTCGCTCTCACCCCGGGCTTCCTCTCTCGCGCCACTCCTCGGGATGCGGATTATTTAATTTACCACCTTTTAAAAATGTGATAATTAATTAATAAAAGTTTTACGCTATAAGATGCGAAGTTATTAAAATTGGAAACGCACCCCTTTGTAGTCATGTTATTCGATATACGAAGTTTCAATATACGAACGAAGTCTTAGGAACGCATCTATTTCGTATATCGAGGTATTACTGCAGTTGTCATTTTAAGGAAATGAATAATATTCGACAATTTTTGTCAAAGTTAAAAAAAAACCAAAATATCTGTTACTAGAATACATTTCCACAGAAAAATCTGAAAATTTTTAACCAAAATATATGCCAAAAAATTGAATGAAATACTCTTGTTTCTCTCGTTGTCTCAATATAATCCGGTAAAACGACAACTATTGGAGTGAGTCGAAGAAATAGCTCCAAATTTTGTTGTGCCAGTGACCCACGTTGTAATTATGAAAATACTCATGCACTCACTATTACGAATAATATCTCTTTAAAGAGAATTAATAAGCTCCTTCGTATTTAGGTTTTTAAAGAAAGAAACGCAAGATATCGTAATCGATCGTTAGGAAACTTGGGATTGGTGTTAGGGAGTCGTAAAATGATATAACAAATGTATTATTTGCTCATATTTACGTGATTTTACACGTTTCACTTGACAACGGGCAAAAGCTTTTAATCGAATAGAATGGATAATATTTTCCGTGTATCATTCTGAAGTGCGGAACAAATATGAAAGCGACGTGCGCGGAAGATTGTGAGAGAATATCATCCCGAGAGAAAGCACGGTCTTCCTTTCACCTCATGCCAAACGCCAGTATTTTTCCGGCAAACTTCAAGGAAAAGAATCGGGTAAAAGTTTGCGTTTTTTGTTGCGACTGACGCCTACGAATCGTTTTCTCGCCATGCGGAGGATTTGAAAAATTTCTGATTCTCAAATTCTAAAATAAAAAAATAAGATAAATGCCGGCCGAAAATTATATGAAGGAAGTTGTCAAAGATTGAGAAACTTTCCGCTTCGAAAATGTCTGTTATTTGGCTGACAGACGTATTTTTCAGAGAACGCAGTTATTTAGAGGAAGGTTGTGTGATTTCTTGATTCAGTAAATTTAAAGTGAAAGTTCTTTCGCAGTCTAAATTGATGATCAGTTTCTTCTGTTTTTATATACGTATGTTCGTGAAATTATCGATTAAATTTTTATAGGCATTTGATTCTTTAAGAGCAAAAATTGAAATTAAACAGAATTGGAGCACCAATTCAAGCTAATGATACGCGAAAAACGCAAAGAAAAACAGTGCTTTAAGGATAATTTTGCATAAAATGAAGTACGTAGGTTCTTAGAGTGTTTGCGAATATCAACTCATATTTTGTTCATTCACAATCTTAAAATTAGTGTCTTTCGTGTTTTCTTGTTCACATAATTAGATTCGTACTTCACGGGCAATCCGCCAATAAATGAATCGCGATTACACTTTTTCGTTTTCCAAAGCACAAATTTAGTACGTCTGCGCTTTCCGCGCTCACTTTCCAACTTTTTGCAGTCTTTTCGTATATTTTTAACGTATTCGACTAGAAAATTTAACTTCAAAACGGCGTCTTATCGTTAATTTAATTCGCTAGCTCATGATTCATTATAACCGATTGCTCTCATCTTTTAGGACTATTTTCCCTATAATTTTTCTTCGTTATTAATTGAAATTAAAACCGATTTCTACTCCTCTCAGTCACCTTGTGTATCTCAGATTTAGCTTTGGGAAATTTTTACACCATTGACATTCCAAGTTCATTAATCGTTGAATAGTTCGCGTCATCCTTTCCATGGAATTAATTCTATATTAGATGGCATCTTCTTTCTGATTTATTGTTTATATCGCTACGTCCTGATTACGCCAGATATTCCTCTTTAACGGTACGGGACCAGATATCTCGAATTCCTTCGAGAATTATCTCTTGCGTCGCATCTGGAAAGCGAAACGGAAACATAAACACGCCTTTTCGCGCGGAGATGAGCGTTCGAATCGGATTAAGTCAGAGCCATTGATTGCGAGGGCGTGGCGGAAGCGAAAGGGAAAGAGGGACTAAGGACCTCTGATCGAAGCGGAGAGAGAGAAAGAGGCGTGGTGGGGGGGGGGTCCTAGAGAGGGTGGGGGAGGGTGGCGGAGATAAATCTAATTAAACCGATCGGGAGGCTCTTCGGCCGCAGCAGCAATTTTTGGTACAGCGCCAGCATCTGATTGGGAGGGGGTGGGTACGAACGGGGAGTGCTTTCGCGGCCAAGAGGGCGGAGAGAGAGGAGGCGGCGCAGGGTTGGGTCGACGAACTCTTTTCGGCCCCGCGACTCCACCGTCCGAATCCCCCGACGCCTCGGGTGCTTTATAGGGGCGCGGAGGAATAGGGGGAGGGGTGGGAGGAGTTGGGGATGAGGGGGAGTGGTGGGAGGTAGTTAAGGAGAAGGGGGAGTGTGGGAGGCAGCCGTGGAGGAGGGAGGGGTGGGAGGTAGTTGGGGAGTAGGGGGAGGGGTGGGAGGTAGTTGGAGAGTAGGGGGAGGGGTGGGTGGTAGTTGGAGAGTAGGGGGAGGGGTGGGAGGTAGTTTGAGAGTAGGGGGAGGGGTGGGAGGTAGTTGAGGAGGAGGGGGAGGGGTGGGAGGTAGTTGGGGAGGAGGGGGCGATTTCCCTCCGAGCATATTTGGCTACGCCCATGGTGTCTTTCCATTGTTCGTGGCGATGCGCACCAACGGCTCCCCTACCAACCTCCCCCTTTTCCTCCTTTCCCCTCTCCCTCCTCCCCCCTCTCCTCTCTTCCTCCTCCCTCTTCCTCCTCCCGATTAATATTAACCGCTTTCATAGGCGGTGCGCTACCTTGGATGGCTATCGGAAAACTTTTCCATTAAATCCGCTATTGTTTTAAAAACGTCTCGCGGCTATTCGTGCTAATCGATCCTCTTATGAATTTGTTCGATGCGTCGTCACCTTTTTATTTTTTATTTATTTGTAAACAATCGGCTTACAGCACGAGGCCCATTACAGCCGATCGATTAACAATATATAGCAACAACAATAACAATGACAATCGCAAACAACCATGACCAAGGCTGGACTCGAACCAGACGTTTATTCGTTCGGAATTCACATCCGGGAGCGCAAAGGATCGTTCCAGAAATGCAAAAATGGTAATTAAAAAAAAAATTCGCGGAACGTGTCGTTACGAAGTCATTTCCAGCGCACCCTGGGTCTCGCTATGTAAAAAGCTCTATCCGCTCGCGCCTTTGGGAGCATTGATTAGGGAGGGTGCGGGCGAAGGATTTCCGCACCCGGGTCTGCCGCGTCTCTTTGTCGTCAGGGTGCGCAGGTGGAAGCGGTCGGTGTAAACGAGTCTTGGAAAAGCGTGTCGCTCATTACCGATCGGCGCGCGCACCTCTCCGCACAAACAATCGTAGCTTTTGTTCGCTACGGAGGTTTTGGAAGCATTGTGACCGTGCGTTCGCATTAACCTCTCTCTTGGAATGGCGAGGTGCATTTCAGAACACGCGCCTCTCGCACTCGCTTGTTTTACCGCCTCAAATTCCGCCTCGGAACGTGCAAATTGGTCGCCTTTCGCATTTTAACCTCTCTCTTTCGCCGCATGAGCTTGTATGGAAGCCATTTAGCATTGAGGTGTGAATAGCGTTTTTAGACTCGGCTGGAATTATGCGTTAAATCATCCGCCTCTGCGGAGAGACGTGGTATTTTCCGTGAGAAGGTATAATTTTTGAAGCGTAGCTGGCGACTGGAGTATTCTAATTTATTGCGGTGTGTCTTCTCTGCCAGAAAAATTTAACCGGCGATAATAAAGCGGGATGGACAATTCGGGAAGACGTGCTAGCCTCGAACTCGTGACGTAGAAAAGAGCTCAGTTATCCTCGGCCGCTGGGTGACGATTAAATTTTCGATGATTTTACACCAACTAAGTGATTAATAATTAGCGATGGATGAAGCACGATGAATTGGCATTTAGTCGCTCGTAGAAACGATCGCCAGAGGCAGTTAGTCGTATTTTTTGTCAGGATTATATCCTCATTTAAATATTAGCATTTTCTTAATATCACGTACAAATTGGTAATCCCGGACGCTTAACAGTTCTCGTCTGCGTTTGGAACATATATTATTCTCCAGCCGTTTCCTTTGAGAGTGGTTTTCTATTCCGATCGAAGAGAAGGAACAAATCGAGCCAGAACGTGTCGAGGCGAGAGGCAAGATAAATATAGAGAATGATGAAAGAAATATCGCGTGCATTTCTAATGGGCACTATTGTTCTTTGATATCTTTACTGCCGTGATATTTCGCAATTCCTCTATTATCCTATTTGGCACGTTTACGTGTCTCCGGCACATGAAATGTGCGTGTACAGATAGTCAGATTTTTTAAACTGAAGAAGCAAATCATTTATATTATGGCTTAAACACCCAATTTCGTAACATCCAAATAAGGTTGAATATATATATGAGTGTATGGAGAACCAGGTTTAGCCATGAATAATCACGGACCTGTCTACGGACAGACTACCTATGATATATATATATATATATATATATATATATATATATATATATATATATATATATATATATATATACACACACACACACACACACACATGAGTGTATGGAGAACCAGGTTTAGCCATGAATAATCACGGATCTGTCAACGGACAGACTACCTATGATATATATATATATATGTCGTTAAGCTTCCACCTGTTCATTAACCCTAAATGGAAGTGGCGATATAACCCGTAATGCTTGATGTGCAACTCTTGGGTGGTGCAGCCAACGTGTTATTCCTTCAAGCTTACAAAAATCTACGTCTTCCTTGGGCCTCCCGGTTTCTCACTCGATCTGCATAGGCGCCATTTAATTATCTTAACAATCTGAAGTGCTTGTCTATTCTACGGTCTATCTCTTTGCGTCGACCAATTGTTTGTCTTCTTTTTCTATCGCATCCTCAAAATCATCCTTTGGTTTATGCGATCGCATTGATTTTTGCAGGGACCGATCGAAAATAAATCTTAACACGCGTATTTAATGACGTAAACCTGTATCGGAATTGTTTAACGCAATGCTAGCCGCGAACTACATTTCAAAAATTTTATTTCTCAGAAAAGTTAATCTGAAATTTTATTTCTGGTGAAATCTTGGTGGCGTAATATGTCTCAAATATTGTCATGCATCTCGGGTGACGTGATCTCGAGAACACACATACCTATATTTCATTTGCATAAAATGAAAATCCATCGGCAAGGCATTCGATTTATTGTGTCTCTGGGGTAGATGTATATTTTTATGCTGTTACTGGGGAATATATCACATTGATAAATATTTCTCGTTGCTTCATGGCAAATAAATTATCAATCGGAGGAGTTCGAGTGTGTTTTTAATTTGTTTCTACTCTTTGCTTTTTCCTATAAATTTAAAAAAATATTTTTATTTAATAGATTAATCTCCTAACGATCATTTCCCTTATACCTGAACTTTAAGATATAATAAACATAGATGATATATTATGACCGCATTGAATGATCGAGATGAAATTCTTTTCCAGTCACAAATTACATTAACCATTGCTGCTATTGTTTTGTGCGTTGCATATGTTGCGATGAGTGCATTTAATTTCGGAATCAAATAAACACTTATCTTGAGGTTTAGCCTAATATTACGGAAAAGTCCACCATCAGTTTCCGTTATTCGCAGAAAGATTGATATGAAACTGAATGTTACTGTTTAAGTCTACACTAAATCACCGAGGGATTTTCAGTTCCTACACCACATTCCCTACCTTAACCCTGAAACAATAAAGAATCGCTTTTCCTTTGACTTTATGCGGGTTGAGACGTGTGTGATTTGTGCCGCTAGCTTCTTTCCCGCTCTCCATTGAGTAATTCAATTGATTCTATGCCGCAGGGTTACCTTCACCGTTGGAGATCGAGTCCCGACTGTCCGATCGGCTCGAGGCAGTTGAAGGACCTGTTTGGCAACATAGAGGACATCTATCTGTTCAACAGGTAAGCATTCATCTAATATGAATGGTCGATTCCGGCTAGCGGTTATCCGCTAATTATTATCATAAATTAATGAAAATCTTCCGTAAGAAGTGATGCGGACTTATTAGAACCTTTAAAATAGTAGTGCTCATTCACTGAGAGTTCATAATTTTATTATTTTTCGTAAGGTTATACGTTTGATGAAAATTTACCCAAGTAAGTAAAGGGATTACGAATATTACTCGAAACATGCATGTCATATTTTTAAATTAAGTTTTAAAAATATAGTATGATGTTTAAGATGTTGAAAAAGATGAACATGCCGTAAAATTATTTTTAAATCATGTTTAAAGATGATTAAAAATTAATTTTGAAATGATTGATTTTTAGAATTCATGAAACGGGAGCTTAGTTTGCAAATGTTTCCAGAAACTTTGTTATCGATGCTACGGCGCGGGAATATTTATACACTTTATCGCGCTATATCATCTATAAAAATGTCACGTACGTGTACCTTGCAGCCTAAAAGCTTCTCGCGGCAATATTCTTATACCACGTAGTGATAAAGGCTTGCAACATAATATGCATCATGCATTATGGAAAGGTTTTGGCTTCGCTCCAGGGTTTTTCGTGACCTCCGTATTTTGCGGAAAGCTTTTACCGAAGGATTGTTTTACGCCTACTGGCTGCTGAATCGAAAGACTAAAATTAAAAATATCAATCCTTCGAAAATAAATTTGTGGGATACTAATAATTATTCGAATGTTTGTTATAAATTTTGTCTAAGTCATTTTGTTATACAGGTTTCTCTCTCTTTATGCGGGGGTTGCGTTCCAGGAAAGTGACGCATAAAGCGAATTCGCATAAACAGAACCCATATTTACATGTAAAAGATTGGGATACGTTCCACAAGCAATCCTAATTCCCCTCCTAGACGACTTCTTATGCGCTAAATACAAACTTTAAAAAATTAGCAATGTAAATTATACTCGCCAATAAAAGGAAGCGAGCGAGCTGGAGGTTTGCCTTGGTCCAACTCAAGTTCCGTGGGCAAGGAGACAAAACTTCTCAAGTGTACTCAAACAGTATCACACGAAATCTCCGTCTCATCTCCACTGTACAATATCTACTCCACTCATCTCTTTTACTGTAGTACTAATACATAAAGCATAAGGGACAATGAGAGACTGAATGATCTCCTTGTGGTGTAGTGGAGAACTTTCCTTCATTTGTATTGCACTGGCCGCGTAACCGCATATGAGCGAATCGAAGACGCATTAAAAGAAATTCGGGTAGCAATACGTTTGTCGCATAATAGCGAATTCGCATAAAGAGAGGGAAACCTGTAATTTGGTAATACAGTCTCGGTTCTGACGCGTATGAAAGTCTCTCAGACCTTCTTTCAGCGATCGATTCTTCCCTCTCCCTGGGGAATCCTTTTATTAAACCCCTCCTAGAGGGTCACAAATCTCATCAAGTCGAGGGCGACCCTTGGAGCGACACCTGCTGCCCTCCCGCTCCATCTTCATGTGTTCTCCTAGTTTACTCTGGCATCCGATCGTTCTTTTGTATTTTGTCCCTCGTGCACGCGCGCCATCTTTGGCTGCGGCCAATTCGAATTCGATATCTTGCTTGCTTTCCGACGATTTTGCGACCCTCTAGCCCCAAGACTCGCCCATTTTGTATCGTTCTGCTTGTGTTTTGATTTTATCTATTATTTATTTCTTGTATTCTAAAAATCCATTCTTTCTTTCCATGCCAACAAAGTTTGGCAGGTGAGATTTTTCATAGTCCGTTCGTTATTAAATATAATTTAAAATTTCCTTTCCTTTATAGTGAATTCCTCTGTGAGTTGGAGCAGTGTGGTCTGGATCCTGTTAAAGTTGCAAAAACCTTTGTTAAGAACAATTCTGGATTTTCCATTTACACAGATTATTGTACCAACTATCCTAGGTAAGCAGTCCAAGTTCGTCGTTAGTTTTACTTTGAATTGTATTTTAATTAGTTAAAACTTTGTAGGTACCACAAAATGAAACTGAAGTATAGTTAATTCATATTATTCTTCGTTCTGCTCTATAATTTTCTTAATTTTGGCCGTAATTTTCAACTATTTAAGGGTGATTTTTTATTTTTTAACAAAAGGAGTATTTATTATTATTATTATTTATTATTACTTATTTATATTACTTGATTTATTCTATAAGTATTATAATGAAGTGATAAAAGTTTAGAGAGAAAGATTTAAAAACATGATTAAATATTCGCAATCCTTTCGATATTTTTAATGTTTCAATGTACTCATACTCAGGACTGTATCTGTGTTGACGGAACTCATGAGGCAAGATACCACCGTGAGGCTGTTTCGGGAGAGGCAGGCCGCGTTGCAGCATACATTGCCTCTTGGTTCATATCTTCTCAAACCAGTCCAGCGAATCCTTAAGTATCATCTCCTTTTACAGGTTAGTTTTATTTTCTTCAGATTTTAATGATTGCGTTTGTTCGGTGCTTAATGTAGAATCGACTTTTTATCACGACTATGCGATTGCTATCCGATACTCTCAATTCATCAGTTTTGTGTTTACATTGATTTTGAAGCAATCGCGTGTAAAAAAATACTCCAATTTAAAAGTTGCAGCATTGCATTTTCTAACATTATTTATTTATAGGATTTCTTTTTGTCTGCATTTGCCGTATTTTCCGGTACATAAGATGCATCCCTAAAAATGAGGCCGTTTTCAGGTTTTAAAAAATTTAACTCGAAAAAACAGATTTGTTTGGATAAGAACATAAGATTCATCAGTGGTTAACAAACAACAATAAATAAGTTAATTTTTGGTTGAAAGGCATCTATTGCTTGGATGATTTTGAAAATACACCGCATTTACTCGCATATAAGCCGCACCTTTTTTCCCCCAAATTTTTTGTCTCCAGAACCAGGATGCTGCTTAAATGCGTGGAAAATTTCCGAAAATGTGGGATAACCCTCAAAATTCAGTAGGAATTCGCTAAATGGCTCGGCGATTCAATGCCCAGGATGTGGCATATAAAATTGCATAATCACAGAAAAGCGATAAAGGGAAGAAGAATTATCATTATTGATGACGGAGTTACAAACGTCAGTTTTTGCAGGCGATCGCTACGGTAATTTCAGGGGACCGCGAGAAAAATGCCGTAGTCTGGCGGATATCAAGGCGTCGTCACAGTTTAGTCTTATATTCCGGTAATTCTATCGTGGGAAACATTTCGGTGGTGTTTCTCTCGGTCCGAAAGTCGCTGCGATTTTACGTCGCTTTCCATGTGCAGCATGTTTGGGTAAAAAGCTGCGCATTCCGATATTTCCTGCGATATTGTCCTTTTTATCCCGCGAAACGAATATATTGCCGATCGATTACAAATACTTCATTATAACAATATTTATTAATATTTGTGCACAGTTAGTGGTGCATATTAGTGATTTTTAGTAATCCAGGTTGTTTTCCACCTAATCGCGATTTTGAAGAACTCCGCATCAATTGGAAGTTACCGTGCCGAATGTGTTCCTGTTTCAAATTCTAATCTAGGTAACTCCATATCAGATTCTTAGCTCCCAGAGAAACTACATTTATCAATGGACGCTGGTGAAGTCGTAAACTGGCGAGATCGTGGTAATGTCCAGACTTTGAATTTTGAGGAAGGTTGCTAGGGAAAAATGCGAATATTACACAAGCAAATATGTTGGACGGAGGAATTCTACAGAATGAACCCATGAACCCATTTTTCCAAGGACCTTGACAGAGTAAGTAAGTTACTAATGCATAAAATATGGGAATGGACGAAAGAGTGGATGGATGGATTGGGGAATTTTTATCGAAACGTAAGCAAAAGGTCAGAGTAGGCGGTGAACTCTCGAATGACGCGGATATCGTTTCGGGCGTCCCTCAGGGAAGTGTCCTCGGAGCGTTGTTGTTTCTGATATTCATAAACGACTTAACTGAGTCTTTGAGGTGTAACGTTAGGTTATTTGCGGATGATTGTTTAATTTATAGAATAATCGAGAACATTGGAGACTGCGGGATACTACAAACTGTTTTAGACGAACTTTTACGTTGGTCAAAAGAAAATAAAATGATAATAAATGCAGAGAAAAGAAAACTAATATGCTTCTGCAGAGGAAGAAGTGCATTGAATTGGGATTAGGTTTTAGAGGGCAGCGTCCTAGCGGAAGATGATGAGTGTAAGTTTCTTGGGGTAACCTTCATGAGGGCCCTTCAGTGGGGACCGCAAATAGACAGAGTCGTAGCCAAAGCATACGGAGCACTGCATTTTATAATTAGGGCCATAGATAAGAGTAGCACTGCCACAAAGGAAATGGCTTATAAATCGTTAGTTAGGAATATGGAATATGCTGCAATGGTGTGAGTTCCTCAGTAGGTCAGATAAAACAGCTTGAGATGGTGCAGAGAACTGCAGCGCGCTATGTCTTAGGGGATTTCAGAAGAACCGAAAGTGTAGCAGAAATGTTAAAAAAACTAGAGTGGGATTTGTTGGAACATAGAAGAAACATAGCTAGGTTAGGGGGACTTTTTAATGCATACACGGAAAAGCCGGCTTGGGCAGATATTAGTAATACGATTAAGAAACCATCATACTATGGACCTAGGGACCATAGACACAAGATTGAGCCCCTCCACAAAAAACAAATTGGGGCAAATTTTCGTTTATTAATAGAGGGATTAAACATTGCAATGCCTTGCCTGCAGAGGTCTTCAAGCCATTTCCTTCCTGCGTAGGTCTCTTTAAGGCGAAGTTAAATAGCATAAATGGACTAGTTGTTCAAAATGTACAATAATTATGGGTATCTTTAATGACGAGCTATTGAGTGATGTGTTACGTTTCCATTTAGTGTACCATTTATATGGAAAATCCCCTCGGTTTTTCAGTTTTTATTTCAGATCATAGTTTTTATTAGTTTTCTTTTTAATACATCTTAACTGTCTGTCCATTTATCATATATATCATGACTCAGTATTATATATGTTACAAATATTAAATGACTGCAGTAGTTATGAATGATAATGCAGCTGTCATTGTTTTATTATATTTAAATCTGTTGCAGAAGAATATTGCATGCAACAAATGTTTGAATTCATAGCTAAGCTGTTGTGACGAGAGTTCTCTGATTTGATGTTTGTATGGATTTGTATGTAATTTATGGAAATAGTATCAAATAACCAAGTTATATTTTTAAGATAAATTATGTATTTTAAGAGTTTGCTCAGGAATTTCTATGTGCCCAGGGGTGCCTGTTTAAAATTCAAAGAAATTTTGCAAGTGATGATATATTTTGGTAGTATATTACATACCTTAGTAATAATCTTTAACCTAACTGTATATGTAAATAGGATTCATTTGTGAATATGTATATATATATATATATACATATATATATATATATATATATATATATATATATATATATATATATATATATATATATATATATATATTTATTTATGTAGTAAAATAGGATTTATATATGACATGTAGAGCCGCTGCCACTAGGATTGTTCCTAATTGTAGTGTATATGTAATAATAAAAAAACAAATACACCATCATGCGTTATCACTATGGGAAATCATCATTATATTACATTCTTATATAGACAGTTTAAAGTTATATGTACTGCATAAAAAACCTCTCTCTTTACCGGAAAGTATTGTGAGAAATTAAATTGTATATATCTAAATTTTAAGTGAAATACCAAATCAGCATTTAAACCTTCACAGCATGATTTTTGGTGTCATTTTTGTGGCAAAAAGTGCATCCTATAAACAGGGAAATATGGCAATCAAAAGTTGAATTCATATCCACTCATTTTTCGCAGTATTTTTTACATTATTTTATAGTTTCAAGTCAGTAGCTCTTGTACTTGTGTACCCATCCCTCAATTTGCTTTTTATCAGCCATAGTAAGCTTGTGAAGTGTGTATCATTTGTAGGAATTTTATTAGTTATTTCTTATAATTTCAGAATATCGTTAAGCATTTTGGCAAGGATTCAGAAGGATATCGGGACATAGCTGATGCTTTGTCAGCAATGACAGGAATTGCACATCATATCAATGAAATGAAAAGACGGCATGAGCATGCCATTCGTGTGCAAGAAATCCAGTCTCTTTTGTATGGGTGGGAGGTGAGTAAACTGCTGGCTGTTTCTTTTGGTATAAGGATTTAAAGGAGCCTTGCTCTGCTGTCTTAATTTTAGTGAAATGATCTTCATAAATTTTCCCAACTTTTAAGTAATAACATTTTTAAATGAATAAATAATAAAATATAGGCAATATAGTTTGACCCAATCATTTATATTGTTTTTAAGGGTGAGGATCTTACTACTTTTGGAGAACTTTGTGCTGAAGGAGCATTTAGAATGCATGGTGCCAAAGCTCTTCGTCATGCATTTCTGTTTGACCGTATGCTTCTGCTGACCAAGAGGAAAGAGGAAGGGATGCTCACCTACAAAGCTCACATTTTGGTTAGTATCAAAAGATTTTGACATTTGAAGATTTCCAGTAATTTCATGTATGTAGTTTTTGCGAAAGTTTTCTAAAAATGTTGAAATTTTATTTCTGCAGTGCTCAAATCTAATGCTCATTGAAAGTGTTCCTGGAGAACCATTGAGTTTTCACGTCATCCCATTTGACAATCCTAGGCTTCAGTATACTCTGCAGGTTAGAATTACTTTTATAGTTTAGAAAATACCATGTGCATAAGTTATTAGATTTAATTTAATGAATGAGTATCAGATTTAGAGGCGAATGGTATCCTATAATTTACTCTTGGGTAAATCTACAAGCAAAGTTACCTTAAACTTAATACATTTAATTTATGTTACCAAGATCTTTTTTAGGTACTTATTTATTTTTTATATCTGATAATTAGAGTATGAATTCAAATTTTTTGAGTTGTATTAAACTTTTTAAAATTCCTACTAGGCTCGAAACTTGGAGCAGAAACGTGAGTGGACCTTGCAGCTCAAAAGAGTGATCTTAGAAAATTACAACGCTGTTATTCCCACTCATGCTAGGCAACTTGTTATGGAATTGGGACAGAATAGAACTGATGGTAAGTCTGAGTTTTCGAAAAACTGATATAATTTCAAAAAACTTTTTTTTAAACTTGAATTATCTGTATCATTAAATATATTGAAGTGTAATTTACCAAAGCTGCAAGGAGGTGTAGCATTTTGATCATTTCTCTTTCTGACTTAACAGATGAAATTATGGCAGAAAAGAGTGCACCAAAGAGGCAGCACTCTGCCCCAGAATATTTGGAACGAAGGAAGCAAGAAAGGAGAAAGTCTGAGACTGGTCTTTTATTACGTACTAGACTGCGGAGAAGCCACAGGAAGGAGGGGAGTGTCGTTTCAGGAGATGGAATGAGCTCCAAAGAGGTAGTGAAAATTTATCACAAAGAATGTTGTATTGTAGGTTTTGGAATTCAATTGATAGTTACTGTGATATTTCAGTCCTGTTATTTCATTTTTTAAATTTGGATTAGTAGATTCTTTTTGTTAATTTGCAGTTGATGTCAAAACAAAATATTTAATTTACTGGTTGCGTATTTTTACTAATATTTTGCCAGGAAACTAAAAATTTTCTATCTTCCATGCAGTCACCAGCTGTTTATAGAAGAGGTCGCAGAGCACAGAGTGTTAGTCAGGATCGAAGTGACAGTTGCAACCGTGGCAGGGGTGGAGGAGACCAAAGGGCAGAGACGTTACCGAGTACTGCCGAGAAAGTCAAAGTAAGTTTAACAAAAATAGTCTGTAGGTCATGCACTTTTAACAGAAGTGTTATTTAAATATATTTTCAATTAGTCACTTTTTTGGTTGTAAATAATATACATGGAATATTATTAAATTAGTCCCCGGATTGTTGTTGGATGAAAAATAAAAAAATTACTTGTGGAAAGATTTGGTTTAATTATTGTCTTGTAGTAATTCATAATGCAAAGTAATTATCATTTATGGCTAAAATGGAAACATTTTTTAATATTTAAAAGTTTTAAAAAATTTTTAATGAGCGTGCATTATTTTTTGGTTAATTTATTCATAAACATCATTGATTTTTGAAAAAAATTTTATCAAGATAATTGCTTTTAGTAATAAATTATTTCTATATTTATAGGATCGGTTTGGCAGTTGGCGAAGGAAGTCAGAGCCCAGCTACTCATCTAAATCAAGCTCATCAATAGGACATCTATCAATTTATGTCTCACCTGACTTTATTGAGAGGAGCACTGACTCTCTTGTTGATGAGCCAAGGAAAGTTGAAAATTCTATGCAGGAAGACAATAGTTGTAGTGAGGTTAATGTAGAAGGGGATAGTCAAGATGACCAATCAGTCAAAATGGAGATAGAGGATACCAATATTGATCAGAATGAGTTGTCTAAAGCAGAGACCAGGAAGGAAGTACTATCTACCAATGGAGAAAATGAAGTTGAATGTCATGAGGAATCTTTGGAAGAAATTGTTGGACAGTTAGTTATGCAGAACCGCCAATTCCAAAGGATGTTGATGAGGCAGCATCGTAAGGCACAAGGAGGTGGTACAAGTCGAAGTAGGCATCATTCAAGGGAGCATCAAAGATCAGTTGATAGTTCTGTTCAGGATGTTTGCAGTCCTCAACAAAATGGGGATAGTAGAGATCAGCAATATAGTCCACATACTTCTATTCAGGAAGCAGAGGAATTGCCAAAACAGCTTTCAACATCAAACACATTCCGTGCACAAAGGCAAGCACACATGCGTGCACTAAGGCAAGAACAGAGGATGTCAACCGTCATGCATCAAAAAAATCCTCCTGAAGAAGAGCCTAAGAACCATAACTCAACTGATTATGTCACTCTTACCTTCAATGAAGGAATCCTTAAATCAGCAGATGGTATACCTGTTGAAGGAGTTAGCAATGGATGCCTGTCAAATGGTGAGCTGAATAAACCTAATTCAAATGAAGGTTATTTTGGAAATTATGACAACCTGCAGAATGTATGGGAAAGTGTACGGCAAGCTGAAAAGGAGCTGAAAGAAGTTGTTGCATCTACAGATGTTTCTCCATTCAGTAATGACAAGGAGGAGCATTCACCATGGTCTTCCCCTGGTCTGGAACCCTGTATCCCTACCTTACCAGCGGTATGGTTGAAGCAGCAGGAAGGCCATCTGGCTACGCCAAGTCTTAAATCTGGATCTCTTCCTCGAGGTTTTCAATTGGGTCGACCACAGCGTCAACTACCACATCGTCAATCTCAACGTTGCACTGCATTCGAAGTTTCTCCATCATCTACCCTTCCTCACTTAGAAGGTAGTGGTCACAATGATGAAGGGTACCCTTCCAGTCTATTCCGAATGGAGCGTCCATTTACCATTGCCTCAGAATCTCCTGGTCGGGCAGATGAGATAGACTTTGAAGACATCGAGCAGTACATGGCAGAGACAGGACGTAGTGGAACTGGAATGTCCTTCTTGCCTCCAAGGTTTCCATTACCACCTCTTCAGGATGTCGATGGACAGGAGGTTGACCATGAGGAGGATGATGAAGAGGACGAGGAAGTTGCTGAGGGAAACTCGAGTACTGCTCACATTCACGTGCATCCAGAATATAGGATATATCGACCGAGTGTTTCTAGAGCAGCATTGAGGCATGTTATATCCAGTGTAAGCAGCAAACTAGCAAATCTTCGTGTTGGTGCATCATCTGGTGGAATAACAACTGAAGATGAAGAGGATGGAGAAGAGGGAGAGGAAGGTGATGATTTTGTTGGGGAAGTGCGGGTAACGAATCACAGGGGCAGAAGTAGGAGGAGGATAGGAAACTCTTGTCCAAATTCACTCGACTCCAACCATGTGTACGGAGGGCGTGGAGGACATGTGAGCGGGGGAGACTCAGAGTCAGAGGCTGGTAAGGGCGGCAGTCGGCTTGTATATACACTTGCGAGGCACTATAGCAGAAGCCTCAAAGAGCGGATACGCAGCATAATGACAATGAATGTTGTGGGATCAAGTAATGCCGAGGACAATCAAGACTGCTTCAAGGGAGGTGACTCGGAAAGTCAAGTTTCAGATCACTTTATATCTCAAGATAATCTTAATCAAACAAATAACCGCACAAGTCCAGTGAAAAGCACTACTCCCCCTGTCACTTACCATAAACAAGGTAGTTCGAGTCTTGGTGCTCGCATTGCACATGGGGGTGATGCTCCTGATTATGCTACTCCTCACATCTGTGGCATAACAGATAGAACAAACATGAAGGAAACTCTTTCTTCGAGACCAGACTCCCTTCTATCTGCAACATCTTCAGCTTTCACCTCTTCTAGCGATGGGGACAAGGTTTCTTGCTGTGTCCAAGAAACAAGGACTTCTCACCCAGAAACACAAATGGCAGAGAATAATTGCAGTAGGAAGTTGTGTGCCGAGGAGGATGAGGATGATGATGACGATTGTGGCGGTTCAGGGGACAGTTATTATGAGCGTTCTTTTGAGGCTATAGAATCTTTTCTGGGAGATCCTAGCATGGGCTGTACAATCGTGGGTGACACATTCCGGGACAGTGCAATTTTCAGTGACCATGATGAAGTTGAGCTAATAATGGCTAGAGTTAATGAAACTTCTAAAACAAATCCTCCTTTCTTCCAACCTTCAAAAGTGACACCTACGCGTGCTAAAATTCCTCCTCCAGTGCCAGCAAAACCAACAGCATCAAGCATTGCAATAGCAGCTGGTAGCACACAATCTTCTCAGTGTGTTGCATTCTTGACTAACTCCGATCAAAGTGTCAAAGAATCTCAGCCTTCTTTGCCTGTTGGTGTTTCTGTGCAGGAAAAACTGCAGTCTATGCAAGGGAATCTCCAGCATGGACTGGAAATTCGTTCATCCATTCAAACACAGCTTTTGGGAGTGAAGTCAGTGCGTGAGAGGAGAAGGGAGCTTGAAATGTGGCGAAGCAGTTTAGACATCTCAGGGTGCTGTGCTGTTGGTGAAGGAGGAGTTTTTGATGGGGGTAAACGTGTTGGACACAAAAGAGAAGGGTGTTCAGAGAATAGGAGGCTGACAGTAGGTATCAGCAGTGATGGAACTGTGGAAAATTCTGGTGTTGTTCGAGACAATGAAAGTGAGGAGGGAGGCACCACTCCGAAGGGGTGGGTTCGTCATGTGATAGGGAAACTGCAAGGAGACTAATTGCAAGGACTGGGTTAACCTTATCTACACCCCTCTGCAAAAATTTCTCCTTTTTTCCTACTGTCTGGAAGGTGTGTCCAAAGTGCTAGTCACTATTGTATTTTTTGTGAAAGAAAAGTTCTAAGTCTTGTTTCATCAGCAAATGCTGCCAGCCTTGTACAGTTTCATTAACTGGCAGATAAAATGAATAATTTATAGCCCTTCAGTAAAAATGTGCCTTAGATACTATTTTCAGTATTTATCAGGATATATAAATTTGTTTTATAGAATTCTTTTGTATAAATGTAAAAAGAGTTAATCTGCATTTCAAAAGCAGTTGCTTATACACTGCTATTAAAATGTTCTCCAGGAATTTACTGTTCATTTCTGATGTTTACACTTGCATGTTTTAGTTGTAGGTCATAAGGGTGAAGCATTTATTTTATGTAATTTTAAGAAGTATATTAATCAAAAGCTTTTAAATACTGTGACACTAATTACTATTTGGCTGTGATAAATCACAGTTTTTCAAAAAAGCATTTATGAAGTTTCTTATCCACCCTTAAATGACCTTTGTTCTGTAAAATATATAATAAGTTGTTTATTAAACATCCTCTGCTATGAATTCTTTGTAGCTGTTGAAGGATAATGAAGACAATAACATTAGAAATTGAATTGAATGGTTTTATCATTTTCTTCCATTTACCCTCATCTTTGATCAACACAATTAGGACTAAGTGAACAAAACAGTGCCCAATCTGTTCCAGTACTTTCTCACTCAATAATAGCATTGGCCATATAGATTCTTCTATCAGACAAACTTTTTTATGAGTTCCTAAACTTGGGCTCATTTTTGTTTCTAGGAAGTCATAACCATAAAGAATAAAATAATAATTTTTCAAACCTCTAGTAAGCAAAAATGTTAAAAGGTATCTCTGTGGTTTTATATAGAGAATTTTGACAAGTATATACTATTCCTTAATGGAGATACTTTAAGATTGCATTTTGTGGTTTATTTTCCTTCTGCTTCATTCATACTTTTTTAGAATTAAAAAAATAATTGAGTGCTTTGAGCTGTAGTGATTAACAGCAATATAAATTGTCACCTATCACCATGCATAACAACAATGATCCCGATAGGTATGCCACATTGCAGCAGACTAAAAGGTAACCTGCTGTCAAAGATTCCAGTGTAACAAATCTTATTGGAAAAATAGTACCATATAAATGAGCTTCACTGTCTGTATTTATAGATGATATAAGAGTTTAATGCATTGACAGTGATGTAATGTTACCAAATGTGTCCTTGTAGAAATGGTTAGATTGAAAAATTTATGAGGTTTGAGAAGTAATATAGCTTAATATTTCTAAGACATTAATATCAAATAGAATTCTTTGCTATGGCTTTCCTTTACAGTATAATTATATGAACTGGTGGACTTAGTAGAGGGGTGATTAGTGTGTCTAACTACCAATGCCAGGATCATGGGTTTAAATCCTGATGAGGGTATGGTCATATATGTTAGTCTTTGTTATCATTGTTATGCTCATTGAAAATACCATAAGTTGCTATTTATGAGTTAGTTAAAAGTAAATAAATAATTGTTCTGGATGCTTTATTATCATTCACTGGAATTTTTACCAAAGTGAACAAATAGGTTCTGAATTGCGTTCCAATCAGTGGCGGATCCAAGGGAGGGGCAATGGGGGCGATCGCCCTCCCCCATTGCCATCCACTGGGTACATTTTTAAATTCATTCTGCTCAACATTCCTTGTTTCTACACCGAAGATTAAGTCTATATGACAAGGAAAAGAAAGGTTCTGATGGGGATAGGGATTTTCAAAATGTATGGTCGTCGGCAGAGGCGGAATCAAGAGGGGGGAGGGGCAATTGGGGCGATCGCCCTCCCCTTGGGAAGTTTCTGGATCCACCCCTGGTTCCAATGCTTTAAACCAGTGGGGCCTAACCTTTTTGCATGGCAGGCCACATTCGTAGTTGTGAATGCTTCGGAGGGCTACATTGGAAGTCAAGAGTTTTGGCGAGCCGGATGAGTGTTTACATTAGAAGTTACCAATGGATTCTATGGTCTCATATTAGCGAAAATCAAGTCTAAATAAATTACTAGTGTTAAAGCTCCAACAGAAAAGGTTTTGAGACAATAATTATACTGAAAAAATATGAAATTGTCTATAACAAATATTAGTGATCACCTTTTCATCATAGCTTGACTAACTTCAAAAATGTTGGATGGATATATGGTATATATGACTTTAGTTGAATTAATTATCATCTTAACTCCTGTTGGTGATGAAGATTATTCCAATAAATGAAGTGGTCATTATAAAGTAGTGTCGTCAGCAGTAATTATGAATCATTGACTCTAAAAAGATTTTTTTTCTGTCAAAGCGGTGTTAATTCACTCAATTGTTTTAAGGAGACTGAAGCTGGATTGTTCTTTAATGGAGGTAGAGCTCACCAAATTCAAAATAATTAAATGGAAATAAAATAGAAAGTACAGCCTCATTAATCAAGTGACATTTCCTCAGGTTGTTTTGTATATTTTGTAATATAAGGTAATAATTATACATTTTCAATTATTTCAAAACTTTCAGATTAAAATGAAAGTTTTATGTTAAGATTTTTTGTTGCTACTATTGATGCAAAAATTGACAAAATAATTTATTTCTCATTTCCTTGATTATGACAATTAAATGATCTCCTAAAAATAGGATTATTGATTGACATAATGCTGTAGCTTATAGCCACAGGTTGGCTTTTTATGTATATTGGAGATTACAAATTCAAATTTAAAAACTTTTATCAATAAATGTCCCTAAAGTCTTCACAAGGAAGTATGTATATTAATAGAAATTAAAAAATAATTTATCTATATTAATGAGAAATTGATGGAATAATGTGATCCGAAGATCCTATGCAGACAGGTATAAGCTGTAAAGTTGGGAATAATTTTGAAACGAGAAAAAAGTCTGCTATGACCGGGAATCGAACTTGGGTCTTCCAAGAAAACATCTGCATTCAGAAACGAAAAAATTGATCTGCTACAATAGTTCAGTGGTAGAATATCCGCCCGGCAAGTGGAAGACCCGGTTTCGGTTCATAGCAGGCTTTTTTCTCGTTTAAAATTATTCCCTATATTAATGAGAATGAAATCATCGTTCGTCTATTATTATTATTGAATGCTAGTGTATCTTGCTTTGAATGAACTCCAATGGTACATTGATAATTAAAAAATCATTAACAAAATTATGAATAAAAATAAAATTTTATCATAAAACTTGAATAACAATTTTCTCAGATAAGTTAATAATGGAAACTAGAGGTACTTTTTGTACTTTATAATAAAATAAAAAGGTATTTTTAATTATAAAAAAATTAACAATGAAAATATTTAGATATTCATAGGCATCATTGGGCACTATTTGATGAGACAAGTACCCTGTTTCTATTTTATAGCTTCTAATCTATTTGGCACTCCTGAAAATATGAATGGAAAGCTATATTTATAAGGTAATTCTAAGTAATTTTATTTTAAACTAAGGGGGCTCTGCCCCCGTCCACTTCGCGGCCCAACCTTCAGTCTTGCAAGGCACTTCATGCCTCGCCTTTGTTGGCCACTTTGTGACCAAATGCATTTTGCTCACCTCATACCCAGTAGGAGTGGGAAAGAGCTACATGGTGTAGTTGTGCACTGACTTGTGAAAAGCTTCTGATAAAAACATGATTCCTGTTATTATATATGGAGATAATATTTGTTAATATTAAATTGTATTTCTTCTAACTTTAAAACTAAGTGGTAGGAACTAAATTTCATAGGAAAGGGCAGAATGGCTGCTGCTGTTCATTGCATTTTAAGGTAAAGATTAAAAACTATATTTAAAGGGAGAAAACTATATAATTATTTCATTATCTTAGTTTTCAGAAATTTATAGCCTATAAATATCAATATGATTGGATTTTTTAAAGATTTAATTATTTAGTTATCAATATCTCAGGAGTGAGAGAGAGCTATATAGGCTCTGAATATGTTAAATTCTTGTGACATTTCTATAGCAAATATGCTATAGTTAAAAACTCAGTGCCATAGCTAGGGTATGGAGAAGGTGGCATTTGCTATAGGCACCAAAAGTTCCCACAAAAATGCCAGTTTATTTTTCCATAAATAAGGATTAATTTAACACTCAAATGTTTAAGTTATTTTAAATAAAAATGTTATTATTCATTATTAAGACGCAAAAAAATAATATTCTACATAACTATGATGTTTCCTAAAATTTTACCATAGACGACATATCTTTCAGCTATGTCTATGTTAAAACTAATATTCTATGAAAAATGTGACGGGTTCAATATTGATCTTTTCCTATTTTATTACAAACACAGTGCAAAGGAAAAAGTGAATTTTTTTAAATTATGAATTTAAATCGCAATAAAAATTTTATTTTCATATATATATATATATATATATATATATATATATATATATATAAGCATGCGTATTTACATTTTCAGTCATTTTTATTTTTAAATGGTGGTTGTTAAAATCAATGATAGTTTTCCTATTTAAAATTCGCGCTCTCAACTCATTCGATATAATGTTCTATCGATCGATGGTAGTAATCGTATTTTGACCTTGCGTTCAAGGAATATCGAACATTGGGGTATTTAATGTGCGCGAGATGAAGGAGATAGATTTATTAAAATGAAGGGTGCTAATTCATAGGATTATTACTGTGTAAGTGACACAGATATTTTTATTAATGTATTATATCTTTTACTGATTAAGTTTGTGTTGCTGTTTATGGAAGAAATGATCAAATTCCAATTTTTGATGTCTAGTGACCCATTCTTAAAAAAAATGTGAAAGATATTTTCGAGTGATGACTCATTTGCATAAAGTCATAACATTTAGGCTAGTTCGGTAATTTCTTCTGCAAAGCTGTTTTCTCGGGCGTTTGTGCCAAATTTACAAGTATTTTCTTTGACATCGCAGATAAACCAGTCTGTAAATTGACTGGTCCGTCACTAAATCATGGGTTCAGTATGGAAAAGACTTCAGAGAGTGAATAAAAGAGCGGCAAAATTTCAATTTACTGTATCGTATCATCAATTAACGCTAGAAACCACTTCGAAATGGTAAGTATTTGGTTATTACCCTTCCATTTGAGTTGAAAAAATGCTTTTGAGCATATTAAACTTTTCACTTATTTATATAACTATTTTTAACTAGGAAACCGAACAAGTTAAGTGTAGTTTGGACCAGGCGAACACGAAGAGTTGTCACAGACCCATTGCCGTGGGAGCCAACAATGAAGGACCCACTTAAAGGAGTAGTTGTGTGGGCCATTCCTGAGAATAAGGAGGTTTCTGTTACGCTCTTTAAAGATCCTAGAACCCAGGAATTGGAGGATAAGGAGTGGACATTCGTTATCGAAGATGTGAGTGATATATTCTTTATTTTCACAAAAATTTTTGCAGTGTTATTGTGCCAAACTATATTGTCATTGGCTGAGGTGTAGAGCATTTCAGGATATTTATTTACGTTATTAATCCAAAAAGGACCGTCCTTGAGTTTTTTGTTTGATAAATGGATGCCAATGTAAATCATACATTAAAAAGCGGTTGCGGCGAGCATATGATATCACTCCCTCTCAGTATTTTGAAGAATTTCTTCCCTATCAGATTTCGTAATATGCTAATGCTGGAGTTATTTGTAATTAAAATTTTTGGTACTAATTAATCACCATGTACTTTTTCATGAAAATGACAACTTTTTTGATATTTAATTAAGTAGATTGCAGAAATATTACTTTATAACCTACTTTAAGATTGCCATCTCACTGTATGACATTTACTTAAATAGTAATATTTACTGGATACTCTCGACAAAGACTTATGTCTTATTATAAGAAAGTAAAACTTGTGAAACAAAGATTTATTAGGAGAGAAAAAGATTTTTATGGTATTTTTAAATCTGTTGTGAGCAAAAAATCTATAGATCAATGGGATCTTTCTTATACAGTCAAACCTAGATTTGGTGCTACCATTTGTCCATCACTGACATTGGTGCTAAACCAGAGGTGGCAGTAAATCACGGTATATGCTTGCTCTATATGATCATAAGATGGAAGTTCTGTTCATAATGATACATGAGCGGTATGTGGGGGTGGCATTATATAGGGAGAGATGGCATTAAATCTGGGTCTGACTGGAGTCTTCTTGTAAGATAGTTTTCACATACATTTGTACAGTGGCTGTTTCAACTGGTAGGGCCAGCATATGTTAAAAAACATAAATTTATAATACAAAAAAGTATTTAATTTTTTACTTACCAAAAAAGTGTCATGCAGCTAAAATTAGCGGTAAACAAAGTCCATTCTGTGATTTTTCTTGTTGGAAAATAAATCAATAACTTTTCTGTTGAAGCTATCTATGTTATTTACAAGTTTTTCACATGATAGCATGCCTAAAGCACATAGTCTTTCGTCTTTCATACTATTCCTAAGAAAAGTCTTTATTCTTTTCATTATTGAAAAACACCGTTCTGCTTCTGATGTCGACATTGATATCGTGATCAACACTTTTAAAAGCTTTACTGTCTCTTGAAATGTTTCACACAAATCATCACCCAAAATTAGCAACAGAAATGGTATTGCACCAGAAACTGCTCTCAATTCTTCTCTTTCGTAAAATACTTTCACTCTTTCACTTTCACTTTCACTCTTCAGTCTCTTTTTTTCCAAAAAAGGATACTTTTCAATTATTTCATTGAGATACGTGTCGGAATTTTTTGCTGTAATTATCAAATTCTTCGACCACAAATAGATTTGTAGCCATGAGATGTCCAGTAAATTGAAATCTATCTTTTATTTCTGTGATTATGGTGTGACAAACTTCTTTACCTTCTCTCTTCCTGCAGGCAAAGTAACTGTCAGTGATCCACGGTCTTTTTGGTCAAACTTCTTCTTCTTCATTTTCTAACTCGATTTCAACCTGTTCAGTAATCACATCAACTTGGTTTCTGTCTGTATGCTATTCTCGAAATGCTGCATTACTTGCTGTACTTGAACTGGATCGGTGATTCGTTTTTGAACCTGACTAAAAATTATCTCCATGTGAGGCATTATCCGGTGAAAAAGCGTTAACCAAAAGACAAAGTTATTTCTTTCAGTCTAAGTTTATATGCACCTGCTTGGTTTATAGTAGACTGCAACTTTATGTCATCACTGTTTTCCATTATTTCCATAACCGTTATGAGTTCTTTCCTATATTCATAAACAGTGCTGACTCCACGAGAATGGTAATTCCTTCTGTTCTGTGATATCCGGGGCAATCTTCTCTGTACAACATAATCCAAGACTTTTGTTCTTTGGGGCGAATTAGAAAAAAATGAACATTCTAGACAAATGTGCAAAAAAGATACGGGTTTGGCGGTTGATGGACGCTGCGTTAGACAATGAGATTCAGTTGGTTGGCATAACAGTGGATGAAATTAGCAAGTGGATACTTGTCTTTTATCAGTTTCTGAATGCCATTTAAATGTCCACTCATAACAGAAGCACCATCAAAACTTTGTACTATAAGTTTATTCGGACTGTCACCAATTAGGGGGTCGAGTTGTTTAAAATACAATCTGCAATTGCACAAGCATCATGTCCGTCAGGATTAACAAAATTCTAGAACCTTCCTACTGGTTTTCCACCTACAATGTAATGTAATACAATGACTAACTGAAATTGACATGACACGTCAATAGTTTCATTGGCTATCAATGCTACATAATCTGCTTTTTTAATTTCTTTGCGAATTTCTTCGTGGTATACTTCTAACATGCATTCCAGCAATTCATTTTGTATAGTTTTAGACATACCTTTAAACACAGCTGATTGACTAGGTAGAACTTTTAAGTCTTTATCTAACTCAGAAATAAACTGGATTAATTCACAAAATACTCTCTTATTTGGTGACTCATCTGATTCATTATGCTCTCTCAATGCTAATTCTAATGCCCCACAAAAACGTATACAATTTATAATCAAATTTAGTACGTACCTATTTTTATGTACTTGTTCGTTGTATTTAGATATAGCTAGCCAATACTGTGAGTTAAACTTACTTTGAATATTTGTTTTACCCAGCAACGATAAAATCAAAACATTGTTCATATGTTGTTTGGATTTTTTGTGAGCCCTCATTTTTTTCCAAATGTGTACCAAGTCTGAAATCCCGTTCCTCGACCAGCTGACATCTCCTTGGAAAAGAACACAAGGAAAACAAAAAAATGCATTTATTTCATCACACCCGCACAGCCAATTGTTCTTCGAATAAGGCATTAAATTTACGACACCTTTCCAGTTTGTTGGCACACTGTTGCTTTTTAACTAAATTCAAATTAAGGAGGGGTCTTCCCATTCGTTTTATTTCGAGTTTATCATCGTAAGACAATGACGAAAACGGCTGTTTTAATAAAGCACTTATCATATTCACTGCGGAGAATTTAAACATTCACGCTCAACAATACTACATCGACCTGCTAGCTCGAAGGCCGGCCGAGCCAAGCCAAACTGAACTTGGCCCCAACGGTAGATATTCTCAAGCACAGGAGAGGGTAGGAGATGGGGATAAAAGCACGCAATGCGCATGCGTTCCACGTCTTGTGACCGAGCCAGCTAGACAGTGGCCCGCCGGACTCCTTCCGTGAATTCTCTTACTGACCGGAGTATTGTGCTGCTACACGACAAATTAAACTTATTAAAGACTCAAAAATGAAATCAATCTGTTCAAAAACAATTATTTGTAGTGCTTTTTTCTTTCTGTGAATTTTGGTAGGGCCATGGCTCCAGCGGCTGCCACTGCATTTGTATGTTTTATTAAATATGATTAAACACAAAATTTTCCAAAAATATTTGTGTCAAAATTTTTGTGGATTTAAATCTGATTTTAACGTTTTTATTGTCCAATATGGATTGATGATGCATTTATATAAATGAGATTATGCATGGGTACATATTAAATATTACCATTTAGTATCAATCTGGACTTGAAATATATTTGAACCAATTTATTCAGAAATTATTCCATGTTTTATATTCTAGGTGGCAAATACGGGGAAAAAGCGGCAGTTAGCTGCTGCTGCGGTAAATATGAAAAAGTATGCAAGTGTAGAATCTACGCAATCTCAATTAGTTTTATCCTTGAAGCCAACATCGAAAAAAATTGTTGGTTCCACATTGGAATGTACACTTTCATGTGTTTTTCTGCGAGAAGGAAAAGCAACGTAAGTGTCATATTTTTTTGTTTTTACTATTTGCATTTGTGATTTCATGTCCAGGTATGAATAGCCATGCAAAATGATGCTATGAAGTTGACTTTTAAGATCAATTTATTTCAATGCCTTAATAATTTACAGTCTTTATTAAAGATTTTGTGAATTGGAATATTATTGAATGACTATGGTTCTGTTATATGTCTAGTTTTAAAATATGATTTAATTTTGGATTATTTGCCAAATGATTGTATTGTTTAATTATATTTATAGGGATGAAGACATGCAGAGTATGGCCAGCTTAATGAGTGTGAATAACAATGGAGACATAGCTCCTCTGGATGATTTTGATGAAGAAGATGAAACAGAAGGTAATTGTGAAATTAAGTCTTCAAGAAACAATTTAATCATTATTCACTGTATACAGTAGATCATTGATTATTCGGTAACTGATTATCCTGGCCGATTCGGTGAAAGTTGTGAGTAATTTGACATTTGCCAGAGAATCATAACAAAGGCAGTATCAGTCTGGTGATAGCGCACTGCGTGGTGCCATAACGTTTTGGTATGATCGCGAGTAGTACAATAGGATCTGGGTTATACATAACCTAGTTATACATATAGTTTATCCACATTTTTTTGTAATCCCTGGTGAAACACTATGCAAAATCATACCTACATATACTGATTTGTACGTAACTGAATTGTACATAATTCTTGTTTATATGTATCGCTTTTTCCATCCTGTGGGAGTTTTTCACTCACTTATGCATATACAATTAGTGAATGATTTTAATGGCCTTTTCTTGAACATTTCTTCAGACAAATGCATTTGCTATTGTCTTCCATGCATTTTCTTTCTTCAAAATATTTGTGCATTCGTTCTTGAAAATTCCTCAGCAATCATTGTTTTTCATGTATTTCAATTTTTGTAACCTTTATTTGGTAATCAAAAATTCTTTATCTGTAATCTGAATTTGACTGATTAGCTAAAATATTGGCAAAGCAATGGCTTGGTTACGAGGGCGAATAGCCTTTTCTGCTTACCACTTCTTCGGTGATCCTGCAGAAATATATCCCATATAACCACTGCATGTGTAGTTTATAGCATCCGATACCTGCATGATTGTTATAAAAACTTGGATGTAATTATCCGGCGTTTTTGAGAATCCAGCGACCCCTTCCCCCCTAGGGCTCTGGATACTCGATGATCTACTGTAATTAATATGCCCTTTGGGAAAATTGTTGTCTATTTTCTGAGATTGTTGGTAACAATATTTTTAATATTTCCCGAGGCATGAATTCATGTAATAATGATTATTATTCATAATTATGTAGTTATTTTAATTTTGCATTATTTAATTTTACAGATGTTTCTCAACCACTTAGTCTTAAATTACATGAGGTGACTGATCTTACTACTCAAATAGATATGCTTACAAATAGCATAAGTGAATCCGAGTTTGCTAGTACTCCAATGAGTGGTATGTATTTAGTAAATAGTTTATCATACCAAGATATTTGTTATTGCCTTGTGTATATTTTCTTGAAGGAGTGTTATCTCATGTCTCTTACTTGTCTGTGTGTTGGATATTCTATTTAGAAGGTTGTGTATCAAAAGTTCTCTTATCTCTGAGAGCTTTATGAGCAATTTTCTCGAATTCTTATCTGTAACACTTTCCTTGTGCAATTCTTCATTGACCTTTGTTATATGAGACTTTGGCCCTCAAAGTTGATTGCTGATAATTTTTGCTTCATGTCTAAAATATAGTTATTCCTTAGTTGTGCAGTTGCTCATACTGATCCAAAAATAATAAATAAGCAATTAAACATCCATATTAATTTTGCATTGATTTAATGGAAGAAAACTCAAAGAAGATTACATATTGATGGAAGTTTATCTTCAAATAAGGCTTTGCTCATTAGTTTATTTTTTTATATAAGAAGTATTACTTACAAAATTTTCATTTGTTCATTCAGTGTGAGACAATGGCTGGGTGAATAAAAATTACGGAAATGCTTCGAGAGAACAGTAAAAGCAAAAGCATTTGTTAAGTGAATAAAAGTTTACTTTTACTTAATTGCTATTCAGTTTTAAGCATTTGCTTAAATGTACAGTCTTTCCATCAAGCAGACTGAATATTGTATCTCAAGAAATATTGCAGATAGGTTATCTAAATTTTCAGTATAACCTTTTTTGCATTGTGCTTGAAATGTTAGCTTCTTGGTTTAGTTATCGTAACCTTGTGGAGGAAAGGTTGAAATATGATTTGTACTAGCAAGGTTGGTGAAAACAAGTTTGTTACAGCAAGGTGCATTTATCTAGGTTTTTGCAGGGGACTGAATTACACTACTTATTAATGAGCATTTTATGTTAACCGAGTTTGCGTTATCGAAGTTTAATTGTAGTTTCTCTTGATTTTGTCCCGGAAATTGATTTGAAATATGTTCAACATTTTCTTTGTTGAAGCTTAAATTTTATATAATCATTGATTGTTGGGATTAGTCTTTTTTTCATATTTTATCACTTTTTGTGGAATCATAAACTCAGCCAGTTTGGCAAAATTATCACCAAAATATAAAAAAAGCAAACTTGAAAAGTTTTTAGTGAGCTCCTCATCTCACATAAAAAATCAAAGCATATGCTTAAAAAATTTAGCATAAGCATGATTTTATTCATACCTTTTTATGCTACAGAAATTTTTTGAAAATAAGCAAATGCTATTTATTTCAAGCAAAAGCAAATGCTATTTTTTTTATTCAACTCAAATTCAGCTTTTGCTTAAAAAATGCTAGAAATCTTAAGTAAAAGCATTTGCTTAATTTTTATTCACTTGACCCAATGTAAATTCATGTAACAATTATCTGTAACGGTTATGTTCCTGAAAAATACTCTGCTTGCTAAGATCTCAGACAACAAAACTAAGGGCACATGGAAAATTAGGATTTGGTTCCTGGTTCAACAGGCTTGACCTGTCAAAAGAATAAAAAGATAAATTTATTATAATAGAATACAGCAATCCTTCACATAATGACATTAATTCGTTCCATGAAAAAGCATCTTTATGTGAAACATCGTTATGCGAATATTATAAACCCATATGAACAATGTTATATTGAATTAACTGGTACCTGGCCGAAGGTTATTGGACTCTAAATTCACATACAAAAAGGAAAATCTACACGGTAAAGTTCAGGAAATACTAATAGTAGTAGTAGTACGTACAGTAGATGTACAGTACAGGAATCCTTCGTTTAATGCTATTGATGCATTCCTGAAAAATACCCCATAACTTAAACACACGACAAATAAAAACAAATTTCCCATTAGAATAGATGAATGATAGGATGCATTTCTGGCAAAAAATTACAGCGCATATACATTTTAAAACGTTTTATGGTGTCAATAATTTAAAATCGTCAACTACGCATTGTTATAATGTGCTGAGTTATGTACCGTACTGTCGAACTGGACAGATCCAACTTATTAGAAATATCAATAGCATGTTCACCATCATTATATCTCTTCAAAATATCCAGCTTCTCCTCCAATATCATATGTTTTAAGTATTTTTTTTAAGATGAAGCTTTTGTACAGTCACTTGATCTTTTCTGTGACACGATGAATTAATTCCAGGGCAAAAATAAAAAAATATATAACAGACGTATTCACAATTTCCACTACTAATGGTGGAAAGCAATAAACTAAAGGCACACATCTGATGAAAGGCAAGTTTAAAAATGAAATGCAAACAAAATCACCCCAAATCTTATTTTAAACCAATTGTCTCTTATGACGAGTGGTGGTCACATGATCTTTCTAGGTCTTAACCTCCAATTTCAAGCGAGGTCTTCATGCGTCACCGACCACTTGAAGTGTTTACATTTTTTCCCAAGCGTTTGTGTTTTTCAAGTGTCAATATGTAAGCATCCTTTGTAAGAGGAAGAATAGGAAAAATCTCCCTGAGTTTTTATTGGGAATGATAGGTGCGAAGTTTTTCTCCAGCATTGTAACCGCAAAATAGACATGTTCTAAGTGTGCAAAAGGGTCACAATGTTACGGCGTTCTAACCACGAAACATCGTTGTGTGAAGCATTGTTATGCGAGGGATGCCTGTATAGTAATAGTGTATAGAACATGCTAATCAATTAAGTATTGCTATTAGTAATTAAAATGTACTCTGTGATTAATTTATAAAGTGTATTAAGCCTTTTGAAAATACGGAAAAATGTATAGCTGACCTTTTGGCTTCTTGCTACTTTTGTCTTTCTCTTAGAATGTCTTTGGAATGAGTGCCATCTCATCTGTACTAAGAAAAAAGTGATAATGCATGATGGGAATTAGTTCACAATTTAGAGGCATGCAATATACTCCTAAACTACCATATATACCCAAATATAAGACAACTCTGATTATAAGATGACCCTCCATTTTTAACTCCTAATGAAGGGAAAAAATGTATTATGCACACACTGACAGAGGTTTATTATACCATTGAGTAATAAATATTGAACCAATTGAAATAAGAAATTTTTATTAGAATTTTCAATTGAATATTTTGGAACATTAGAATTTCTCATGCAAATTATTTATCATTAACACATTTTAATTGTTATTTTCACTTTCACTACTGGAGGAATCTCCAATAGCTGCATCATCTTCCTCTGCCCACAGAATCTCATCTTCTGATCCATCCAAACTGTTAGAAACACAACACTTCTTAAATCCATGGACTATTGATGCTGGTGAGATACTGTCCCATGCAGTCTTAATCCATTTTCCCAGTAGAGCCTCTGTTGATTTTTTTTATTTTACCTGCTGGAGTCGGAGGGCAATTCTCTGATAGAAACCATTCTCCATAAAGACGACGCAGGTGGTCTTTAAAGAGCTTATTGACAACCACATCGAGCACTTGTAGTTGGGAGGCCAAGCCTCCTGGTATGACCACCAGATCAGTGTTGAGGTGTGATATTTTGTATTTCACATCATCCATAAGATGTCCTTGAAAACCATCTAGAACTAGCATTGATCTCATCTTTAAAAGAGCACCAGACCGTTTATCCCAAACTTCACTCAGCCACTGAATCATCAAATCACTAGTCATCCAGCAATGTTTATCTATATACAGCGAAACCTTGATCTATCGTTTCTCCATTGTTCGTTTTCCCGCATCCATCATTCATTTATTCAAGTCCCAGAATAACCCCATACAAACAAAGCTAAATTATATCTCATTCATCGTTCCTCGAAACATCGTTTTCCCATATTGATCTTTATGTTGACAGCGAGGATCGGAAACACCACATATTGATATCCACTCTGCTTCATACTCACTCAGGCCAAATCGTAGAAGTGACCACCTTAGAATAACACATCCGATCTGTTTTGAGATGAGGCTCCGACACCCCTGGCCACCTGTGTTGGGGAATTCATTTGACAATGGCGATTTTAAAAGGAACAAGATTATTACTTAAGACCTAGTATAAAATATAATGTTACTTAAAAATACCTACATTTCTGGAACTGAACTTGAAATTCTTTCTTCTACACTTCTGAGCCGCAAAAGCATGACATCATTGTAATTTAGTAACATCGATAAATCCTTTTCATTTGCAAAAGTTGAAAGATTGTTTAATCGATCATGGACCGTGGTTGATCATAAATAGTTTTTAATTCTTCTCAATGTGAAGAACAATCATTCTGCACTGCAATTTGTAGCCACCGTACACAAAAATATTCTTAATGCAATGTCAATGTTTGGGAAGACAGAATGAATTTGTTTTTCCCGAATAAGTGTGGACAGGGTCAGAAGTGAAGTAGTTTCTGAGTTTTAAGATGCAGACGGACGGATGGAAATGACCTCCCCTATTTGTGTTCACTTTGTGCAAAGAACGCTTAATAATTTGGCATAAAGACACCGCTGCACAACTTATGTGCTATCCTGGTTGCTTATATTCTATCAAAATTTTGCTCTGGACAGCATAACTGATGATAGCGAGGTTCAACTATATATGTTAATTCCACATCTTTGTCAAATACTACAGACATGTACTAGATTGTAATTGAAATATTTTATTTTAGAAATTGCTTATTTGACAATTGAATTTTTTCATGGTTAGGTATATCCCATAATTTGTTATTTTTCTGGTATATGTATATAAAAATTGAATCTGTAGGCAACTTATCATCCATTGTGCTAAATTATTTGGAAGTTGATGTTAAAAAGAAAAGAAATAATTTTAGGAGGGTTGTATGGTTAATTCTATTGGACTTATATTGTGTTATCTTTCCATTCTGATCATTAAACAAATCTTATTGCCCCATAGCTGGCATTGAGGGGAATCAACTTGTTTTAAATCAGCTTAGTTAATATTTGTAAACTGATTTTAGTGTAAAATCATAAATTTGTGAGTGATTCATGTAAGTTTAATTCATGTGTGATGTTGTAGTAACATATTATTTTTTATATCGCGAGTTATTATTTGTTTCTTTTCAATATTTTTCTCAAAGTTGCCAGCTTGCCATATTATCACAAAGATGAAGTTTCTATCCCTGCTGAAAATAGTAACACACCCAACAGCAAAGAAGCAGCGGCTGATGTTACAGTTTCTATGAAACCTATTTTAATCAGTCAAACTTCTTTTGATGGTCCTTGCCCTCAAGTTACTGAAGCATCTACTAGTTCAACAATTGACAAGGAAGCTTTTGGTAACAAAACTTCTGTTTTGGCAAAACCGCCAGTGTGAGTATTCTGCATTTTTGTCTCAATATTTTTAATGGTAGAGTTTTCTTTGTGTTTGTTTTAATACCATTTAGAGTTTTTCCCTTTGTATTCATCATACTACTGTATTTACCCATGTCCAAGATGACCCTGATGATGATGATGACCCCTTTTGGCAGACTGTCAAAACAGAAAAAGGATTTTATGACCTAATTTATCACTGACTGCATGTGGTGTATTTTTCGAACACATGTATTCACTATAGGTATAATAATTCATACATTAATTTAAATGGTTTGTTACAAATTTCTTCTGAAAAAAAAAAAGAATTTTAAAATGTATTTTTTAAATTATGTCTTTATTTATTGAATTCCAGATTGTAAGTTTGCAATGAAAAATACAATTATTTTATCTTGTCTCATTTGTTTTTAAAAAAACGATTAAATGCCTAACCATACTTCCTACGGTTCTATGACAACTCATTTTGTTGCACATCAATTCGTTGCGGTTAATCCATCACGTGCCAATACATCACATGACAAACTCATCGTGTGTCAATTCATCTCTTGACAAATTCGTCATGGTGTCTCACCTTCCAATTTGTTTCATGATGAATTTGTTTCGCTACTAAATTGTCATGCGACGAATTTGTCTAGCAATGAATTGATGCAAGATGAATTTGTCGAGCGATTTAGTGACGCGCGATGAATTTGTGTGACAAATTGATGTGCCACAAATTGAAGTGTGCTGAATTGATGCATGATCAATTGACCATGATGTATTGATGGTATATAACATACCCAAATTTAAGACGACCCCCGATTTTCAAAAGGTGAAATTTGGAAAAAACCTCGTCTTGGATTCATGTATTCAGTATTCCTTTCTTTCAGCCTATTCAGAATTTCTGTTCTCTTATCTGCTTTTATGTAACTTCTTTAAATTACAGTTCCTCTGATAACTGTCACTACTGCCTACAGCCCATATTTTATCCTGTTATCATCCTTTTCTCCAGCTCCATTTAATACAATGAAATAAACTGTAAAATTTATAATTTATATTATATTTATCTTTATATTTTTCTTATCCGTGTATCTTAATGTATTCATTCTTTTTTAAGACTGTAAAAGTTTTTAAAATGCACATAATCCCTTCTAGAAAAATTGTCAGATGTACAATACAGTGCTCTTCTTCTAAATGTTTCACAATATATTTTTCAAATCTCTTTTCTGTGTCCCTATTATTGTTTCTCATCTATGAGTTAAGTTAATGCCATTATTTTGGTTTGGGTTTCTTTAAAACTTCCATAGGTCTGTGATGGAATGCAGCTTAAGCACCAATAATTATTTATCTGGTCTGATTGATATTTGTTATCTTTAAAAATTATTTATGTATTGATATGTCATTAATTATTTTCATTCTGGAGTGCTTTGGTTGTTCATTTGGTGCTTCAACTCTTTCTGGAAAATATTACATTGAATTATTCACTGTTGAAATTTTACCAACTCAAAGGTTTACATGAGTACATGTAGCCTTTTATGTCTTATCTCTGAAAATCCAGAAATGTTTGCATGAACAAGGCTTCTGTATAAACGCAGCACCATATCTATAATAATAATTCTGTATCGTACGTGCGTTCATAAGTGAAGCATTTTTGTGTATGCGAATAACTCAATGAAGGATCAAGATATATTTTTGAAATTTTGCAGGAATGCTTGATCCACATATTTTAAGGTGACAATGAAAAAATATCGAAAAAAGTCCTGGGTTCGACTCCAAGGAAGACATTTCCATTTTCCATAAAATAACACGTAAGCATCGACTTTTCGATGTGCAGGCTTTTATTATTTTTGAGATCTAAATTGAAAAGAATTAACCTATAATCTTTGGATCTAAACCATTTTAAAGAAGGAATTAGAAAGTTTATTATTCTGTTCATATTTTCCCGCCTCCAGTTTGAAATCCCTCATGTTAAATGTTTAATTCATATATTTTAGGAAAATCTTGCCATTTTAATGGGATATTGCCTTACCAACCAATTACTTTGTTAAATCTCAAAATCCTATTGTTATTTAAATCGTTATGGGTGAAAGCATGCTTTGAATGCTTTTAATACGAGAGAGAAATGATTTTCATAGCAACCAACATAAACAACATTCATTGCATTATTTATGAGAAGGAATATATTTGAATGTAGAACATTAATCATTCGTATATTAAAATTACTTAGAATCATGTAGGAGTTTGAGACTTGAAACAACGAATGCCTAAAAGAATGAAAGTTTTTTTCCTGCCATTCAAAGAAAGTCAAGGTATATTTTTGTTCATTTTTTATTTCATAAAAAACTTTCCCATTGAATTTCAATTGGCATCCCCATAGTCTGTTATATTATTTGCTTAAAAACTGTATATCACAAATATTTAAATTTAATTTTTTCCTCTATCAAAACACTTTTGAGTCAAGAATGGTATTTCCCATCATACTTTCAGGATTTACTTGGCCTTACCCCTTTCAACATTTAGACTGTTTAAAGTCTAAGGTTAGTGGCTGGACTCCGACGAGAGCAGACGTGCTTTCACTTTTGCTCCCGCTGCTTCGCTCCTACCCGTAGTATAGCTGCCTTTGGCTGACCATTAGTTTTTAAGAGTAGCTGTAGCGATAAGTACCCTTAGTTATTTATAGTTATTGTATTATTCTAATATTATTGTGTTCTTAGATTATTATTACTTCATTTTAATTACAAACTTTACGTAAATTTCCATAGTCTACCTTTATCATTTAAGTTTACATCCTTAGCAGTGAATTTCCCAATAGTGTAGCCTCCTTAGCTCTAAGTGCTCCCTATTTAGTTTATTTTTAACGTATTTTACTTTATTCTTAGTCTACTTCCTTATTATATCTCTCATTGCCAAATTGAAATCGATACTTTCATATCGAAAGTAAATTCTTAAATAACTAAGCTTGTTGAAGGCAAATTTATTATTATTATTATTTATTAATTTATTTACAACCTTCGCCGTATATCTAGTCTACTCCTGTTTACTACTTTTCGTGGTATAAAAATATATATATTTTTTTTACTTGTTTCATTTCCTTCTTAATTTTATAAACCGTCTTTACTATATACTGTGTAATACCACGTTTGTTAGTGTATATGTGCTTAACCATTACTAACGCCTACTTTTAGAAAAAGTTATTGTGATTAATCTTAGTATATAATATCATCTTCTTCTCGTAGATGTAAATTTTAGTGTTAATTCAAAGCATTTGTGTAGTTTCAGCACGCTCCTTTCACTTCCTTTTAGCCTAGTTGACCTTGACTCATAGCGTGCACGTTGAAAAACCATAAGTTGTTTGTCTCCCGTCAAGTAAGACCCCTACTGCGTGGCTAGCCGAGCTTATGACTCTTATCGCCGAATTCTTTCCCATCTTTGTTTACTAAAAGTCAACGTTTATCTTGCCTCAGACCAAGTAACCTATTCCACTTTCGCACCATAGAACGACCCGATTTGCTTTTTTTTTAATATAAAGAGTAACTTTTTTTTTCATATATATAAAGAGTAACTTTTTTTTTCATATATATATAAAGAGTAACTTTTTTTTTCATATATATAAAGAGTAACTTTTTTAATATATAAAGAGTAACTTCCAATCCTAGCGCTTCTATTTCCTTTTTAGTCCTCAAGTACGCACATTAGGTAAATTCAATTAACTTAGTTAGGTATGGCTTCCCATAGGTCTTCTGTTGCTCTTTTCAAAAGCTCTGTTGAATGTGAGCTGCTCCAAGCACGCATCACAGAACTCGAGAGGATTGTGGCGGAGCTCCTCTCTAAGGTTAGGGAGTTGGATGCTGCTCCGAAGGGGGGTGAAGATGCGGGGACCTCCGAGTCGCCTTGCCGTACCAAGGTGGTACCTCGAGCTAGCTCGAGAGCGAAGGCTGGCTGGGTCGTCGAAGAGAGAGCCGTAGCCGACACTAACCCGGAAAGGGTGGCTTCATCTTCCGAGCCCGACGGGTGGAAGGTGGCTACCAAAGGTCGCGGGAGAGTAGGGCGGCCATGGCGGGGAGACGGGAAGGCGGAAGCTGACTCTATCCCCGTCAAAAACAGATTCGAAGCGCTATCGGAGGACGGTTCGACGAATTCTGTGGCCGCATCCGCTCCTCCCGATTCGAGGGATGCCGCACCTAGGGGAGGTCGGGTTGGGAGGGGGGGAATCTTAGTGATAGGTAGCTCAAACGTCCGGCGTTTAGTGGCACCGTTGAGGGAAAGGGCCCGCCGGGAGGGAGATGAGCGGGTGTTCTCCTGGTGTATTCCAGGCGGAACAGTGCCACAGGTGACGAAGGCGGTTCGGGCGGCGGTAAGTGGCACGGGATGCTCCAAGCTGCGGATAGTGGCGCATGTAGGCACCAATGACGCTGAGGATCGGGGTTCTGAGGAGATATTGGATTCCTTCGGGGATCTGTGCTCTGAGGTTCACCGACTCCGACGGGTCATGGGTATCGACATGCGCCTGACCGTATGCAGCATGGTCCCGCGGATCGACCAGGGTTCGACGGTTTGGAGCCGAGTGATCGGCTTGAATCGGAGACTCTGGAAGTTTTGCGAGAACATGGGAGTAGATTTCGTGGAACTCGGGCCGGTTCTCGAATCGTGTAGGGTGCCCCTGAACCGATCGGGAGTTCACTATACTGCCGTGGCAGCCCAGAAGGTAGGTGGTAGAATCTACGAGCATTGTAGAGCTTTTTTAGATTAGGGAGTAGGCCAGTGCGTAGGTCAATCTCGGGGTCATCAAATAACTGCGATAGTAGGTCAATACCTAGGTCGACGTTGGGACTCAATAAACTCTGCGCTAACAATAGCAATGATAACACCTCTCTTAGAAGTCGCACCATCCATAACACAGAAAAAATTCAGAAGCGGCCCGAAAGCGACTCATTAACCATTTTAAATATAAACTGCCGTAGTATCAGGAATAAGACAGCAGAATTTCAGAATTTATTAGAGGAAACTGAGGCAGATATAGTGATAGGCACAGAGAGCTGGCTAACTTCGGATATACACGACCGAGAAATTTTCCCCTTAAGATATAATATTCACAGACGAGATAGGGTAAATAGGAACGGAGGTGGAGTTTTTATAGCGGTGAAGGACACGCTTATCAGTTCGCCAATAAAGTTTACGGAAAACAGAATAGAAAGCATTTGGTGTACAATCAACAGGGGAGGTTTAGGAAACATCCATGTATGTGCATGCTATAGGCCGCCAGGTGCAGACGCAGAAGACATTTATGAGCTAGAGGCCCAAATCAACTCAATACGGATGAAAAATAGTAAAAGTCTTACTATAGTAGGGGGAGACTTTAATCTACCCTCGATAAATTGGCGCAGTTGCAGCTTCACACCACCCGGTAGAAATCGTGAGTCATGCGAGGCACTAATAGACATCTTCAATAAACATTCCCTTATTCAGGTAGTCAGAGAACCCACGAGAGAGGACAATATATTAGACTTAATAGCACTTAATATCCCTGAACGTGTTTCTGAAGTAGTTATTGAAGAAGGAATCAGCGATCACCGAGTAGTCCGAGTTATCTTGAACATAGCATTCGTAAAGTATCGCAAGCCTAAGCGAAAAGTGTACATATTTAAAAATGCTAACTTTGCGGACTTTAAAGAGAAACTTATTAAAGATTACGCAACTTTCAGAAAATTAGCAAGCACGAAGAACGTTGAGGAAACTTGGAAAGCTTTCTTATCAGTAATTAGAACAGGTATAAATACGTACATACCAAGTAAATATATTACCGATAATGGAGAACCTAGGTGGTATAATCGGCAGGTTAGATGTGCTCTCAGGAGACAAAGAAAGCTTCACTCAAAACTTAAATGCGCCAAAAATAATATGTCACAGGAGGTAATAAATACAATTTCAAACAAGTACAGAAATTGTCGGACTTGGACTAAAAAGATTATGCGCAAGGCATTAATGAACTTTAAGAAAAAGATTCTCTGTGAACATCTAAACGAAAATCCCAAAATCTTTTGGTCTTATGTTAGAGAAGTTCAAGATCGACGCCCAACCGTAGCACCATTAAGAAACGACAAAGGAGAGGTAGTTTATGATAGCATTGATAAAGGAAACTTGTTAAACTCATTTTTTCAAAGCGTATTTACGACCGAAGTGGAGAAAAGGAAGGTCGATCCACCCGAACCAAGCGAAGAGAAGATGAACGATATACTTATATCAGCGAAAGGTATAGCAGAACAGCTCAAAATCATAAATGCAAATAAATCCCCGGGACCGGAAGAGATACCAGCTAGAGTATTAAAGGAATTAGCGTTAGAAATAGCACCTTATCTCGAAACAGTTTTCAGTAAGTCACTTAGTCATGGCGTTATACCTAAGGAATGGAAATTAGCGTTTATAACTCCGCTACATAAAGGCGGGAAAAAAGACGACCGAGAAAACTACAGGCCGATTTCGCTAACCTCAATATCTTGCAAGATTCTAGAGCACATCATCGTTAGTTCTGTGATGGACTTCTTAGATAGCCAGGACTTGCTCAGTAAATATCAGCACGGTTTTAGGAAGGCAAGATCTTGTGAAACACAGCTCGCTCTGTTTGCACATGATATACTACGATCCGGTGATCGAAAGACCCAGCTAGACGCGGTTTTTCTTGACTTCAAGAAGGCATTCGATAAAGTCCCTCATATTAAGTTATTGAAAAAATTACAAGCCTGTGGAATAAATCGAAAGATAATCGAGTGGATCAGGGACTTTCTCAGTGATCGGGAACAAATGGTAGTCATAAATGGATTTAAATCAGATTCGGTCAGCGTGTCCTCTGGCATTCCACAGGGAAGTGTCATCGGTCCCCTATTATTCCTTATATACATAAATGACTTAGATAATGTTATTACAAGTAAAATCAAGTTATTCGCGGATGATACGGTAGTTTACAGAGAGATTAACAGTCCTGCTGATCAAGCATTACTTTCTAACGACCTACATGCAATTCTCGAGTGGTGTAAAGAGTGGCAATTAGAGCTGAACTTAGGTAAGTGTTCCATCATGAGATTCTGGAGAAACAAAGAAATTGAGGCGATGAATTACAGTATAGAAGGCGTACATCTAAAATTATCCGAATCCGTCAAATACTTAGGTGTCATTTTAACAAGTAACCTCTCGTGGGACACACACATACGAAATATACCCGGGAAAGCTAAGCAAAAACTAGGATTCATCAAACGGATAGTAGGTAAAAGCGAAGAAAAAGTCAAAGAGACATGTTACTTTTCTTTAGTTAGACCGCTGCTAGAGTATGCGTCGAGCATATGGGATCCGTACGAGAAAGGTTTAATCACCGAGTTAGAGAAAGTGCAGCGAAAAGCTGCTAGATTCGTCAAAAATTGTTATGATAGAAATATAAGCGTTACAGGCTTGATACAGGACTTAGGATGGGAATCACTAGCTGAGCGTCGATCACGTGCTAGGTTAAAACTTCTTGAAAGATTTAGAACGAGTACTTTCTCCAGCGACGTCAAAGAAATAATAAGAACTCCCACCTATATCGGTAGAATGGACCATCCTCGTAAAATAAGAGAGATAGCCTGTAGGACAGAGAGATACAAAGGCTCATTTTTCCCTAGAACGATAGCTGAGCAGAATAAAACTTGCGATCAAAAGTAACCTCGCGTAGGGGCGTAAACCAAGGCCTAATTTTGGAGTTTTCCCCTTGGTGTTAATACACCCCCTGCCACACACCCTTGCGGTGTCTTGCAGGGTAAACTGTAGATGTAGATGTAGAAGTCTAGTTACATCATTGTTCAATTCCAGAGGTGTTTCTTCTCTTCATTTGAATAACATAGGAAGAGCTGAAACATAGCTTGCAAGTCTTTTTTTGTTACCATTTTAAATTTACTTATAATCATTGTACAAACTCGAGACTTGAACCAAAGAAAACCTAAAGAATGATATTTTTGAAGCAAAAATCATTCACAGTCATGGCAACCCTCGTAATTGAATTTTCACAAAATTATGTAATCCTTATGTAGAGAGGGGGGAAGAGAGAGAGGATGGTAGGGAGAGAGCATTATTACTTGTCATTTTTGTTGAAAAATTGTGTACCTTTTATTTTACTTAATGTTTTTATGGCAAAATACATAGATTTTTGATTGGATAATTTATTAAAGGGAAAGCAATTTTTTCTCGCAGGCCCTCTCTCTTCTCTCCTCCTTTCATAATATAAATTCCTCCAACCTGACAAAATTCTCCTCCGTTACTAAGTCGCTTTTCTTCCACTACTACTACTTGGTAAATTCTAACTACAAACTAATTGTGAGCGTAGCTGCAACAGACATGCTAGTAGTTAATAAACTGAAGTAAGGATGCTGAAGTGAAGTTGTGTGGTGTATATTGAGATCATGTTACTGGATTTTGTAACCATCTTGGTTCTGCTGAACAGCTGATGAACATTTATTGATGTAGTTCTTAGTATAAGGGAATTATCTTCCAGTTCCAATGAAAGTTGACAAAAATTGTTTAATTCCTTCCTAAACTGCTCAGTGTCATTCTATTAACAAATTGCATCCACATAAACAATTTATTGTCATTCACAGACAGGTCTGTGGTTAAATGTTAATGAAGTTCTCCACAACCTCCTTCAGTTCATGGTAACTATTTCTATATTGTCTTCTATCAGCTAAAACCTTTTCTTTCATCTGTCTCATTTACATTTGTTTTCCTTCAATCACATCATTGATCATTGAATCTCTTCTCAGGTAATGGCCTAACCAATTAGCCTTCTTTCTGCTTTCTAATCATTTGTGTTACTGAACTCGTCTCTTATATTCTTCTAAATAATTCCTCATAACTTTCTATTTCATTTTTAGCATTATTCTTCATATCTACGTTTCAAATCTTTTGTACATTGAAATTTTTTCTTTATATTTGCATTGCTTATAATATTTTGCAGTATTCTTATATTTAAAACATCAAGCTCTTATTTTGGAATAATGTCTATTTTTGTGTAATTTGATAATGACTGAATTGCCCTCAAATGCATTGAAGCTACATGTTGTTTAAATGTTTACCATCTTGAAATACATTTTGGTGTGTCTGTTGGCTATGAATTTCATGCTTAATGAAATTTTTATTGAAGTTAACTTAAGTACAATCTGTGTTTAAATTTATTATAGATCAGCAGAAGGAGGTATGAATAAGAATGTGCGTTTAACTTTGGAGCCCTTGGATCTCAAACTTGTGAGTAAATTACCTTTGACAAGATGTTTTTATCCCTGAGAAAATTATTGAGATCATCTTATGATTTAAAACTAATTCAAGAATAAGCACTTAAGTATAAAAATGGAAAAAATAAGTAAAAATAAAATCTTAGATATCTCCAATAGCCATAACAAAGTTGTGAACAAGTTAGGCAAGTGTACAGTGTATCACAAATAGGTGGATTTTGTGCGATCAAGTATTTGAAACTAAACAATATCATTTGAATGAATGCACACCATAAAACCATAACCCAATGATGTCTCCCTACTAAAAATTTCTTCCCTTTCTTAAGTTGGTGCTTTAATAAATGTACTTATGTAATTTTAGCAGATCATGTTTATATTGGTTGTTAGATTATTTTCTTGGACAAAAATGAAAAAAGAATCATGGAAAACATTTTCTGTTCAAAATGAATTATAACTTTCTTGTTTCATTTTTTTGAAAGAACTACTTTTTTAGTAAAAATTTATAAGGCAAAACATATTCTATTTAATTCATTCCACAAATTTTATTTGAAGACTTTTGGTATAACTACATTATATTTTACGAGATATGACGGAAAGTTCTTTTTTTGTTTCTAGTAAAGTGGTGCCCCTGATTGGGTTATGTGAATCATTTATGCCATTTTCTTATTTTCTTTGCCCATAAACTCTTAATAACAAATTTCATGAAAATCCGTTTGGTAGAAGCCAGAATGAACCATACGGATGGACAGACCAAAGCTAATAGGCGCTCACGCTGGAAGTGAAACACCTAAAACTAGATCCATGTTTTGGTTACTATGCAGCCAACTTCAGAGGTGACTCATCAGAAGTAGATTCTTAAGTGCTTATTCTTGAAGATGCTTTTGTGTTTATAAGCAAAATGATTCTTATTTTTGGTAACAATTTTTTAAGTGGAATATTTTATGTTGTTAACTATTAGATTTTAAATGTAAGCAAAGTTTGTTACTTTGTATAAAATTCATTATAACCATATACGAGGTCTGTTCAGAAAGTATCTGGATTAGGTGATTATTTTAATTACAATGAAATGGCTGCTGTTGCAACTGTGTTTATCACGTCTATTCAAGTCTAGACAAGATGACTACTGTGATCGCATTTGTAACAAATCCTTCAGTATGATCTAGTGAGCCGTTACAGTTGAGCGTGTTTTGAAGTGTGGCGATTTTGTGATGTCGGAGAATCCAGAGCAATGCATCTGCATTCCACTGTGACAACTGTAGTTTGGTTTTGGGATCATACCCATAAACTCATGTCTCATCACCTGTCAAATGTTTTTTTAAGAAGTGTTCTTCTCCGCAAGCATGCTCAAACAGATTGGATACCATGGGTATGTGATGTTCCCGTTGCTCCTCAGTCAGTAGCCGCCTCATGTTTAACTCTTCAGTTAAAATTGTGTGGCATGAATCCATTGAGATTCCAACATCTTCTGAAATCTCTCTGACAGTCAAACGTCAACCATATCTCTACCAGAGTTTGCACCTTTGCCACATTTTCCTCATTTTTTTATGTTGAGGGCCATCCAGATCGCGGATCACTTTCAAATGATGTTCTTCCTTCTTTAAAACGACGAAACCACTCAAAAACCTGTGCGGCCCATAGCAGCATCTTCGTAAGCTATTTTGAGCAAATCAAAGGTTTCACTGACAGTTTTTCCAACTTTGAAACAAAAGTGAATGCAGATGTGTTGCTCTGGATACTCCAACATTGTGGAATCACCGCACTTCGAAACACGCTCAACTGTAATGGCTCACTTGAGCATACTGATGTATTTGTTACAAATGCGATCACAGTAGTAATCTTGTCTAGACGTGATAAACACAGTTGCAACAGCAACCGTTATTGTAGTTAAAATAATCACCTAATGCGGATACTTTTTGAACAGACATCATATGTAACGAAATTGATCTTTTGTATTGTTCTTTTTCATATCTGTTGTAATAAGGAGACATGCCTCTTCTGATATTACAGTGTAGTGTATGTTAATGAATTTGTTGATTCAACACTACTGTTGCTCTTAAATGAGCTATGATTATGCAATAGTGTTTCATTGATTGTTATTGTTCATGTTATAGTCTTCCTATATCTTATGTTTTCAAATACTATTTATTTTTAAAGATAAAACTAGTCTGGAACCCTATTATTTCTCACAGTTATTTTTATTTTTTACAAATATCTTGTTACTCAAAAATGAATTATTACCCTAAACTTGTCAAGAGGTTGTAATGCTCAAATTTATGGTTTTGGTTAGTTATTTGTTTTTATTTTTTCAGGGTGACATGATAGGAGGTGGGCATCGTATCAAGGAAACAACACCAGGTCAGGACCTTCTGGAGTGGTGTAAAGATGTGACGCGGGACTATCCAGGAGTAAAAGTCACCAATTTGACAACTTCATGGCGTAATGGGATGGCATTTTGTGCAATAATTCATCATTTCAGACCTGACCTCTTGTTAGTATCTCATAGCAATTGACAAATCTTGATTTGTGAGTCACATCTTTTGTTTGTCTCATGTCCATCACATAACATTCCTCGTTCTCAACCTGTAATCATTATATATAGACATTCCTTTCAGAGGAGGAGGATATAACACATAGGAGGATACTAATGTTTAGGCACTTTCAGATGAGCTGGAGATTCTCAATTTTTTCTTAGGTAGGATTTTGTGCAAAACCAACTAGAAAAAACGAAAATTTTGAAAAAGTGCAACAATGCGGCCGCTAAAAATTCGCAATTGTTTAAACAAAATTTCAAGGTTTATGTATTTCCGAATGTGCTACAGAGCTTAAATTTTTTTTAGAGGTAGGATTTGTAAAAAAAACGAAATAGGGACTATAGAAATTTAGATATTTTAATTTGTGTTGCTGTTAAAAATTCTTAAATTTTAAACAAATAGATAAATGTATAGGTACTACGGGATGAGTTAGGAAGCTGAAAATTTCAAGTTATTTACAGAGTAGTGCATTTACACAAATAAACATTTGAATCTTTCCATATTTATTGTTACGAACCACCAGGGGTGGGTTTTGTACAATGATGCGTCAGATTTTTTTATTTTCTTTTTATTTCCAACGCTACCCCCCGTTTGCCCCGTTACGCCGCTCCTCCTTCGACACTCCTTCTTTCTCTCTCCTCTTGCTGAGTTTCTGCCTTGCCGACTCCTTCATTCTCTCTCCTCTCGTCGAGTTTCTTCCTTGCCAACTCCTTCTCGCTGACCCTCTTATGCCGCTCTTGCCGACGCTCTGCCCCGAACGCCTCCCGTCGCCGTCCTTATATCCCCGTCCCGGGTTTTCGAGAACCTTCTCGGGATTCCTGGAGAATCCTCAATAGTCCCGTCTAATGGGCCTACCCGGGGTCGCGGTCGCCGCTCGCGCGCTCGTAACAATATATTGCAGCGGCCGTTAAAAAGGTTTAAAATTTAAACAGAAATATATTATTTCACTTCTAGAAGTGCTACAACTTTAAAATTTGGCAGAAATGTGTAGCATTAGTACCCCATAATGGAGAAAGTATAAAATTCTTAAAATTGCAAAGTTTGGGGATTGTTTTAATCTATTATTTTTACATAAGGGAAAAACGAAAATCGCTGCAGAGGTGAAATCTTTAGAATTAAAAAAATATTTGTAATGATGAAATATTTGTCTGAAAAATTAATGTTTTTTCAAGGTGAGAATGCATAATGCAAGCACCTTTTACTAGTATAAAATAAATTAGCACAATTTCCACCTAAATATGTTTGTGCTTATTTATTTTATTCGATTTTATAAAGGCTATCCACAAAGTTATGCTTGAATTAGTTAAATTTATTTTGGTTTCTCATTTATTTGTCAGAGAATTTTTTTTCATGCCATGCTCGTTAATTTATTTTAACTTTAGCTTTATGGATTTAGCGTAATCAAACAAATTATTCTATTATCTTTTAAATTTGCTATTGAAGATTTTTTCTTTCCTGTTGAAGATTTCGGGGCCATAATCAAAAAATAATAAATGTAGAAAATATATATTGCCAACAGATTCTCTACCATACTTTTTAATTTAGTCTTGAAAAATGATTCTATTTTCATTTTTTTAATCTATATTAATAAAAGGTGGTGTATGTCTGTGTGTGGATAGCATTTCTTGAAAACCAAGGAAATTAGAGACTTAAAAGGATATTATTATTATTATTCACATAAACACTACAATTGGGAGCAGGTCCTGGTGGCAGTGGGTCCTCATCACAACTCAATACATAATATCCAAATTCATAATATAAATTGAATGTACTTAATACAAAAATATAACCATTTTTGATAGTAGTTCCTATACACTATATACAACTTCTTGACTTCAAGTCACAGGAACTCTCGTCACAACAGCTTAGCTACAAACTACAACGTTTCATTTGTTATTTGTCCATACAACTACAAAAATTTAGAATAAGTAAATAATATTCATGAATTAAAAAAAGTCGACCTTAATTTGACATTAGATAGTTATTTGGAGTATTGTGATTAAATTGTAACCCTACTATGTTTATTTACAATAATTAACGCCGCTTGGTAACTTGGTAAACATACTAAAAAGACCTTGAGGATGTGCACCTCGGGACCAGAATTTTCATTTTCATACTCTGACTAGAGGCTTGTGTTATTTTTTGTTAAATTGCACAACTTACATAGAATATTCTTAGCAATATATCAAATTGGAATCTTTATTTAATTTGTTCATACCAATTAAGGGAGAATATTGGTCTCATATCTTGGGAATACCTTGAGTTTGAATGAAAATATTAACGAGTGAAATGAGCATGAAAAATTCGAAACAGTAAACCTGGGGCATAGCCCAGGTAATCAGCTAATTTTGAAATAAACTTATTGCACTATATTGTCTATTATGTTATTTGGTGGGTTTATTTATATCTGTATTCATATTGTCAATCATTTTTTTATTCAGGGACTATGATGACCTTTCTCCTCATGATGTAAGGAGCAACTGCAAACGAGCATTTGATGCAGCTGAATCATTGGGTATTCCAAGGGTTATTGAACCAGCAGATATGGACCTTCTTACTGTGCCAGATAAGCTTGCTGTAATGACGTATCTATACCAGTTAAGAGCACATTTCACTGGTTAGTATGGATTTTATTTTATCATGAGACACTACAGTGAAAACCCTATTTAATGTGTCTCTGGGGGGATAACTTTTTGTATATTAAATCAGAGTAAACACTAATTAGGGGTTGCAGGTAACTGCTGCATTTATTACGTATGTTGTTATATATCACTTCCTGCCACTCGCAAAATGCCTACTCAATATTGCGTGCCTGGCGTGAGAATGCGTTTTTTTCGATGGATGCATTATGCCGTGCATTTTATCTCCTCGATTTTTAACCAAGGTATTTTTCAGAAATGCCTGGAATAATATAATAAGCACAATCAGATATTTTAAAAATTCTTTGCCAGCTATCAGTAGTAAATCTAAATCATGGAAATATTCTATGTAAATAGGCATGTCAAACAGAGTTCATTCTCATAGAAAAGGTGATGTAAGAGAAATAAACAGCTGAACTGCATATATTTTTCATTGAATACAAACGCATTCTGTTAGATTGTCTTGTAATTTGTGACATGCTCAAAACACATTTTACCGTAACTGCATTTTTTTTGGGTTCCTTTTTCATTATGCAATCCTAAAAGAATATATATACTTTTATTACTTTGTATAAAAGCAAAGAACACAATCTTGTGATGGAAATGTGTCACTAAATAGCTGTTGGAGTTGTTCGTTTGTGCTTTCTGAAAGCTGTAAGTTTATCCTCAAAAACGCTTCCATGTAACCAAGTCGTATTGCATCTAGTGACAAATTTATTTATGGCATTGTGTGAAGTCTGTGAGATTTATCTTGAGCATGAATGGTTTACGTTTATTTCTGTAAAATTCGCTCTTTTTCTAGGTGAAAAATGGATGAGTTAGCGTGATTCTGGTAAATTAGTGAAAATTACTCATTTTAATTTAAATAACTTGAGAATGTGCAACGGCTCAAAATTGAACCTTTCTGTGAGATTTAGGAGCTAGACTCCAAAATAGATTTTTGGGTTGTCTCTGTGCAATATAATGGCAATGGATGTCAATTTTTCATGATTACATACGTTAAAAAAATACTAAAAATCATTTTTAGAAGTCACTTCTTAAATATTTGTTTTTTGCGGTAATTGTATCATCAAACTCGGCTTCAGATAGATTATTCAACCGATGTTGCCATAAAATATCAACATTGAAATTTCGGAAGTGCATACATTACATGAATTCCAGTTTTTTCAGATTTTTAGCTCTAAAAATGGGGGTGTGGGCATTATATGCATGCGGGTATTACACAAGTAAATACGGTAGTGTTCATCAAGTGACCACTGTTCTGTGTTCACTCAGTTTATTCCAAAGTGATGAATTTTATTTATTATGTTCTGTTGCTAAGGCACCAAAGGTGTAGAAGACAAAAGCGATGAATTCATACAATAATCGATGAGAAATAAATGAAAGAAAATCTTAGGTATAGCGAACTCAAAGCATACCCTGAAAATGTTTTGAGTTCTATAGAATGTCCATTAGGTCATAAAATGATCTGCATATTACACATAGTGAACACTCAATTGAGAAATGACTACAAATATGTGATCCTCCATAGGTTTTGAAGAAAAAGTCTCAATTACTCTTAAGGTTTTATTTGATTATTATTGTTGTAAGACCACAGCTGTCTAGGAAATAAAAAGTGAGCTTTAATTGCAGACATGCTTAACACTGGAGAGTGAGGAAAAGTTGTTCAATACATGATTCCTGTTGGGTTTTTGAAAATGGTTATATATTTTGTTTGTTATTTTTTCCGATTTTGCTGCCCCTAGGCACTTCCAGGGTTGCCTATTGCTTAGCGACTGCCCTGCATAAGATAAAATAATAGTGAAATTTGTGGCATATTAATGATAGTTGAGATTGATTGTTCCATAATTTCTCATGTTTGCAAAGGGTATTTTTACTTTCTCATATATGTAGTAGGTATATAGAGCAGTGGTTCTCAAGTGCGGCCACCAGAAACTTTTAATGCAGCCACCGGCAAAATATATTTTAAACATAGCAATAATTAATATGCAGACTGCTATGAAGACTGTGATGTCACATTTTTATAATTAATATTTGCTATGGTTATTTTATCTCGTTAAACTTCTTAGGTGCATTACATAGAATAACAAATTTCGTTTAGACCTTAAATTTAACAATGTGGCCACCACAACATGGCAAGTGGCCACAGATGCAGCCATAGTGAATTTTTCCCTGTCATTGTAAAAAAATCAACTTCGAGATGTTGATGGATTTACACATTTTAGGTGTCATGGTTTTTGCCATTTATAGCTAGATATATTTTTGTAAGATGCTCGTGAAAGCATGGAAATTAAAATTTCTTTTTTGGGCCCCAACCACAAATATTGAAAATAGACCATGTTGCAAAAAAATTGGTGTGCCAACGAAATCCTTGCAATACTGAAACTACAGTACCAGAATGTATGAGGTTTTTACCATAAATGGGTATATATTTTTAAATAAGAAAATTTTTCCCATTTGGCTATGGTTGCAATTGGTTTCAGCCATAATTCTATTCTCAACTCTTACCTTCATCAGTGAAGGAATGACTCAACTGACATGCAGACCAATTGTTAGAATTTCAACAATTTTATTAGAGAGAGATAAATCATAATAACACCTAGTTTTCTCCGTCTTCACTGCCTACGGTAATTGCTGTGCCCTTGCCTCTCTCTCCTTTGTCTTGATCCAAGCATTGGTGTATCTGTTGCCTTTAATGTGTTAATTAAACCATCATCACTCCCCAAACTTCCCCTTATAATGTTCATCATGTGCTGTTTGTGTTCATCTGATTAAAACATTTCAGAGACATTTATAGCCTTTATAATGGCTGAAGAGTGGTGCACGAACATTCTCTTAACTCCTCAAGCTGTGCTCATCTTTTCCATAATTTTCAGGTCATGAGTTAGAAGTGCAACAAATAGGAAAGACTACAGATGAATCCTCTTACATGATTGGGCGCTTTCACACTGACAATGACACAGAAGTTACCATGCAACTCTTTGGTCAGGAAATAATGAACCTTAGGAAGCGGGTGCCAACACAAGTGCCTTCATCACCATCACCAGCTGTCACCCCCATCACAGGCCCACTCCCTGCATCATCAGACCCGAACAGCCCTGTACCTGTGTCACCTGGTCCGGGACGCTTGGGACCACAGAACACAGGGATTGGCCTGCGTCTCAAAATTCTACCAAATTCAAATGGACCTGTTCAAACGGATTCTGCAGATACACCAACAGAAACAGTGGGAAATGTCATTGACTATTATGGAGAGAGAGAAAAATCCCCCTCTTCTGTAAAAGAGGTGAGGGATAAGATTTTGGCCGGGTCGAAGAGTATCCTTGGAAAGGTCTTATCCCCTACCAAGGAGAAGTTTGCCAGCAAGGAAAAGGTGAGTCCCGTTTGTTAGTGTGTCTCAGGCATGTTTACAAATAGCTCTTTATTTACTTTAATTTTTTCTATATTCAATGGAACAAGATAAATTTTGAGTGCCTGTTAAAGTTGTGGTAAATGTACCAAGCTGTGATCCCTGAAGGTCAGAAAGAAATTTCTTGGTTAAAATATATAATACTATTTATCTTAAAAGGAATGACATATTATTGAAATTAATGTAAATTGATATTACTTTCCTCTTATTAATCAGAGCAATTTAAAGAGCGTTAATCAAAAAAGCAACTTGTTAATACTCAGTTTTTGTTAAGGAATGTTAAGAAATTTTAGCTGGAGATACAATATTTGATTTTAACAGTTTTGACATTACTTGTGCATTATTTCTATCTCATTTAGTGAAATTCAGAAATGGTGCAATCATATTTTAAAATTATTTTTATTTGGAAAATCTATGATAGAAAGTGAATTTTTGAAATAATTTTTATAAACCACCATTGTTATACATTTGCCATAGTTTTTTTGTTATAATATGTAATTTTATTTCTAGAAACTTCGATAATTTTTTGCGTCAATATTCTTTTTGTGTGTTGTGTTCCATAATACTGATATGAATTGCATTTTATAGAAACTGAGTCATTAAAAGATAAATATATTGATCATATAGCTACAAAATAGGCATTTTCTGAAGCATGTGCAGCTGGTAGTACTCAGAATTTTATGTGGTTGACTATAAAGTATTTAAGTCTATTGACTGATCCTAGCATTAACGCTATTATGAATGAGCCTGTTTTGTCAAGTAAATTATATCCAAAACCAAGAAATTTAAAAAATACTTTCCTCAGGTACCTCCAACAGCCACAACAAGGTTAAAAAAACTCAATCTAATAGAATCAATTTTCGGTGACTTACTACTGAAGATGGCTGCTTTGTAGCTGAAATGAGCATCTGGTTTTTTTAACCTTGTTGTGGCTGTTGGAGATACGTGAGGCAAGTATTTTTTAAATTTCTTGGTTTTGGATATAATTTACTTGATAAAACAGGCTCATTCATAATAGCGTTAATGCTAGGATCAGTCAATAGACTTAAATACTTTATAGTCAACCACATAAAATTGCTTGTTCTTGAATTTTTCCAGCCACAAGACAAGCTTGTTAGTTCCCTGTTGAATTAAGTAAATTATGGTTTGTTGTAACTATTAAGTAATCACATAAGAATGTGGTATTAAAATACAATTTTCAATGTTTAGTTTCTCTGAAGTAATAGCTTTGTTGCTGAGAATAGAGGTCACTATCTCACCGAGTTATTAAGTTGTGCCATCGGGAAATAATCACAGGATTTTAATTTTGCAATAGTTACTTAACTCTCAATGAAGAGCCAGAGATTGATCTCTCCAATCTTAACTAAGATTATTGCCAGTTTATAGTCCAATGCAAGATTGATCTCATTCAGTTGTTTTGCATATTCCAAGCAAATTGGATAGCTCACAATCATGATTTGTAAAGTAATATTCTTTAAGGTTGAAGACTCCTGCAGCCCACACAGTTTCTAAATTGGAGAATGATTTGGGATGGGATGGAAATGAAATTAGTGTCATACTCTTTCCTCCTATTGCAAACATTTTGGTTTAGCATGGTTTTCTTTTTAAAGAACTATCTGGAATAACATGGCTATCAATTTCACTTCAGCATTCTTTAAAACGGTCTCCAGTCATTAAAAACTATCAAATTCTTCAGTTTGTGTTGGTAGTTATAAGAAAGTAAAGGAAGCAATTCTATATACAGATAACTACATTGTTGCATGTTGAACTCAAAGTGGTGCTCAATTGTAGCCACATGTATTCCTGTTGAGAAGCTTACCTCTCTTTGGATGGTTTTGATTTAAGAAGTCTTATCCAGGAATAATTCAAAGCGAGGAATGGTTGTATTGAAAGTTTCATAGAAAATTTATCTGACAGTCGAGGCAGTGAAGAAGAAATAGCTCTTCAATTTCAGTTAGGAGGATGAAAAACAAGGTAAGGAATACACAAAACATCTAAATAATAACTCAGAATTGAGATGGATTTACTCAAATTTTGAGGCAGGCTGAGAATAGATAAAAGTGTTGGCATATACTGAAGACAGTTAACCCATTAACTTATTTAAGACATTTAATAAAATGGAATATTTGAAACTATTTACCAAGAAAACAACAGATGTATTAAAGAGACCACTGGAACCAGTATCTGTATCAGTTCAATTAAAAAGGGTCACACTTCACAATATTAACACATTTTTTGCTATGTTAATGAAGATGTCTGGCATATAAACATATCTGTGATATTACTGTTGCATGTGACCAATTCTAGACATAAATACTACAACATTTGTGATATAATAGCAGCTGTTTTAGCAACCTTGATTATGTTACATGTAAGCAACAATTACACATATGTACTCAAAGATTCACCAAGCTATAACCTCTCATATAATACCTTGCCATTGCTGAAGAAAGTTTTGAGAAGTATTTCGAGGAATCCCTCACTATTGCCAAATAAATATGTGCATGTTCAGGGTACATTAACTGCCATATACTTATGAAAGGGAAATCTCACATATATGTAATAAAAATATGCGAGGATAAAAGTGATTATGCCAACAACCTAGAAGTTCATACAAAGAGTGCAAATGAGTGACATTCCGTGTAATGATAGAGATTTCACTTATTCCAAACTTTTAAACATGCGCAGATCTGTGGTACTGACCCAGTATAAATATACAGAAGGGAGAAGAAATGCTGAGCCAAACATCAGTTGGAAAATCGAAAAGTAGAGGAAATAATTTTGTGTGAAGGAAACATTTGAGAGACATGTATATAAGTTAGTGAGGATGCTCTACTAAACAATACATTAATGAAAAAACTTCAAGGTTTACAATTACAGTATCTATGAACAACTAAATGTAAGTACTTTTTTGTATTGCCAAATAAGGGAGTTTTATTTTAATTTGACTGAGTTCCATATTTTTACTTTAAACTAACTACATAATTATCTTTTTTGTGTGCCTTTAATCTCATCACCACAGGAGATTAAAGTGATTAAATACTCCAGACTTGGATTGATAAATGATAAACGTCTCTTTTAGTTACTACTAGCATAATAAACAGCGAGAGACTGCCTTGAAATGATATGCTGGCAATAAATTGCCTTTCATTTCAGTACAACTCAATTTTTAGTAAAATACTAACTAAAATTAATTAGTCCTACATTGGAGTGCATGAGGTGTGTCTAAAAGTTTTACTTGTGAAATATGTTAAATCTAGAATGCTTCATCGTCAGCATTAAGTGAAGTGTGTTAATTTCTAATATTAATGAGTGATGTTTCTGTGTGAAGTTGAAAGTGTTTATCTGATCTTTAACAAGGAGACTTTTTCAGTAAAAATATCTAAATTTCAACTCATTAGGATCTTTTAATCTTATTACCATTGCAGAGTCACAAGTTGATCAAGGATTAGTATTTCACTGTCATTAAAATGCTGTGATTTTTCTTTATTATTTGCAAGGGCTTAGTGGGTTTTAAATAGGTAATTTTGTTGCTCAATGTCTTATAAATCAAGAAAAATTATTATATTCATTGAATTGATATGCATGAGATTTGAGATAAGCTTCATTCATTGAGAATTTTTAAATAATTGAAAAGATTTATACTCAGCTTTTCAGCTTAATGGTTGACGAGCTTTGCTTTGAGATTTTAATTAGGGGTAATTATATGAAAAATGAAGGTTGACATAACTCCTAATATTTACTTTTCTTTATGAAAAAGAAATTGCATTTAAAGATTTCATTTGAAAATGTTTTAATGGTGAGGTATATTTTATAATTTTGCATTACCTAATATAAATGTATTTTTTTAGCAAGAGATAAAACCACAGCCAGTTGCTTCTCCACCTCAGCGCCCAATACTCATGACACGTCGTCAATTAAGGGATCCATTTGGATCAGATGAAGAGGATGATGGAAGGTTGGTTTATGTTCTTCCTAACCTATCCTTTTGTCATTGATATTTTACTTATCTTGCATCACTTACACCCCTCACATTTTCATTCAGAAGGGTGGCTAATCTTTAGCTTTATAATTCCATTTCAGTATTGCTTAATATTTTAAATAATTTTATTTAATTTTGGCATAGTTGACTGTTTTAATATCATTTATCTTCAATGTTGTTGAAGACTAAAATAGAGCATATGTAAAAAATCAATTTCGGTTATTACATGCTGTTTTAATAGAAACCCATGCACAAACTGTTATGATTATTAAAAATTTTGTGTTGTAATGATTTTTGTTTAACATTTCAGCCCATCTGTGAAAGAGGAGAATAACTCTGGTAGTCAAGTGAATAGCAGGACTCAACCTTTACCTGAAAATGTAAAGTTGTTTATTATTTTTTATGTATTTTATATCTCTAAACAAGTTAGGCAAATTTAAGATAGTTAATTCCTTAAATATTTCAGTTAGAACTCTTGTCTTCTTTCTTGAACTTTTGTAAAACATTAAGCCATTTAATTACTGATTAAGAAAGTTTTCACTTTTGCATTGATTTTCCTTGACTTATTGCTGAGAAATTTAAGCAGTTAGTATGTAATATTTTATACTTTTGCAAAAAAATATGATCATAAATAAAATCAAAACAACATCAAAATGCATTAATGATGTTCTTAACACTCCAGTAGTTGTACTGTCTGTGAGGCATTCAAAGAACTAAGGTGCTGGGATACACTAGTATCTTGCACAACCACTGTAGTTAAATGTGTTTAGACAGAAAGCAACTAATAATTTTCTGCAGCTATCCTCTTTTAGAATCCAATGGTTCATTCTTGAAATGAAGTATTATCTATCCAAGCTTGGTTGTGGTGGCTGTATTGACATGTTAAATTTATTAAAATATCTTGGGTTCTTGGATTTACCAGTGACCCAAAATTTTAATTTCTCTATTCTATTGTAGCAAATGACTAAATCTCTTCCAGTACAGTTTGTCCCTGTTATTCGCTGGGGTTACATACCAGAAAATGGCCACGAATACTGGATAATTTTTGGGGTAATGTTCTGATTTGCCACTAAAATCACTTGTGATGAAAAAGGGAAATTTTCTCTCATAAGATTTCGTGTAATAAGGGAGATTAGGTTTAAAATGTTGCCAATGTGCCCTATGACATCCAAACTAAGAAAACAAGTCCGTTTAAGGGTGTTTCGGTCATGAAAGAGTTAATATACAGGACAGTACATGCATTGAACATTGCCTAATCTTAATATAAATGGAAATAACTGAAAATTACATAAATATGAATGGAAAACATGATGACAGAGATAAACACAGATATTGCAGGATATAACTCATGAGAATCTCGGATACGATGTTCATGGCACACTTACTAAACAAAGCATGTGATGCTGGTGCATATACACACAGAAGACACTAAAATGGTATGTCAGTTCACTTCCTTATGCTAGTTACAACGAATAAAAACAGTAAAAAATAATTACTAACATAATATATTCATTATCAATAGCAAAAAATAAACAAAACAGACCATACAATAAAATGAGTTTAATGAGGCTGTCACTGTTGAATATGTAGCGTGTGTGTTGTCTTCTTACTCTGCCATGGAAAGTAGTCTGGGTGATGAATAAGCGAAATGAAGAACTGTGGATACCAAAATGTTCCATAATACATGAATGATGAATAAGTGAAATGACATACCAAATCAGTGAATACCGGGGACCAACTGTATAGTATTATAAAACTAAAACAGCAATATTTTATAAGGCATTATACAGTAAATTAAGTGTTTGAAAGTTATGTAAGTCAGCACTTGGGCCAAAAAATGTATGGATCTGCAAAATAAAACATTTTCTCAGAGATTATGGATATTTGCTGCTTAGTCTGTTTCATTTCATTTAATTGTAAATTTATTGATAAACTTCATCAACTTTATTGCATAGCAACATAATGTGTTAACTTATCCTGTTCTTTTCTTATTTAGGTCTATGAGCAATCCCCATCTGATGATCTTCCTCCAGGAATGCTACAACTTTCTCCAACTCATACAACTGGAGATACACAAGGAGGAAGGGTACAGCAACACGTGAGTGTTTTTCATGAAGCACTGCTTTCATTGTTATGATTTTCTGCATTCTATTTACTCTGATGCCTGAATGCATTTGATTGTGCCAATCATAGAAGAAAAGCTTTTTTTATCCCAAAGATTTTTATGTATTAAATCATTGTCACTTCCCACTAATTGATAATTTTGCTTTTTCTTTTTCTCCTCCTCTTATAATTTGCCAACACTTACTTTCTTTTAGTGAATATCCCAGTTTGAGCTTTTTTTTTAAAGATTATTATTTGTTTGAACGTTTTTGTGACCAAGAAAACCTCCACATATCAGTTGAGCTGAACTCATGAAATATTTCATAATCTATTTGTTTTGTGACATGATTTTAATAAAATAAATTGTGGTAAGGAGGTTCTGTAGGTAAATTAATGCACATACATTACATGTTATGAAACATTTCATAATGCACATAAAATAACTATTAAACAATTTTGTGTATAGCTTAGCGCTTTTAATCACAATTGTCTCTTCATGTGTTAGTAGTACATCAGTTAATTGGCTATGATGATACTTTTATCAAGTTAAAAAGTATAGTACACCAAAAATACATTCAGACACAAACTGGAAGTATGAACATTATCAGCATCTCAATGCATGTACCAATCAAGAATAATTTGGTCCACAAGAAATTACAAAATGTCTCATTACCTAGGTAGAGCACTTTCAACGCTTAAAGACCACTTTCTTATTTTTGCATGGAATAGCGAATGATGGAAAAATTTTCAGAAGAAAGTTAGGTTTGATAGATAACATACAGGATAAATAGAAATGATGACATCTTTAAATAGTTAATATAAGAATCTTTCCCTTTGGTCTCTTTATGTTTTGTGCTAGTTCTTTAACTTAGGTTATTTAATGTTAAGTTCTTATACCAGGAAAAATATTCGCTAGAATTTAATTTTCTGTGAAGGCTGTGAATATCAAGATATCTAAGTCATAATTGAAGCCTCCTTAACCCCATACCTTACCCTTCCATTTTGAGTGTGACCTGTGTTTTTGTTTTCATTTAACCTTTGTGAATTTTACTGATTTTTCACTTACCTCCCCTGGCTCCACGTACCTGCCCTCGGAATTGCTCCGACAAAAACCCCTCCCTTCCGCTTGTACATGTCCCTTGTACAAAAACTGCTGCTTGCTTAACCCATGCTGCCGGTGGCAGCACCTGCTGACGCGCCATGACGAGCTGCGGGAACGTGCCCGCCAGTTGCTGGAGGCAGCTCGAAGGGAGGCAGTGGGGAGGGGGGGATCTGGTGGAGGAGTGACTTTGCTCTCTCAGCACCAGAGGCCGCTGTCTCCACCTTCAGGTGGTTTGGGAAAGGTAGGGCTGACATGCTACATCTCCCCATGTGAATTCCGGTAACGTTGTGCATGTGCAACATGCTTGTGAATTCCAGACTGTTTGTGAGGTTGTCAAGTTACTTCCATTGGTGTTGTTATAATATCGTTAGTTACTTTTAATTTTTATGGGTGTAATGTTTTTAGATATCATAGAATTGAATGCCGATTTTATATCAACTGCTTGGTAAAAACAAAATTTGTTGGTGGTATAATGTTTCTTATATTCTAGCCATCAGTCTTAGTTTGTTTTATTATATTTCTTTGAGTAAAAAATAATGAATTTAATGAAAAATTGCTCTTAGAATCATATACCAAAAATTAGTTGAAAATCAAATAATTTCTGACTTAAACCAGCTTTTTAAGAATGTTTTTGTGTTGTAAAAATCAATCAGAACATTATTTGGTAATTGTAAGCAAGGGAAGCATCAATTGGTTCATGTTGAGTATTTGGTAAGTATATAATCTTCAACTTATTCTTGTATGACCAAAATAGCATAATTTCAATGAAAAGTTAAGTCAGTTTTGTTTCTCATTGTGCTATGGAAACCCTTAAAGCGTATAACAATGGGGGCAGTATTTTTGTATATTTATTATGTATTTGAAAAAACGTGAGGTTAGATGTTTGCAGAATATGTAATTTTTCTTGGTTGGCCAATATGTTTAAGGCAAGATGGATGATGTCGCTTTGGTGCATGCAAGTGGATTTCATAAAAAATTAAAAATTTTGCTTATAAATTTGACACTTCAGTCATTGTATAGTAATGCATTCTGGCATCTGCTAAGTAAATTATTACTTAGTGAAAAAATGAAATCTCCTAATAGTCAAAGTTACTGGAGGCATACAAATTGAGTTCATACATTTAGACATTTCTTGAAAATTTATAAATTTTGAAACTAAAATATGGATGGTCATGCTGAGGAATAGATTTTCTTAGGTTCATCCAAGCCATTGTTTTTATTTATTACCAAAACTTGAAACTCGTGGATGTGATACTCTCAGAATAAATAGGTTATGCTGTAGCATGAAAGTTTGGCACTAATTTAGTGAATGTTAATTGATTGAGAGTAAAACTTAAGTGTGTCATTTACACACAGGCATTGATAGTACAAGTTAAAATGTTTTTTCTTTAACTTATATAAAAAGAGAAGGTTAACTTAAGTTCATATTCGTCTCATTTTTACAAAAATACAATATTGTGGTTAGATTAAGTGCTCTATTTCTGCTTCTTAGGGCTATTTTTATAAAGTAAACTTGAATAAGCCTCATAAAGCTTGAGTAAAATTGCTTACATAGAATCATAATTTAAGTTAGCCTAATTGTAAGGTATGATACTCAATTTGCTCATATAACATTGAAGTACCCTTTTTCTTCGCACATCATCAATGGTTCATACTCATAAAACTTCTGCGCTTCCTACTTGATCCAATTTTATATTTTTATGTTTTGTAACTGCTGTTATTGCTATGAAAGCATGTTTATATTTGACAAAACCATTTTTATTGGCGATATCATAATATTATCTCAGAGGTATAAGTATAAAATGAATAAAGTAATCAGCTATTGGAGACTGGCTATGGAATATGACTATGTTGTCTCATTCTATTATAATTTAAATAGAAGCATTTCATTGAATTAAAAAATTATGAAATATGAGATGATTATTTTTTTCTGAAGAAAGAGTATAATTTTCTTTGAGATGTTATCTCCTCTGTTCATTAGCCAGTGAGCCAATACAGAATACTTCATAAAAGCGTGCTAGCATAGATTTTGCATAACTAGGAATGGGCATACTAAAATACTCTGCCTTAAGGAATTAAGACTGGTGAAAGCACCCTATACTCTGAAAGATGCTACAAGTATTGAGATGGTCATGAGTTACATTACAGATTGAGTTTGTATTTAACAAATAATTCTGTAACTATGCTTTTTATGGTGCCACATAATGCTGTTTTTATCAGATAACTTACTTTTGAAATAAATAGCATAACCAAAGTAAGTGCAGTTTATTCTGTGTGTATTTGATTAACATTGTTAATTCATTCCTGAAAATCATAACGTAGAATGAAATAACGTTAAATGAACCAATATTTCCCATATGAACCTCTGTTATACAATATAATTAATTTCAATACCTTGGGTTAAAAATCTCTTGAAAAACAAAAAGCCATTATATACTGTATTTTATGGAGCTTTATAGTGCCATGTATGACATGAATATTATCAGAACATAAATAAATCAATAAAACCATACATTAATTTAGAAATGGCATAAAAAAAACAAATAGTATGATATAATTACTTTTAAAGTTGCCCAAAATTGGAAAAGACTACATTTCACAATAGACCTCTAGTAACAAGAACAAGAGAGGAAATATGCACACATCAAGCGTGAATATATGCGAGGCAGTGGTGTTCTTTACAATTTATGCAATCATGTCAAAAAAGATAAATATTAATGTCTAAGAACTGAAAAATCATATGCCAGTAGTGATGCCAAAGAAATATCGAATTTTTGATTCACTGATTTATTTCCTAATCGGTTGTAATTAATAAAACAATTGACAATTATTTAAAACATACCTCACTCAAATAGTAGTATCATTATCTTTATGATACTACTATGTTATGATACTACAATGTTTATTCCTTCATTACACATTTCTTTTCACTTACAAACGCTGTGTATACGTAAACAAAATAGGTGCACCATAATAACCCGAAAGAAAGACGACTTTGAATTTAAGATGACCACAATAAAAAATTTGATGTACCTGTAATATTTCTAAAAATTCCAAATAGATTACATAAAAATAAATATTTTAAGAAACTGTGAGAAAATTATAGACTACAAAGAACAGAAATAAACTCAAACCATAGCCTTCTGACATTGGATATAGCCACAAAGCTCCAACAATTAAGAAAATAAAAAGGAGCGTTACTAAGACGTAACTAAGCATCAATTATTAACAATAGTTATCTGTAGGTGACATGGTGGTGGCAGCTAAAAATATAAGATATCTCTTAAACAGTGCATTATATTAAATTAAATTTCCTACAACTTTTATTCTAGTACATTTTTACATTTATCAAATATTAAAGCAAATATTTCAAAATAACGGATAAGTGACTAGAGTAAACACCCACTTTCATTTGACGGATTTTTACCAAAAAGTAATAAGTTCTGACTTTTATTAAAATGATAAATATCAAATTTTGCGTTGACCTGATTAATAGTTTTTGAGTTCGAGCACCCACGAAAAAGCTATCACACACAGAGATCATCGAGAAAATGGTCAAAACATGTTCAGGGGGCCTCAAAACGTGTATATCCGTTGAAATCTTGAAGTCAATTTTATTCATGAAAACAATACTTCCCCTATACTATGTATGGAGACAGTAAAAAATAAGGTGAAAAATATAATCCAACTAAATCCAATCCTATTAATGTTATAAATTTTGAACAGAAAACTAATTTCAATTGCAAACAACAACAAAACATTCTGAGTATAGGCTTTTATATCTATCATTAATGAGACTCAAATGTATGGTTATCAGCTGAAATTTGGTAATAGATTTTATATCAAGTCTTTGTTCAAATTAGTTTGCATTGAGTTTTCCCACCTTTTTTAGTTTTAGTTCGCATATATTATTAATTTTTTGGAAATAAAATTTCATTTCTAAACAACAAAATTATAACAGAAAATACACAGGTTATAGAAATAAACTGCTGCCAAAATTATTCACTTTTGCAGAAAATGTACTCAAAATTTAAAAAAAATCCAGGAAATTGAATCTTTATATCTTACTTAAAAACACTTGCATATATGCACAATGTCAATGAATTATGGAATTTATTTTTACTAGTGGTACCAGCAAAAACTTTTGCGAAGTCAGTCAGAAATTGGCATGTTTAAAAGTAATAATTGCCAATTTCTCCTTATAAAATTAGACAACATATTTTGAATGTTGTTTGTTTTTATAATTTATATGTGCAATTTTAATTGTTTCTCTGATACGAAAAAGGTCACATTCCAGTATTGAAATAAAGAAAGAAGATTTTTTTCTTTTGGTCAGTCATTAAAAATGCCCACAGCCCACATGCAGTTTACTGAATAATAATAATCTTTAATTATTAACATTGCAATCTATTAAGTTTGACATTACTACAGCTATAATTTTGATGCTTCATAAACAGCACAAAGTGGATAATGCAATTATTTTGGCTATTTGAAGGCTTAATAGATGCTAATTCAATCGGAGACAACAATGTGGGTCACCTTGGCAACACCCGGAAAGAGTTCGAAAAAGCCGTAAAATTTTGAAAAGAAGTGCGTGTTTTTAAGAAATTATATAGTATATTTTATAGTTTTAGCCGTCAAATAAACCAAAAACTGAGAAATTCAGTCCATATTTACGTTTTTAATGAATGAAAGAAATATACTTTGCACCTTGAAAAATCAAAACTTCTGTGTAAACATATGGAAAAATATAATCGTCTCCCGGAGTTGAATCCGGGAGACTTCCGTAAATGAAAATAGTTTTTCTGGGGTCTCCTAGTTGGCAGAAACTAAATGGCATTTATAGCATTTCTCTATGACAAACTGTTCAAGAGAAAAGGGGGGACGGATGGATGGAAAGACAGAGGGACAGACATTGAGTAATTATATATAAATATTTTCATTACCATCATATTTTTTATGATTAACAAGGTATTGTTTAAACTTAAACATATTGTCAGAACATCATGAATATGTGGACAGATGCAAAGTAAATTAATAACCCTCATCAATCATTCCCAATTAGACGAAACCGGCATCAATGCAAATCACCTTGAAGACAAAAAATTTTGATGCAAAAATGCACCAAATTTCCATGTTAAAAACGGATTTGTGGACCGATTGGACTCTTCTTCGAAAATCGATGGCAGGAAAATAAAATTTTATTATTTTAGGCGTTCTTTGGTTCAAGTCCTGAGTTTGTACGATGATTATAAGTAATTTTAAAATGGTAATAAAGAAAAGGCACACTATGTTTCAGCTACTTGGCGACAGAATTGGTCCGTGGTGGTGGAATAACACTTTTATTAATAAAATTGTAACAAGATGCGTAGAATGCCAGCTATTTAGTGTAGCCATTTTCAAATTATATTAAATTTCCTGCCCAGCTGATTACAAGTTCTGATGTAGATTAGTCAACACTTCCCTTCCACCAGTACCTATGAGGAGGAAAGTCACTCGTTTGCACATTGTGAACTTTAAGAGTATGAATAAATATATTGTATTAATAAATAAAATTAATGAATATATAAGTAAATGCATTTTTGTGGACAGAATCGGCATCAAGGTGTTCCACGCGGCGTTTAAAGCTTTGTACTCGATTTTAAGACGATACCTAATTTTTTGCCAAACTTTTTGGAAAAACACCTCATCTTTCTGACCTGACCATAAGACATTCTTTGGTTACTTTTTGTGAAGAACGCCTAAAAAGGATCTATGTAATAAAATTCCAGTGAAATTTAGTTGTATGAACAGTATAGAATGATTAGTTTGTACTAGAAAGTTTACAGAGAGCCATGAACACTTATGTGAAATCAAGTTCATGAGTTGACATTGCTAGGAAAGAAATCCAACAAATTATTTCTTGGACCAGTTACTGTATAATTGATGAAAATCTGCTGTAACAGAGGTAAATAAAACATTTCATTGTCTTAACATAAAAATGCACAAGATGGTCAAAGTGAGGGATTCCTGTTCTTAATTATTAGCATAGATGGCTGAGTTAATGTAGACTTGTAAATCTTTTTCATGCAAATTACTGCCGTAGTAATGTTGTTAGATCCTTTCTCAAAATATCAAGTAAAATTGTATTTGAAATTGTGTTTGCTATTTTTTGTATTAGTAATTGAAAGGAAAAAGGAAATTTCCATTTGACTGTAGTCATTGTCTTTATGATAAACTCATTTATGAATTTTATTTCCTAATTTATCTTTAGATATTTCAATATCAAAGCATTTGTTGAGTTTGATGGCTAGAAAGTTGCCATCAAAGTAACTTTAGTTGGAGTGTGTTTAAATCACAATATTTTCTGTAAAGGAAATTATTGTTAAAATTTTAGTAATAAGAAATTCTACATCAGACTTGAAATAATAATTGGCAAATTATATATATTAATGCATTTTAAGAATTCATTCTCATCAGTTTTGGGATAGAAAATCGGAAATATTAATTCTAATAACTTGCATAGGAGATATTTAAAATACATATTTTAAATCATAAAATCATTTTTTAAATTGAGAAATATATTTTACTTAGCAGATTTTTGTGTTAGAAAACCTGAGGCACGTCTATTAAGTTATTTTTCTAAATAATCAGATAAATTGAAGTGCCATGAAAATGAAATTTTAAAGCTATCATGTGCAAAGCATAAAATCTTTATAGATGACTTCAAGTTTTGAGTCATATTGATTGTTAATTTACTCTTAATTTATTTTGTAATTTTTCTAATATTATTCAAAGTAGATCAATTGTATTAATTAATCAATTCTGAAATAAATGGCATTTGAATTTATAAAATTTGAGTTGATTTAAAATATTTTAAACATTGTTTTTGGGTGTTTTAAGGTTATCTTGCGGTTATAATTTTTATAAAATATTGCTTCATTTATGTAGCAATTGCTCCCTTTTTTCTTAAAAGTGATATAATTCTAAATTGTTGATTTCTGTCCAGAAATTGAAAAATAAAATTTTTAAACAAATGTTTTCAATCTTAGGAGAACAGAACCTTGCTAATTGTACACATTTTTCCAAGCATATACTAATATTAATGGGAGATCATTCTGTGTTTTTCAGTAGGAAAGCCAATTTTTTTAATTAGATTGGAAGAGAGAATATGGAAAAATTGAGAAGCCAGAAAATTATAATTGAGGATAAAATCCAAGATGGTGGTGTGAAAAACTGAAATGAGTATCACTTTCTGCTCCCATTTGATTCTCATTAATTAGCAGAAAGAGTTAGTCATGGTTATTTTTATTTGATTCAGCTGTTATATTTCTCCTCTTCATATCAGTTGCTGCTGAGGCACTCAAAAAATTATTTATCATTTTAATTTTCTTTATAAAGGGCATGTTTATGAATTATCTATTAGGCTTATAGCTTGAGCTGCAAATGGCGATAAAACAATGCAATTATTGTGAATTATCCAACTTTTCTTATAAAATTAATCTTGTCAGTTATTTAATATATTTTAATCCTATTGTGAATTTTATAAGTTCATAAAGCTGTTTGGCTTAAGGTTTCACGCTGTTATTTGCCTCTGTTTAATTGTTATTTAGTTGCTGGATGCTTTAAAATGCCACTCAGGCTATCATGTTTCCGAGGCATTTTCAACAACATTACTGTGAGCTTTAAACATGATCACTGCATTTTATTTCATGCACTTATTGTCATTTTTATAAAAATTTTCACTAAACTAGTTTGGTTCTTTCACAACAATTTTTAACTTTTTTATATAAAATTTTAATAACTTTTTCATTCAAGTTTATTGTCAAAATTTCAGTCATAGATCTCTTTAAAATTGAAATGTTGTACTTGTGTGTAGACAATTACATTTTGTACAGCAAGAAATTGTTAATGTTAATAATCTTTGTAAAATTTGTTCAATAGGTTTTTTTGCAAAAATTTATGTATATTTGAGAGAGGCAGTGTAAATATTTACAACCATTAATGTAATTAAGCTTTTAAATACTAACAAATAACAGGAATCCAGTAGAAGAGCAATTTCTTTGGGCAATACGTCCACTGATTTATTTTAAATCATGCCATATGTAAACTTTGGCAATTTATGACTTTTTATTTATTTATTGGGTGTGGAGTAGAATGAGGAGGAAAGACAGCAGCAATTGCGAGAGCGAGCACGCAGGCTCATAGCTGAAGCTCGAATGGGTGTTGTGGGAACCGGCTCACCCACCTCCCCCATCTCACCGGCCAGTCCACTGAGTCCAACCACACCAATCACACCAGTGCAGATGCCTTTGTCTCCTCAGAACCCGCTGTCTCCATTGGCTGGGAGTGCTGTTCCCCATCTAGAGCCTTGTCCTCCAGGCATGAATCCTTTGGCTACAGCTGCAGGTGAAAGGGATTGTGTTGATGATCTCCAATTGTTATCTTTTATCTCTTACCAATTTGGCAGCTTTGCTAAATTTAATTTGTTTATTTATATTCAATAGATTACTCAATAGATGAAATTGTCTAATATTAATTATACAAAAAATTCATTAACCCCTCAAGTGTGTATAATGACATGTGTTGTCCAATGCAGAATCCTCTGTTTCAGCTCCTATCTCCTTTGTTCATTGAGTCACCGCAGCAGATGATGTATCCATGTAAATGTCATGATTTAGAGAATGTTTCTAACAAACAGTTCCTCTCTCTTACTATTTGAAATTTTTGTTTACAAATCGATTTCCCCTCATTTAGTCCATGGCATCAAAAAGTAAGTCGCTTACTGATGCAGAAGCGCTGAATTTAATTGATAATGACGAGACTGACAACTAAAGTATTGTTTCTTTTGTGAATGAGGCTTCAGAAGGATATTTGTTAACTTCAGAAAGTGATTGAAGATGAGGATGTTAGTTGTCAGAGATTAGAAGATTGAAATGAACTGACTGCCTGTGTTTTTCATTGTAATGACATTGATAGAGCAAATGTAGTTTCTCTTTTTGATTGTGAATATGAAACTGCTGTGAACCTTAAAATTTTGAGTAATGGCTCACTAGAGTAGGTACTTTGAAAGTATTTTTGATGATGATCTTATAAAACTAATTGTTGAAGAGACCAATCGGTATGCAAGCTGGAATTGGGTGAAAGGGAAAAATAAAAACGTAAGGCTAGGTTTTCGAACTGGTATCCCACCTCTCCTAATGAAATAAGAGTTCTGTTAGGAATGTATCGTCTGATGGGCATCATTTCTAAACCAAATATAAAGATGTATTTCACTCATAAATATCATTTTGCAACCTCATTTTTACCAGATGTCTGAGGAAAGATGTCTTCTATCGTGATTTCTGCATTTTTGGATAATAATGACAAAGAGATAATCCATAGTTATATTAATAATATTTAGTGTGTGGAGTTGAAAAGAAAAACACAAGGCCAACAATGCACATTGATGTAATAAAAGAAAAACACAAGGCCAACACACACTGACATAGCGGCAACAAGGCTAACAGGGTGTCACTTTTCAGAAGAGAATTCCTCTTCAGGCAAGAGAAGAGTTGGACAGAGGAAGTGCGCCGTTAGCACAAGGAAGGGAATAAGGAAGGAGACAGTCTACCAATGTAAGAACTGCCTAGAAAATGCTCCTCTGTATGTTGTACCATGTTTTTAATTGTACCACACATTATCCAATATTGCATAATAATGTTGTAAGTACGATAGATTGAAATTATAAAGTAGAAGTCTAAAAAAATTAATAAACAGTGCCATTCATGCTAAATATTACATACTTCTTTCAGATTTTTATTTTAAATATTTTCTGAGAGATAAATTAAAATAACATCTTGTATTCTGGAGTATTTAAATACCCTAGGGATCCATTTTTAAATCACACTTGAGGGGTTAATGTATAATTTTTATGAACTTTAGGAAATCCCGACCAAGGAATTTTTCACGAAAAAATGTTAATCTTAATGTGCCTACTTTTGTTTTTTTTTGTGTGCTATGTTTTTTCTGCAGTAATTCGAATGCTTTGGTCTCATTCTCTTAGGCCAGGGTGATGTGCCACAATTAAGAGAGGGCAGGAATGGTAATATAGCTGGTGGTAAAATATTAACAGGCAATCTTCGAGGTAGCAGGAGTCCATCTTTGGAGGGAGATGATCCTGCTGGTGAGAGACCCAATGGAATTAGCATTGTTGGGAGGGCCAGTGATAGTGAGGCCATCGGTGTCAGGAAACCCTCTCCATTGCGTTCCTTCTCTTCTTTAGTGGATCGAATCTCTCCTGATAAAAGCCCACAGGATGGCTTTTCCAAACCTGGGGTGTGTATATCTCCTCTCACATTTTTGTCATTTTGGTAATCTATGTATTTGTGAAATATTAAAAAAAATTGTGATTGGAATACTTAATACTACATGTAACAGTTGTTTTCTCAGCCATGTAGAAATTTCTGTTTAAATCATTTGTTTATTTTATTCACAAAAAAAAAACTAAAAAAACCATTGATAACTTTTTATAAATCGGTAAGTCTTTATGGGTTTATTCCTTTTATTTCAGTATGGAAAAGATGTGGTTAATTACATTCAGAATGAGCTGGGAGCATTAGAACGTGAGCAAAATCAAATAGATAAACAGGCAGCTATTCTGGAAAAGGAACTTCGTAACATAATGGACATGGGTGAGTTGTTTTGTGTGTATGTGTATTTTTATGAATCAGCCTTTTGTGCTATTATCGGAGTGAGTTGTTTTGCAAGTAGGAATTTTCAACTGAGTATAACATGAACTCAAGCTGCTTTAGACTGGAATTGTTCTTTGTTGTGAGATGTTCATTAAATTTTCTCCCTTCTTTGTCTTGTTTACTTCTGGTTATCTTTGGAATATTAAGTCTCCATCTAGTCCAAATTACAGTGAAACCCCTATTTAACGTTTCTGTGGAGGTATAACTTTTTGTACACTAAATTGGGGTAAACACTAAATAGGGGTTACATACTGGGACACCAAGTAACTCTTAAATTTATTACAGTGAAATTGCTTTATATAATTTTGTGTGTGCATGAATTATTACAAATTTTTAAAATACATTAGGGTGAAGGCGCCATATAATGCCACTTGAAGCTTTTTTTTAACAATCATAGTATTTACATAACTACCTAGTATCATTACTATGTCATAAATTTGATTGTTACTTTGCCTTATGGCAATAACAATTCATCAAGCAACCACTATTCTCAGTGTTCACTCAGTTAATTCTAAAGCGATGGATTTTTTTAGAAGTTTCTTTAGCTTTTCTGTAGCTAACACATAGAAGATGAAAGTGGTGGATTCATCCCATAATCAGTGCAACACTAATGAAAGGAGGATTTTATTTACTATTTTAATGAGCTCAAGTCTCTCTCAGAATTTTTTTTTACTTCTATAGAATGTTCATCTGTTCATTACCCTTGGGGAACACTCAACATAGGAAAGACCATACAAATATGCGATCTCCCATTGGAAGAAAAAGTCGCAATTACTTTAAAGTTTGTTTTATTTGATAGTTATTGTCATAGGACAAAGTTACAGTCAAATTCATGACATAGTAATGTTACCAGGTAGTTGAGTTTAACTGACAGATAATTTCAAAGAAAATTTTTTTAATATCTATACTGGAAATTTGGTGACGATATTAATTACTGTAATTCCCTTTATTAAATGGGAGACTTTTCCATGCCAGTGACCTACAATCACACACACAAATCGGGTATGCAAAGCAAAAGATGCAGTGACCCTTGTCATAAATAAAAACAAAGTGGGACTATTGGGTATGTGAAAAAAAATTTCAGTGACCCTTATTGTAAATTAAAACAAACAAAAGAAGTCAGGAAGGAAAATAAAATAAAAATTGGTGGGGCCGATATAAGGAAGGTGAGAGGAAAGGGAGTGGGACTGATACGCATATTTTGGCTACCAAGTAGCCCTCTTCAGAGTCCTGATAGGGAGTGGGCAGGGAAGCTCGGTGATTATATATATAGTGCCAGAGGAGGAGAGGGGGTGGAGGTAGTGGGGGTTGGGGAAGGGGAGGGGACGGAAGAAGACGGTTTACCAAATGAAGGAAAAAGTGAAAGGAGTGAGAGAGGGGGAGGGGTTGTTGTAACCGTCAACTAAGCAAGGACACAAGAGAAACAAATTATGGGAAGTGAAATCGACAAAACCAAGATTTAAATTTTTCTGTCAGAAAGTGCATACAGCAGTGATGGGATGGGGCCACTATCATGATTTAAAAGGTGGTTTTGATTTTTGTAAATCAGCAAACTCTCATACGGGTCTAGCAAGTTGTTGGGAATGTTTTATAAACTTTAGATTTTCAAAACTGATTTTGTGGTTTGTGTTAATCATATGTTCAGCTACACTTCATCTTTCATGTCTTCCATATTTGTAGTGGCTTAAATGTTCTTTAAATCTGGTGGAAATACTATGTCTAGTTTGACCTATGTAAGCTTAATCACAATTGACACAGTTAATTTCGTATATGCCTGATTTTTCCATATGTAATGGTTTGTCTTTCGTGTTTCCTAAGAGGTTTCTTAATTTGGATTTGCTAGTGTGTGTGATTTGTGTTTCAAAAGTTTTAAATATGCTGTCTAAACCTTTAGTTAGTTTTGGGTAATAAGGTAGTTTAATATATATTTTTTGGTTTATCGCTCGTGAATGTGGTGGAATCTTTTAGTAACATGTTATTTTTGTGTTTTTTTCATAAATTGTCGATGGTGGATACAGTATATCCATATTCAATATCAATCTTCTTAATATACTTTAATTCCATTTGGTAATTTTCCAATGGGACATGTAGTAATCTATCAAAGCACGAAAGGTGGTGAGTTTGTGTTTGCGATGGTCGAAGGAGTTATTCGGGAGGTAGTTGCTCCTGTGAAAAGTGAGACTTAAATTAATGGATGGGAATAAACTCTTAAGGCTCATGAGGAAGTCATCTATTTTGCACCTACTGGTATCACACACTGTGAAAATGTCATCGACGTGCCTTAACCAAATCCTTGGAAAATAGGAAAATTTTGATTTACATATTTTTTCTAAGTTTGACAAATAAATTAGCAAGAAAAGGGGAAAGGGGGTTACCCATGGTGGTGCCCAAAATTTGTTTATAATATTCACTGTTGAATTGAAAAAAGTTTTGCCCCATGACAAGATTTGTGAGACGTAAATATTTTTCAACAATGGATGGTGTTATACTTTTGCTGGTTAGCCAATCTTTAAGTATTAAGATAGTTTCCGTGATTGGAATATTTGGGAATAGACTTGCCACATCAAAGGATACTAGAATTTCGTTATTACTCGGAATTAAGGTTTTCATTCAATCAAATTTGGTGTTATTTTTGATGGAATGTTCACTGAAGAAATTTAAATTAAGAAATTGGGAGTTGAGCCATTGGGATAGATAATAGGTAGGAGAATCAATAGCAGAGACAATTGGTCTCATGGAGATATCGGGTTTGTGTGTTTTCGGAAGACAATAAAGTTTAGGGATATGAGCTCTGGATTAAAACATTTCTATAGCTAAAAAAATTATTTTATTATTTTTGAAGACTAAATTCAAATCAGCATTTAATTGATGTAGAAATTTGTTTTTAATTAAAAAAAGAGAAAAATTTCAGATTTTTAAGTGAGAAATAAAACTGCCATAGCAATGAATCCACTGCTTTTGAATGGGAAACTTATTATTATATAGCATTGATATAATGCTTTTAAAAGGAATTTATAGACTATATATATTTCCAAATCTAAAAGAACTTTTTTAGTAGTTTTCCTTGCTAATTTGATGTCAATTTAAGCGGTTCCTGTCACAGAAAGTTGCCATTACTGCACTTGTGGCCACAGAAACTATTAAGTGATTATGCTAATGTAGTATTTGCTCTTATAACATGTGTTATATTATAATTTTGAGAATCTAAAATTGAGAAATCAAAAGTGCATGAAAAATGATCAGATCATAAAACTCATTGGGAGATATGGTTCAAGTTTGGGGAGTATGAAGGGACTGGATTGGTTTTGGTCCCTTTTGTACTGTTATTCATTTTGATGATGTTTGAGCTGTAGTTTGCAAAACTGCTGTGTAGAAATTGTTGAAGATGCACACATGTTTTAAAATATTATTTGTGGAAAAGTATGTAGCATACACTTTTTCTGAATTGTCTATGTCTGGGGTCGGCAACCTTTTTACCTACGAGGGCGCAATTTATATTACTGAGGACATGAAGGGCTCATAAGCAAGATCAGTTGATATCTCTCTGTATCAGTGGTCGGCAACCTCTTTATCTATGAGGGCGCAACTTTAATTATTGGGGGCGTGAAGTGAAGTAACAATAGTAGATGTGTACCAATATTTATTAAAATATTTTTGTATATATAAGAGAAAAACTATTAAAGAATTTATTATAAAAACATAAAAAATAAATCAATGTGAAACTTGGAACTGCATATCTTCAGCCAACTTGCTATAATTTGGCACATAACCCGAGATACCTGATCTTAGGCAGTTGTCTAAATTGTAATCGGTGAGTCTCGATCGGTACTTGGATTTCAAGTGTTTCATGCTTGAAAAAATGGACTCGCAAGTTTATGTTGAAGCACAGTAAGAATATATTTTTAGGGCACATTTTCTGAATAATGGATAGTGATTTTCGTCAACTAAATTCCAAAAGTTTTTATCATTTTTATGTGACCTTAAAATAATATCATTCTGCATATTTATTATTTCCATTTCTAAGTCCTCGGAGTTAAGGATATTAAAGTAAGTTCCAATATTAACAGACATATCAATGTCCATAAAATTGAATGGATTAGCAAAGAATGCTATTATGGGTTCTACTTCAGAAAACTGACGAAACCTAAAATTAAATTCCTTCGGGAGAGTTTCAGTGTGTTGTAAAAATGGTTCAGTGGTAACATTTTCATCAGTCAGACTCTCAATAATATATTTTAAATTCGGGAAATGTGATAATGAATTTCTCTCTAGATGAGACTTCCACAATACCAATTTACATTTGAATGCATCTACTGCACTTATCATTTTTGCAATGTGTTGATTTTTCCCTTGCATCTCCATATTCAGTTCGTTCAATTTTATAGTTATATCAACAAGAAATCCGAAATCCATCAACCAAGCTTTGTCATCCAACTGTGCATAATATTCATTTCTTGACCTGAGAAATTCCTTGACCTCCTTTATGAGATTTATAAACCTCACAAGTATTTTGCCTCTGCTGAGCCATCTAACTTCGGTATGTAAAAGGAGATCATCGAATTCGGCATCTTCACCTTGTAAAAGCAGTTTAAACAATCGGTGTTGCATTGGTACGGCTCTTATGGAATTTATTATTTTTGTTACTGTTTTCATGACATGCTGAAAATGAAGAACTTTTGCGCATAACATTTCTTGTTGTATAATGCAGTGATATGAAATAAATTTTGGAAAGAGAGGGTCTTCTTTACATAGCGCAATAAATCCATTTTTACAACCTGTCATCGAAGGTGCACTATCTGTAGTAATTGCGGTCAACTTTATTAATGGTATATTACTAAGAATTTTTTTTAGTTATTTCAAATTTTTATCTGAATAAATGTGTACAAATATCAGAAATTTTAAAATAATAAAGCTAAACACATTTACTTTTTTCATTTGTACTTTTTTTCTGATTTAGCTGCAGTTGAAAGTTCTACATCATTTTTAACAAACTGAAAAAAATTACAACATGACATATCAGAATTAATAGATGGGGATATGATCAATGCTTTCGTAGAAAATGTATACAATGTGAACACATCTAACCCCACATTAGATATGCTATTGACTCAGTAAATACAAAGTAACTTTAAAACTACCACAATAATATCCACATTTGATTAAATTATAGTATCCAATTCAATGAACCCATGAAATAATTTCCTTTTTAAATCTAATCTGCACTCATTTAATAGAGGCAATTCCAATATTGGTGGCGGTGTTTTAAAGGTACATCAACAGTATATCTATTAGCAATTATAATTTGAAGTTTCAGTATTAATATGTTTGATAGTTAAATGTGCATTTTGCCTTAGTAGAAGTGTATAACCTGTAAATATACCAGGTAGGAAAGTATAACGTGGAGTCTTATTATTCCATCCATATTAACCAGGATCAATGTTTAATACATTTTAGGTAATGTAGCATGCTAGTTAAAAAATAAAGTACAATTTAAAATACAGGAAAAAAACAGCGCCCTGTATAGAGTTCGTGGGGGACATGGGAAAGAAAGCAAAAATATGGAAAATCCTGTATAATACATGATGGTTGGCAACCCTACGTTATGAAGGGAATTACCGTTTTCCTTTGGAATGATAAAATCTTTCATTCGTGTCAGAATTTTGCCACTCTGAATACCTTGAAGTGGATGTGGGATAAGGACCAATCTATTCTCCAGCCGGAAAACCCTCAATATCAGTAAGTCTGCATATTCTTTCTGCCTACATTTGCAAGTTTTTGCCCATCCAATTTTTTTATGGATGATGATCAAGGTAGGTGTGCTGCTGATCATATTGAGAAGAAATGTTCGTCTTATATCTCAGGTTAACGAAGGAGTCTGGTGAAGGTATGATATGAATTTTAAAATACTCGTAGCTCGAGAGGCAGAAAAAAGTAATTCAGCCTTCGAAGAAGTATGGTATCCTTGAAGTCAACATACATCTTTGGCATAAAATTTAGAAAAATACAAGTGTGCTAATTCAACAAGTAAGGCGTATAGGAGGCCATCAAATGGAAGATTTAAAGAAGTTGAGAATCGTATTTTCGATTGAGTTTTAGAAATGCAAGGTGAAGGTTTTCCCATCACTTGTGAAGTGATAACGTTAAAGGCATTGGAAGTGGTGAGGGAGTTAAAAATTCCACGAAACAAATTTAAATCAAGCATGGGTGATAATAATGACTCAGAACCTGCTACAACTTTGAGTGATGAAGAGGAAGGAGAGGAAGAGAAATCAGTTTAAGTAGTTACCTAGTTAATTGAGTAAAACTTTCTACAAAACAAATTTAAAGCAAGCATGGGTGACTATGATGACACGGAACCTGCCTCAACTTCGAGCAATGAAGAGGAAGAGGAATCAGTTTAGGTAGTTACCTAGTTAATTGATTAAAACTTGCATGGCTACTATTATTATGCATTATATGTTTTCGGGTGAATGAAGAAGACTCTGGAAGTGAAACATTGGCTAGTCTAATTATAAGCTCAGGATTACCCTAAATACAGCACATGATATTATCAGTCTTTATTAATTATTTAAAGGTGAAATATAGAAAAATTTCACCATTTTATTGTTTGTTTTTTCCAGTATTTTCTTGAAAAACTTTCAAAATCTTAGGGGTCACGGTATATTCGTGTTAATACGGTATTCATGAAGACAGCTCGTATTTGGGTTGAGAGATCAAGGGTTGAAACCTAAGTGCCATTATACAAGATTTTAATTCATTTCATTGCTTTTTGTTCTCTATATTGAATGCATTAGAATATTTCATTAACATACTCAAAAACTTGTTAACTCAAATATTAGCAAGGTTTATTGTACAGTGTATGTACTGTACTATTTGTATATTTTATTTTTGCAGGGAATGAGAGAGAAAGGGAAGATGTGCTAATGGCAGAGTGGTTTACGCTAGTCAATAAGAAGAATGCTCTCCTAAGACGTCAGATGCAACTTAATATATTGTGAGTTATTAATCATCTGATTTTGATGTCTTAAGAAAGTAATACTTTTTATTTCTCACAATTTGTTTATTGTTTCTAGGGAGAAGGAAGACGATCTTGAGAGAAGGTTCGAGTTACTGAATAGAGAATTGAGAAGCATACTCTCAATGGAAGGTAAGTCATTGATGGTACATTTTACATGTAGACTTTTCTATTTGTTTTAAGCTTTTGCACATAAAAGATAAGTAAAACTGTTTTAATGGAAATATTTCCTTAAAAATGTTTTAATGAGCTTTGCAATAGACACAAGACTGGTAGGACTGAGTGCAGTTCAGCTGGGAAAAGTATCAAGGGGACCGGTTTTGGAAAATGTATTATCTTAAACACATTAGCAGCACTAAAGTAGCTGTTAAGGTGGTATTGCTTTGCTCTATCTTCTCTGTCATACTGTGATCATTTGTGCACGTATGAGGCAATGTGTGCTATGAATCCAAATGACACAATAAAATTATAAATTTTAACCCTTGCACATCTCTAAAAAATAAATGACCCAAAATACAGGTAACTCTCGTTTTACGAAAGTTACATATTACCAAAGAGTTTCCTTATAAAATCTTTATAACAATATTAGCTACAATATTAATTTCTATATTGAATAGTAATGTTTGATGAAAATTCATACATTGCAATTTGATCTCATTGTCATATTTATAAATTCATTTCACTGAAAAGTATAAAATAAAAATGTATACAAAACTTTTAATTTTTACTTTTTTATAAAGCACATTGAAAAGTGTCAAATAAATTTTTGGATCTAGAAAATATCTGGATTTTAAGGAAATTTTTCATTAGATATGATCATGAATCTCTTTATAAAAAGATGTATGGCATATGCTGATTAAACAAAAAATTTTCAGACTATTTATAATGTAGTGAATAATTTAATCAACATAAGCCATACACTTTTTTATAAAGAGATTCATGATCATATCTAATGAAAAATTTCCTTAAGATCCAAATATTTTCTGAGACCCAAAAATTTATTTGATACTTTTCAGCGTGCTTTATAAAAAAAATTAAAAATAAAGTTTTTTATATATTTTTATTAGGTTTAAATTTACGCAAGCACTTTATAAACATTCTATATTGTAATTAAAATAATTTATACTCCAGATGTTTCCCTTCTTTAAAAACTAAAATGTAAAAAATAGATAAAATCTGGATTTAGAAAACTTTCGGCTATTCGGCCTTTCTAAAGGCCGAAGCCAAATGGCAGATTTTGGCTGAATACCGAGGCCAAACTTTGGTGCATCACTAATAAATACACAACTATTTATTGGGTTATTAATGTGGAGCTTTTCAATTTTATTAAGGAAAATACATACCTATTGTTAATTTCTAAAAACAAGAAACAAAGTTGATGAAATGACGTTATGCATGTTCGCGTAAAGCTGAAACTAAATTTTGACATTTGAGAAGGAGAAAAAAATCCTGTACTTAACCAGGAATCGAATCCAGGTCTCCCCACTTGCCAGATAGGTGCTTTAACCAACTAAACTATCAAGCCAGCATGATTCTCCATTCTCGAATTGGGGTATTTACAGTAAGGAAGGGGTAGCTGAATAGTAAACCTTCAACACTAACTGTCTTAACAGGGGCATTTCTAAAAAGTTTCTCTGACGTGGTTGACCTGGAACCACTGATAAATGGCAGAGCCACTTTTGTTATACTAGTCACTACTTTCTGTTAAATTGCAGCAATTTTATTGTAAATTGCTGCCTAACTAGAAGTATCACTTCCAGAACTACTGGTTAAAATACTTCCTAGTAATGCATTTACTATCTCTGCATCAAACACAGCTTTCACATGAGGGCATTATGCCAAACTACTCAAAAATTTTGTGCAGACTCTCCAGAAAGAGGGAAAAATAAATTAGGGAGAGTTCTCCTCATTGACAAAAGATAGAGCCACTTCATGAATTTGAAGGTAAAAAGTTGATCCATGAAAAGGTCAGTGATGCATGGTGACCACAGCTGATTTTAAGGCCCAGAAAGTTTTATGACCATGGGGAGACAGTTGGGTAAAATATAATAGCTATAACCTTAATATGAGTTGTACATCATTTGATTTTAAAAAATGACCGACCTTATTGGGATCGCTTGACAAAAATTCATGCTGATTGAGTAGTGATAAATATTTTTCTTCATTAATACAGTCGTAGTTAACACAAAAATATTTCTATTATTCAAGATAGTTTTGCATTTATTATTCCCTTATTTTTGCTCTTGTTAGACTGGCAAAAAACCGAAGAGCAAAAAGTTCGAGAAAACCTTCTATTAGATGAGCTGGTGTCTATTGTCAACAAGAGAGATGAGCTTATCCATCAGTTAGACTCACAGGAAAAAGCGTAAGTCATATCATTACCAAAATTTTCCCATCCACCCATTAATGTAATTGAATTTGAACTTTTGTACTTAAATAGTTATTCTTTCATTCATTCATTTTCAACCAAAAGTATTATTATGACTAATATGCCTAGATGTATTCTAAAAGGAGTAACTATCAAAACTAGAAAATATTGTTTTGTGATTGCCTTGTTCATATGAAAATATTGGACATTAATCAAAGTAATTTTTGCTTTAAAGATTATATTCATTGCCCTATGGATGATTTTTATAAAAATTGTGATGCAATTATTTCAGGATTGAGGATGATGATGAGATAGAAAGAGATTTAAACAGAGCAGGAATTACACAGCGGAATCGGAATTGCATCCTCCAGTGAAGCCTTCCTGCTTGCGAGCTTAATTTTTATACACTTTATATATACTTCAAGGTAAGGAAATCTTTCAGTCATAGCATCTGCTATAAAAATAGAAATATTTATTAAAATACCAGTTGTTTATTGGCCATATTTTACTCAAATCACTATACAAGCCATGTTACAGCATTGGTATAATACATGCAATTTGTGCCATAGATATTGGCGTATTAAACTTGCTAGTACAGAGGCCAAAAAGTCACAGCTTAGAGAATTTGTTCCCAAAATGTCTTTTATATTTTTTCAAGATATATATATATGTTGAAATTTATATATATTTATTATAAAATTATGATAAGCAGTGCTGAACAATGCTTATGATGTACCTTTTACTTGTTTTAATAAATGGCACAAATGAGAACTTGCAATATAAAACCTTGCAATTTTTGTCAAATAAGACTGTTACAGATATTATATATCATTATGTAAAGTACTATCAATAAATAATGAAGTAGAGAGAAAAGGTAATAATCAAATGTCATAGAACATTCCATTTGCACAGCACTGAAGCAAATATAGTGGCATTTTGCTTTTTGTATTTTCCATAATTGCAACATAAATTGCATTGATTTCTAGATATATGATGATAAATACAGAAGTATTAGTCAGATATAGTATTTCTTCATTTATAAATCAGTCTTTGAACAATTACTGCAAGAGTATTTATGGAAAAAGGGTATCATAATAAAAATTTAAAGCTCTAGTCTTTGGCCTTTATTTTGATTTGATTGATTTTCAGTTTCCTTGTCCTGGTGCCAGGCCTTCGATGTGCGCCAAACCAATCTGCATGTGGCGTGCCTCTTGTGCAGGTTGCAGTAGACTGCCAAAGAAGACCTTTTTTTTGCTTTAATTCCCTTATAATTAACTGCCCTTCCACCTTTTTTATGCTGATTGTTCTCTCTAATTTCAAAAGGTTGTGTACATGGTTGTGTGTGTGCGCGTGTGCTATTTTTTGTGTTCATGCTGCTGAACACTTTAAAAACTCAATCCTTGACCTGGTGATCACTCGATTGCCCAAGCCAACGAAAGCCAAGTGCAGAGCTTTATTTTTTATTTGATATAGTTCCTCTCCTTTTTTTTAAAACAAAGGTAGTATTTAAAGTAGAATGCTAGACAATTTGTTTTAAGAGATGCACAATGTCATTTGTGTGAAGTTATCTAAATTCCTATTGCAATTACAAAACAAAAACTCATTCACAATGTTTATAATAAAAGTATTGTTGCTTTAAATATGTTTATTAATTCTTCACCTCAAATTAAAATTAGAGCAATATCACAATTTTAGTTCTTCTTGGTAAGCAATGGACAAAAGCCATGCTCTTTGGTCAATGGAAGAAGACAGTTTTTAGCTGACGACATTCCAATTAGGGTCACTAGCACCCCCTCCATAAGGGTTTCCATTGGCTGCTCCAGGTGCTTGCTTGTGTGCCAGATAGAGAAACACAATTGATGAAAGTGCACTGACCAGGAAGATGACATCAAACCAACGGTGGTAAAAATTAAATTGTAGTTCTCCAAGTACCTGGGAAATAATTATGCGGTACTCTGCAGGCATGTTCATGCGCATGAGTAGTACAGATGACACAAAATACATTCCCTGTAAAGATGGAATGGAGCATGTAAGAATTTTTTACACTAAGAGACCCTCTGGCAACAGAAGTATCTGATACATATTAATACATTAAATATTTGATTCTTAAGGGGATACCAGTTCAACAAGTACCTACACTATAAAAGTCTAGTTTATACAGTTTTTTTCTCACTACCTCGACAAAAATGGGAGCAATCCAAATGGAACTAGCTGGTATTGAAAATTTTGTTACTTATTTGTTTTCTATATTTGCAGGAAAATATACTCTTCATTACCGACACATTAAGTATCAATATGTTGAAGAGGTAAAAGGAACGATAGCTCAATAACTTGAAGTTATGAAATGCAATGTTGTGGGTTTTCAGTTAAATGACAAGTTATTTTAATACTGGATTTACTGTAAGTAATTTGACATTAACAGAAATTTAGCAGTCATTGAGTAGACTAACACTTTTATCCAGACATTTTACTACTTTGATAAAGTTAACCTCTTATTTAACAATATAAGATAAAAATGAATTTTTTAATATATTACATATTTAAAACTGGTTTACTAACACTATGGCCCAATAAGTGAAATTTTTCCAAATTCATACTTGATATAGACTAATGCTATTTTGACATACACCAAATGAAGGTTGGCATCAATCAAGCTGGAATTTATTGGCCCTTAAACATTATGTGGTACAATGTATGTACTGGCTAAAAGCACTCCTAAAACATCCAATGCTCTAGGTAATGTTAGGATTTCATGCCTTTGGAATATTTTGAAAACAGGCCACTTAAGGATTGAAAAACTTATTTGACTCAAGATTTCGAAACGTTTATGACTGAGCTGTGCCTGGCTCACCTCAGCTTTCTAAGGAGGGTTTTTCATTGCTTGACTGAATTGGAAACAAAGGAAGTATTGTATTTGTCCTCTTCAAAATGGATTAGGAAGTGAAAGTGGGAGGAACGGGAATTTCCTGATGGCATACACAATGGATCTTGGTTGTCTCTTAATTTTGGACCCCGTTGTATTATAAAAAAACTAAAAAATTACATAAGGTACTTCATCATCCTTTTTAGTACTTAGGTATTAATGATCCTACCCTTGCGCAGTGAGGAGCAAGATATGAAACTACAAGGTGCTGAAAGTGGCGAGATATGGAACCATGTGAAACTAACGTAGAGCTTTTGGCAGTAGTCTGTATATTTCTTTGAATGAAGATTGAACCAGTGTTGGATGCCTATGGGATCCTTTCTAAACCTACCTACCCTTCACGCCAGCAGAGATTGGGTGCCCGAAAAGTAATTGTCCTTTTGAGTTGAAGTTTTGATGTTAGTGATACGTAGTTTGAATATACATGCTACGTATTTGGGATGGACGTGTAGAGGTTCCCTCCACATAGTTCCACATCTTGCCACTTTCAGTGCCTTGTAGTTCCATATCTCACCCCTTAGGACTCTGTGCAAGGGTAGGATCGTTAATACTTAAGTACCTCCTTTTCCTCTAAAATGCTCTGTTTAAATCTATACACTAATTGCCAAATGTATGTTTGTCAGTTTGTTGCATGGGTGTAATGCATGGAAATCAGCTAAGAGCTTTATTAAACTACATTTTTTAAATTAGATAGAAATGCATTATGAACGCGGGGCTTAAACAGCTATAGCTGAAAGAATGGGTTTATTATTTTTTAAGACTAAATTCAAATCCATGCTGAATTGGCATAAAAATTTGCTTTTAATCAGAAAAAGATGCAAATTTAACAATGTAAAATATCAATTACCATGACAGCATGCCCAATGCTTTTGAATGGAAAGTGATAATCTATATTGTAATAGCATAGATTTAATGCTAATTCTAAAACAAGAAGTTCCGCATTCATTAAAAATAAATGTTACTCCTTTTAATATTGACACCTCCAGTCCTATATTGCAGAGAATACCTTCTGAAAAAGTGCTGTGTAATGTGAATCTGTATTATGTGAACCTAGCTTTACATAGTGAAAGGAAGATTGTGCTCCATACCACTTTGGTCATCCACTTCCAGGCGGGCCCTTCAAAATTTCTATTTCTTGCTCTGTAATCTGAAACCTCACATCCCAGGCCCAACCAAACCATATTAATATGAGCCATAATATGCATTATCTGAATTTTTGGCATTAAAAACTAACTACATGTAGCAATTGCATGTTTTAAGAGTCAGAGTTACAGGAGAGCCAGTTTTAATGAATATGCATTTTATAATTCAAATATTTATTAAATCATATTAAATTAGCTAGAAAATAACAGGTGAAGAAAGTGAACCATCAGAAGGGGTAGATCCCCATAAGGGGCTGAGGGCAGAGTTCCTAATATTTTATGATTTATGTATAGTTCAAGAGATACGAACATTTTCAAGAGTATATGTAATGATATTTCAATTACGGAATTAAATCTTGGCAGTGAGCAATGGGATTTGACATATAAATGTGATGTTTAAGGGTTAACAAACTGCAAACATTTTCTCATATAATAGGATAAAAAGTTGTTTTATAGATTTATTTTAATTAATACAATGTACATACCATAATCTGAGCCAATATCAAAACGATGATGTTGGAAGATTTACTACTGGATATAGCATAGAAGAACTGTAATAGGAAGAATCTCATTAATGAAGAGCATAAAGGTGCACTATAAAATCTGCAAACCTTGCAAATTTTGTTTGCATAATTAATAATAGAAAATTGATATTAAATGTGAAGTACCTTAGTCAGAGTTAGGAGGAGACCCCGAATAGATGTCACAACAATGCATCCAACCAGGAAAAAAGAGATGTGTTGTGACCAAAACGAGACATCCAGCCATGTTATTCCCAACCAATCAACAGCAATTTCCATGCCTCGGGTCACAGGATCCTTTTTACCCACACGATCAAAGACTATATTTATAGTTGACTGAAAAAAGAAAACAGAAAAATAAGAATAAATTTTTTATCTATATCACAAGAATTCATACAAATTCCTTGGATTGCATTTAATTAAATTAATATCATCATCATGCTGCTGTCCGAAGACAGGTTTTAGCTGAATCACTGCCTCCATATCTCTCTCTCTCTCTCCCTAGAAGCCTCTTTTATACCTCTAAGTACTATATTCCTGCTTTATATTCTCTAATATTCCTATTCTTTTTCTCCCTCTTCTTCCACTAATTTTGCCTTCTAAGATCGTCCTTTGTAAACACTGTCTTCTCAATATGTGCCCTATTTAATTTGCTTTTCTTTTCCTGATTGTTTTTATTAGCATCCTTTCTTCTCCCACCAGTTCTAATACTTCTTTGTTCCTCTTCCTCTGTCCATTTCACTTTCATCATTCTTCTCCATACCCACATCTCAAAACTTTCTAAATATTTTTCTTCCTTTCTCCTTACCGTCCACGTCTCTGCACCATAAAGAGCTATGCTCCATATGTAGCATTTTGCTAATTTCTCCATTTCTCAATTTATTTTCTTGCTTGTGAGAAGCTCCTTCTTCTCGTTAAATGCTGCTTTTGCCATTGCAATCCTACTTCTGATGTCCTGTGTACTACATCCATCCTGCACTAAAATACTGCCCAGATATTTGAAACTACTTACTTGTTCCAATTTTTGGCCATTTACCATTATATTTAATTACGTTCCTTTGAAACCACCATGACTTTCGTTTTTTCGGCATTGATCTTCATTCCATATTGTTGGCCAACCTCCACTAGTCTGTCTGTCATCCTCTGAAGTTCTTTCTTGTCTTCTGCTATTAATCCCTGATCATCTGCGTATTTAATGGTAATACTTTCACCTCCTATCTTAAATCCTTTCTCTTTCATCAATGCTTCTTCTGTTATTATTTCTGCATAAATATTAAATATCGCTGGTGAAATAGGACATCCCTGCCTCACTCCCCTCCTTATTGAAGTACTTTGTTTCTTCTCCTTCGACCCTGACTAATCTTTTGATCTAAGTAAAGGTTTTTAAGCAATCTTTTATCTTTCCAATCTATTCCATTTTTATTTAAAATGCTCAACATTTTATCCCATTTCACTCGGTCAAAAGTACATATCAGTATTGACTTCTAGCGCTCTTTCTATCATCATCCTCATACATCCTATAACATATCTTGTCCCTCTTCCTCTTCTGAAACCAAACTGATTATCTTGCTAATATAACATCTAAATGTAAGCATTTTTATTTTTTAACTCAATGTCACATTGGTCCAAAATATCAATGAATGCACTTCATTCACAAGTCTGTCATGAAAAATTTTTCATTCACTTACAATAAAAATCTTCCAGAGGCAATATAGTGAGAAAAAATATCCAAGGAAATTGAAGTACTTTCCCTTCCAAGTTGCAGCCCACTCAATTCTCTCTTGAGCATTGTGCATATCATGTGCTTCAAGAAATAGCTGCCTGCTAAGCTCTTCCAGGCCTTCCACCTCTAACTTCAGCTGCCCTATATCTATAAAACAATGTCAAGGATACAACACAAGAAGTTCATACAATACTTATGTTTATTGCTCAGTAGATAAAAGACATTCACTTGATGTATTCCTCAGTTATCTTACTTAATGATGATGATGATAGTCAATGATGGATAGGCATTTAATGATCACTTGTTTTCAAATTTCATAAAATTCTTTAGTTTTAGTGATAATAGAAATTATTTCAAATATACACGTGATTTCTACAACTTAATTTTATTTTGATAATTATAATCTATGCTAAAGGTAGCTACAATAACAACTGAAGTTTTTTGCGGCAGTTGGTATGGAGTTAGGCAACATCTATAATGATGTTCATGATTATTGGGAATAATTTTGAAAAAGAAAAATTCTGCTATGACCGGGAATCAAACCTGTCTCTTCCATTTGCTGGGCAGATATTTTACCACTGAACTACCATAGCAGATTTTTTCCTGTTGCTGAACGTGGGTGTTTTTCTTAGTTGGGTTCAGGCTATCCAAGCTAGTATCAACCAGTAGTTAAGTGGTAGAATATCCACCCGGCAAGTGGAAGATCCGGCTTCAATTCCTGATCATAGCAGAATTTTTTCGTTTCAAATTATTCACAAAATTACAGCTTATGCCTATCTGCATAGGATCTTTAGATCATAAGAGTTCATCAATTTCTAGCTTTGGCAATCTCACCATTTGAGAGGGAGGAGTTTTCTTCAATCTATCTCTTGGAGGATGGTTGGTTGATACTAGCTTGGCTAGCCCGGAACCAACTAAGAAAAACACCTGCATTCAGAAATGGGAAAAATTATCTGCTACAGTACTTCAGTGGTAGAATATCTGCCCAGCAAGTGGAAGACCCAGGTTTGATTCCCGGTCATAGCAGAATTTTTCCTTTTCAAAATGATTCCCAATAATCATGAACATCATTATAGACATTGCATAACTCCTTTGACCTCTTAAAATGTGATTTGGTGTTTAATTTTTAAATTCTTGCTTTTCAGCATAGAGATGAGCTACCAGAGTCCATTTACAATTGAGGGGTATTAATAATGAGTATTTAGATCACTATACCCATGCTATGAAAGATGTATCATAAAAATTGTTGTCAAATCATTCTCTATGCTGAAAACAATGGCAACGATATTTGATAATTAAAAATACTTAGGACTAAATATGTAAATAATACAACAAAAGTAAATGTAATAAATATAACATATTTGTTTCATATTGCTTACATATTTCTTACTCTACTAGGAAGCAAAGAACTTTTGGGATTGTATTTGATGCTTCAGCAAAAATCTTTACATTTCCTCTACCAATTTAGTTTATTTTGGTACAAATAGATTGTTAAGAGTCCAACATGACATAAAAATAACTTCTCTGATGAAAATCTTGCTAATAAATTTAGCAATAATGATGATTTAAAAATAATCTTAAACAGAAGACTAAATATTATTATTATTTGTAACAAGATACATAATTGGATGATATAAGGATACTCTCTTCATTAGATTTTGATGTTGTAACAGATCGCAAGAATCCCCATATCCCCGTAGAAGATTCATCTGCTTGTTTTTCTGAAGATGAATTTGCAGTGAATCCTGCACCCCTACGCCAAGATCCTGCATCACCACGCCTTCTGCTATTTGCCAATGCAATACGTTTCTTTTTGGCAACTATCATGTCTAGAGTAAGCATCAGTCTTCTTTCAGTTCCATGAACATCAGATGGCGTTACTGGTCTGTAGGAAACAGAGTAATTTTAATGAAAACAATATGATTAGGTAAATTATAGGAATTGCTCTCTCAGTTTTGGATGCAGTAGTAATTTTAGCATCCATTACTTTATAATATTAAAACAATTGCCTGGACCAATTCCAAATGAATTTTAAAGCTTATCTCATAGCACATGTAACTCCTATCACTTTTAACTTATTAACTACTTTTAGTTATCTTGAAAGTAGCCATCCTCTGTGGTGATTCCTCAATCACCAATTTTAACTGAACTATAATAGGAGTTCTTTCTAAGTTTTCTATCTCATAGTAGATGTTTTGAGCTGACCCAATGCAATCTGTACAATCCAAGGGCTTTCTCTTGATCTTTTCATATCCCTTCCCTTCTTTTGAGAAATCTAAAAATCCTTTTCCCTACCTGTCTTTCCTAACATTCTCCCTTCTATGCCTTATTTCAGCAGACTTGTCTTTCAAAATTTGACCCATTTCTTATGTCCTTCACTTATTACTCTAATTTATACCTATATCTACATCTTTCCATGCTTCTTAAGTATTTCTTCAGCATAAATATTAAATACTAGAGGCTCCTCCTCTATGCATGTCAATCCTGTGCCTAGCGGAGCGAGGCAAATTCATCTGCTGCCCATGTGCAACTCTGAACCATCTCTTTTTGACAGAGATTTAAGTTAGAAAATTATATTACCTCTATTTTTGGGCTTATCTCTCCCTTCCTCCCATTCCCTCTCTCAATCTACCTCCCTATATCCTTCCCACCAAACCTCCCCCTTTCCCACTCCCTTTCCTCTCCGTTATCCCAATATGGTACAAACAAAGAACGAACTGAAAAGAGTCAAAAGTTGAGTGTGAAAAAATGAGCAGCATTGACAAAAACAAACCCTGTGGTAAGGAGAACATATAGTCTACAGTCTGCATCAAAGCATTTGTTGCAAGTTGATTAGGTCAAAATCAATAATTCATTATGGCATCCTTAATTATTATTGAAAGCAGCAAGCCAATGCAATCGTTAATTAGATTGCCATTTCCCTTTAAAAAAAGCCTTGAGCTCATTGCCATGGCAGTTAGAATTTTTCATTGTTGTTCCTCAGAAAAATATGCTTTCTTTGTGATTAAAAACAAACTTTTATGCTAATTCGGCAGGGATTTGAATTTTGTCTTAAAAAATTAAACTTGCCATTCTTTCATCTATAATACTGTTTTTATCCTGAGTTCATATCTCATTGTCAATTTTAAGTAATTGAAAAAAGCATAATTAGAATGCCCTGCACTGAATCCAATGCTTTTCTTAAGGGTTATTGAAATGGAACAATGGGATCAAAAAAGACTTCCTTAAAATGCAAATGTTTGGAATTTTCTATTTTTCCTATTGGTTGTGACCTATGACCGACCAGCCTGCAAAATTTCAGATCTCTAGCCCTTCTAGATTAGAATGTGGCAAGGGACACCTAGGAGGGTTCATACACAAGATTTTTATAGAGAAAAATAGTGCCTAGTTCCTAGTGTCATCCAATCTGATTCTTCCTCTCCTACTACTGCCTGTGCAGTCTGATTCAAATACAGGTTTTTGATTAACATCTATTTCACCAGTCCTATTATCCTCAATACTTTTGACAGCCTACATCATAAAATCTGATCAAAAACCTTTTCGAAATCACTCAAGCTTTCAAATACATCCTGGCTGTATTCAACATTTTTTTAATAGCCCTCATTATCCCTACTCCATCTCTGGCACCATGTCCTTTCCAAAGCCCAAACTGATTTTCACTCATAGCTTCTAGATTTCAGTTAAAAATTATGAGAACACCTTCGACTGCATGTGAAATAAATTTGATGGTTCTATAATCTTGGCTTTCTTTTCTACTGGATATTTTCTTAGCTGGTATTCCTAGGTGAACATCGCTGTATTATACATTTTCCTCCTCTCAAGGGCTGTAGCATGAAAATCTAGTCTGAGAAAAAAACAAAATGCAGCCCCTGGTCATGACTCAGGAGTACAAACTGGCTGTGATAGTGCTATAGCGCTGTCCATGGAAAAGTGCCATCTGAGGTGATTGCCTTTCAAACTTACCTTATACCACGGTTCTTCTACTCTGTTAATCAAATCGGTCTTCAGATTTTTTCAATATATAATCTCAGCATAGTCTGTCCATCTTTCCTTCAGATACTCTGGCTCAATTAAAAACTCATCGTTTTTGTCTTTAATTGCCACCTATGTATTTCCCTTCTTGTTTCCTGTAAACTCCCTAAGAGTTACTGAATGCGAATTAGGATATGTTGTAATTTGCTTTATAGCTAGAGGAATTGCATGAATGATTTACTTGATGGGGCACTGGATAAATAACACATGAAATTTAAGTAGCAGAACTTCCATGCCTAACAATAGGTCAAGTATGTAAAGACAACTAACTCACCTCATGAAATATGTCATTGATGTGTACGGGTAATTTACTGCACCAAATCCAGACAGAAGTGCCATAACAGTGACACCAATTACTCCAATGCGACTGACTCCTTGCTCTATTGAGAAAATGCCTGGGCCAGAGTTGCTTGAATGCCTCCACCAATCCCAAGGCCAAAACCACCATAACCAACTCCAGGTAGTGGGTTGCGGAGGTTCTTTCTTGGTGCTAAGGATGGGAAATGGATCTCCAATGCGCCAAAATGAATAAAGGTACACCAACCATGTAAGTAGAGTGAGAGGGCGCACTAGGCTGGCACGAACTGAAAAATTTGAAAGACAACTGCAATAATTATATTCACAATAACGATACGTTTGCGATTTGACGTCATCGTTCATAATTCGACTATTTATTATTAGGACTTACCGAAACGTAAATTGTTCACAATAATATATCCAATGTAAAACGGGATAAGGACAATCACTACGAATAACATAGAATACAGCCCAACATTCCAGTGGAAGTACCTTGAACTAAAATATTTTATTTAGTATTTGGTATCCTTTGACAAAAATATTGAGAAGATATAATCAAGATGTACCTTGAGTTTAAGATTCCAAGTATTTCAAAAATTATTAGCTCGAACATTGTACAGGAGAGCGAAAAGGTGCAAGAAAATATCAACTGTACCAATGTATGATGTACTTCATAATCCCTGAATAATTTTTTTACGAAGAAAACCCATCCCCCAACAAAAAATATCACCTGAAACACAAAAAACGTACATCAACCTTATAGGACCATATTTATGCATTGAATAGATGAAGAATACAGGAGGAAGTAAACTAGATCTTGTCTATAAAATCTAACGCCACATCAAACCTTAGTTGCACGAATAATACAGACAAGTATCCAAAAAAAGGATTTAAAACAATCAACGGTGGCCACGTACTTGAGATATTAGCATAATAACCGTGTCTTCTATAAACCCCATCGTGGGGAGCTATTTATTCGTTTTCCTTGATATATGTTTCACTTCTTGTGTAGCGGGTAAAAGAAGCAGCGCACCATCACCGTCATATATTTAGTTACACCATTCGACTCCTGAGGTCTCCAGTCATTTCCGATGTATCGATAGTCGGAGTGACCAACAACAGAGTTGTAATGTGTCGAAAGGTTATTCGTTACAAATTATGCGAAAAATACGCCAACGTAAAAATATTTAGGTAATTTGAAATACATCGTATTTTATCATAATCAGCATTTTTAATGGCATATAACGGTATAGATATGTGATAAATGATACTTTTCACGCTGCTGCCCATTCCTCATCAATCAACAGCCGAAAAAGTAACTGAATACGAGAAAAACCGCGTCATGAAGTGGCGAGATATGGAACTGTGTGGTGGTTACGTATATTAATTAAATAAATATTTTAGTTATCGTAATGGCCTATTTTTTAGGTAATTTGCAATAAATAACGTTTCGACATATTATAAATGTAATGTTGGTCATTCCGACTATCGATATATCGTATATATCGTAACTTGAAAGACATTCTAGTTACATGAAAGTAATTTAAATTTGTTGCGGTAAAAGAAAATTCCAAATGTTGTAGAGTTAAGTGGTTGAGTTAACAGATGCCCATAGGCGTAGTGCAATGCAGTCTACGAGCAAAAAGTGGAAGTTCTTAAAACCACAGGAAGAATCATCCTGGGAGGAGGACAAACAAGATTTAGATACGAACCAAACAACTACATTCATTTATAACCCGCATTTATCACTATCATTGGAGCAACAAAGGCAAAGATTACCAATATTTCAAAATCGTAGTCATATAATTTACTTGATAGAGAAATATCAAACATTAGTTCTTGTTGGCGAAACTGGATCCGGAAAAAGCACCCAAATTCCACAGGTAAACTGCTTTACACTATTAAAATACTTTCATCTCTTCTTGATTCAGAAGTACTTACGAAAACTACCGCGAAGTAGTATAATTTAATTTTATAAGAAGACGTATGTTTTATGAATGTGATATTTTACAAATAATGCGAATGTCTGTAAATATCCAGAACTTGATGTTTGAAAACGCCTCAACGAGTTACTTTTTCCTCTTCCACAATATTGATAACATAAAGGAAGCTTCATTGTAAACACTAAATCAGTCGGTGTATTTCAAAAAATAAATTTAGATGCACATACCGGCATACATCCTCATAACAATCGTCTCTTTATTATTGAACATTTGGCAGAGTTAACTGAAGGCTCAACCGAGAAAATGATTTATTGCGAATTTTTTGAATAAATCATTCAATTTTTTGCCACTTTTGAACTCTGTTTGAATTATCACTATAACAGTATTTGCTGGAAGCAGGATGGGCTGAAGATGGTAAAACAATTGGCATTACTGAACCTAGAAGAGTTGCGGCTACTACTCTTGCCAATAGAGTTGCGGAAGAAAAAGGAAGTCCACTGGGAGAAGTTGTTGGTTATAGCATTAGATTTGATGATTGCTTTGATTCAGAAACTACCAAAGTCAAGGTAAACATCTATATTCATCACTAATTGATTTTTAAACCGTATATATGTAGAATACTTATTAGCTTATTTTGATTTAATTTTATTTAATATTTCAGTATATGACAGAGGGAATTCTTATGAGGGAAATTATGGCAGATCCTCTTTTACGTAATTACTGTGTTATAATTTTGGATGAAGTCCATGAAAGAACACTTAATACAGATATGCTTATGGGATTGCTGAAAAAAATTCTTAAAGTAAGCTATTACATATTTTATAAAATTGTATTCCAATAAGGCTTGCAGAGACAAGTAATGAGTTTTCTTTTCAGAAAAATAAAAGATTGAAGCTTATTATATCTTCTGCAACTGTGGATGCAGAACATTTGAGAAATTTTTTCAACTATAATACAGGAAAAACTGAAAATGAAGATACATCAGTCGTCATGAGTGTTGAAGGCCGACAGTATCCTGTTGATATTCATTATGTTCAAGGTAATTTATGTTGCTTCGAAGATCTGTGATGATTTTGTTGCTTAAATTTTAATGCAGTCATGAATGCATGCATTAGAAGTCATACAAGGAAGGTTCCATTATTTATTCCAACAAAAAATGAATGAAATTAATACTTGTATTTTCATGCAAACTGTTGAATCTTTGCATGTGAGGAACAAATGTTGCAGATTATACTGTATTTTTAAAGCATTTCCTTGATTCCCCAGATAACATTTGTAATTGCCTAGAAGTACAAAGATATTGGATTTAAGTAACTTGGCATTTATTTTGCAAATTGTCACTTTCTGAAATAAGTAGCATTTTTATTTCAAGACATTAAATGGTAATGGTTTCTATAATTGTTTCTCATGAAAATTGTATTATTCTTTGAAGAACCTATACCTGATTATGTGATGGGTGTGGTAGACAGTGTAATGAAAATTCATGTTTCTGAACCAAGAGGAGACATTCTGGCCTTTCTAACTGGAATGGAGGAAGTTGATAGAGCTACATCACTGCTTTTGGAGCAAGCTCGGACTTTAAGCAAGGATGGCTGTAAGTTATTTTCAGCATGCATTCATTGAGCTTTATGATCAACTTCCCATTTTTTTATTAATGCTAATTATTTGTGAATTATACTAAAATTCTTGTCTCTATTATCATTTTAAAAGCAATTGCTTTTTACTTAATAAATCTTTTTCTAGCAAAACTGCTAGTTTTGCCTTTGTATGGGTCTCTGCCTTACTCAGAGCAACTGAAAGCTTTCCGTTTTACTCCGAAAGGATTGCGTAAAGTTGTTGTCGCCACAAATATAGCTGAGACTTCAGTTACAATACCTGGAATTGTGTATGGTAAGTGTTGAGTTTAATTTTCTTTGGATCATTCCATATTAAATCAACCACTTCAAATGCATAAATATTCAAATATCATTACTTTTGTTTATATTTTATTTATATTCATGGAGCTACATAATGATTTAAAATACATAGATGTTTAAGTGTATTTATTTGAACAGCAGTAAATGTAAGTTCAAGTTATCTTTTAACAAATTCTGAACATATATTTTTAAGGAAAGAGTTATTGGCTGCATTTAATTACTTTTTAAATTTTCAAGTGGTGGACTGTGGCTTTGTAAAACTCAGATGGTACAACACTTCCACTAATGTTGACTCTCTGGTGGTTGTGCCCGAGTCCAAGGCATCAGCTAATCAACGATCAGGAAGAGCTGGTAGGGTGCAGTCAGGGAAGGCATATAGGTATTGTTACATATTATTTATATTTATATTATACATATATTATTTGTTGCATATTATGAGTTCATGTAGCTAATTGTAAGACATTGTTGGAAAATTTAAATTGTAGCTAAGTAATGTATCTATTAAAACAGTCTTGAAGAGCATGGTGGAAATTTAGAAACTAAGTTTACCATTTTCTTTCAATATACAAGACTGATACTGGATGACCTTCCATTTCATGGGGGATATATTCCTAGAGATTGCTCTGAATAGGAACCCCACAATAGGGGAACTCATCATAACAGGACGCAGCTCAAGACCATTAAAATCTTGTACCCAAAGACCTACATTTTAAGGCAAATATCATATAAGTTGACCCAGTAATGATCTTTAACCTTTATCTTACGAATGGGCCAATATTGGCCTGCAGAATATACCCGCTCTCTAATGAATGGACCAATATTGGCCCTCTGGGTCCGAAAATTCCTACAGAGGTTGTACGTGTTGTAGAGTCGGCCAAGTAGGGGGATAAGAAGGTATTTCATATCTTTCTAATATCCCTAAGCCTAAAAGTTTTGGTCAGGGGGTGAGTAAGTAAGCACTTCTGAAAATTGTTTACTCGTTAGATGTTGGCCTCAGTGCTCAGACCCTTCTCGGAACTCGAGATGTAATAAACACAAACCCATGAGTAAGCTCTAACCCAGAGACTCTCCCTATATTTTTGTTTTCCTTTTATACAACTATATTTTATGATTCTGCTTCTTCAGTCTTTTTTAGCCCACCAAATAGTGTGGCAGTAGGCTAAGGCATGAGCGATTATCGAAGTTTCCATTTTCGTATTTTCGTAATATTTTTTGTTAGTAATTCTACTTTTGTTGTTGTTGTCATTATTCTATTGTTGTTTCTGTTATTATTATTAGCCGTAATTTTTTAAATGGCTCCTAAACGTAAAATGATGCATGAAGAGATAGAGGAAATCATTTTCGATTCCGATTCTGATGCATATGAAAAAGAAGGTATGGAAAGCAGCAGCGATGGCGAGGAGGAGTCTAAGGAAGATGTCTTGACAAGGAGTGGTGATTCACCTAAATGGAGATCTCCACATGAAGGCCAAAGACGAAACATTGGTATGCATCCTTTTACTGCCAGGCCGAGAGGAATGAACGCTTATGCTATTATTGTGTTAGCATTTTATTGCATTCATCCAAATTTGAGTACCAATACTATATTTCGACATGTTTCTTCCCTCTAATTAGTTATGTACGAGGCAAAAAAAGTTGCAGAAGAAAAAGGACTAGTTGAGCATACATATCGTTATTACATATGCATTCTATTTATTATTTATCCCATTAAATTAAAATATCATCTTGCTGTTAAGTTTAAGTAAGTACTATCGATAAAGGGTATCTATCTGTGCGGTGCACTCTGACAGATTTAATTAATATGACTGCCGAGTTCATGCAGGGCACATTTATCTGTATAGGTCTTGAAGCAATTATTTATATTTTAGAACATCCAAATTTATTTTATGAATTAAGTTTATCTAAAATGTTAATTTAACTTATCACAAGTAATATTTTCTGTAAATGTTGCCAGATATGGCTTAATTGCAGCTGGTAATGATGCACGAAGTGGCCCTTCCTAAATGCCATGGTGAACTAAAATAATTTTTCCCTAGAAAATCTAAAAAAACTGGGGCACGTCTTATACCCTGGTGTATCTTATATGCCAAAAAATACGGCTATTATTACAATTATTCCCTTCTATTGTAATTGTTGCGTATAGTTCCGCACTTGCTCTAATCTTAGTTACATTCTTATAGTTGTGTCTGATTGTTGATTCATTAACTCTGCTGTTTTACAAGGTATTGCAAAACTTGATACCCTCTCTATTTTATCTGAAGCTTAAATTTTCTGACCCAAAGACATCGCATTTCTCAATTTATTTGCTTACATTAACACAAAATACATAATCCCATATTACCTCCCTTACACACATGGGCTAAATAGGTTTTTCAATAACAATGGTTTCAAATTAACATACATAAACTAGAACAAACTAAGTAATTTTTTAGGCCATGCTAAAGACCAAGTACTTGATCATGACAAATCCAGGGTTTATAAAATACAATGTAGTCCAGAGCTCGACATCCTTGGCGCCAGGTCGCCATGGCACCTAGATATTGTATATGCTTGCTGTAGTTAGGTTATGGTTATACTGTAGTCATATTGTCTTATTGGGCTCGCCAGCTGGAGCTGCAAAATAGAATACAGGCAACTCTCGTTCAACGAACAACATGCATTCCTGAAAAGCATTCATAAAATAGAAATTCGTTGAATGATCATGATTTTTTCATTGACTTCCCCGTTAAAACTACAGGTGCATTCCAGACAAAAGGTTTTTACTCTTGAACTTATAATTTTTAGCTATTAAAATGTCTGTCAAAGCAAGTACAATATTGGATCAACTGGAAAACCGAAGCAACAACAATCAAACATAGAAGTATGTACAGTGCCATCTATTGTATGATAATTAGTTTTTTAAATGCTATTTTGTTGGTCTAACACTGTAAGGAAGTTTTATTAAATTTCTTTCATTTCATATGGCAAATTCTCAGGCTTTTCACAGAGGAAGCATTTGACACTCAACTTGAGGAAGCCACTCCTCCTGAGATGCAACGAAGTGACCTCTCTGGTGCAGTGCTTCAGCTGAAGGCTCTTGGTATAGACTCAATTCTTCGATTTAATTTCCCTTCACCACCTCCGGCGGGTAACTTTCTTGCTGCTGTTGAGCTATGCTACGCACTTGGTGCCATTGGTGACAGTGGTGAGCTCACCTCACCTTTAGGGACCACTATGGCTGAACTACCTCTACCACCACTTTTTGCCAAGGCTCTTGTGATATCAGGTGAAATTCATGTATTATTTGATATTATTGACCCTTTAACTGGGCATGATGGGTTAATTCTTCATGCAGAATCTGTAAAGAAATTCTGGTTAATCTTATGCCTATACACCCACTCTCCGCATAAATGCTGTTCTGCACCAATGCTGAAAATAATTTAATACCTTTTTTTGAATTGCACTCGACCGTTCCACAATAATACTTCCAAATTTCTGATATAATGAGCAAAACACACTGCCTAACACCTCTGTGCATCTACAACACAGCAGACGACAGTAGTCTTTTCAATTGCTTGATGGTTCTGTGTTAATTTCTTGATATTTCTGTCATTCAAAAAATAGAGAACTTTATTTTAAATCAATTTTTATTTTTATATAATAAGTGATGGCGGCAGCCAAACTCATGTATTTTTAGTGAAGAGAAGAAAAAGAGGAAAAGTTTAACTCTTGAGGTTAAATAGGAAGTTTTAAGGTGACAAAAAGCTGGAGAGCGCCAACATGAATTTTGTAAAGCTTGAAGTCAATGGACGAGGCCATGATTTTGTGGAATTCCATAATGAAACCAAAAATAACAGTACAAAAAATATTTTTAGTAACTTTGGCTAATTTCACACCAATGAATAAAAACAGCCGATTTTGGTGAATAATCATGATCATCAGGTAATAATGGTGATTATTCACTGAAGCTGGTTGTTTTTATTCATTTGTGTGAAATTAGCCAAAGTTATTAAAATTATTGTTTGTACTGTTATTTTTGGTTTGTGAGGCTTTATCTCTGGCAAGTTTTAAGGTAAAGGACAATAATGAAAAATGCCAGAAAACATGCCTTCATCCCAGCATTCCACCCATTTAAATAAAGTATGCTTTGTTCTTTAATTTTTTGTGTCATGTGTGCATCCTTTCCTAGTTTGTATTTTTTGTTTATTGTTTCCATTGCAATTATTGAGGTTTTTAATGTAATACCTAGATATTTGAATTCTTCCTTTATTTTGATCTCATTCCATGTACCTTTGTTTATTAAGCACATTATTTTTTTATGAATTGATTCGATACAAATATCTATCGAAAGTCTCGGTATATAACATCTTTTTCATTTTTTGGTATTATTTGTTCATATTCTAATATCTAGTAGACAGGTATTCTTCTTATACTCTAATTTCTATTCCTTAATGCTCCTGCTTGATTTATTCAACATGAGATAGATATCTATTTTGTAAAGTTAGTGATTGTGCTAATTTTTGAGCTTTCAGTTTAATGATCTCCAGCAACACAGGTTTTCTGTCTGTTCTTTGAGTATGCACAATTTTTGTTTTCTTCTTCTAATTCATGAAATCAACATTGTTTGAGTCCACTAAATGATTTCTGTGTTGTGTTAGCATCTTCTTAGCATAATGCACCACTATTAGCTTAAAATTTCTATCAAAACGTTGTCTTAAACATTGTTATACATTTCCTATTACAGAGTTGTCTTTCTTCTCTACAAGATCTGTCATTTCAGTCTTAAGATTTGGGGCAACTTATACTGTTAAAAATAATAACTCACCTCACCTCATGTTAAAACTTGGCAAAGTTTGTACTAATCTCATAGAGGCTATACTCTTCAAACTGCAGATGTACTTGTCTGCCACTGGTGCACCAGTCAAAAAGTAACAAATGTGTTTAAATTGTAACAAGACACGTGTAAAACTCTGGCCATTTTCGACACCATATATGTATATCAAGTTTCCTACCGAGCCGATTACAAGTTCTGACTTAGGTTTGTCAACACTCCCCTTCCACCAGTACCTAGGAGGTGGAAAGCCACTCGTTAGCACATTGTGAATTTGAAGAATATGAATAAATGTATTTTATTAAGAAATTAAATGTAATGTATTGTGTATGTATAAATAAATGTGTTTTCATGGACATAAAATCATAATCAGGATGTTCCGTGCATTGTTTAAAACTTTGTACTCGATTTTAAGATGATCACTAATTTTTTGTGCTGAAATTTTTGGAAAAAGCCTTGTCTTCCTTTTGGGTTAATATGGTAAACTTATATATGCTCTATGCTTGTCAATTAGGAAAAGACAAAGAAGATAAAAATTTGACAAGTAAAGAAAATGATAAATCTTCTTTAATTTTTATTTCTTATTTGATATTTTATATTTCTGTGTTCAATATTGCACAATTTTAACACTGCTGCATTTGCTATATAAGAAATGAGTCTTAGCTTATCACAGCTAACCTATTCAGTTGTTGTTTTCTGATATCTGAGCAATTCTGAAAACTGGTAACTTCCAGGGATTCTGGGTTTTAGAGGTTTTGCACTATACGATTCAATTATACATTACTCAGTCAATTTTTGTAGGTTTTATGTTTGCAATTTAACTCATTCAGACAAAAATGGTTGCATAGAATAAATTATACTTATTTTCACCTGCTGCATGCAGTACAGGCTGCTCATTTGCTAAAGCCCATGAAACACTGAGATATCCTCTCAATCATAAAACAAGTACTTCTTGCATACATATTAAAATGTAGTGACACTGGGATGCCAATGGAGGATGGCTTGGGAGGAGTGGTAAGGGAGATGCTCACATGATGCAATACTCTTGTCTCTTTGACTCCTACTCTGTTCATGAGCATGATGTAAATCTTTTTGCAATTATGTAAAAAGTAAAGGAAGTGAAATGAGTGCTGAGAATAGTGAAAAAATGTTTATCCTCTTCCCTCTATTTTTTGCATAGTCTTTGGTTGTCTATATTTATGGCTTCTGTGTTCTCACCCTTTTCTAGGAGTGTAATGACCATGAATATTTAGGGACTATTGTTTACTGCTTTGCTATTTACAATACAGTTTTAGATTTTAAGAGTTTAAATATAACTAATATATCCAGTTATTCACTGTTTTCTTGCGATGCCTGTTTGATGCGCCATGCTGAGAACCATTGAATTTTCAGCAGGAGCAGTTTTTGATTTGATTATTAGCTTAGGGAGAGTTGTAAATAAAAACAGTTATTGAAATTGATTTTAAAATCAAGGAATTAGGAATAGTCTTCATGTTGAAGGTAAAATGTTTCTAGCTGTTTAAACATTTTATTATTCGGAGGCTTGTGTACCATTAAAATTGCGTTTCTTTGTCATGCAGGGGAGTTTGGTTGCTCTGAAGAGATGCTGTCAATCCTGTCAATGCTGCAAGTGCAGAATGTATTTGTACGGGCACATGGCGAGCTTGCTGCAAAGGCACGGATGGCTAAACGCAAGTTTGAGGTTTCAGAAGGAGATTTGTTAACATACTTGAATGTGTTTGAGGCTTCTCAGAAGAAAAATCATTCGAAAGAATGGTGTAGGGAAAATTTTCTCAACTGGAGAGGAATATTTCGAGCTGCGGAAGTGCGGAGGTCCATGAGACGACTCCTGGAGCGTTTTAAAGTTCCAACTGTCTCTTGTAAAGGTATTGTTTATTTATTGACTTCTTATTAAAGAACTAGTATAAAAGCCCCTCAATATGATGGTAAGGAATATATTATTTATGGTGAATAATAACTTGTAATTATTGAGTAAGAGCCAGTATAAAATTTGCCAAAATAGAGATTTGGGAGAATTTCTTTTTCATTCTTGTTTTCTTTTGTCAAAAATGAAGTAATAATAATAAACTAGAGGCTTGTTGGAGTACTTCCTGCAAACATTTAGGAAACTTGGGATGAAGTTGCTCAATGCGATAGTTCCTATGACAAAAAATTGTTACACAGGGTGTTATTAGTTGAACCACTTTTATTGCCCCTCTCAAAATAATCATATAGTTCACACCATTTTCATAACCAAAAACACAGATCTACATGGTTTAGTCTAACACTTACCAGTACACAACAGTTTTTGTTTTGTTCACTATTTGTGATGGTACGGAAAATCATATGTTCTGTGTTTTATTTAATATCAAGTAATCACTATAAATGCACCGACCATGCACCATAGATCTTGCTTAATTATCTAAAGAATTTATCACATACTTTATTGATATAGTAATTTGCTTTAAACTGCCCAATAAAATTTGAAAACGAAATGATATTTTCAATGTAAGCGTGAAATATCTTCCTATTTGAAATGTTAAGCTGTCCATTATTACAATGCATTGGAGTCATTTCTGACTTGAAGTTTCTTCGCTACGTGTTTCATTTGTTTTATATTTATATGAAACTTTTCACATAAATTTTCAATTGGTTATTGTCCTTGATGCGTTTGTTTCATTGTAAGCTTAGTGCAAATGCTCTTGAAAGCCTGAGTTTAACAATGCAAAAATCTTAGATCAACAATACCAGCAACGTTAGGAAACTCCTTTTTTAAATGTTGAAAAATCGGAGATAATCTAATCTAAACTTAAAATATGAGCAAACGCGAATTAAACAACAGAATCGAAGGTAAGACTAAGAATCTTCATTTTTTGTCTACATGAAATAGTGTAAATACGAGTGGAAGTCTCGATCATAAGATATTTTAAAATGTTAAATACTAAAGGTCTACACATCGTATTCCAGCCAATTACGTGTTAATAAAATGCAAAAACGAAAACTTTCCTGATATTGTACCCATGCCTTTTCAGGAGATGACTACCTGCTTCAAACCTGCAAGAGTTTGCGCTGAGTATTCAGGCAAAAGATTTGTCGAAATCGAACCGACCGTTCTTGATTTATTTGCGTTTATACAGGGAGGTGACGTCGCTCGAAGCTTGTTATGTTTTTGTCCTTCATGTGTTTTATTGTAAGCTTAGTGCAAATGCACTTGAAAGCCTGGAGTCCAACAATGAAAAAATCTGAAATCAACAATACCAGCAACATTAAGAAACTCCTTTTTGAAATGTTGAAAAATCGGAGAAAATCTAATCTAAACTTAAAATATGAGCAAATGCGAATTAAACAACGGAATCAAAGCTAAGAATAAGAATCTTCATTTCTTTCTCCATGAAATGATATAAATCTCGAGTCAAAGTCTCGATTGTAAGATATTTTAAAATGTTAACCCTTAATTAGTCGGGTGGGGTCAATATGACCCCAAGCAATGTTTTTTCGTCAATATCTAAAGAAATGTATTGTCAATCTAACCCAAACTTGTTCTACCTTCGAAACTGACATTCTAGAAGAGAAATTAGCATTTCTTTGTTTTTTTAATTTGTTATTTTTGATATTTTTATATTTATACTTATAGTATAAATATTGTAATTATTGAGAAAATTAAAATATTTTAATGTGCTATTTTGGTGTGTATCCATTTGTTATGTATATATGAGGTTAAAAAAGTTGCTTTTATTTTGACATCTCTCTACCTGTTGCTTTTTCTCTATTGGTCTAGAAGGGTTAAACGCAATACAGATTATTATTATCACATCAGAAATACAAATAATTTTCCTGATAAGCAGTATTTCATTGTTTTAACACTAGTTCTCTTATGATACATTTTTACTTCACTAATTTTCACTATAGGTTGGTTACCCTTCTTCCTCCCATCTCCCCCTCCCCTCTCCCCCCTCCAATGTACCTTTTTCCCTCTTTTCGGAATTCTCCGGGTGTTTTCTTACTTCGGCCGCACACATGCAACCGTTTTCTACCCGCAATAAAAGTCACAAACAAACGCACGTGGTCTCTCTAGAAATTGCTGCCGAAGAATTGACCCGAGGATGACTTCTTTGACGCAGAATTCCACGTATTCTATCAAGACCGATGCATGATTTTTGAAACTATTTTCTAGATTTTATAATTGAACTACATCCATATTATTCCCTTTTCTGTACAGTAATTATTTATCACATGCTTTCGTCATTATTGTGAAATACTCTCAAAAATGGAACATCTTTCTAGCGACTTTTGGCAGCTTTTTTATCACCCTCATTGGACGAAGCTCTTAGTACCCATGTGCAAAAAGGATAAAAGAAAGCGGTTTGCCTTTCATTACCGCTCACCCTTTTTAGCACGAGTTTCTCCCTTATTTTTCGGAATAAGCACGAACACGAATGAGATCGGCAATCTTCAAAGTTTTTGGATCTCCTACCGGTCGCATGATGGTCACGGTTGGGACGTTTTAGACCAAAATATAAAAATCCTATTTCCAATGGGGTTTCTATGGAGAAGTCCCAAGTATGTTCACACTTATAGGGGAGGACGCGGTTGGACCTCGGCACGAACCCCTTGGGTCGCTTGAGGCAACTTTTGTCCAAAGCCCCATCGAGGGCAATCCTCGGTGACAGCAGAAGTGAGCTTGAATCTTTCTGCTTGTTGGGGGCAGCCATAAACTACTTCATGCTGTAGGTGGGGGCCGGAAAGCGACCGTGCCGCGACCGATGTCTAACCCACAAGTGTGAGTGATCTCCGCAAAAATAGTCCTATCACTAATAAAGCCCTCAACGCGACCTTCATGCAACAATGCAACAAAAAGTGCGATCAGCTCTGCTCTGCTTATAATGTTGGCAGAAGAACGAAAAGATGGCCGTTAGCTGTGTTTTTTATTAGCTGAACGTTTCTGCCATAAATGCCTTTATTGTTTATAAACAAAACGTTCAAAAGGAAATGACAAGGCGAAATTTCTTGAAATCATTATCGAAGGAATTAATAAAGGATCTACAGATTTTGAGGTCTCAGAGTCAGTTTATATCTAGGCATCTCCGAAAGCGCATATGCACTCAACAGGGACTTGCGCAGGAAGGTCCATCACCAGGATCGGGACTATCAACAGGAAGATGCGAACATTGCCCAAGAAATAAGGACAATAAAGTGTCCACTAGATGTGGAAATTGTGGAGCTTTTACTTGCAAAGACCATATGATAATGAAGTGCATTGAATGTGGGAAGAGGGAAAGTGATTAGAAAATACAAAAAAATATTTTAAGTTATTTTAATCAATGTTTATTGTAAAAATTATTAATAAATAATTGTATTATAATGTAAGATTGATTTTATTTCCAGTAAAATATAAATAAATTAATATATTATTGCTTATCTTAAGAAATTATTTTGGGGTCATATTGACCCCACGCGACTAATTACGGAACTTTTTTTCACGCGACTAACTAAGGGTTAAAGAATAACGATCTACACATCGTGTTCTAGCTGATTACGTGTTAATCAAAAGCAATAACGACAACTACCTTGGTATCAAACCCATGCCTTTCTGGGGGACTACTACTCACTTAAAACCTGCAAGAGCTCGTGCAGAGTATTCAGGCGAAAGATTTGTCGAAATCGAAGAGACTTCTTGATTTATTTGCATTCATGCCGGATGGTGACATCACTCGAGGCTTCAGATGCAGGCAGGCAGGGATGCAGGCAGGGACACATGCAGGGATGCACACAGAGACACTGCAGGGACGCATGCAGAGAGGGTGGTTATAATATATTAGATAAATAATATTATTACCTCCCTCCCTCTTGCTGTCCCTCCCTCACTCCCCCTCCTTCCCTCTTTTTTCTCCAACCTCCCTCCTCTCCGTCTTTATCTCTTTTCTCCCACCCTTTTCTATTTCTATACCTTCCTTACTCTCTATGTATCTCCCATTCTATATCCCTTCCCTCCTATCTCCCTCCCCACATCCCCCTCTCTCTTACACTACATCTATTTAGCCATTTAAATAAGTAAGAGAATCCAAACACTAAATCTCAGTCCCATTAGGATTACGTAATTTCACGAAAAATCCTATTATTTAAGGCAATCTATCCACTCATATATATTACATGTATGTGGGATGAGACAACAATTGATTCTTGAAGTTTAATAATGATGTGGTCGGCTAGGCAACATCCCATTTAAAAGCCGATATTTTCCTAAAATATGTGAATTAAATGTTTAATATGAGAGATTTTGAATGGTAGGTGAAAAATGATGAATAGAATAAGAAACTTCATTAATTTTCCTAAAAGATTGTTCAAAATCAAAGATCATAGGTCAATTCTTTCTAATTGGAATTTCCAAAAGAATAAAATCCTGCACTTTATAAAGTCGCTTTTACGTGTTATCATACAGGAAATGGAAATCCCCCCCTTGCAATCAAGCCTGGGTCTTTTTTCATATTTTTTTCGTCATTTAATTTTATATCTGAATCAAACATTCCTGCGAAATTTCAGCCTTCCACCTAATCAGGAAGTTTGTTAAAAACACGTTAAAAAGTGCCATTGATGATGTCAGCATTATACACAAACACATCTAGGCCTTTATTATAGTAATATTGTTGGAAATTGACATAACTCTGCATGTACCTTTAAACATGCTTTCTTAAAAGAAAAAATGTGCTGATGTGAGCACTTTGTCTGTCCATCTTTTTATAGACAGTCAACTTTTTTCTTTTAAGAGATATTTAAAAAATTATTTTTGGATCAGATACCTATATTAATTTATTAATTTTGCATCAATTGGAATTTCCCGGTATTTCATAGATTTTCTGCTAGGTGGCTTTAAATTCAGAAAATTCAATACCCCGCCTTTTTGAACTTCACGTGCTTGCGGTTCGCGAATTTGGAATTTGTGACAACATTTTTTATGACCATTACTTGTGTTTTGTGCATATTACTTGCATTTCACATCATACGTTTATGATAGCAACAAGCATGAACTCCCTCTACTTTTGTGTTTCTAAGTTCATTTTAAACTTTAGCACCATAGAAAAGGACATTATTATTATATTATATTTATAATGCTCGTTATTAGCAGTTTTCAAAGTAAACAAATGTAATAACCATCGACTTAATTCTTTTGTAGCTCAGTTTAAACTTCACTGCCAACAGCACCATTTTTGATAAGAGTTGAAGTTGCTGGCATCTAGCAGCCAAATTAGAAATTATGGGCTAATGGAAGAGCATCCTGCGCATTTAGTTTTTCACAACTTTAACGAGTATGACATTGAAAATATTCGCTCTTCGCTTATGAAGTTGATGGTTTATGATCAAAATATATAATGCTATTATCTTTGTATTTTGAATGTAGTTTAAGGAACTGTTGATTTGTTAGGTTTTCATTGTTTATTATGAATTTTTAATGTAAATCTAAGAATTGCTATGATCTTGTAAGAAGATTTTCTGCCGCATATTTTGAACACAATTATTAAAAGAAATGTTTAACTTTATTACGCTAGGTTTTGATTTTCTGTTATGCATTTCTAACGTAATTAGTAAAAGAAATGGAACCACTTTTTAATGCTAGTGATTTTTGGGGCTTGGAAATGTATTTTGCATAATCCAGGAAAACATTCGTTGGTTGGACGAAGTACTTGGATAAAATTGTTGAGCCGGAACCTGATGACGAGACTAATCTTTTTTTCAAGACCATGGCTGCTACTGTCAAAAAATTCAATCCCGATCTTGCCAGTGAAGCAAAAGTTAAAATTTTTAATATAGTGATGGAACTAGAAGCCATCAATCGAAGGTCCAGTAGATTGTTGGGCAACATCTCGACGTTTGACTATGACAGCAGCAGCAGCATCACCTTCCCCCCAATGTGCCACTCCACTAACTGTTCAGAATCCACAATATTCTACTCAGGAAAGCAACATCCTCAAAGAAGCCCTCGCATCTGCCCTCGGCAATGAGTAAAAATAATTACTTTTGGCATATTTTTTAATTATTTTTTAATACGTCGATGTGTTCTATTTTACCTTGATTTATTATATTACCTTTATTATGTAGTGTATTTTTCCTTAATTTTAAACCATCGAAAATGACTCAGAATTATTCATTGATCTATTTCATATAATAATTTAGTGTAGATAAACTTCTACTGTAGATATTTACCTAATAAACGTGATTTACAATAACACAAATATTTGTTTGAATAATAAATGTTCCTTTGGTTACTTACCTCAGAGTTTTTCTGCTGGTGTTATAGGCTTCTTCACTCAATTATACGAATTAGAGGCTATTTTATCTTCAATAAGAGTCAAAAGAAAATTAAACTGCTCGCGCGTGAATCTAAAATATGCTTTGATTTTAAGTTCATCGTCGAGCAAATGGTTTTCTATCAAACTTCTGTATACACCTTCTTTTTCTCGACATAAATACATCCCACCAACTGGTTTTCGTTTTTGGTACCATTCAAGAAGGTCTTCCTCTTCTTCCAAGTACTTCACAAGCAATATAACACAGTTTCTTCTTTGAAACACACTTTTTTACACTTTTTGAAATGCACTGCATTCTTACACGAGTAGATGTCCTCTCACTGTTGGGTCACAAGTAGTGAGCTGCGTCGCGTCATCTGCCCCGTTTGTAGGAAAACATGCCACGCCCACACATTACGTTACACTGAGCACGACTTTAGAATGATGGTGACATCGAATGGAAAAGTGTTCAGAGTTAAATGGAGAATATGTTGAAAAATAAATGATTCTTTTTGAGTTTATTTTATTTTTATATGACAATTCCGGGAACTTTTTGATTCACCCTCGTATATCAATATTACAGTGTCTGTCGTTCTGAATGCCATGCTCATTCATTGGTTAAAATTCTACCAATCATTATGAAGCTTCATGCCCATGCACCATAATACAATATTTACTGTAAATGCAGTATATAAATTAGTAGTTTGTTAATAATATAATAAAGGTGTGAATAATATTTTAAAACAAAATTGAATGTTAAATTTATATTAAAGTGCCTTTGATTTTAATAACCAATAGAGGAATCCTAATTGATACACTGTTGAAGAAATATCATTGACACAAAGAAATGTACATGTTACATTTTAAGTTTCAGTAATATCAATAAGTTTTACAAATAGTTTGAGTACTTGTGAGTTTAGTTTCATCAGGATATATGGGAAAGTAAGCTTTCACTTTTCATAAGCTTATTTTGTTACTTAAATTGGTCAAATAAATAAAATTTTGGGTTTTTTGAAATTGCAAAAAAATTTGATTTAACATGCAGTCTAAAGAAGCTGAGTGAAGCCATCACTGAATTTTTCTTTCATTATAGTATTAGATACCTTGCTTTGTTTAGTGATTACTTGAAATTTATTTTACTAATTGTGGTTTCAGACAATTTGTCAGTGTTAAAGTAAGAAAACTTAATTTTTTTGTATAAATGTTTTTATTAAAACACTGAACATCATCAGAAAATCAAACTTTAGTCAAAGCTTTGTAATTAACTCTTTTTCTTAATAAGTAATTACTGCTTTTCTATTTATATTACAGTAAGAACAACTCTGTGCCATTATAGAAACGTATCAGAAAGCCTTTGTTTCTTACACCATGTTCTTAATTTCTGATTTTTCATACATTCCTTTAGATGAACTTTAAATATTTGGTGTACACCCACTCCTCGATTAACGCTCTTAATTGGTGCCAGGAAAATGGAGCGCTAACTGAAACAGTGCTATTTGGTGTACACCCACTCCTCGATTAACACTCTTAATTGGTGCCAGGAAAATGGAGCGCTAACTGAAACAGTGCTATTTGGAACAAGTACTTCCATAAGAAATGACGTTATAAGATTTAATTTGTTCCCAAGATTCTTTTAATGGAAATGAAGATAGGTAGTATTATATAAATAATACACCAAAGTATTCTTTGTTAACCATATTACGTAGCATAGAATAGATCGTCATTTACATTGCAATTATATTTAAAATTGAACGGTAAAACTTGAATATAAATGAAGAACAGAATGCATTTTATGGAACATGTTGATCCCACGCTGAATAAATCGTGCAGGAACATTAAGGAATAGGAATTAGAGTAGAAGAAGATACCTGCATCTACTTATATATACAGGGTGAGGCAATAGTCACTATACAGCCACAATTTTATTAACACACAGAAAATTGGAACATAATAACATAAGCATCATGACTGAAGATACTGTTCAATTAAGAGAAGGCAACCAATGAGACAAAAACAAAATCGTATATCGAAACGATCAAAACTATGTTTCGATAAAGAAATATTGATTCATAAAAGAATTACCACATGTGATTGATAAATAAAGGAACATGGAATGAGACCAAATAAAGGAAGAATTCAGATATCTTGGAATTACATTTTTAAAAACTGAACAATCGGAAAGGGAGCAATGAACAAAAAACAAACAAATGTTGGTGCTCTCCAAGTTTTAGTTGCCGTAAAAATTTAATCTCGAGAGTTAAGTTTTTCCTATTTTATCCTCTGACCACCGGTTATCAATCATGGTCTTTTTATTTAAAGGGAAAATATGAGTTAAACAAAGTTCACTCTATATTTTGACCTACAAAAATATCGACAAGTGTACACAGAACCATTAAGCAACTGCAAATACTGACGTCTTGTGTGTTGTAAATGTAAATTATATCAGAAATTTTGAAGTGTTAATGTGGAATGTGTGAGCACAATTCGAAAAAAGGTATTAAATTATTTTCAGTGTTAATGCGGAACAGCATTAATCGCAACAGTGTTAAAGCGGGGAGTGAGTGTATTTACCACTCAATTAGCAATGACTTGTTTTGAAAATGAATATACGTTTGTTTTTATTGATTTCAATGATTTTGTTTTCCTTCTTTCACTACGTATTGCTGTAACTATGAATGGAAACTTTATAGGAAATGCTGAGACTGTTTGTCGCTGCTTGACAGCAGGACTTTTCCCAAATGCTGCATTTCTTCATCACTCTGGAGTTTATAAAACTGTTCGTGGAAATCAGGACTTGCACATTCACCCTACTTCTGTGCTGTATACTTTGGAGCAGCCACAGTGGTGAGTTCATTTTAAAATTCCCTTTTTAGTTCCATATATTTGTTTTGATTATATTGTACCTAGACAGAAAACATATTTATTTAGGTTATATCATATATCTATTAAAAAATGTAGGAATGGTCGCATTAATGCAAATTCACATTGAAGTAAATGTACTTTGTTTATACTTGTTGCTGCAAAGGGTGATTATAATTTGTTTATATTCACTTCTACAATATAAATTCTGAAAAGGATTGCTATGGTTATATGCTACAGATAATGTAATAACTCTTGTCAAAATAATGAAATTATAAAAATTATCTACTAAAACGAAATCGTAATTTAAGTAAAGATGAAGAATGCCATTACCATATACCTTGATCTTCCCACGTGTAATTTAAATTGACTAGTGGTAAGACATTCAGAAATCTGAGTGTTTAAACATGTGTTATTGTTCATTTATCATCAAATGTTAAACTGATGCATATGCCTATTTGCTTAATAAATATTTTACTTATGAAAAAGGTAATATTCCAATATTGAAATATAAAAGATTTTTGTTGCTTAATGGATGCCATTTAACGAGATACGAGTATAAGTTCATTTTAGTGCTTATATAAAGTATAAGTTCTAATTGAGGGATGCAGTTCAATGTTACAATTGGGGATAAATTTTAATAAGGATCATTCATACTTAATTTAATTAAAATCCATTCAGCAGTTCCGGAGATGAAAGTTACGACAGATGGACAATATGTGCCCATAAGGCATTCTGCTACTATTGCTTCGCTAGTAAAAAAATGCCTGATAATTTAATTTGAAAGTAGTTTTAACATTTAGAGAAATCATTTACTTCTGCCAGTAAGGTTAAGTAACTTTTAATGAATATTTTATATCAAAAAGGGATACTCTAGTTCAGCAGTTCCCAACCTTTTTCACTTCGCAAACCCTTTGAGCTAACCTATTTCTCATCGTAAACCCCTTGGATTAACCTTTTATCTTTGCAAACCCCTTGAGTTGCACCAGTTTTGGCTGTGAACCCCTTATATTGGAGAGTAAATTTTGCAAAAACATCTTTTTGACCACATTTAATTCATGAAAAATAAAATGTTTATATAGTACATAGTATGTAAATGTTCACAATAAAATCAGAATCTCTGATATTGTCATCAATTTCTAGTTAGTCCCCTGTAAAATTCAAATATAATTCTTGAAGCATAAGGAAAAATGGAAAATAAAACCATGCAACTAATTTGAATGAAATTAAAACATTGGTAAGAATTGTAGAACCAAGAAAGTAAAAAAGACATCATTACCAAATTTATTTCGCGAACTCCTAGGGGTACACGAACCACCAGTTGGGAAATGCTTCTCTAGTTCAGTGGTGTGCAACCTTTTTTAATTGCGACCCACACAGGCACGGATAAATTGGTGACGTGCCACGCAATTTATTAAAAACATACTATCCATATGTAGACAATTTAAGTACTTATGGTTTGTTGAATTTTAATTCGACAGCCATCTTTTTCACCTTTCGATAATTATCTTCCTCCCTAATGATTTGACGGTTAGGTAAAGTGATGGGTTGATAAAATAAAAAAATGAAAATTACTTGAGGGCTCTGCGGGCCATCTGAAATCGAGTCGTTGGCCGCAGGTTGCGGTCACCTGCTCTAGTTGGTCAGTTTATCAAATTTTTGTCTTATGCTGAAATTGCTCCTTAAGTAGTAGAGTGGAGAATTGTGAATAAATTATGATGAAAATACACATTGAGTTTATCCCTAATCATGTTAGTTAAGTGACCACCTTCAATTACTCATGCTATTGAAGGTAGGGATAGAAAAACATCTTTTTGGTAGTTTATTGTTAGCATAAGCATTAACATTATGAAGGACATTATGACCTATAATGTTTCAAGTTTTATTGAAAAAATAGGGTATTAATCTTCCCCTATTTTATTTATCAACTTTTATATTAACTTTGCTTTATATATATATATATATATATATATATATATATATATATATATATATATATATATATATATATATATATATATATATATATATATGGATGTCAACAAGGTGTTGGGATGAGGATGAGTAGTTCCGAAAGCTTTACGTTTGTGATGTTTCTGTGTTTTTGTGTTATTTTACGTGTGTCGCTTCGACATCCCCGGGGCCTCGCCAACCTGAAGTCGTCTGATTGGTGAGTGCTCACTGGGTTTCCTCATCCCAACACCTTGTTGACATCCATATATCTATTTTACCTTTCCTTTTCCGTAAGTTGTTATATATATATATGTTTTCCCTATAAAAATGCCATTGAAAACCTCATTGGTGATCAACAATTTCACTCCTACTAGAATCTAAAGCTGAATTACTCTGAACTAGCAGTATATATTCGTTGATTTTAAGCAATATGAATGGATGTCAGTATTTTAATTAATGAAACAAGAGATATTATCGAACTTCTTACTACTTATATACTAAACATTCTTACGTTTGCCACTGAGTTCTCTACTTCCGACTGCCATTCTCTCAACTGTAAAAAGATTCAAGGTTAAATTTAGAGACCCCCACATCACTCAATAGCTGATAGACACTTATGCAAATTTTTACACCCATGCAAGCAGAAAGGTTATCATAATTATATTATAGAGTTTATTCATATTAAAGTATTAACTATATAAAAGTTGGTTATAAAAATTCTTTTTTGTATCTTTACTTGTTCTATTTCTTCTCTAATAATATAGAGATTATTATATTAAAAGCGCATTTTATTATTTCTTTCAGGGTCCTCTTCTGTGAAATTCTTCAGACAAATAAACCATACATGAGGGATTTAACTGTTATCAATCCATCCTGGCTAATTGAACTGGCACCTCATTTTTATGAACAAACTATTGACAAGGATAATTAATTTTTCTTATGTATTTTATTGTACATATTATATATATTTTTTATTTTACATTAAAATTTGAAATTTATTTAATGACCAATTTTATGACATTTATTGACTTCATATTTTTAAAGGACGTTTGAGTATATTTGAATTATTATATCTGCATAATCATAGCCATACATGTTATTCTCTTGATTCGATTAAATACAATTGCTGAATTTTTTTCTCAATTTATACTGATTCTAAGAGGCATGATTTCTACATCTAGTTCTATTTTGTTTGTTTTTTATAGGAAAAAGAGATGTTTGTCCTTGAAGCTATGCACTTTGACAAAACCTTAAAACTAAAGTCAATCTACCAAAATTTTAATATAGCCTTGCAAGAATAGTATATTTAACATAAGTGTTCCTTGAAGTTGAGTTAAAACGTGTGCCAAGACTTATTGCAAAGGTCTGCTTGTGGCATACAGTGGAGAATTCGAATAAAGGTTTTAGGTGAGAAATAATATTTCTAAATATTTTTCACCAATTCAAATATTGTATAGGATAATGTAGGGCAGCATATAATTTAAATAATATAAAATCTATTTTCATTTGGTTTGATTTAATTGTCTTGTGCTATTATCACATGTACCCTATTACTTTGAATATAGTCCCCCCCTATTTCTGAAGCCTCAGTTTTTGAAAAAAGAATGTACACAGGCATGCAAAGGTTTGAATGGAGTGAGCATTTGTGTAGCTGGTGTTTGTGTACAGTGTAAATGCTGAGGATTGAATGCCAACATAGTATGGGTGTGAGTATTACTATAGGAATGAATGAGAGGAGTAATAGATGACAGAAGGTCTGATTTTTGTTATATGACTGATATTTAGTATAAATACATTTGTGTGTGGATGAAACCTATGTTTCTGCATGCATCTGTTAAAATTCCAAAGATGATTGCTTTGTGAATGAGAATATGAACAAGTTGATGACTCACTATATTTGTTTTGTGAGTTTATTGATAGTTGTTGATATAGAAATGTAATCTAACATGCCCAAAATCTGTTCTATGGGATTACTTCTTTTTAATGCAAAACTGACTCACTGTTAATTCTAAAGTTTTCATATTCCTCTTAATGGAATATTTTATTAAATTTAGATAAATAGCTATTCAAAACAAAAACAGTTTAAATTTTAAATATAATAGCTCAAAATTTCTGACTAATTTTTGCTATCTGTATGCATATTTGTATTTTGATTTCATTGAGAAATGTTAACTTTGTTTTATGTTTGGATATATATGGAACTTTACCTTGCCCTAAATCCATTATTCATGTAATTTTTAAAACTGTAGTTATAAATATATTTTCTATAATTTACTGAAAAATACAACTTGGAAATTAGGTTTTCTGCTGAAATCATTTCAATGAGAAAATTTTCATTTTGTGAGAAACAGAAGAAAACATATATCAAAATTTTGATCCAATGCCCTGCTTCTGGAATTGTTGATATGAAACACAAATTAGTTGTCATGAGTTGAAATTTAATAACTTTAAAAAATAAATTGAAATTATACCATGGTCTATTCAAGAGCTCTGGAATACAGCTGCAAATGCTGGTGATTAATAAACTTTTTTGCTATGCACCCTACATAGCTCTGGCCACGAGCAAGGTAAGAAGATGAAAGACCAACTCAGAATTTCTTCTGGCCAAAACTATAATACTTCACAGTTTTAAACAATTTGAATGAGCATATTGTTGGATTAACAATATACTTGACAACCATTATAAACAATACCCAATATTAAATAAAAGAATTTTCAGGACAATAACCTTGCAACAAATGAGTTAAAATCTAATTTTATTTTTTTTCAACCTATTCGAGGGGTATGTAATGATGAAATGGGTAACTTTATTGATGATGTCCAATTGACACGAGTTACATATTAAAAGTTTTTGGGAATCTATATTGACGAGAAACTTAATTGGGAGGAGCATATTGATTATATTTGTAAAAAAATCTGATGTGGCCACCACATGACTTTCTCCATACCTGTAATATTTCTAAAACTTGCAAATAGGTTAAACGATAATAAATATTTGAAGGAACTGCAAGAAAAATTTTAAGACTTCACAAAGAACAGAAATAAACTCAAACTGTAGATTTCTGATATTGAATATAGCCCAAAGCTCCAAAAATTAAGAAAATAAAAAGGAATGCCAAGTGTTTACAATAGTTGCCGGTAGGTGGTGTGGCGGTAGCAGCAAAATCATTTAGTTTGCAAAATATCTCTTCAACAATGCATTAAATGGGAAAATGTTTTGAACAAACATTATAGAAAATTAAATTTCCTACAACTCTTGTTCCAATATGTTTTTACATTTATCAAATATTCAAGCAAATATTTCAAAAAAACGAATAAGTGACAAGAGTAAGCACCCACTTCTGGTTGACCGATGTTTACCAAAAACCAATCAGCACTTCTTCCTTTAACAAAAATGTCAACTATAACATTTTGTGTTGATCTGATTAATAGTTTTAATACTTTTAATGTACTACAATGTTAAAATTTATTTATTTTTGTTGTTTTTTTGATCCCCTCTTCCTTTTTTTCAGGTTATTGAAATATAGTTTACTATTTTTAGGATCTTTCCTCGAGTTAGAGCACCAACAAAATCATTTTTCCCTCAATCGGATCTCCAGGAGGGGAATACATCAAGGATTTGTACTAAGTGGAATGCTGAAAGGAAAGAAGTGGATATTAGAATGAAGGACAATGGAAGAAAAGAAAAGATAAGGATAGGAACATGGAATGTTCTCACACTCCTACAAGAAGGAAAACTCGAAAACGCCAAGCATGAAATGAAGAAAAACAAGCTGGATGTACTAGGCATGAGCGAAATGAGATGGGAAGGAAGTGGAGAAATGGAGAGCGGAGACTACAGATTGTATTACTCTGGTGAAGAGAGAAGTGGCAAATATGGAGTTGGAATATTAATAGGAAAAAGGATGAAAGATAAGGTGATAAAGGTAGAGTATATTAATGGAAGACTAATGATGGTAAGACTGAAAGGGAAAAGCAAAGACCTAGTGATAATCCAAGTGTACATGCCAACCAGTCAGCATTTAGATGAAGAAGTGGGGGAATATTATGAGAGGATAGAGCGAATTACTGAGAAGGAAAGAAGAAATGCTTGTATAATAGTAATGGGAGGCTGCAATGCAGTCGTAGGTGAAGGTAGTGATGGCAAAACAGTAGGAAAATTTGGTTTAGGAAATAGAAATGAAAGAGGACAAAGATTGGTGGACTTTTGTAAAGAGAATTGTATGGTAATTGGTAACACCTTGTTTGAAAACCATAAAAGGAGAAGGTACACTTGGACATCCCGAATAAATAGGGAAAGATATCAAATAGACTATATTATAATACAACAGAGATATAGAAATAGCATGAAAAATGCAAAAAGTTACCCTGGAGCAGATATCTGCTCAGACCACAATCTAGTCATATTAAAGCTGTGTATAAAGTTAAAAAGGACATGGAAAGGGAGAACGAGGAAAGAAATAGATATTGGAAAGCTAAAAGAAGTAGGAAAATCTGAAGAAATGGAAAAACTGTTTATTGATAAGATAAAGGCAAAAGGAAAGACGGATTGTATTAATGAAAGATGGGAAAACATCAGAAATAGTCTGAAAGAAGCAGCAAGGGAGACTATAGGAATTAAGGAAAGAAACAAAATAAGAAAAGAGTGGGTTACAAACGAAATGTTAGATAAAATGGAGGAAAGAAGAAGATGGAAAAATGTGGGTACAGTGGAAGGTAGGAGAAAATATAGAAGACTAAATAATTAGCTAAGAAGAGAGACTGATAAAGCAAAAGAAAAGTGGATGGGGGAAAAGTGCAATGAAATAGAAAAGTTAGAAAACGATGGTAGATATGATATGATGTATAAAGAGGCTATGGAGCTGGTATTTAAAGAACAAGGAGGCAGAAGCAGTTTTGAGATAGAAAGAAGAATGGTAAGCGAGCCACAGGAGGTAATGAAGAGATGGAAGGAGTATATAGAATGGTTATATGAATGGGAAAAAAGACAGAGGGAGGAAGAACTGGAGCTGGAAGAGGAGAGCAGTGTGCCAGATGACGAGAAAGGATATGGAATACTAGAAAGTGAAATAGAAAAAGCTATAAAGGAAATGAAAAACGGAAAAGCAACAGGAATTGATGAGATGCCAATTGAGATGTTGAAGGCATTGGATGGAGAAGGGAAGGAGATAATTGATATGTGCAATGAAATATATAGAAAGGGGAAATGGCCTAAAGACTTTAAAGAAATAATAATGATACCGATTGGAAAAAAGAGAAATACCACGAAATGTGAAGAACACAGGACATTGTGTTTGATATCCCACGTGGCCAAAATCTTATTAAGAACGATGAATAGAAGATTGTACGGAAAGCTTAACAATGTAATTGGAGAGGAACAATATGGATTCAGACAAAGAGTGGGGACGAGAGATGCGATAGGTCTACTGAGGGTGATCGGACAGAGATATATAGAGAAGAAATGGAAAGTGTATGCTGTATTCATCGACTTAGAGAAGGCATTCGACTGAGTGATATGGGACAAACTCATGCTGATATTGAAAAAACATGGAATTGACTGGAGAGAGAGGAAACTGAAAAAAGACCTATACCTGAACCAGAGAGCAAGGGTAAGAATAGGAGGAGAGGTGATTGAGGAGATTGGATTAGGAAGAGGGGTTAGACAGGGATGCTGCCTGTCACCCACTATATTTAATATCTATTTAGAAGAAATAATCGAAGAATGTTTTGATGGAAGGGGAGGAGTGAGTATGGGTGGAAGAAATGTGGAGTGCATTAGGTTTGCAGATGATATGGCTGTGCTGGCTGATAATAAGGAAAAAGTAATTGAGATGTTCGAGGATCTTAGCAGAAAATGCGAGGAATATGGAATGAGGATGAATAAGAGAAAGACAAAGAGTATGATACTAGGAGGGAAAGGGGAAAGAATTATCATTAGATTGGATGGTGAAGAGATTAAACAGGTAGGATGGATCAGGTATCTAAGGAGCATTATCTCTGAAGACATGCTTTGCTCCAAGGAAATAAGATCGAGAATAGCCATGGCGAAGGAAGGATTTAATAGGAAAAGTAAATTATTGTGCGGGTCGCTAAATAAAGAATTGAGGAAGAGATTGGCGAAGTGTTATGTCTGGAGTGTAGTAATGTATGGTGCAGAGACGTGGACACTCAGGAAAGAAGATGGAAGAAGGTTAGAAGCGCTGGAAATGTGGATTTGGAGAAGAATGGAAGGAGTAAACTGGGAGGATAGAGTCAGGAATGAGGAAGTGTTGAGAAGAATTGGTGAAGAAAGACATGTTAGGAAAAATTAGGAAAAGAAAGATGAATTGGCTTGGACACTGAATGAGAAGAGAATGCCTGCTGAAGACTGCAATTGAAGGAATGGTAAATGGAAAGAGGAAGAAGGAGGTACCAGATGCTGGATGCAATTAAGGTTGGAGGCAGGTATGATAATACCAAGATACTGGCCCAGGATCGAGAAGCTTGGAGGGCTGCCATGACTAGACCTGCCGAGAGGCAGAATTACACATGATGATGATGTTTAGTTCTTGTTACCTTTGATAGATGGCGATAAAACACTATACCAGGCTTTGCTATCTAACAATAAGTTACTCAACCCGTACACCAATGTAACCGTACACGCCAGCGGAGATTGGGTTCTCGAAGCAAAGCAAACGCCCAAAACTACGTTTGTATAAAAATCAACAAAAACACTATAAAACAATTTTAAACAAATGAAACAATTCTGAATCACAATTAGAATGCGTTACCGCACAAAATAACAGAAAGAACATCAACACGGGCGCAATATACAGGATAAGCTCTGGGGAACGTGTTGTAAACTTAAGTCACGGAAGAAGGAGAAAAGAAGGTAGTCGAACCAGAAGTGCATGCAGATTATGCAACTACAGCTTCTGAGGACGAGACAACTAAACGAATGGTGGTGATGATAAAGATTATATAATGCGAAGACTGAAAGCACAAGTCTCTTCTTTACAAAATCAAGTGAAGATGTTGAAGATAAATCTAGAGGAAACTACCAGGGACACGCTTAATGAGCCAAATTTTGACTTTTCATACATATATTAATTACATATAATTATATAATAATTACATGAACAAGCCATCTTTTATAAATGTTTCTCTGCAGCTCATTGTTTTATCATAAAGATAATAAAGAACTTTGTCCAGATGGTGAACGAATAAGGTTTTCAATATAGGTACTAGTAACTTTTACTTGTAATTAATTACTTTTCCTATCCAATAAATATACTTGTAACTAATAGCAAAAATTCATATGTAACTGTACTCAATTACGTACCTATTCCAAGTACTCTTCCCAACACTGCTCTGCTTTTTCTCCTGATTATTGGATAGGTACCTTTTATATATAAATATGTGGTATTCTATAATTTGGTGTCGATGCCAAAACTTTCGTGCGCATTACTTTGTTATATATCTTTATTTGTTTTATTGTGTGTATTTTTATTATTAGATAAGTTTTTCTGTAAATTTGCTGTTCCAACATATGATGTCAATGTCAGAAGTTGACGTATTCTATATCTTTTAAAGACATAATAAAATTATTGTGTTTGATATCTTGAGTGCATTTACTGACAATGTACTTGTGTGCCTTATTGTACGAGTATTTTATCTTTTGTTTGAGGCTCACTAAATGATTGTGGGAATTTCTACATAACTTATGTCTAATGTAGTACTCTTGCTGAGATTAATACAATCTTAGTATGAATAATTCTATTATTAAAAATTAAATTACTTTTTTCTGACTTACGACCATCCAACCGCCTGGTTATTAACCCGATTTCCCTTACGTTACGCTAAATACAGTATGTATGCGCTTATTTTAATGAATTTATTATGGGATTCTCATCAATGCCTTTGTAAAATAATGGGAAAACCTCGGTAATGATGAATTTTTAAACCTATTTTCCTAAAAAGAGAACGTCCCATAAAAATACACCGGAAAGAGACTCAGTAGTCGTCTGCTACAGGAGCCAATATGGCGGCCAGATAGTTGTCATAACCTTTCAAATATATGGCCATGATATGGCCTTGTACTCTATGGCTACATGGTGGTGACTGGTGGCACCACTATATATCAATATCTGGGACTTAGGGAAGGGATGAAGTTGGCCAATCAACGCTTTCAAATTGAAACCTTCTGTAATTCCCGCTACTATGAAAATACAAACGTTTAAGGCAAGATTCCAAAGAGTGAACAAAAAGAATTAAGTTATTGAGGCATATGTATCAAGAAATTCTCCGTAAAACTATCAAATCAAGTGAGGGCATTAATTGTTACCTATAATTACTGCCGGCGGTGATATTTTCGTTTGCTAACTTTTTGGGCGCGAATATAGTCCCCTCCCCTTACTTTTCTTATTAATATCTTGGCCAAAAGTGGGGAAACTATACTCGGACTATACGGTGGGTTTCCAGCTTAATGCTCGGTTATACCATTTGCCAAAAAGGACAAAATTTAAGTATGTATTTATGTGATATTTCAACACTTCTATTTAATATAAATTAACAATAAGTTAATATCACATGCTGTCTGAATATTTAAAATTTATAATAACTAAACATTGCTACGAAAGTTTAAGAGAAAAAAAGAATAGAATTATTTTGATTTCATACACTGGTTATTATTGAAAATGTCAGTGTAATTAGCAATACCTTGGTTGAACGCTAGTGTTACCTATCATACTTAAAATAATTTTTAGAAAGGTTGTTGGAACAATAAGGTAACCAGTTCTACCAGATGTTTAATATTAATCTGTTGGAGTGACAGTAATTTTAATGATTTTTATGATGAAAGATTTCTTTAAATCGGATGGGTGTTATTTTTAGATAATATCTAATTAAGAAAATGCAGTTGCTTAAACAGACTAGATGAGTTTTTACAATGAAAGTTTCTTATGAGATTCAGTCAGGGCTGTGCTGATAAGTGAGGCAACCTTCTCAGGTGCCTCTTGATGAGATTGCCAAAATAAGACTACAATGAGAATTTCCATCAACATTCATAATTTTTTTCAATCTTATTTCTAGAGTACTTTTTTCAACTGTGTTACAAAGAATCATCTTTTAAATGCTTATACTGAAGTAACCATGGGCTGCACGATATTATTATTACACTGGAATTTCTAAGCATGCACACACAAAGCAGATGACCTAGTGCACTTCTATTGACCATTCTTGTATATAGTGTAACAAGGATGATGCCATTGCTTATTTATTTTATATTATACATATTATCTGCACTCATTTATATTAAAAATCAGGTAAGTTTCCTTTTACATCTACTTTTTATCATTTACAATTGGGGTACATGTATAAAAAATATACAAGGGCATCATTAGTAATATCGTCTCAGGCAGCAAAATAAATGGACACAACCCTGGATGCAGAGATGTGATAAATATGCATTTCAGATCTAAATATTTCTTTATCATGGTAACTACAGTGGAAAGGATTATAAGGGAATACCATGAGTAGCAAATGTGAAACTTAAATTTCATGGATTTTTTATCTGAGCTGCGCAGGCTAGAGAATTACTGCATGTTGTCAATCATTGGTTTAACCACATAATGCCAGGATGTTTCTTAAAATATCATGCAAAAAATGATATATCTACTGCCACTTTAGCACCTTGACTCTTCTTATTACATTGCAGACTCTCATCTTCTCTCTTATCCAGTTCCTTTTGTGGTCTCTGGTTGATCCCCAGCATTCTTCTCGACATGCTCTTCTTTGTTGTTTGCAGGCATTGGACTCAGTAGTATCACCCTAGTGGTTCACACTGGTTCAGTTGAACCAGTTGTTAAAAAATACATGCCTGCTGAACCGGTTGATAAAAATCAGCAAATTTTGATAATTTGTTTTCACAATTGCTCTAATTTCTATCATTCTAAATTTCTCTCGTTTTTATATAAGTATCATGGGTAGTGCCAAGGAATACCTGCAATTCAGAAGCTTCTTTTATGTGAAGAGACCTGTTATTCTCTCTTATAAAAATCCAGATTTGTTTGTTGCTAATGCACAGAAAAGTGCATTAAACATAGTTGGTGAAGAGAGAAAGGTGGTTGACGAAATTAAAAATAGGCAAAAGAAATGAGTTTGTCAATTTCTAAGTGGGGATCAATTGCTGAAGTAAGTCAAAGAGGGAATGATACTGGGAAAAAGAGGGGCTTTCTCATGTGTATTGTAGTGTCTGTTGACCCATCCCTTGAATATAGTCAAAACACTTGAGAGAGGGATTTGAGTAAACATTGAGAGTCTCAAACGTAAATAAATAATATTTTTTCTTTCTTATATAGATTTCTTATTACATATAGTGAAACTCCTATTTAATGTTTCTCTGGGGCAGCAGTTCCCAACCTTTTTCACTTCGTGAACCCCTTGAACTAACCTATTTCTCATTGCGAACCCCTTGGATTAACCTTTTATCTTCGCGAACCCCTTGAATTGTAACAGTTTTGGAGGCGGACCCCTTATAACGGAGAGTATATTGAGTAAAAAAATCTTTTTGAACGCGTTTAATTCATGAAAAATAAAAAGTTTATATAGCAAATAGTATGTAAACGTTTACAATAAAATCAGAATCTCTGATATTGTCATCAGTTTCTAGTTAGTACCCTGTAAAATTCAAATATAATTCTCGAAGAATAATAAAAAATTGAAAATAAAACTATGCAACTAATTTGAAAGAAATTAAGATATACCCATTGGTAAAAATTGTAGAACCAATGAAGTGAAAAAGATGCCATTACCAAAGTTTTCTCATGAACCCCTAGGGGTATGCAGACCACCAGTTCGGAAACGCTGCTCTGGGGAATAAATTTTTGTACACTAAATCTGGATAAACACTAAATAAGGGTAACATTCGGCGACGCGTGAGAGGGGAAGGGAAAGACTTGGGAGGGGAACCTTTAAGGGGAAAGTCTACGTCATAGCCATGCGCAGTAGCGCATTTTGGGTTCGGACTAATAGTTCGGAGAATAGGTCGTGCAGCTTTTGCCCACGGCTAAACACGGCCTCCCCTATAGGCTGTCCTGCCTTGAGAATGGACTCGTCCTTCCATGAGAGTGCCTTCTGCACACCGTCACCACTAAATGAACATACTATACAGTTAGTAACTTAAATTTATTACAGTGAAATTTCTTTGTATCATTTTCTGTGTATGAGTTTATTAAAAATTTTAAGCATATATTAGGATGAAGCCACAATAAATTGTCACTTATAAAAGTTGATATTATTTGAATAGGACTTTTATTTGATCAATTGCTGGAAATTGGTTTTCGGCCTCAGACCCTCCCCCAAAGTAAATTTCTGGGTACATGCATGCTGTGCCTTAAGGGTTTTTGGGTCCTTGCTGGGTTGCCTGCAGTGCTAGAGTGACGAAAGCTATGCGGCAGGCTTATCCAGCACTACATGGACATTTCAAAGAATGGTCTTGTTGGTATGAAAAATAAAATGGAAAATATTGCTTTCACAAAGGATCTTGCTATCATGATGGATATATTGGATGAGCTAACCCTTCTCTCACTTGTTTTGCAAGATGTTAGTGAAAGTTAGTTTTCTTCGCATTGATTCACCAGGAAAGTCTGAGATCTTTCTATCTATACTAGGGATTCCCAAACTGTTCCATGGAGCCCTTGGGTTCAGTGAAAGCTTCCATTGAATAATAAGAATAAGAATTTATGGTTTCCGTGACTTCAAGAAAGTTTTGGAAACCCTGATCTTGAGTGTAACAGATTTCACCAGTAGCGAATGCATTGATCTTCAATGTGATGTTTTTCCAACCTAACCAAATTCTAAAATACCATACTTACACTTCATTTCATTTATAATTTATGAATAATTAAGTCTTTCATTAGTTAAAATTGTATTTACTATTGCAGTCCTTCAATAGCTTCAAAAAGGTAGCAAAAAAATTTGAAAAATCTCAGTGTTCTAAAGGATGTAACTTAGAAGCAAAACAACCTAAATTGGTACACAGGTAGTAATTGATCGATGATATAACTTCAAATCAGCGTAAATAGGGACAATATAAATTGTGGTATTAATTTACATATAATGATTTAAATTACATCAACTAAAATCAATAGAAGCAGTAAAATTGATTTTTAGGAGTGTCTACAGCTAGGGTCATTTTGAATGATAATAATCTTTTAATCCATTTCAAGGATACAAACATTCAAAGAATAAGTGGAATGAGGACCTATGAACTTTGGAAAATGAATAAAACCCTGCCAAGGCTGAATCCATCGATTCTATGAACTTTGGTTTAAGAAGCAGAAAAAGTAATTACCCCTTTACCTAGCTGGAATTAAAATTCTTTTAATTTTAGCAAACCAGTTTATAAAAAGTGGAGTGACACCACTGGCTGGACTATTCTGATGTTCATTGTCCATTTTCTGCACCTATAGGTCAGAACAAGTAGAACACATTGATCATACTATCTCCTTTTCATAAACACTGGGATATTTGATTTGAAGATGCTTGCATTTCTTCCAAATGCACCCCATGCCATCTTCACTGTCTAACTGATCTCTCCAAGAAGTGATCTGTCTGTAGTGATGATTTGACCCAAGTAAACATAACTTGTTACTTCTTCCAGTTCTGCTCCATTGATAGATATCTTGTCGGGATTTGTGGAAGAGTTGTAGATGACCTTTGTTTTATTAAGATTCTTTCTAAGTCCAGCTTCTTGGCTTACCTACTCCAGCTCCTCAGTTCTTCTTCTTTTGACTTTTGTGAACAGTATGTTGTTATCAGCAAAGTGTAGGTGACTCTGATGTTTTCTATTTGTCTTTATATCTTTTCTTCCCAGTCTATCATTTTGAATACTTACTCTAGAGTTGCTGTGAATAATTTAGGAGACCTGGCATCTCCTTGCCTCACTCCATTTTGGGTCTTAAAGGCTCTTGTTTCTGCATGCAGCTGGGCAGATGATGTCTCATTTTTGTAGATATTCATGGTCAAAATATGTTTCTACTACCACTTGTTTCTTCAGTGTATTTAACACTGATGAAGTTCGAATAGAGTCAAATACTTTCTTGTAGTTGATGAAACACATACAGAGAGGCAACTCATACTCATTAGTTCCACTGATTATCTCTCTGACAACTTGAATGTGGTCCATCGTATTATATTTACTGCGAAATCTAGCTTGTTCCCTGGGTTGGGCGAAATCAAGATGCTTTTGAAGGCACACAGAATCTTTGTGAATATTTTGTGGACTACCAGGAGTAGGCTGATTTACCAATAGTTACTCAAATCTTCCTTGCAACCTTTTTTGTGCTTATATGTTTCCATTTATGTTATATTCCTCTTTCCTAAGCAAGATGTAAAAAATCTTGGTGTGAATTTTGTCTACACAGTTACCTGTTTCCTTGAATATTTCTGCTGTACTCTCATAAATTAAAAATGGTTTTTTAATTGTGTGTCTCATCTCTTCTAGAATAATATCTGGAACCTCTTCAGTTGTCATATTTCCTTCTTCATTTACTTCCTCATTGGTAAATGGACCTTCATGTAAGATTCTTCTACTCGTTTTAAAATTAACTTCCTGCTATGGGTAATTGAACAATCTTCTATACATAGTATAGGGGAAAGTATTTTTTCATGAAAAAGTCAATCACATTAATGCAAAATTTTACATTTGACGTTTCGTTTGGAGGGGTGAGTTGATTAGTTTTTGGTAAAAATCAGTCAACCAGAAGTGGGTGTTTACTCTTGTCACATCCGTTTTTTATATTTGCTTTAATACTTAATCATTGTCAAAAATTACTGGAATAAAAGTTGTAGGAAATTTAATTTTCTATAATGGTTGTTTAAAACCTTTTCCCATATAATGCATTGTTTAAGAGATATTTTAAAGATTAGTTTTTAGCTGCCATCACCACACCACCTACCGGCAACTATTGTAAACACTTTACGCTTAGTTACATCTTAGTAACGCTCCTTTTAATTTTCTTAATTGTTGGAGCTTTGTGGCAATATCCAATATCAGAAGTTTATTTCTGTTTTTTTGTCAAATCTGAATTTTTCTCGCAGTTCCTTAAATATTTATTATCATTTAACCTATTTGGAATTTTAAAAAATATTAAAAGTATGGAGAAAGTCATGAGGTGGCCACATCAGATTTTTTCTATAGTTTTCTCGATTTGCTAATAATTATATTTCTTCTCATCTTCTTTGATGGTCTTTCTTACAGTTTCATTTCTGCTAACTTGATCATTTCCTTAGAGTCAGTAGTTTTTATTTCTCTTCTTTTCTTCATCAGCAGTCTAGTTTTTTCAGATAACATTTTATCTGGCTTAACTTGAACAGTTCTGCCTATTTCTAGTGCAGCTTTTCTAAGTACCTCTGTTAACTTTTATCCCACTTCTTGGTCTTCTAGTTTATTGCATCGATTATGGAGTTCAAACTAAAATTCTTCTTTTCGCTCTTTTAGCATTTTTGCGTTGATGATTATCGGCTTTCATCTTTCTGACTTAGATTTGAATTTTAACCTACATCATATCAATCGATGGTCATTCCCAGTTTTAAACTAGTTGCAGACAGAACAGTCATCTACCTCATGTTTTTATTGATTAATAATATGTAGTCATTTTTATTTTTGATGCCATTGGGTCCCTTCCAGGTCCATTTTCTGTTGGGGCTCTTCTTAAAGATGGAGTTCATTATGTAGAGGTTGCTACATTCAGCAGTCCACAAGTCAGTCTCCTCATTTGTTTCTGTCTCCATAGCCCCATTTTCCAACTGCGCTGTCATCTTCCCTTTGTTCTTCTATCTTCGCAGTGAAATCACCCATGACCACTTTTAGATGACAGCTTCCTTAGTTATGCAGTTCTTCAATTTCTTGGTAGAAATCTTCCACTTTTCTCCCCAAGTACATTGAAGTTGGTGTGTAGACTTGGACTATTTGCAATTGATACCTCCTATTTATTTAAAGCACTACTCTTGCTGTTTGCTTGGATGAAATTTCTATTTCCATGATGTTGCTTTTCAATTTTTCTTGACGATGAATCCAACTCCTGTTCTTCCTGAGTCAGTTCTCCTGTAATAAAAAAGATATCCACTCTTCAGTTCCAGCAGGTCTTCTCCTTTTCTTCTTACATCACTAAGCCCTAAAATATCCCCCCTGATCTTCTCCAGTTCTTCTTGAAGCTCTTGAGGTTTATCTTCTCTGCACAAAGCCTGGCAATTGAAGGTAGTTATGTTTAGGTTAAAGAAATTGGGTAAGAGCGAGAAAGAGTGGCAGTGGATGTTTAACTCGTGTTAAATATTAACTACCCTTGCCGAGCCATTTTAGTGCCTGAGGCAAGAATGAAAAATTGTGCCCTCCCCTAAAATATAAAAAAAAAAAATTTAATTAAAAAAATATGACTTATTTAAAATACATTTCTGGTACACGTTTTAATGAAAATAAAAGGATGACAAAAAAATAAAATAAAAACTGTTTAAAGTGATTTTTATTTTCATAAGCAGTATTTATTATAAATATATAACAGATTTATTTATAGTATAGTATTGTATATTTTACAATTACAATAATATATTACAGACAGACACAGCTTTTATATATACAGATTACAATTTTATTTTGCGAGCTTTGAGTGACGAAAAGTCTCCAATAATTTTGTCGAAATTTATTTGATTACATATGGTCCTTTCAATTGATAAAATGGCCATATCAGATAATCTTTCTTGGCTTAATGTTGACTGTAAATAGTTTTTAATCAATTTCAGCTTGCTGAAACCTCTTTCACATGACGCAACTGTCACTGGAATCATTAAATATATTCTTAATGCCACTTCCAGTTTGGGAAACGATTCTAACAGTTCATATTTATGAATAATTTTCAACAAATCCATGATAAATGGATTGGAATAATCAAAACATAAAATCGAAAATGTTGGCAATTATTTAATCTTTCTTTTGGAACCCCTTTCAGCTTTTAACCTGAGGCAAGAGCCTCGTTCGCTTCACCCTCGGCACAGCCTTGCCTGTTGCTACCATACATATACAACCATTGAAAAATTGGCAAAATGACAAATTTTATTAATTTTTATTTTTGGCTAATTGTGCAGTAACATTGTTTTCTATACCCCATTATTATATTTGCTGCTATCTTGTGTACAGTATCTTTTATTATTTAGTTTTCCTTGTCTGTAAGGTCTAAAAAAATTGTACCTGAAGATAGTTCTGGTGCTTTCTGCCAGAAAAATGCAGCATTTTTGGGATTTTTACCCACATTCATAAAGTACATTAATATGCATTTTTAAATGTAAGAATTAGATATGAAAGTAAAAGTTATTTACTTCCAATATGAATTTCTGTATTTATAATCTGTCAAATGATTTTAACAGAGCATAAATTAGTTTTTTGCTTAATGAATATGTTGACATTTTGAAGTTTCAGAAAAGTAACATTTGATTTATTGAGGAAAAATGGGATGGTTTGTTAAAAATCATAACTAGTTTAATTTGATTTAGAAATTTATTGATACATATATTTTACTGATGAATTGGTGAATGACATGGGCAGAATAAACAATATATTATGTTACCTTATGAATAGTGAAGCTAAGCATTGCATTAGAAATGATTTACAAGAGCAATACATTGGAAAGCAGAGACAGTGCAAAAGTATTGTGCCTTTTGGCATCAAGTGCAGTGTATTAGCATTTTTACATTAAATATATCTTAAGTTCAGTCATCAGTCCTTCTATGTTGTAGTCTACAGCACTGAAAACGATGATTTTCATGGAATTCAAATCGTTTATAAGAGGTGAGAAGTGTTTGTCACTGTAAGTCCTGGGTGGTTTTTAAGTCATAGTTTTATCCTTGAGACATGGCGCATCATCATTAGTCCTTTTGTTGTTAATTATTAGCATGCACTAGAAGTCAGTCAAAACAGTCAAGTTCTCTCTTTGTTTTGTAATCACTTCACTTTTTGAGTATACGAATTAGGCTAGGTGCACTATATGCAAAAACAGGTGACCCGGCAGGCTCAACCTCCTCAATAACATATCTTCCAGTTGGAGGAGCTGGTACCACTGATTGATAGGCTACTCGCTGTATCCTTCCGTCTGGAAGAAGGACGTAGTAAACCCCTGGAGTGGGAATGTTAGCAGGTGCTGGTTGTGGCTCTGTGTCGTAATCCTGTGAGGTAAGTTAAATTGTTTAAAATTTAAGTAAATGAAGAGTATCGGTAACCCTCACCGAACACGGGGTATGTATGAACAACAATTCTGTGGGGTATTGGTATAGTAGCAAAAATGGGGTTACATTCCAGCTCCTTGGATTTTTTACTTTTCGGATGCATCCGCCGCCCAAGAGGCATTTCGTAAAACCGTGCTAATGCACAGTGATCTTGGCCCCACATACCTCAACCGTGCTAGTGCAAATCCGCATATGGCGGGGTTTACTTGTATTATTATTTCAAAAATTCTCACTTCATTCTCTTCTTAGGGAGTTTGATTGGTAGTTCTGAGAATGTTTGTAATTAATATTTTGTTGTTCATAAAAATATATTTTACTAATAATCTTTTTGGTAGCAAATTTCATTTTTAGGACTTGAGCATGTATGATTAAATTTATTTGTTTTTCCTGATGTGCTGTTATTTTGACATTATTATGATTCTTAGTTTTTACACATTATATTATTTAATGAGCACAAAAACTTGAGTGAATTTGGTATTTTTATGCATATAGGATGTTTAGATGCTAAAGTTTTTAGTTTGGAACATTCCATAGATTTTTGACTTTAATCTTTAGTTGAAATTTTATAAGTAGATACCGTAATAATTTGCCCATTTATCCAGGTTTGTGCCAGGAAAAGTGGAAAGTTTCTACGATTTAATATAAGTATAAGTATTTCGATCTTCACATCCCAAGAAGAACGAGGAATAGGTCTCAGGACAAACACTTTTTTTAGCGACGAACATCAGAAACGCGTAAAATGTGGCAAAATCTTGCGTGTCGCCGTGCTATGACGATTACTATCCGGCGGCGTCGGCTGTAATCGTCCGCGCTATTTGTAGCATTCCCATCTCCATTTGGGCCGTTGGCGAGCCAAGAGCAACAGGTGCTCTTTTTCTCATAGCGACTCGGGAACAGTTACTTCACTCCCTCTTTCCCGCGAATCAGTTGCGCACATATATTCCCTCCCTTTCACTCTTCGGCTGAAAATAAAAAAAATCACCGCGATGTTGGCCCTAGGAGTATTTTTATTTATCACCCATCCATCAAAAGTTTCGCATTATTTTTCCCTCCCCCTCCTCTCTCTCCCCTCCCTCCTCTCTCTCCCCTCCCCCCTCCTCTCTATCCCCTCCCCCCTCCTCTCTCTCCCCCCCCTCCTCTCTCTCCCCTCTCCCTCCTCTCTCTCCCCTCCCCCTCCTCTCTCCCCTCCCCCTCCTCTCTCCCCTCCCCCTCCTCTCTCTCCCCGAACGCTCCCAATTAGCCGAACATCTCGACCGCCCTCTTCCCACTTCAGAGCGCTCTTCTTCCTTCACTCTCGTTTCTCCGGCGCGCGGTGATCTCACCTTTTAATGGGGGAGGGAAGGTGGGGAAGAGGGGGACGTGGGGGAGGGGGCGTAGGAGGATGCTCATCCCTTCGCCATAATCCCGACGCCTCCGACTTTCTCGCTCGTCTGACCCACGGGGAATAAACCGCTAAAGAGGGCTCTTCTTCTTCGCTCAGAATTGGATCAGAAAGTTAACTCCGTCTTTATGTTTTCAGCGGTAAACTGGTTTCTGGGCGACGCACTTCTTGGAGGAAGATGGTAGCGGACGTTTTGCAACTCATTTGCTCGTCTCTCTCTCGCTCCTGACTCCTCTCTTCGTTGCATCACTCGCCTCTCGCTCTCTTCGCCACCTCGCTCCTCCCCGTACGCCCCCTCCCTCTCCTCCTATGCCCCCTCTCCCTCTCCTACACCCCCCTCTCCTCCTACGCCCTCCCTCACTCTCCCCGTGCGCCCTCGTGTGGAACGCGTGGTTCGAGAGGCGGTGAACGAACCCGAGTCCCGTGAATTCGTTACTAACCGTTCGCTTAGGAATGCGCACCGATCGTACCCGTCGGCACGTGGGTGTGTGAGACACCATCGCTGCTCCCAACTCCTTAGCGGATTTTACTCATCTCTGACTTGCATGCTCTAAATATCCTAATAATCTTTTCCTTTAACTTGATGGCAGACGATTACGTAAATCTCATCTCCTATCATTATCTTAAGAATCTTTGGTTGAAAAGTACCCTTTAGAGTAGGGTGATCAACCGTCCCAAATTTGGAGAGACTGCCCCTTCTTTTCCTCACTCATCCCACCTTGTTAAATGTTACAATTTGTCCCGCTTTTTGAAAATTCTTGGTTAACAACCCAAATTGTCATTTAAATCGTCCAGAACGCCCTCACTGGTCACACAAAGCTATCTGATATCTACTTCATCTATCTATCTAAGGCTTACTCTGCAATAAATACACCACAAACAAGCCACTGTAATCTGTCCCTCCTTATAGTCGGAAAATATTTGAAAATGTCCTTGGCTTTCTGAAAAGTTGGTCACCTTATTTTAGAGATGACTTTCTGTCGAAGCTCAGATTCCGTAAATTACCATCTTATTCTTGTCTAATAACTCGTTCATAGATTGGTTCAACATTAAATGTATATTTACCTTAAATGTTTTTTGTAGAAGTTTTATTGGCAAATTTTACCGCACCCCTTGAATATTGGATGTATCCAAACGCCAGAAATAATGAGAAAGTGATGCATTGAAATTATTTTTACCCCGTTTAATCAGGGACGATCTGATTGAGCTCGAATTTTTGTGGTAATGCGTATTCGTTTGAATAATTCCTATAGAAAAATCGTATGGCATTCCTTGGGTCTGCGGATTCTACGATATATTCGTAGATGATCTGGATGTATTAAATAGCTTCCTGCAGCGTTATTCTTTATCCGATAGATTGAATTATTCCGCATAATATATTTTTCATAATGTTTGATGGAAATAGGTAGGCTGCATGGTATATAATAATAACTCAACTACACTCTTTGAATTGCTGCACGCTGGTTCATTCCGACATTTGCAGTTGACAAACGCAATGAAGTATTGTTGCAGTCATGCTTCTAGTTCTTATAATTTTGCATCAAAATGCGTCCTCTCTAAAAGATTTTAGATTAATATTCTATTATTTCTGTCACTGTTATGAGTTAAGAAGCTCAATACGTCGCTTCCATTAGAAAATGTGAATATTGATGAGAAAATGAGATCTTATTTCAGTCAATCAGCCCAATTACTAGTGTAATTGCCCGTCAGATATGGCGGGCATGTGTGGATTAAGTATTAAATTTAAGGCACTTCCCATTCTTCCTCATTTTCTCTCTTTATCTCTCCCATCCTCCTCTACCATTCTCTCGCCCCCTCCCCCTCTCATTCTCCTTCCATTCTACCTCATTTTCTCCAAAATATTTTTGTTTTATTTTTCTGTTTTTAATCAAAGATTAAAAAATCATTCGGCATTCGCAGACAATTTACTTTAAATCTTTCTTAAAAATTCAGCAATTTAAATCTCTGTATTAGGCTTAGAAACCCTCATAAAAACAATATCAGCGAGTAACGAAATATTAATTTATGTTCGTTACAGTCACATTGTTTGTCATTATTAATATTAATCGTTTAAACTTCAAAATAACGTCAAAATTTCGTGAATATGTGGAAAGATTCTACTCGTAATTATGATCCCAGTAAATCACACGCAATTACATTAAACCAACAGCAATGCAAATCACCTGGTCGACGAAAGATTTTCACGTAAAAATACGTCAAATTTTCTTGTAAGAAACTAATTTGTGAACTAATGCGACGCGTATTCAAAAATCGATTGCAAGAAAACAAAATTTCATTCCTTTAGGCGTTCGTTGTTTCAAGTCTCGAATCCTTACGATGATTCTAAGTAATTTTAATATGCAAATGATTAATGTGCCACACTCATCTCCGTGTTAATCAAATGGAGAAAATGAACGCTCTTAGTATCGAACCAATGACTTTAATGCAGACGGCAGGCAGCCTAAAATTTAAAAGTGGCGTTGACAAGTAATTTCGGAAAGTTTGATAGTAAACGAATGAATAGTTTTCGAGTTATAGGCGGTTTTCTCATTCTTTCATTCAACTTTACTATTCATTCAGCTTTAGTAGCAGACTTACAGTAAGACAGATTTGGGATTTTATTATAGTAAATGATCTTTTGCGAGGGACTCACCTCTTCGGTAGGAGCGGCCTGCGTCGTCGTTCCCTCTTCCTCTGCGGCGGCGGTCGTCGTCTCTGCGGCTTCCGTTGTCGTCGCCTCTTCTGGGGTTCCGTATTCGGGGTTAGGCGCTCCGTATTCGCCCGGAAGATTGAACGCCTTGGATGGGCGCCATCCGGAGGGAGGATAGGGGGCAGCGGCTCCTTCCTCGGCGGCGGGGGGCTCCTCCGCTGCCACTTGCCTCTGCGGAACGGCCCACGCTGGACGAGATCTCCTCCTCGGAGGCTCGGCAGTGGTCAGCGCCGTCGCGACCACCAGCAAGAGAAGGAGTGAGGCGGCTGCTTGATTGGTCTGCGGAGTAAAGAACGCGCTCGTTAATGCTTATCCCTCTGTTGTACAATTGGACTCGTCGTCGTCTATTTTTTCTAGATCATGTGATACGCGAGGCAATAACTTGCTGTCCGTTAGACGGTCCCAAGCCGGGAAGATCTCTGAAGAAGATCCGCAAAATTTAAGGCTCTTTTTACTTTACCGAGTAAAACAACCGATGGATTAAGTGTATTTCATGGGGATTGAATGATATTAATGAAGTGTTTATAACTCGCTCTGAATCATGGTTAAAGTAATCCCAACCAATTTAAATGGAAATTAACTGGCAATTTTTGCATTCTGAATTCCTATGCACCTTAGCTTTGATATTTGCCCGTTTCAAAATTTATGGCAATTTATAATCAATCTTTTCAATCGGTTTACATCTATAAAGAATATCGCATAAGATTTACTTTAAAAGTCGTGTTGTTCCTTCTTTAATACAAGGTGCTCATTATCATATATTACGGACAATTTTCATTATGGTGCAAATTTAGCTATTTAAAGTAAATATGGGTAACTATGACGCTAATATTAGCGTCGAATTGAAATTTAATAACGCCCTTAACCTACAAATCAGAATTTAAATATCAAAGAATTCATAATGGTCGCGATTGAGTCTCGTGTTGCCGCAATTTGGAACAACAATCAGCGGATAGTTCGATCACAGCCTCTTTTGTTATTAAAGATTATGTTGATCTGATAAGCGTGATGTTTGTATTCAAATACGTCCTCGATTCTTCTGAATCTACTCACCTTCATACTTGATGCTTGGTGATGTCTTTGTTAGCTCGGCTTGCTACTCCTCGAACACCACGAGTGAGAATGGTGACTATTGTTGCTGTACCTTCGGTTTATATACTCTTCAGAACCTAATTTTGAAAGAAGCGCACGACATTGGCCTCGCAATGTACATTGTTTCCATAGCATCGGTACGTGTCTCATTGTGTGCGTCCGGGGATTCCATATTCGTTTTCTGCCATCGGACGCCGTGGGGCTGGCAGCGTCCTTCCAATGGCCGGCCGGCCCCCTCTGGTTGGCCGATCGCGGGACTCCGTGTCTTGCCTCCTATTCCTCCTCCGTTGCTTACTCACATCGCCAACCATTGATTGGCATTCACAGCGCGATTTCCTCTCCCGCACATCATCACACGTCGCGCATGACCAGTACCTTAATTTGTCCGAGGTTTCTCTGTCGCTGTCCTATTCTCGTCCGTGGAATTTGAGAGAGTTGATCAATTGGGATGATGTAGGCGAACGACTTCTGGGATCCTGCATAAACAAAGTTTTTTTTGCAATTTCTCTTGAAATTGGATGATTATTTATCGATATATCAATAAAGTTATAAAGTAAGGCGGTTGAATGCACACGTTTTACAATCAAGATGGAAAGTTTCAATTCATTGACTATCGAACGCAACACAGAAGAATTTGCAACCAACGAACTCTATGGCGACTTATTGTGTGATTTATCTATCGTCCATATGTTCATATTTCTCTTGTCATGTAAAGGCCTTCTGGTTGACCTTTTATGACTATTGCCGTGTTAATTGTTTTTCCTACGAGTAAAAGCAGTCATGCGCTAGTAATCTCTCGTAAAGAGAGAGATCAAGAATGGATAGTGATTATGTCATCACCAGCTTTAATGATAGCGAAATATATATAAAGGCTTGTGAAGATATTAAAGATCGCAGTGTCGTTTGGTGAGTCCTGCATTCCATCACCATGGAGGTATAATGCTAGTTGTATTATTACTGTTCTTGTGCTCTCCTCTGTATGCCTTCGATTGATGATTTTAGAATCATTGATCGTTGAATTTCCACTAAGGATAGCTATCTTGCAGGTGAAATGCGAATAGGGTTTAAAGCCATTTCATGGCTACAGGCGTTCTCAATCGGATTCAACTCAAGAGGCGAGATCAGCAATTAGTTTTTGAATTAAAGCAAACATTCGCCATTCTCGGCATCTTCGTTCGCGGTTTCGGCTATTCGCTGGTGGCGGACTGTTTAAACGTCTTCACTTAAACAGCCAGATTCGCCATTTTTACATCATTTATTTGTATAAACATATTCGTTATTGTGTTCCGAGAAATAATTTTCTTCACATAAAGTATCAATATTCGCGGTTTCACCACTCGCTTCTTAGGAACTCATCCACTGCGAATGGCTTTGGTTTGCTGTACTGATTCATTTTTGAAAGCTTTCTCGACATTTAATTTTACTTGAGTTAGTAGTTGATAGGTTAATACAGGGGTCGGCAACATACGGTCTGCGGGCCGGATGCGGCCCCAGAAAGCGCTTTATGCGACCCGCGAAGCCAAAATGAAAAATTGATCGGTACAATTTAACAAATAATTTCGTAGTTTTTCAGTAAAATGTTGGTCTCATAGCATTTTCTGATGAATACATATATTTAACGCCAGTAAATTATTTAGATATGATGTTTACTAATATGAGGCAACAGAATCTCTGGATAACTTCGGATATGAACACTCATCCGGCCCGCCGAAGCTCTCGTGACTTTCAATGCGGCCCTCCGAAGAATTCACATTACGAATGTGGCCCTGCATGCAGAAAATGTTGCCGACCCCTGGCTTAATATGTCACATACTGTAGATTGTCTTTATATATTTTTATATATTCACATAAAATACAAACTCAAATTTATCGTTCGTTGACGTTCTACTTCGATTGCCAAGATTTTAAAGCACATTTTTGTTTATTTTTTAATTCAAACTAATGCTGTGTTTAAATTTATGACAAATAATTAAGGAATGTAATTCTCCTCTCACGAATAACTATTGCAAATTAGTGCTTGCCAACTTTTTTTACCATTAAAAGGACGAGTGCTTATTCTGCCTTGAAGAGAAGCCAAATTCATTTCTTTATCGGCGTTCTTGTATCCTTCACCCCACTCCCAACTCGTCTCGTCCTTCAATCAGTTTATATTTGCAAGTATCATTCAGTCCTTCTACATCTCCCTTAGATCTTCAAAACATCCTCCTTTATCCAGATATTCGTGGAACTTTCCGTCCTTCCATTCCCATCGATTAGATATCTCTTTTTTTGAACCATAACAGACGACCATTGTTCAGACTTTCATCATTGCTTTCGTAATCTGCATATATCGAATATTTATTATCACCTTTAATATCAGTTGTAAAACTGGCTTATTTGGTTTCTCTTTCGTTCAGCTTTGGCCAAACGGTTATTTAAATATTCCCCGTAAACTCTAGATTTTAATTTGAAGACAATTTGTTGACAGGACGAACTTAAATTAAAAGGCCCATATCTTGAATTTTATACAATATAAAAGCAAAATCTTTGTGTAAGTATTCGTTGCTATATTATTTTAAGCAAATGGAGTTATATAAATTCAGAAAAAGTAATTAATCTATCTATCTCCCTGTTTTTCCTTATCTGAAATTCTCAAAATAATTGATCTTTAGTGAACGTGCGTCTCCATATAACTGTTTTCAAATGAAAATATGCAGTTCTCACTAGTGTTTACATCGAGTTACTACAAACGTGAAAAGGAATGAGAGAAATTTCAGGTGAATCAGAACATAAGATTTATTTAGTTGTCTTTAGGCCGAGTTTTGTGGCTACTAATATTTAAATGATTCGACCTCTATTTTTTCATTTCTACATTTTCCGTCACATTTTTTATTCACTAATCATTTTTCTTATAAAATAAGAAATTCTGGCAAAAATGTATTTTGATAAACTTGTATCTTATAACTGGTAGATTGGGTCATACTTTATTATTACTTACGGAAGAGATTTCCGAACATTATAAAGCCACCCCCCTCCCCCCACCCTAGAAAACTATCTTCGCTCTCCCCCTCCTCGGTGTTCAATCACAGTTTATAAGCAGTACCTACTGGACATACAATTGTCATTTATACGACCATCTTAAGAATAAACATGGACGCAATCGATTCGTCTCAGAGGGGCGCGCCCCACATTTTTGAAACCATATAGTTATGAGTGAAAAATGTCTGACAAGGAACAACTATTAATTATAAGAGTTTATGGGAGAAAAACTCCCGAGACGGACGGGATCAATCGTGGTACGCTTTTATTTTTATAGGAAATTTTATTTACCGCGCGAGAAACCTCCGTACTAATGATCCAGTTTGGACAATCTTTGGAAAAGGATGTTCATTTTAATTCTATATCATTTAAGTTTATTTCACTTTTCATTGAATTTGATGCGGCAGGTGAAAAGTCTCTCAAGTTATTTTGTGGTATGATGTAATGCAGTGTTTCTCGACATTTTTCCATGAAGTACCCTAAAAACAATTGAAGTACCGCGGAACAATTTTACAGGTATTGGTGATCCCTGCCTAATGCGGAGGATGCGTTCCTGACAAGTCTGCGTTAAACTAAAATCCGCGTTCGATGGGGGTACTATAACCCTTAGACGCGAAAAGGGAAATAATTTTACAAATGATATTTTTGGGCTAACATTCAATGCAAAACATATGATCACCAGATTTTATTGTCATTCATTAGAGTAACAATAATATTACATGGTAAACAATATGACAAAAAAGTGTAATTTATAATTAAAGCACAATCTAAGAAGCTTTCCTGGAACACTTCTAGGATCTATGGGCCTGTATGTTAAAAAAATCTGATGTGGCCACCACATGACTTTCTCCATACCTGTAATTTTTCTAAAAATTCCAAATAGGTTACATAATAATAAATATTTTAAGAAACTTTGAGAAAATTTTAGACTTTACAAAGAACAGAAATAAACTCAAACCATAGCCTTCCAATATTGGATATAGCCACAAAGCTCCAACAATTAAGAAAAGAAAAAGGAGCGTTACTAAGACGTAACTGAGTGTCAATTGTTAACAATAGTCGGTAGGTGGCGTGGTAGTGGAAGCTAAAATATAAGATATCTCTTAAAAAATGTATTATATGGGGAAATGTTTAAAACAAAGATGGTAGAAAATTAAATTTTCTACTACTTTTATTCCAATACATTTTTACATTTATCAAATATTAAAGCAAATATCTCAAAATAACGGATCCCAACCATGGTTAAATCTTCATTAAGTTGCTCACTAAACAATTTTGATTTACTCAGAATGTTATGTACATAATTGTTTTGTTTGTATAAACAAAATTAGGATTAGTTATGTTATTTCATTATTAGGTAAAACTTCATCAGATTTTTTTATCGTTTGTATATTAGTTTTTAGGACGAGTAAAAGATTTGTAATGTTCTAACTTTTGTAAGGCATGAATAAATAAAATAATTTTTTTTCGGAGTAACCGCTGCTTATTTAACGCCGTATTCCGTAACGATAGTCGAATTGAGCGACAGAAATGGCCGATAAACTTAGCAGAACCAGGATCTCTGCCAAAAAGCGAGGAGAGAAAGACAGCGATAGTTTTTTCCGGAATGCGCTGGGCGAATTCGTTCGACGACGTGCTTTTGGTTGCCTTGGCTACCGAAGCGGTAAGAAGTGAGGCGTGTTCGAGTTTCGGGTCGTCCTGAAGGCGAAGGCTGAGTTTCGAGGGAGGCACGTCCCAGGAAGAGGAAAACGCCCCTTTCGAGTACGTCATTACGTTGTTCACGGGCCCTTCGCGGCGTCATCTTTTCTGAAGGAAACGATGCGCCGCCGTTGGAGGTTCTTCCTTTTCTAAGGTTTGATCTTTTAAATGCTTTTTAGTGACTTTTGTTTACTTTTTTGTTGTTAAAAAAGGTTAGTAAAAAGTCCTCGAATCTGCTCAGATTGCAACTAAGTCGAGGAAGTTGTTCTCGACAGATGGACACATTTCATTAATTTAAAGCGAACGAGTCATTTTGTTTGTAAACAGCATGTGCAACATTGTACACTGTACAATCAGGAGTCGGTAATGTACGGCCCGCGGGCAGTATGCGGCTCTCGAGAGCGCTTCCTGCGGCCCGCAAAGCTATGATGAAAAAGTGGCCGGTAAAATTTGATGTAAACAATTTAATATTTTCAGCAAAATTAACGTCTCAAAACCTATTTTGATGAATTTAACGCAAGTAAATTATTTAGACTCCATTTTCACTCTTATGACACCAGATTAAGAATCTCTTGCTAGCTTATGACGTAAACACTCATCCGGCCCGCCGATGCTCTCGCAATTTCCAATGCGGCCCTCCGAAGCATTCACAACCACGAATGTGGCCCGCTATGCAGAAAAGGTTGCCGACCCTTGTTGTACAAAATTGTATTCGACATGGCACGAAAAATCCATCGACATTCTCGGTGCAGGCGTTGGGAGTAATAGCTATTTCGTGAGGCGGAATTAATTTAGATGTAATACAAAGGGAAGCGTTTTTTCGGCGCATTTCGACGGTGAGAACGGTACTTCAAAAACGAGAAGTGTGACAGCGCACTTACCATTTTATCGAAGAAGAAATATTTCTGGCGAAAGTGAGTTAAGGAAGAAGGAAAACTTTTCGTTGTGGTGAAACTGTCATCGATATCGGATTTTTCAGTATTAAGGTTTTCATGTTTCCTTTATCACACATTCAGCGTGCGTTCTGCTTGTTAGTCTGGGATTCACATGCGTGTAATCATCGTAGATTAAAGGCATCGGACGTCCCCATTGCTCCTACGTGTACTCTCTCCATCTTCCCTCTTACACCCTCCCAGGGCCGGCCAAGTGGGGGGTGCAGCGGATGCAAGGCATCCGGGCCCCCCGATTTTTAGGTGCCCTCAAATGTTGAGTATAAATAATATATTTACATCTTTAAACAAATTTTTGCTTTTTTATTAAATTAATTATCATTACTTTATAACTATAAGTACATGTTCTCTCTAGGTTGTAACATTGATATGTACAAAATGGCAGGTTTTTTTGACATAGGGGGCCCCAAAAACTTGCTTGCATCCGGGCCCCGAAAGTACTTGGCCGGCCCTGCACCCTCCGCTCTTCCCATTACCCTTCTACCCCTCCCCATTACCTTTCTACCCCTCACCATTACCTTTCTACCCCTCACCATTACCTTTCTACCCCTCACCATTACCTTTCTACCCCTCACCATTACCTTTCTACCCCTCACCATTACCCGTCTACCTCTCCCCATGAACCCTCCCTCCTCCTCCTCCCCTTTAAACCCTCTTCCTTACCCCTCCCCTTTCTCCTTACACCCTCCTCCTTATTCCTCCCTCCTCCTCGTTAAACCCTATACCTTACTCCATCCACCTCCATTCCGAGCACTTCTCGCCGTCCAAAGCGGCCTCGCGGCATAGGTGGCTGTTCGTCGTCTGCGATAAGGGGGTCGGCATCCTAACAATTACATAACTGAAAAGGCGTGCTGCTCACGCGTGCCTGTTTTCCCGTCGACATGCTAGTCACGCGTTGGGGCTACCAAGGAAGCTTGCGTCGCGGTAACGCAGGGAGGTGTAAGCGACGGCGACCTTGGGAGTATAACCACCCGGATCGCAGAGAAATCGACCGCGTAGGAGAGAAGCCTCGTAAACTGTGAAGCGTCATCTTTTCGCGGAGAAAATTTGAATCGGACCGAATCGTTTATGTCTGAAAAATTCCAGGATCGGTTTGGATTTAGGTCGGGAAGAGGGATGAGCTCCTCCATCGCATAACCACTGGTCACTCGCATTCGAAAATTCTCCGTAATTGTCATTATAGCTGTCATTGACCGCGCAAAATGACGCGCGGTACACAAGTTATTTGCGAAGAATCTGTTGTTGTAGAATCGATTCCTTTCTGTGGTTATGCAGCTTTAAAAATATCGCTCTAGAGGTAAAATAACAAGATGTTGTTCTCCGAATAAATTGAACAGATTCAGTAAATCTTGTTAAATGTCTTATAACTTCAAACGAATTCATTTTCATCTACCGAAACATTTATTTGCATCAGTAATCTGTTTAGCAGAGTAGTATTTTTCATATAATTGAATAAATGTCTTTTTGTACGTGCTGTATGAAAGCAAGGTGGATGAAAGCAAGGTGGAGAATCATTTAAAGTCATAATTTATGTAAAAGTTTCGAGTCTTTTGGCGTTATTTTCTCTAATGTAAAATTTTATTAGACATTCAATTTCCAGCTGCAAAAAACATTGCAGTAGAGAGCCGATAATCGAGCGCCACTTCGTCAAACGTCATTATGTCTTTAACACTTAAAGGTTATGCGTCAAAATAACGCCGAACGAGTGTAATCCAACTTTAAATCGTTATAAAAATAATTCTCTACAAACTTGTTTTTATTTAATGTATTGCACAACAGTAAGTGAACAACTGTGTAAACAACCACACAAAATAACATTATAAAAATAACATTACCACCGGTTTATTTGTGAAGTTTAAAATTATTTGATTGTGATTAATCAATTCCATAAAGCGAACCTAAGCTTATTTTAAACTACAGTTTGCACATTAAAAATAAAATTATGTAGGTATGTACGTTTATCTAATTTATTATTCGATTTCGTTATGGTTTGAATATACGGATAAATCATCAATCGTAACTTCTGGTCATAATTCAGCTAATGCGCGTCCTTCTGTATTTACTCTTGAAAAAATTGTGGTAATAGAAAATTCTTGCACCATATCTCGGGTATTGCTCATATTGATACTTGGTTGGAACTTATGCTGTAATTTATGAATTCGCGTCAAAAGTGCGCTTTTTTAGGACGATTGAATGTTTAATATCTCTTCGCTGGGAAAAAATTCTCTCGCGATAAAAGCCTGTTATACAAGGTTGTAATTCGTCCAGCTCTTCTTTTCGCAGAAGAGATTTACGGCTGCTTTTCGGAAGGGAGCAGGTTGAAATTGGAAGCCTTCCAAAACTAAATTTTACGCGGCGTCATCGCCGTGCCTTATTACCGTGAGTGATATACGATAAGCCGCCGTTTTGCATCACAGCATACAATCCGCATTTAATAGGGAGCAACACATTTCTTCATAAAACATTATCGGCGCAGTCCATCATGTAGCGATAAACTTTGTATTGAGATAAATTACGTAACCCCTAGTCTCATTCGGAGATAAAGTCCGAGCCGTTTAAAATATTTCTAATTCTCAACGCCCATGTGGAATTGTCTGGATTTCATCTTTTGATTTTTGTCCTGATTATCCAGAAATTATTTTTTATTCAGCCTTTTAATTGAACTAATTATGAGAGTAATTTTATGGATTTAGTTGCATGTATGCACACTGACTGCAAGTGATAGCTCTCTCTGTTGCACTATGTATTTGCGGCACGCCTGTCTAATACCCACTTTGAGACTGGACTATCAAGATAAGGGAGATGGCTTTGTCGCTTAGCATTCATAGACTGGAGACCGAAAGAACTTAAGCGGCACCTTCTTCAGACCCTTGCTGACCACTTTCTGTCTGAGAACGATTGATTGATACTACATAATGTATGAATTAGAAGATGGCTCATGATATAGAAAATAAGGATCCTATTTTTTTCGGAGTTTATAATTTAAATTAGTGATAATATTTAATTTAAAAATTTGAAAAACTTTCGTGAGGAGCGTTGAACTTTCACATTAAAAAAATCCTCAAGTTTCGCTTTTTCAAAAGCGTATCCGTTTCCGTCATTGGTTGTGATTCATCGTCATATGTCTTCTGGTGAATCTTAAATTGTCCAATCCATCGTCATAAAACCGTTAAGGAACCAAGGAACGCAAGAACCTTGAAAAGAAGGTGGCGGCTGGTGAAAGTGAAAGGAACACTGTGCCGGGCGAAACGATGGGCCCATCCATTGTGCGCATTTCAATCGCTATAGTTTCGTCACGCATCCAATGAGAATTTTTATTCAAGCTCCTAATTACATGCATTAATATTATTTTTTGCGAGGGTAGGTTGTTTTGAAATTTGCTGCGCTTTGGCTAATAAGGTAACTCTACCCAATATGGGCTAGCTAAGCTTGATTAATTTTTTAAGCACCTTTCCTAAATGCTGAAAGTAAAACTAAAACTAAAACATAATGTACTCTTAGACAGTTTATTTAAGTAAACAGAAAAAAATGTTACAACTATAACCCTTCTACATGGAATTACTGGTTAGCATTGTTGCAAAACCTTGCTGTTAGGACATATTGGGAACATATGATCTCAATATGGCCTATTGGGTTATTGTTCAAGAAATAAGAGAACAAGAATCTGAAATATTTATGAAGTTCTTGTATCAAAATTCTAATGCTTGATTTCTCAAAAATGGTTCCAATAAATTGTCGGTAGGCAAAAATAACTAAAAAATGAGAGAATAAAAGTCAAGATTCTAATTTTACACAGATCAAAATCGCAAAATTGTACCACCAAAGATTTAGGCATATGAGGTCAAAATTTAATTAAAATAAAGAAATGAACAACAAAATTAGATCTAAAATAATTTTTTTAAATTCATTGTCATTATTTAAGGCTCACAAAATGGGAAATATGGCCTACATAGGCCGTAATGGGAAGACTTGGACTAGTAAAACATTCCGTTGGAACCACATGACATCTCAATAAATTTCCAAACCAATCACACCACTAATAGTAGAGACAATTATCTTGTGGAATGCCTAAGGTCAAATTAATTAATTAACTTTTCCTGTACAAACAATGACTTAACCAACGTCTTGAAATTAGATGCACGTAACCACAAACGCTGGTCCCAAACAAAACACTCCAGCAAATCCAGCCAACTGAGCGCGTCCAGCGGAATTCCATATAAACGCAGTTGTTAGCACTCTACCGATATACTGCAACCACCATCTATCAATTTTGTCACGTAGTACGTTCGATACAGGGATTAGACCATATTGGAGAACAAGCCATATTAGGTACAGTTACCTTAATTGTAAAAATTCCTCCCCTTAATTTTATTTACTTTGAAAATACTTTTCGATAGTGAACATTTCTATTCAGCAGAATCGGCTTCTACCGGATGTATGAGTTGTGCGTTAAAGTCACCCCGAAGAACGGTGTATCTCCTATTCCTCTCTTGAAGGATGCGTCAAAAATTATTAAAGTAGTATCGCATCGCGGTTTTCTTAAATGTTATGCTTTCTTGAACCGAATTTATCGTCTATCTTAATCCACTATCTCCGAAGATGGTAGCGATTTATGGCGATGGAAATGAAGTTCAAATTTTTGTAACAACTTTTGAGCTGTCGTGTTTGACATACAATTGCAAATTTATATCCTTTTTATGACTTGACAGTAAATAACTGTACTGAAATTGAATAGACATTGATGTGTTAGTCAGCTTTATTTAGTCGTTTGACGTTATCGTGAATGATAAGTTGAAATACTAACTCCGAACCGTACAAGTGAGGACTTAGAAAAGATCAGCAGCGCTAAGTGAGAACTTAAGGGTCAATTACAGAGGGCGAGTTCACTCGCTACTCGCCGGCGAGTTTACTATCAGCTAGTAAACTAGCTTCGTGTAATATAGCAGGCGAGGAAACTCGCCGTCAACTTGATTCGCGACTAGCTAGCGAGTTTATTCGCCCCATGTAATTGGCAATGCGAGTCAACTAGTTCAGAAGTCCGCCTTCCAGAATACTTCAAGTGTATTATAAAAATGTCTCGAGAGGTCGTTCGTGCGGGTGTTTTAATTGTTAGCAGTATTCTGCTGGAAGAACTGAACAGTAAAAAAGAATTTAAAAATAATAAGAGGAAATGGGTGAGAAATTGGATTGATAGAAGAGATGAATCTGGCGCTTCTGTCACTCTTTTCAAATACATAGTTGGCTGATGAAGAAGATCCACTAGCCTAGAGAAACATCTTGCGGATGAGAGTTGAAAAATTTGACGAGATGTTGGGAATGTTGTTAATACGTAAGAAAGACACCACTATGAGGATAGCCATACCACCAATAACAAATCTTCAATTTACATTGCGCTTTTTAGCCACCGATGGTAGTCTGAAGTCTTTAGAATATCTGTTTTGGATACCAGAATGCAACATTTCAGTTTTATTACCAGAGGTTCTTGCAGCAATTACAGAGGCTCTCAGCCCGTATATTAAGCCAAGTAATTAGTAATGGCTACTAATAAAAAGCATAAGTATTTAACAAATATTTTTATTGAATAAATGTTTTTACATCAAATTTCACTTCCAAATGCACTGACGATTGCTTCTGCTAAGCTGTGGGTGTTGGGAGGGAGAGCGTATTAGAATTGCGATAAGGTAATGAATAATTTCGGTAAGTAGAGTCGTCACAGTGGGAGATATTAGGAGAGGGCAATGGGGTAGAATGATAAGAGGATTGTGTGGAAGTCGATAGGGATTAAGTATTGATATTCAGGGGACATTTGTTTTGTTCGGGTGATTGAATTTTGAATTTCTTGTTGTAGCAAGATAGATTGCCGAGCTGGAAGTATTTGCCGAACTGATCAAATGCATCTTCTGAATTAACTTGGGTAACAATTGTATCCACATTTTGTATTGCTTCATGTACCGCTGGCAAACTAATATTCATTCTCTTGCGGGGCGCAGTAGGTGGTTTCATTTTCATCGGCAAAGAAGGTGTGTTCCTTTTTTCTTGAGGAGATCTTTGTAATTCTTCATTTTCTACATCATCGTCTGTCAAATCATTGGCACTTGCACAATCCAACATCTACGAATAATAATTCAATGTTAATGATGTTGTTTATTATGTTAATTGAAATGTTTTTATTTATAGGTGTCAACAACAACAAAAAAGTAGACAGAAATAGAAAAAGGCTTCATGGTTCATTGGAATTTTCCGAAATGCTGCGGGGCAATCGATGGCAAACATTCAAATTTAGTGCCCGCTAAAAAGTGGTTCAAAATTTTATAATTATAACGGAACCTATAGCATTATTTTATTTGCATTTATAGACGCGAACTATTGTTTTCAATACATAGATGTGGGCGCAAACGGACGTGCTAGTGATAGCGCTATATTTAGAGACTCCGCGCTAAATATAGCCATGCAGAAAAATTTACTCTGCATGCCAGAAAAATTAGTGGTTATTGGGGATGATGCCTTTCCTTTAAGAATAAACGTAATGAAGGCCTGCAGCAAAGTTGGCCTTACAACCAAAGAAAAGTTTTTCTATTATCAGCTATCTCGAGCACGGAGGGTGGTTGAGAACACTTTTGGAATATTTGCATGGCGGTTTCGTGTATTTCTAAAACCTGCGGAATTAAAACCGGGCACAGTTGATAAAGTAGTATGGAGCGCCTGCGGCGTACACAACTGGTTACGAAAGACAACGTCAAAAGCCTACTTTCCGCATCGATCGGTTAAAAAAAACCGTATCCGCTAATCTTTCTTGCTCCTGGGTCCGAGGGGCCAATTGTTCCGAGACTGAATAGGAGCTGATTTTGGCTAACGTAAGAGATATTAATACCTGCGTCAACGGAAAAAAATTCTTTAGTAGCAGAAGTAATGATAGTATTAAGAAATGTGACGCTTTCGAAGTCCTGCAGTTACGCGGCATAGTTTCTTGTGAGCATGTAACTATTTTATGAATTATATGTCATAATGTTAGTTTTGCTTGGCATGGCTTTTTGAGAACATAAATAAATGAAGTTGTAAAAACTACAAATATTAAATATCTTCCCTCATACTTCCAGGATTATGAAACGCCAATACATTTTTGAGAAATTTTCCCATAAGTAAATAAATAGCTTTTATTATGCTAGTTGTTTTTGTTTAAAACACTTTGCATCGCAGGGGTTGCGGTTAAAAATATTTTGAAGCTCATTCAATTTAAAAAGCAAACACTTATGTGTTACTTATTCTTCTATTAGATCATAATATCGGAGTTGAAAATATTTACGCCTTAAATTTTATCCATTTTCAAGATATTTAAGTATTATCATTTAAGCTAATCAGTGATAGTAAAAAAATAAATTTTACTGAAGAAAATGAACGTTATTGCTCATGGCGAAACATGCTTAACTGGTTACTGAAAAAGAACGATATTATGTATATATCTCAAAAGAAAATGTTATTAAATTTTTATTTCTTTCAAAGAAGCTCAATTTTCCACGAACATTAGCATTTGCAGATTGATAAGAGAGCATTTTCTCACCCATCTTTAACCCTAGAACTACCAAGCGATTTTCACTAACACGGTCTACAAGGGGGGGTAGGAGGGGGGGCTCAGAGACCCACCATCTAAAATACAATAAAAAGTCATAGTAATGTTTCAAACCTATTGTTATACATTTAAAAACATCATAGGAATACAGCTATACAATTTTAGTAATTTAGTTGAAATTATATATACCTAAAGACAAATATTTACATTAGAACAATTCTTTTACATTCTTCCTCATTATGTTTTCAATATCAGATTAATATTGTAGCAAGAATGTATTTACAGAAATAATAACATATCGATTAGAAAAATTATTTAATCTGATTCATCTGACACAACAGTTTAAACAAATAGCGTACTTCACATTGTGCTTTCCATGCATATGGTAGTTCTAGGGTTAAGAAAAAAGTCTTTACGAAAAATAACTTATTTGCCATTTTCTTAAATTGGCATACACGAAAAAATAGTAAATGTTGCCTAAGTTGCCGCACGACTGTTTCTGTGGTCGCACGTGTCCACGGCTAAATCTCCCGGATTTTTACCAAACGTTGCATACTCTTAAGACGAAATCTCTCGGAATTGAAGCGAAATCTTTCCGGGTCGTAATAGACAATGTTGGTAAGTCTAGTTGTGGAGGAGGTTGGCGAGTTTATTATTGTTAACATGTACAATTTTAAGATCGTGTTAAGAGAAAATATTACAGTTAGTTGGTGACACAGGAAGCGAAAGGGATTTTTATGTGATGTGATGGTGGGAATCATGTGGAATATATGTGTCTGTATGTTGGAATTCCGGATGTTCAATTTTAGCTGGTTGTCATGTATTTTTACGAGTAGATGAAGGAATGGGGGTTTTTGTCTTCTTCTTCGTTTGTAAATTGGATGGAATCGTATTGTTCGTTTAGTTTTTGTAAGATATCTGTGATGTTGCTTTTTGATGTGCCGAAAAGTGTGAAGATGTCATCAACGTACCTGAGCATGTTTAGGGAAGAAGTCGAAAGTGTCTTTGCATTGCTTTTCAAAATTTGTCATGGAGAGATTTGCTAGAAAGTTAGAGAGAGACAGAGATATTCACATAGTTGTACCGCGGCTTTGTTGATATATTTTGTTGCTAATTTAAAAGAAATTCTGATTCATACAATGGCGCGTTAACTGGAAGTATTCATTTACTGCTTCCTGTGCTAGGTTTTTTTCTGCGAGCCATGTTTTTAAGAATTTTAGTTTTTTCCATGAAGACACTAGAGAAAAGAGAAACTGCGTCAAAGGAAAAACGAATTTCGGTCTTTGAGGATTAAATTTTTAATCTGGTCAATGAAGTGAGTGTTGTTCTTAATGTTCGATTCTTGTATGAGGAGCCACGGTTTGAATCTTCGTAGAGCCAGCGGGAAATTTTGTTGGGGAGTTGTTAGAGAAAACGATTGGTCTGAGGGGGATGTCTTTTTATTGTGAATTTTCAATAAACGGTACATTCTGGGATAGTGGGGTTTGAAGTCGGAATCCGAGCTCTTTAGTGATTATAGTGGTGCATGTTTTTAAGTTGTTTTTGGTGTCTGCTATCGTTTTGTTGAGATTATTCTTGGAAGTTTTTGCGTAGGAACCTTTTTCTAAAATCTTGTCGACCTTTTCGTAAAATTATTGTCTTCGTATAATAGCGGCAGTTTTTCCTTTTGGCTGCTTAAAAGAAGTCATTATTGAGTGTTTTAATGGTTTTATATAACTGGTGTCTGTAGTTTTTCACATCTGGCTTATTGTAAGATTCAGTTTTATTTGTGACAATGCGGAGTTTCTGATAATATTCTTGGTGTTGTCAAGTAAATTTTTGATTCGATGTCTGCGACAAAGTGTTATAGTGGAGGTGAGTGTGGGAGGATATATTTCATTAGGCCTTTTTTGAGAAGAGGGTGTTCTTCATTTGTAAACATTTCGTTTGAAAGGTTAATAATTACGGGTGATTAAATATACAAGGCAATCTTTAGATGCAACATTTTGCGCGGGTTATATACCACAGCATTTATTTTATTTGTCCTTATTTTCCCTATTAGGTTCGACAACCGGGAATAAATTATAAATGCCGAGTTTATTTTAAAATAGCCTTCTAATTGTAATTAGGCTCAAAACGCTAATATCTTTAGTTAACGAATTGTCTGGTCGGTGGTTACTGCAGTGAATCTAAAAAACCAAAAGATAACATTTTTCTTCCATTGCGTTGTTTAATCAATTACATCGAACTATGTGACGTCACGAAACATGGAATAAAAACTTGTCTAGGAATTAACCAAAAGTCTATCTCTGTGAGTATTCAAACGCTCGCCGCGAGAGCCTCGCGTAAGGATTTTGACCTTGCCCAAGGATCACGCGTAGCCATGAAAACGGCCGCGGTTACCGTTACGTCAGCTCAGGCCCTCGGAGCGGCTGTTTCCCAACGGCCGGACTCATCACCTCTTGGAGAAATCTCATTCCTGTTGCCCTACATTCTATCAAGCTACTTCCACGGTCACACGAGAGCTCTTTTGCATAACAGAGTCGTGAATACCTTCCTTCATTTTTAAACGATAAAGGTTAAAAAAAATCCTACGCCATATTCGAACCAAAAAATCAAAGAATGTATGAAATCCATCGAATGCGGCTTTAAAAGTTTTATTATATTGGCTCGTTCTTGTTCCCCGTTTATTTTAACGATATGCTGCATTCCGTAACCTGAGTTGGATTTCGGTGGCTGATTTTTCTGGTCCTTTTCCTCGAGAGTATCGGAGGAGGATTTCTTTGTTGACACGGTGACATGCCGTCCCTGGCTCTCACGACTTATCATGCACATAATCGCACACGGTCAATACTAAGAATACCCCTTTTTATCGGCCACTGTGCCAGACTTTGGATGCGGTGAATGGGAAGTCGATGAATAAGAGGTTGGTGTGTGCCAGGGCTGTAAACTTTCTCCGACTCGCTTTAGCAGTGAGAGCGTGGGAGGATGTGACCAAGAGGATGGACGTGAATAGGAATTTGATCGGATGAATCGGCGAGGAATTAGACATTGCGCCTATTTGGTTTAAAGAACGTCCTCACAATGTACGAGCTCAAATGAGAATACATATTGAAAAAATGCACACAATACGGCGAGCGATTAAAAATCATCAATTATTAAAACCATCAGTGGTTAAGCGTTATTTTTCATTGTTGTAAATAGTATAAATAAGTATTGTGATATTTTTCTCAGCTTTTAATTAACTACTGACCTGAATCACAAAAAAATGAAATAATAAAACTGAGAAAATAAATGCCTGATTCACTATTAAGTACCACATATTCGACAGTGTAAACAATTATTTATAGATGGGTATTCAGTGCAAACATTTATTTCGTCTTTTGGAGACATATTTAAAGAAAACTCGCATTCTTGAGCTTAGAAACTAGACGACAGCATTACTTAACCATGACCTTGAAATCGAAATTTCGATATTTTGTGAATTCCTTGATCGATGGCGGGTAACTTTTGTTATAAACTCGTTCCTTTTTAATTCTTGATTAAATTCCGCTCTAACGCCGCTCTGTATAATTTAAATTAATATTGAAGATGAGAGGTGGTATTTCTTCTCGATGTCTAAGGTGTCGAGCAAAATGTAGGGGTTGCTGTAAAAGTAGAATGTAAGTGATATAAAGGGCGGCATGTAATTGGGATAATTTTTCGAGACTCGTTAATCTAATTAAAGGAAATGACGAAGGAATCAACGCGAGACTCGATAGAAACAAAGGAAATGTTATAATGCGCTCAACGAACAAAAAAGCGAATATGACTAAAAAGTAATATGGAGTAATCATAGAAAAGGTGAGTGTATTTGGTTTGTAGGCATTTCTCTGATCTGGGGCAGCAGAAGCATTAAAGGATTCACATGTGGAAGAGAGACGATAAAAGATTGACCGGCGTGTAGGTGCGAGGTAGTGGCAGAGAGTCCGAATAAAAATGTCAAGAAAGGAATGATTATCACTTTGATTCGGATTTTATTGTGTCTGAGGCTTGGACGATGGGGAAAGAAAACGTGTCTGGAATAACACCTTTCGAAATGTGGGCGGTGTGGAATTGAGAAAGCCTCTTTCGCGGAGATGCAAACAACAATACGTTCAAAAGCTAATTGCGATGCACAAACGCACGCCCTCTCACAAGCCACGGACAGATAAAATGTCAACCGAACATGAATGTGCGTTCTTTTATTTACTCATAGAACCAAGGTAAACATTTTAGATGAGAATTTGTACAGAGTAACGCTGTATTTGTTTTTTGTTACACGTAGTATTTTTACTCGGAAGTCTGGCGGAGAGAAGAAAAATCGCACCAACACCATATTTTTTAAATTTCCAAAGACTCAAAAGCCAAAAATATGTTCGCTATATGTATTTTTCTTTTAAGCTTTCCAATGGGCCTGACTCGCAAATTCGAAAGGTAGCGATAGGTTATCAGAAGTTTACGGACAAAAAACGACTCCTCCAGCTAATCTAGGGCTTCGAACTTCTCTGACTTTATCTTGAAAACTTTCTTTATTAGCACTGCTGATTGAAGATCGCTTGCTAGATTTTTTGTTTTATCGGTATTTGACATATTCGCCGTAGAAATAATGGCATTAATTGGATTAATGTACGTCGGTAAAGGAAGTAAGCTGGGATGGATTTTGCTCTTGATTGTGGTTAACTCTCGCAAATATTTCAACTTAATAACGTATTAAATTATGGGACCATTACGCCGAGGAAACTGTAAATGATATTTGACATTGATACACGAGATCTGACAATGAACTAACGCCATTAGATGCGCAAAAAATTATTTAAATAAAACTCATTGTCTGTGATCGCCTTCAATGAAATCTTGCGATTTTATACACATCCCAACGTCTCTGTGAGGCTCTTCAGCATCGCCGTCGAATTGGTCTGATTTTCTTCAAAGGAGTCTAAAAGGGTTCCTTTTTCGGGTGGTTTTCAAAGTTCGGTAATAAAAAAAGTCGCATGGTACTAAACCTGGTGCGTGGGGTGGACGTTCCAGTAAGGGGATTTGTTTACTTTCCAGAAAATGACATACGGTAAGCGCAGTGTGTGCAGAAGCGTTGTTATGATACATAATCCATTTATATGGTCAGAGATTCGCTCTATTGCGTCGAATGCGTTCTCGTAAACGTTATGAAGCCTGAAGATAGAACTTCTTATTAACCCCTTGTCCTGGAGGAACAAATTTTCAGTGGACGATTCATTTAATACCAATAAAGTTATCAGCACGTTTTTTGCTTTTGATTTGGACAAACGCACTTTTTATGGCCTTGCAGGGGTCATCGTTGTCGCTTCCTTCCGCAAATCGCTAGCCCCACTCAAAACCGTGCTCTAGACATTGTATCATTGCCATAAACCGGTTTTAGCGTCTCATTAGCATGTGTATTTTTATTCAATTTCAATAAAAATGTTATGTTGATTCGCTGTTCCTCAAATCCATTTCTCATTTTTCCGCTGCCATAACAAAGCATTAATAAAACGCGTACTATTACAACAACACAAACTTGATCTGGACGATTACGTTAAATGATGAGTCATGGAGGTACATTTTTCAGCAAAGGACGGGACAGCAATGCATGAAAAATCAGTCTCTTTACTTTATTGTCAGACCTCGTGTGTGCTCACGCGCACGTTCAAAGGCAAAATATTTGTTCACTGAGAAAATTTCCCTTTGAATTGATTTGCCATCCTAAAATTTATTATCTAAAAGTTCTGTTTTAGTTTTTGTTTGATATATGACTGAGGAAGATGATATCACAACAAATTTTACATTTCCACAATCATATTGTAATTTATACATGTGTTTGTTAACAAATCCGCCTAAAAATGATGACCTAGATAAAATTGTAATTTTATTCATGAATAGGAAGTAAATGGAAGATGGAATAAAAAGCTTATAACAAACTAGTTTCTATTGAAAATACAGCGTGTGGTGGCTCCTGTAAGTATAGGATGACCATTCAAATAGGTAATTGAGATATAAATATTGCGACTGGAAATTTCGAAAGCATCTCTAGAATTTTAATTTAAAAGCTGCGAATGGGCTTTTGTGAAACTTATCTGCTTTAAAATCTGGCTTTAGCTGCGATAACTTTACAACTGCTTGGACTATTTATTTTAGTATAGAGTTCGCTTTGAGAATTCTGCATTCCGCCGTTTGTTGAATGAATATTGTTCAAGTTGGAGAAAAAATCGAGCTATCGACGGTGTTGAATACTTACCATCCATTGAAGTAGACTCTTACCATTAACTGAGTCCCTACGAGGAGCAGTGCACGTGTTGAGTGGAAGATGCATATTCGTCGGATTGTAGGCGTTGACGAAATAGCTCGGAACAATGCAGTTAAAATATTTATTGTTATTTTATTTATCATTAGTTAGAGCACAGGTTGAATATAACTGAAGTATATTGGACTTGTATGGGAAGGGTCCCATACTTATATTAGAAAGAGTCCAACACAGAGTAGCCAGATTGGTAAAACAAATGTATGATCATAAGCAAAGCGTAACACCGCTATTAAAGGATTTTTACTGGTTATCTCTGGAAGATCGCGGACTGATCGCCAGTTTAAGGCCTCTGACATAATATAGAATTGGAGATTTTGCAGGGGAGATTCTAGGAATAGTTGAAGAACTAACGTAAAATGGAAGACACGATCATGACGACTGTAGAACAGAGCGTTATCTTGGCTCGTTTTTTTCGAGGAAAATACTAAATCATAATAGTCGAGTCAAACCCATGAGAGAAAATTGTTCATGCGTGCCACGCACCACTTTGGTGACTTGCATGATAACACGTCGATATTTTCATTGTTAAATCGGAGGTCCTCGAGGAGTTATTAAAACTTTTGTACAATTACAAATGAAATTAAACTCATTGTTTAAATTTTCACTTAATTTTTGTTAGAATCGCAGTCCCCGCATGAGAATGTTTAAGTATCATTTTTTCAAGAACCTCCTCCTATTGTGTTCACCCAGTAATTTACGAATATTTCATGGTGTTTAGAAAGCAGCTTTAATGTTCTAAGGAAGGATGGTAAGTAATTTATAAGAAATGCTACCTATAAACGGAAGCTTACAACATATTTTCTGCTTTGGGGAAGTAAGAAGGAATAAGAAGGAATAAAGCTTGAAATTTATTTTTTTGCACCACCAGATCGCTGCAATAACTGTTTTTACGTCCTATAAGTTTAGTCGTATTAAATTCTTTGTTAAAGTTTGATACAGAAAGGGGTAAATTGATTAATATGTGTATTATAGCATGGAAGGTCGCAATTTTATCTGAGAAGTGATACAAGGTGTAATTGGTATTGTCATGGTCCTTATACGTAGTCTTCCTAAAAATCGGTAAAACATAATTATTTATGTTGGTCTAAATTGAAAGATCTAATAAAAGCTAAGATGTAAATTTTTCCTCCGCATCCCTCTTACCAACTTCTATTCTCCGTAAACTAAACCCCCCCTTCCTACCATACCTTATTCTTTCCACTCCCTTCCTTCGTATTATTATATATTGGCATTGAAAACCCTTCAAATCACTTGATGATGCAGTTGTTCCTGAGAAAATAAAGTGGTAATTTCCATAGCGTCTGTTTACATATATTAGTACGTCATTCTACACCTTTGATTGACTATATTTCGTACACATAAATAACCTAATTTGTCAGGGCGGTTGTTTGCACATTGAAAGATCCACTCTTATCAAAAATATTTATTGCAATAAATAAGAGGAATAATGACAGTGCTGGCATGACGATGACGTATTCTCGCACGTCCCGCCATCTTCTGCATTAAATATCAACATAGTCTTTATCTTCCGAAGTCGTCATTTCAATCAGCGTCTTCTTAGTAACCGTTGGGTCCCCTGGCGTAGCCTCCCTTGGATTCTTCGAATTTAACCTCGGGATGGTAGCCGCTTTCGTCAGCTGTGTAAGTCACCACCATGGTGCGGCCGTCTGGAAGCAGCACCCTGTACTCTCCCTTGGCTTCTTCTCCTTCGCGCGCCTCCTCGTGGCCGAAGTCCAAACCAGCCTCGGCGTCCTCCACCTTGTATTTGAACTGGTAGCTGGCGGGTTCCTGCGGATTAAAATGTGATAGGTGTAGTACAAACATGCCACATTCCTTATATTTCTGCTGGTAATTTTTCCGTTTGAAAATAGTCGCTTTTTGGGATCACTGGTTTCGCTTACGAAGCTGAGTTGGAAGTGACATATTCAGGATATTTTTTGCTTAATCCTAAAATACTCTCCAAAAAGGTCCACAGTTTAGTCGCAGACATAATCTATCGCCTTATTATATAACGAAATCAAGATAAAGTTTTAACGTTTGAATCCGAGTGTTAACATCAATGTTCCTCGAGATTTAATTAAGCAATTGCTATTGGTATAACTGGGTAAAATTTTTGAAAAGTAAGAGCTAAGAAATTGGTCCATTTTTGCCATAGGATTTACCTGAGAGGTGAGTGCGTTCAGTTAGTGAATAGAGTGTAAGGAATTATGACCTCATCGAAGGGAGATGTTTCTTTGATGCTGCAATTATGTACTTAATAAAATATTTAATTTCACTGTTAACTCTAATCGATCATGTGGGACTCAATAGACTCAGACGGTAGCAAATTATCTATTTTTTCTTGAGAAATATTTTGATGATAATAATATGGAATCGGTGTACTGATTTTCCGGCCTTGTGGATCGAAATTAAGTGTTTCAACTCTTTGGCTTTAAATTACTAGCATATTTCTCAATATTAACAATTATTATTTCAAAACACAAAATAGATTTCCGACACTGTTATAATCTTTACACTAAAGGAAATTTTGACGCAATTAACATTATTTGAAGTTGTTATTCTTCGGTTGCTTTCGTTCATTTCCCACACTAGCGCAAATCTCTCAATTTCTAGGAACGAACCTTTTTAATTTGTGTGCACTTCGTAAATGTACTTTATATCTGTTTCTATTGTGGAAAACTGTTTTCTATAAACGCCTTTATAATAAAATTAATGAGGCGTAGCCATTGCTCATAGAGCACATTATTTTTTTCGAGTGAAGGTGGTATTTACGGCAAGGGGATCCTCAGCGGCTCCAATGGGTGCTCCGGTCTGGAAGTTAGGCGGGCCGTATTGAGGGGAAGGAGCGCCGCCGTTTTGTCTGCCGAATGTGGCCGTCGTGGCGCCCTGGAAGCCCTGAGAGATTCCGTTGGTCCGCCTGAGTCCATTGGAGGCACCGGGTGGAAGGTATCTCCTGTCGAGGGGAGCCTCTGGCCGGGCTACGGCCACGGCCAGTGCGGCGAGGAAGATGATGGCCTGTAAGGAGAGACGGAGGCGGTTAGTCTCCGGAGTCAAAAGGGTTTGCGGGAAGAAATCGAGGTGGATAGCGTGAACCATTACCTTCATGACGGTCGTTGAAGTCTCCCGGTGAACTGAGGTGTTTGGTAGTTTCGGATGGAATGTTCGATGCCTGCGCTCGATGGATCGGATTTATATAGTGAGAGATGGGTAGTCGGTAGGATGAGCGAGTGGGGGCGGCTCGTTCTCGGAGGGGGTAGACGGGCCTTCACCGTCGAACCCTCGAGGGTGAGGCCAATGGGATGCCTCAGGGGATCGTCGATTCGCGGGGAAGGGAAGGAGGGAACAGTCATTCGGCGCAGGGAGTTGGGGGCGGGGGAATATAGGGCGAGAGTGATGTGAGTTCGTGTGTGGGTGGGTGGAGAAGAGGGATCGGACCGCTCCCGAGGGCCGAAATGAGGGCACCGAGGCGGAGAAGAGCGAGGATGATGCCGTCTAGTTGCCGCGGTGTCCGCGAGGCAGATGTTACGGACTATTACGCTCGTGCGATACGCCGATTTCGCCATTTCAACAGCTTTCTAATCACTTTTTTTCAGCTCGTCTGGTTGGTCTTCATTAATATTATATTTGCTATTTTTTCTCCCCTACGTTCTTCGCGTTGCCCGTTGCATGAAGAGGATCTTTGAAAGCGCGCGAAGATACGGTCTGATGCGAAGGCCGTTTAAGCATCCTCGTCTTTTTATGGGACTACCGATGGGCGCTATGTCTTAAATATTTATTCGTCAAACTGCTTTCATTTTTCGCCCTCCACCATTTTCGAGCGACTATGAAGGCATTTTAGATTGTCGTCCATGCATCCTCTTGTTCGATATACGATTGGCGCGTGAGAGAATCGAGCTGTTGCAAAACTGTGGAAAATATCGAGTATTTTAGGGAGACAAGTGACAATAAAAGTCGACCGTTGCGGAACGGTTGTCACTCTTATAAACTCTTGCGTAACATATTACAAATTTCAAACTACTTCTCAGCCAAAGCATTGTGAAATCAATAAAGGGATATAAAGCAAATATATCCTCGTGAAAATTTCTTATGTATTCGCCGCAGAAAATTTGTTTGTTTGTTCAAGCGTAATCGATGATAAATGAAACGAGGTTGATCAATTGGTAAAATTCCACAGTGGAATTTTTACCAAGTTTCATTTACAATGGATTGCCACCAAGCAAAGGCTTGTGTGTTGCATGTGATGTATACATAGGTTCCATCCGGAAAAACTTAAAAGATTTTATTGATAATATGAGCATATGGTTATATTGTTAATAAAGCGAGATTTAATCAATTGATTTATACGAATCTGCGAATGTACCTGCTACCAACAAGTGTATCCCAACTGGATATTTCTTTTATCGGACATCGTCATTTTGAAGTGTGCGGCAAAATTCCTGTGCCTATATATATATCCTACGTTCCCAAAAACGCTCCGTGCCACTGATGAAACTATATTATTTCTCGCGCAAGCGCACTCTCCTTAGGAAGACATTTTACGACGGCGAACATCCCGATATAAAAATCGTCATCTCCGCCACTCAGCGTCGTAAAATGAATCCCAAAGGACGAGACGGAAAGTGGGTTACGGTGGTCCGTTTTTTTGCTACACTTTTGAAGAGCGCGAGACAAGTCGATTTCGACTTTTTTGCCGCCTCTCCATTCTCTCTCCCCCTCACCTATTGGCGCATCACAACCGATGGCACTTCCAACGAAGGATCGCGCCAGAAATCAAGCATTGTATGGTAATTTCGCGATTTCTCTTCGATAATTCAAGGTTGGAGGCGACGGATCGTTTGATGGCGGTAATTAAGGTGATTCATGGTTTTATGTCAGTACTTCAGGAGCTTATTCCTAAGTCAGAAATGAGTATTTGAAATTCAAGATGTTTTGAACTTAATTAAGCTGTTTATTGGAACAAGTTCTTACATTTTCAAGTTCAGTTTATAATAAATATTCATAATGGCCACCTTCAGCTTGAATACACATCCTGTTTCGTTTGGCTACTGAATGTGTAACCCTAACAAGACCCTCGGTCATTTTTACTTCTTGCAGCATCTAAAATTCGATGAAATATTTCAGCTCTTATGTCCGCTTCGTGTCCATACACCTTGGCTTTTATGCGATTCCACGCGTTGGAAATCTAGCGGGCTGGGGTCTGGTTACCTCGGTGGCCAACTCTGTGGACCTCCACGACGAATCTTCTCATCAGGGAACTGATGCATGCGCACCTAAGTTGCATTTCAAATACCCATTGCTACTTAACCGTTGAGAATCGGAGCTATGTTCATAGGACATTTCTGACTGGGAATGGCCTCGGGAACAACCTCCTTAAGTATTGACTTAAAAAGCCGCGAATCACCCTGTATGTCGTTAGCGTTATACATTCGACGGTGGAACTTCAGCAACCATCTTATCGGAGGATCTCAAACGCCCATATTTGCGCAAAGATCTTCGAAAGTTTATGCCGCGCATTGAACAAATGGTTGTCGAGAATACATACCGCAGAAATGTTTGCATGCATTGCTCTAATGGAGTTTTTTGAATTGGCCGGAGTCGTAAACTCGAATAAAACTTGGACGAGTGTCGGTCAATTACAGCCGGAATAGCTAAAAATAGAAGTTGTGTGTATCCATACAATTTGTGTCAAGTGGCACATATATTGCGTAATACTGCGAAATCTTGCGGTGCATAGTGATTTGACGCGACGTTATTCTTGGCATAAATTGAATGCGCTTGTCCGCGATCAGCACAAATGCCGAGGACGGCCGTGCTAAACGCGTCCAATAATTGCCGACCCTTGTGCGATAGCGTCACCGTATTAATATTTACTAGGCGACGAATCCGTTCCACAATCTGTTGACTCAATGAATAAAAAAGGACAATGCAAAAATAATGAAATAAGAAATAATGTAATTCAGTTCAGCTTCTCTTTTTTACTTTCTCCATACGTGATATAGGAGCAAGTGTTTTCATGAAAAAAATCGATTTCGAGATTTCAACGGAAATATACGTTTTGAGGTCCCCTGAACACGTTTTGACCATTTTCTCGATGATGTCTGCGTGTGTATGTGACAGCTTTTTTGTGGGTGCTCTAACTCAAAAACTATTATAACTATCAGGTCAATGCGAAATTTTATATTTACATTTTTATGAAAGTCACAAAAACTGATTAGTTTTTGGTAAAAAATCGGTAAACCGGAAGTGGGTGATTACTCTTGTCATTTATCCGTTATTTTGAAATATTTACTTTAATATTTGATGTATATAACAATGTACTGGAATAATAGTTGTAGGAAATTTAATTTTCTACAATCTTTGTTTGAAACATTTCCCCATATAATGCATTGTTTAAGATATTTCTTAAAAATTATATTTTTAGCTGCCACCATCACGCCACCTACCGACGACTATTGTTAAAAATTGACGCTTAGTTACATCTTAGTAACGCTCCTTTTTATTTTTTTAATTGTTGGAGCTTTGTGGCTATAACCAATATCAGAAGACTATGGTTTGAGTTTATTTCTGTTCTTTGTAAAGTCTAAATTTTTCTCGCAGTTTCTTAAAATATTTATTATTATGTAACCTATTTGGAATTTTTAGAAATATTACAGGTATGGAGAAAGTCATGTGGTGGCCAAATCAGATTTTTATATTTTATTATATTTTATGTTGGGATAATTTGCATTGATTGATTCAAGATGAGCTTAAAGGAGAAATATTAATTGAATCTATCAAAAAGAAAATAAATGTAAATTTTACTGACAGAATATAATGCCGGTGATATGATACGTTATCTCACCATTATGACCTGCATTTGGACTTGTGAATAAACTGGATATATAAGCAAAAGCAACTTTGTTTATGTTTGCAAATGAGACATCTTCATCGTTATTTTAGATTTTGGTTGTATTAGAAACAATTTTTTAAGAAAAATGGGAGATATCCTTTATGCGAGAGAACTTGTTGAACCCATGGTATCAAAACAGTTATTTTTCTCATTCTCACTACAAATTCCACTTAAATGTGATTTGACTTGCATTGCTGTCGATTACATCCCATCAGCCACTCCAATGAATGCATTGGATTTCGTCTCAAGAAAATTTTTTGCAGGAATTATTAAAAAAAATATTGTTGAGCACGAAACGCAACGCTTTTCGTCGTTTCACTGAAATTTCGACGATGTTTTGTATAGCGATTCGGTTCGTATTCAAGCAAGGGCCTGGAATTTAAAAAGGAATTTAAAAATTTAAAGTACTTTCACGGACCACAATTTTATATATCAGTTTGGAATTCGTACTTAGGCACTTGTAAATTTCACTTTGGTGATAATGTTATTAGCATATATATTATTTTAGTTTTTCTTCAAAAATGATGTGTAAAAACCGCAAATGAAATAGTAAACTAAAATAATGTACATAGTTAAATAAATCCGAAGGAGGGGACAATTCTGATCTTGACCATAAGTCGAACCCAAATCTTCAGCTATCAAGCTCCTCGATTCTTCATTCACAAATTACTTTAAATGCTTTCCATCTTGTAAGTTTAGCTATCTTCATTTGCTTTATATTGGGCAATAGAATCCTATGTTTAGTGGGGAAAGATTTATTGCTTAGCTTTCTCCCTCGCAACATCCAATATTGCCATTCTGTAATAATTCTATATTTTTGAATTTACATAGAGTTCTAGTTAAACGCGCTTAAATAATTTATCGAAGATGTGTTGCTGCCCATTCATTTTGCTCGACCCGAACGTCAGTTTTCGTTATTACGGTATGTGCAAATCTCGCCTTAAGTGGACTCTCGCGAAATTTCAGTTCATTCCTTTGACCTCGAATCCCGCCAGACGCTATTCCTTTTTCCCATCGAATGGCACCAAGGTGATTGAGGAGTCGCGCCATGCTTCAATTTCGCCCACTGATATATCATTGCATAAATCTCCATCTCTTTTGTAATGCCTCCATCATTAGCAGGCATTTTAAATTGTTTTGTTGAAGGGACTATTTTCGCATTTGCATTGTCATGGTATTTTCTTCTAACGTGTTCCGTGAGACACTTATTTCTGTTTTTCTGTAAATAATTTTATTGTTATTGTAAAATTATAAAAAATTAACACCAAGAAAATAATGCCGTCCACATATTTTTATTAAGTAATGCTTCTTATTTATATGAGTTCTGGACAATGTCTACATTGTTACTTATAACTTCCGTTTTTGGTTATTCATTTTTCGTTTTAAATCGAAATATATGGGAATTTCTAGGAATTGAGGATGAAATATAAACATAACAAGTCAAAGGCTCATTGATTATTTCATAAGAAATTTGTATGGCTAATTTTTATTTATTATTTATTGTAAAATACAATTAACGAGATAAAAGCGTAATTTTCTTCATTCATTTAAAATAGCCGTTTCCAGCTACTCTCTACTGGAGATTTGATGAAATCGCAAATCCTAAGTAATCATTTATTAAGGCATCCATCAATTTAGAAAGTCGATCATACTTAATGGATTGCTGTGATATTGGGATACTTAGTTTGTTGATTCGGGGCTCACTACATACTGTTGTCGTTTGAATTGCTGGCATCTGTAACCACTTTAGATAGGCTGTTCGCAATAAAATTTGTAAAAAAAGAAGCATGAAATTAAATCGAAAATTATTACTCGATGTTTATAAAAGCTGCTTACTTGATATGCGTATTTAGGCTATATACGGTGAATTCGAGGCTGAGATATGCAAAATCTCTTCGATTTTAATTCTATTCCTTTATATATACAACTGTGTGGACGTGGCCATTTTATCCGCCCTGACCAGTTCTTCTTCGCATTCTTTAATTTTCCCGTGCCAAATGGAGGTGGTCATCCCGCGGAGCCTCGGGCCTCGCTCTGGATCTGCTCCTCGCCTCTGACGCCAGCAAAAAAAAGAAGGCCCGTTCGGTCCTTTGGTACGCACGTTCATCTTCGCGACCCCTCGTGGCGCTATAAATGCCCGCATCCTTGTTCTCCTCCGCCCACCGATATCGCAACACCCTTCCGAGCAGAGAAGGGAGCCGAACACGCCAACCAGAGTAGATCAAGGACCGATTAAAATTATGCGTAATTTTTTATCACTCCAAATAATGCCTTGGCTCTTTTTTTTACGACTGTCAAAAGCCCATCCTTCCGCACGAGCATAATCGCTAGAGCTAGGAAGATGAAATTCACTCCGAGGAGTTTTCAGAATCGAGGACTCGGCTCAGCGCGTGCGCCCAGAGATTTGCTCGATTTTAGTACGAAATATTTCATTTAAAAAATCGTTAAATGAACGAACGAAACGTCAGAGGAGATCAAATCTCCGGTGCTGTCTGGAGATCGGATTGCGCGGTGGAGGTCGTGCCTTCGAATCCGCCTCGATCACGATTTCGTTGGAAGAAATTTATATTATAGAGTACTGGTAAACATGCAAGATACCTGTGCTTGAGCAAGAGTTGGAATCACGTTTTCTTAAAAAATTTCAGGCTTCTGGTTGGCCTCCCTCTTTGGGGAGAGAGCACCCCGCACCGTTGGAGTTTGGATCCTTACTAGACCTTACCACGCGTGAAAACTTCACTTCTGTATTTTGGCAGCATTACCGTTGCAAAGTTTCCAATCTTCTGACTTTGAGGCCGCCTATCGAAAAATACATGAACTACCGGGAAATGAAATCAACAGAAAGCTCATAGAATGATAATTAGCTATCCAATTCAAAAAGAATTTTCCAAATATCTCATTAAACAAAAAAGTTGATTGTTCACAGGGACGATCACATTAGCACGTTTTTTCTTTTAAGTAACAGTACTGAAAATGATCGACTGCATGTGGAAGAACATTTTAACCCCTTCAGGCCTGACTTTTTCTTCGGGGAAAAGAATTTTTTCAGTGGAATTATGCCAATTGGATTCAAAAGAAACAGAAAAAAGAAATTTGAGAAAAAAATCTATATTTTAAGGAAGTTTTTAAATTTTCATTGCAAAGTGTTAAAACATAAAAAAATCAACAAAAACGGTACAAAATAATTTTATTTATGAAATAAAAAGGTTTCCTTATCTACGTTCAAAGAAAATAATATCATAGTTTCGACGACAAAAACAAAAAAAAAGAAATTTGACCTATTTGGAGCAATTCTTTTCTGTTCATGCCATCTTGTATTTAATGTCATTCAACTTCAACTAGTTTGCAATAGATGGCGAAAAAGTACCAATAATGGATAAAATGGAAGTCACATTAAGTGCTCAGAAAGTTTTCAAGAAAATATAATCTGAAAGAATATTTGAAAAATATATTCGAAATTAATGAACATTATAATGTACACCAGGTCTGAAGGGGTTAAAATATGTACCCGCAATTCCTTTTTTTGGAAGTTTATTTTTGCTTCTGCGAGTGGAAAAAAAATGATGCATAATCTTCCGTGCGAACATTGAGTTAGCCTTGCTCTATCGATCGCCTCCGGCAGACTGCACGGCATGTGCGCAAATTCTCCTATCGAACTGTATGGATGCGTGATGCGCGTGGCGCGATCCCCGCATTCGTGGCCGGAGCGGGAGCGAATCGATAGCCTGGAGAGCAGAAGAGTTCGCGGTCGGGCGGCGAATCCATCTCATGAGGTGAAAGTCTCTCTCACTCTCCCGACTCGTTATTTTCCCCGATTCCACGTCTCTCTCTCACTCTTTACCCCTCCCCTCTGGCTGTCCGGCGCATCTCCGCTGTATTTCATTTCGTGTGGTTACGATTTACGACTGTGTTTATAGGAAACCTGTCAAGATTTCAGTCCCATGTAATATAATGCGCTTACCCGTGCTTTACGGACCGTTATAATGATCGCGTTGGAGACCATATACGTTCGCCTCGGACCGAATGTCCGAGTATCTACCGATGATGACCATATGGCGGTCGGAATACTTGTTAAGTGTTATAGAGTCGGATGAATATTCGCCGCTCACGTGCGCGAGCGCTTTCACGATCGTGGATTGATAGTGAGATGGAAAGTTATTGTGATTTTGAAACAGTTGATTGATATTGGTGTGTTGTAGGTTAAAATAAAATCAACTTTCTCATTCAATATTTGTCTATAGATATTAAATTTTTGTGTTTTATTTTTGCTTTCATAGATTACATTATTTATCATAAAATTCTCTCCCCCATAGAGCAGATCTTTTGAGGAATTTTTAAATCCGCCTATCTTTTGTCCCCGTCATGGAAACTTCTATTGTAACTCAGCGGTGCCCAAACTACGGCCCGCGGGCCAAATGCGGCCCGCGAAGGATTTTTGTGCTTCCCGCGATGCTAAGGCGAAAATTCGAAATTCGAAAAATTTAACACACAAATTCATACATTTTTTGAAAATTTTCATAATAAAACTTTAAATATTTAAATGTTAGCCATGAAAACCTTATTTAGACATGATTTTCACTTAATAGCATCTCAGAATATATAGAAAATTTCCGATTTAAACTCTAATCCGGCCCGCCGAAGAATTGACAACTTCCAATGCGGCCCGACAAGGGATTCGCAACCACTGATGTGGCCCGCCATTAGAAAAGTTTGGGCGCCGCTGTTGTAATTGATTTGTACGGGCTTTATGAGGGCCAACTCCCATTTATAAACAAGGAGCAACGCAGGATACACGTGTAGCACTAATTAGGAGCATTAATCTCTAAAATAATACAAGAGTTAGCTTCAGTTTTTGCTTTCATAAAGGCGGCAGCCTTGAAAAAGTGACATGATTGGAATAAACTAATTATCTCATCAAAATTCAAAGTTATTCTGAGTTCCAATTCCACCATAAAATAAATATTTTAAATTTTATTTTAAGTAATATGGAAATTTGAGTTAAATGACCCATATGTCATTTTCGTTTTGAACTTCAACGCATGTATAAGGACGCTAAAAGGATGCATGTACATACACACGGATACGTAATAAAAATTTTTTTATGGCCAGTATAAAAAATAGGAGCATTATTTTAAATAATTTTGCAAGGAAAAAATGTTTTTACTGGATACCATCTGTAAAAATAATTTCTCAAATATAAAATTTACGGCTTAAAACAAAAGGTTTATTTGTTCCAGTAAAGCATCTCACCTGATTCAGCTATTTAACCCCTCCCCATGTCATTTCGCTTTATGCGATGATAGAAATTTTAATTACCAAATTTTATAGAAATGCATACAACTGTAAAGCGCCTGGTGCATGTGTATAGACAACAAGACTAAAGGACTGAGTAAACGCGCCTAAAAATTACTCATTCTGTCGGAACTTGATTAGAAAAAATAGATCATTTGTGGAACTGCAAAATGATGAATTGTGTTATTAAATGTTGGCCGGTAAATTTATTTTAATAACGTTAGAGAATGTGAAGATTGAAGGAAAATGAGATCGAAAATATTTAAACTACCATGTTGACGATAATTTTAAGTTGACTGAAATAGTTCTTGTGAGTTTAAAAAGAGTGCTCATATTGGAAGGTTTATTGTTATTATTTTTCATCTAAACTTAAAATTTTTAATTTACATTCCTAAAAAATTTTAATAGTCGTATACAAGGAAGATGTCTTGTCTTCTCTTTGAGAAATTTTTGAATACTGGAATGACTTATGAGATTCGCATCAATTTGGATAAATTATAAATGAAACTTACAAATCATTATAGTAGATGCCATATGAAAGTCCAGTATACATTTTTTGTGGAAAAAAGAAAATTGTTAGTACTAAACTAGACAAAATAATGTAGTTCAGGAAGATTTTGATTTTATTTCTTAACGAATCGTTCATGTTGAAACGAAGTTTTAGTTGTTTGTGGAAGCATACTCTTAATTTAAAAATAGATGCTGCAAGAAGAAAAATGTGTAAATTTAGTTCTTAAAGATTAAAACTGAAGTGTTTGATCCTTCCATTCATTCAGCCATTTAGTCAGGAGCTAAAAATGTATATCGTTGATTTGTCGATCTCTCGTTTGAGTTCTCCCTGTCGAGTTTCTAATTTGTATTTCAATTGACATGGTTTTTCTTATCCAAATCGATTTTGCAACACTGTTGCATTATTTCTGCGATGAGTAATACTTTTTATGCAGTATAATTTACTTGATGTATTATTGCCATTGCTAAGGAGGGTGAGGTCGGAAGAATCGGAAAACGCTGCCGGGTTGATGCACGCCCGGGACCCCATGACCTCGGGAATCCTTAAACAGTTGCCGTGGTCGTGTTGTCCTAACGAGAACTCGGGAAACTATTACAACACCGAATTTTCATTTCTATGGCATTTTTTAGCCAATGAGTGCCAAATTACAAAATGTTTATTTAATGTCAATAACAAATTCTGTCATAATGATTTGATGTCTAGTGGAATTTAGGACGCCCTTAAAGGCAAAGGCATGTGTCCTCGAGCGCTTCCCTTCCCTCTCTCTTCCTCTCCTCCTTCTTTCCTCCTCCTCCTTTCCTCCTCCTCCTCTCCTCCTCCTCCTCTCCTCCTCCTCTCCTCCCTTCGCACCTCTTCTCCGCTGTTCACATTCCAACCTCGCTCCACCCTCCTCCTCCTCCCACATACTCTTCCGAATCCCTCCTCACCCCACACTTCCCGGGTCACTTTATTTGATTCTCTTGCGACGGAAGTTCTCTTCGCGAAGGAATGCCACGGAGTTTATTCTGAGGTTGATATTATTTTATAATCGTTTTAAAATTTCGCCTAGACTACAATTCTATGTGATGTTTGTGCATACATAAATTCTACCTTCTGGTAGGTTTTAGGCACATCAGACCCAATCTGCGCTATCCTGTGCCTTTCTCTTCAAGTTCTGTGAAGTTGATAAGAAGATGAAAACTATCCGAATTATAAAGGTTGGAGGTTCGATTGTGTAATATAATATTTATGTATTTGCTTGTACGCATACATAATTACAGTTTAGTCGTGTATTTTTCCATCTGATGGAAATCTTGCGTTATGTTGCGAATTTTTGGAAGAGATATTTTAATCATCCAATATGGCCAAATAATATGTTCGAAATATAAAAGAAATCGGCGGATGTATTATTCCGTTTAAATATTAATTATATCAAGGAAGTTGCAAAAAATGTTAAGTTATTCTCTATTTGTCGGCCTTGGTAGAGGGGTGGCTAGCGTGTCTAGCGCCCAATACGAGGGTCACGGGTTCTAATCCTGCCGAGTGCTTGAACGTATGTGATTGTCATCAATTATAACATGTATTTGCAGAAAACCTGTTTGTGTTAAATAAATTATTATTATTTCCATTGTTGGTTTATGAAGATTCAATCTTATTTCTAGGTTGCATAAAATGATTTATGTATTTTTAAGTTGGGAAGAGTATATCGGATAAAGAAATCTTAACGCCGGAACATATAATAGATTTTGAGGTATATATCAGTAAAAACAAAGTTAAGTTGCATCATTATATTATTTCAACACGAATTCAGTTTAAAGTAAGATAAAAAGTGAATGTACCAAATTTTCCTCAGATTTTGCTAATAAAGTTAAAAAAATGCCAAAAAATGCATCATGACCCTTTACGAGTGAAATTTGATATGCTGATGGTCGCCGAAAGTAAGGGGTAAAACTCATTCACGGCCTCTAAAAGACAAAGATATTCCGAAAACAAGGGCGATGGTTTAATTTCAAGAGACGGTGTTATGAAACAATTGAAATTTGGCTCAATGGGGCGATTAGTATATTAATAAGGCGTTAGGTTTGGAGTAGTTAATCTTTTGCCGCGCGATATAGCAGCTCAAAATGATCTCCAGGAGCTCTTTTCATCTAGAGACTAGAACTAAAGTTCCAGTGCATAAAGCATTCGGTAGAATTTGATTAATTATCGAAACATTTTCATGGTAAGCCAAGTAATATCCCGGAAATTGCACTTTTGTCGCATCTCAGAAACGGCTCGCGCGAATTTAGATTATCGGGAGATGCCCGGAGAAAGTTCGAATAATAAGATACCACTTGATGATTAAACCGATAGTCGAATGTCCGTCTATTGCAACGGAGTCATTTGAGAAAAGTCCACTTTATACGATAGCGAAAAACCGAAGCAAGGCGCCAATGTTAACTGGACTGCTGTACGTTATAGAAACATTAAAGCTGCGACCTCGGCAAATAAGCCATTACAAAAGATGAGTCATGAACCAAGATGCGGAATTGACTGTGAATCGAAGAATCCTTTTATGGAATTGAGGATTTAATCAAGATTCCAGATGGTCGAGGCGATTGTGAGCATTCCAACGAAATTAAGCTTCGAAACGTTTGTCTCAAGGAATCTCATTCTCTAGCGACGGCAATCGAATAGAATAAGGAGAATTATGCCGTTGTAAGCAATCAGCCCCTCCTCCCCCTCACACCGTCCTCCCTCCCATCGTCCTCCCTCCCATCGTCCTCCCTCCCTCCCACCGTCCTCCCTCCCTCCCACCGTTCTCCCTCCCTCCCACCGTCCTCCCTCCCTCCCACCCCCTCCCTCCCACCCCCTCCCTGCCCTTCCCCCGCTCCTCTCCCTCTTTTCCATCCACTTCCGCATATCTAAAATTGTATAAAACGGTGCATCATGCATATGCAATTTTTGAGGAGCTCTTTTTTATTTAGATTGGCGTATTTATGAGTATTGATTATATCATGGTCAGACAAAGATGTAGGAATAGTGTATTGAACTCGCACAATTCTCCAGGAACAGATGCAGACTCGGATCACAATTTGATGGTCATGAGGTATTGTTTAAAATTAAAAAAATAGTAAAATGGAGTAGAGTTCAGGAATTGGATTTAGAAGTAGTCAAGGGGAGAAAGAGTCACGATTATCAGGAGACTGTTAGGTAAGCTTTATAAAAATGGAAGTAGGAAAATAACGCTTGAGGACAACTAGTTGACTATTAAAACGTGTATCGTAGAAAGCATGGATAAAACAATAGGAAAAATAACGTCAAAGAAAATAAGGAAGCCATGGGTAACGTAGGAGAAGATTAAATAGATGGAAGAGAGGAGGAGCTGGAAGCAGATTAATAAAGAATATGGAAGAAGAATGTATAGAGATTTAAACAATAAGATTAGGAGGGAATCTACAAAAGCGAGAGAGGTGTGGTGGAAAGAGTAGGCAGAGTAGAATTATTGTACGGAAAAGTGAAGGAGTTAACGGGTAGCAAGATAAGAATTACGTTGGCTACAACTAAAGACAAAAACGGTAAAATGCTATTGGAGCCAGAGGGTGTGAGGAATAGAAGGAAAGAGTACATTGAGGAGTTATATGCAAAAGATATGAGGCCAGTATCTATTGAGTTGGAGGAGGTAGATGTAGACTGCAACAGTATTGGGTCGGGAATATTGAATAGTGAGACTGAAAAGTCTCTCAGGGATGTGAAGACAAAGAAAGCAGTAGTAATTGAAGACCTCCTCTTAGAAATATTAAAGGAATTAAATTTAATGGACGAGGCCGAGACTTTGTGGAATTCCATAATCAAAAGACGTGAACAATACTAGATAGTATTTTTAATTGTATTATACATTAAAGGAATTAGTAAAAGAGGGAAATGTGAGCTTTTATAAATTGCGATGTAAGATATTTGAGGAGGGAGAGTGCTCAAAGGACTTAACTAAATCAATTTTGATTCCCTTGAATAAAAAGGTACAAATCAAACGATTGTCAGGATTATAGAACAATCAGCTTTATTTTGCATGCAGCTAAAGTTATCCTCAGAACCTTGAATGGGAGGTTAGAAGCAAAAGCTAATAACCATAATGTTGTGGACCAGTTCAGGTTTTGAAAGAATTGTGCCATAGGGGTGATGAGGACATTGGTAGAAAGGAACATTGAATACAACCAGTATGTATTCGTGTCCTTTGTAGATTTCGAAGAGGATTTTGACAGAATTTTATGGCCTAAGCTGATGGAGATGTTGAGGAAAATAGGGGTGGATTGGAGAGATAGACGATTAATCAGAAATCTATGTATGAAACATACTGCGCAGGTAAGAATAACAGAAGGCGAATCGGAACGCTAGGAAGAGGTGCGAGACAGGGGTATCAACTCTCACCAGCTTTGTTTAATATTTATGTCAAAGAAATGATAAGGGAGGCATGAGGAGATGTAGAGGCAGAGGTAAAAGTGTTAGGAAGTTAGATATGCAGATGACAAAACATTAGTGAGTAATTATGGAAAGGGTCTTCAGATGTTAGTTCCTTAAATGAAAGGCATTTGGGATGAAAATCAATAAGAATAAAACAAAAGTCATGAGATTTTTCAAGAGCAGGGATTTAATGGACAATGTTACATCGTATGAAACATGTGGAATGTTTCAATTATTTATTTGGTATTCTGTCATAGGACGAAAGAAGTATGAAAGAGATCAGTACAAGGATATCAATAGCAAAGGAGGTATTTACGAAATGGCGAGAGTTGTTGACCGACAGTCTGAATAAAGATATTAAAAAGAGGTCAGTGAAAACCCTGATATGGAATTTAGCATTATATGGGTGCGAGACAGAAAAAGAAGAAAGAAAAGATGTGAGCAGATTAGAGACGTTTAAAATGTGGGTATGGCGTAGGCTAGAGAAAATTAGTTGGACCGAGAGAAAAACAAATGAAGTTTTGAGTACGTTTGGGGAAGAGATAATCTTAATTGGAGTATTAAAGAAAAGCCAATGAATGGGTTGATCAACATTTGAAAGATCTGCTGAAAGAAGCCATGGAGAGTATGTTAGAATGTTAGAAAAGAGGTATCAAGAAGAAATTGTATTAAAAAAAAGGAGTTGGGTATGAGAACATGAGGAGAAAAGACTTGAATAGCACAGATTAGGTTGAGTGTGTCTAAAACCTACCGGAAGGAAGGAATGAAGGGGCTTATTTTCGAGTAGGCCATTTCTAGATTGATATCCAGCATTTTTCTAAAATGTGACCCCAATTTTAATTTGATATATGGACTGTTATTATACGAATACATATAGTAATATGACATTTAAGTTAGCTTTGAATTTAGACGATTAATTTAGGTCCTATGAGCTACGAGTTCTAATCTCATATAAACCATATTGACTGCGATACCTTTGAAAGTAATAACAGTTTTAAAACAGTGCTATGGCTAGCGCATACTTTAGTAAATAATAATTAACCGTGCAAAATAATGTCGGCAACGAATAACAACGAAGGATCTTTAATAATAATGATAAGACAAATGTACGAGTATATACACTAATTCCCCGTTTTACGAAAGGGATGCGTTCCTTAAAACTAGTTCGCTAAGCAAAAATTCGTTAAACAAAAATGAATTTTCCATTAATTTAAATATAGTAATTAGAGTTACGGTGACCTGAGACAATGTATTAATACATAAATAATTATAAATAAAGGCCAATATAAAGTACATTACCTTATTGAACTTCGCGTGTTTGCGGTTCGGTTGCATTTTACGACAAATTTTTTTTATGACTATTACTTCCGTTTCGCGCCGATTATTTGCATTTAGCGTCATTCTTTTGCGTTGCCAACAAAAGTGAACTCCCTCTATTTTTGTGTTTCGAGGTTCAGTTTAAACTTTGGCGTCATAGAAAAGGACATTATTATTATATTATATTATAAAAATGACATCAAGTACTTGGAAAGCTTTGAAATGTGGACTTGGAAGGGAATGCTGAAGATAAAATGGACAGATAGGATGAAAAACGATAAAGTGCTACAAGGAGTAGGAGAGAGGCGAATGATTATACAGACTATTAGAAAGAGGAAGACAAACTGGGTTGGACATTACCTGAGGAGAGAAAATGATTAAAGACGTGTTAGAAGGAAAACTAGACAGAAAAAGGGAAAGAGGTAGGTAAAGGTTTCAGCTGATAGACGATTTGAAAGGGAAAGAGAGTTATTAAGATATGAAGAGGACAGCGGAAAATAGGAGTATATGGAGAACCAGGTTTAACCAAGAATAATCACGGACCTGTCTACGGACAGACTACCTATGATGATGATGATTATATTTATTATGCTCATTATTAGCAGTTTTTAAAGTAAACAAACATGATAATACGCAATTTAATTATTTTGTAGCACAGTTCGAACTTCACCGCCAACGCCGTTATTTTCGATGACGAAACTTTAGTTTAAAATTTAAACAAGCGCCATAATTTTGTAATGTAAGATTTTAATTTGTTATTCTATTTTGTATTTTGAACGTAATTTAATGAAATTTTATTTTGGTTTGTTAGGTTTTTATTTTTATTACGAATATTTAATGTAAATCAAGGAATTGCTATCATCTTGTAACGTAGGATTTATTTAGAACGCGGTTACTGAAAGAAATGTTATAAATTTAATGCTTTGTTTTTATTTTTTTGTAACGTATTTTGAACAATTAAACGAAATGTTATCATTTTCTTACGCTAAGTTTTGATTTTCTGTTTGATTGTAAATATATTTTATTACAGAAGGCGGTGACGCTGATCTTATCAACATCATTATCCTTTGTTTCGTTGGCAATCTACCGCATGGATAAGGTTACTGGATATCGACAATAGTCAGGGTAAGCTTTCGCAATACAAAATACCTACTGCTTGGCATATTTTCGTTGTAGCGAAAATTCATTGCATATACCGAAAATATAGTATTACTTTTTCAAATGCGTTAAATTCGTTAAGTGAGCGTTCGTAAAACGAGGAGTCTGTGTAATTGATTAGGCAATGTGAATATGCACGCGGCTCGTATCCGGATTTCTAGAATATCTCTCAAATGAAGACATCTTAATCGAAATCAGCCAAACCCGGTCGTTTCGTCCTCTCCTTCTTGACGTTCTTTCCTTCTCGTTATTCATTAGGCAGCTGACGCGTCACGCTCGTTGCGCCATTACGCCTCAATAATCTCCATTAAGTGAGATCTAGGTCTTCCGTTCGCCGAGGAATTCCCTTTTAATGGATTTCGATATTTCGTCAGATATTTAGCTGAGGACCGCCTTCAAACACGGCGTAGAGAAAAATTGCGCACCAATTTATCACGGTCGGGTTTTCGTACGCCGACTGCAGATGCGCTGGAAAAAAGAATAGCCCGAGTGCGGGGATGAAGAATGATGACCGGAGCGGGTTACTTTCTAATTATGGACAAATCGCCTATGTTTTTTCGCCCGTGAGAAACCGTTTTATTGCAAAATGAGGCGCAGAGAAGAGGCAGTCCGTTTAAGGCCCCATCGAGTGATTAATGCCCGGCGGATGATGATCATCCCGATGATACACGGCGGACCCACATATTTCCACAAGTATTTAAGCTCGCTTTCGGTTTTCACGCCTAGTTTTTTACCATGCCCTTCTTTTTCGTAATATGTATGCAATACTGGTTAAAATTTAAGTGTGGCAGCGTAATTTTTTAGGTTCTATATAGCAGATAATTTAAATTGTCGTTAATCACTTCATAATTTATTACGTTACAAATACATTCGGCGAAGAAATTCAGTAAATCTTTTATCTATAAATATACAATATTTGGATAATATTTCGATGGTGGAAGGAGAGCTGCTTCAATTCAGAAAAATATTTTTTTGTTTAAGGTTTGGTAATTGATCGAAAACATTGGCTTCACTGTAAATAAGCAGTAATCAACCGAATATTATTTCCTTGTGTAACTGAGACCCTTGCATAATAATACCAACTCAGTTTTTCTGGAAAAGTTGGAAATTCGTATTTATCTGCAAAAAATGACAACAAAAGTTTCTCAAATGTCAATTCACGAATCTTCAATACATATGATACCGAGAGATTTTTTTCGAGTAGCGATGCAGTATCATTCCAACAATAAAAATGGAATATATCTACCGAAAAGGGTCATATTAGACAGTTTTACAGCGAAACCAGCTGATGCTAAACTTTCTCAAAAAACGTCGTTTTCAGATTTAAAAAGTCAGGAGATGCTGCAATTTCTCCGGCGAATGTGGTAATATTATTCGTTATTAGTGAATCGATAGTCCAAAACTAAGGGCTGCTGGACTACGATTGGTTGAAAAAGTGAACGAATCTCTAATCTGCGGTGACCTTGATCACTGTTTTATCGCTTATTCAACAAATGTGGAGAGTTTTCCGTAAAAATAGAAACTGGAGATTACAACAGATATTCTAATCTAGTTCGTCGAAGAGAGATGTGACATCCCTCTCACTTCCCATTCTGTTGAAGGCTTTCCCTGGCAATGAATTTCATTGCTGGCAAATAATTCTATCCGAGCCAATAGTGCAGTGGTTCCCAAACTGTGGTTCGCGAATCCCCTAAGGGTTCGCGAGAAGACTCGGGGTTCACGGAAAAAAATCCTTAATGGCGTTTGCACAGCGTATTTCATTGCACGGTTTATGTTAATCGTTGTCTGCAGTGATGGGACTGGTTCAATTCAATGAGTATTTTTCCTTCATTTGTTTAACATAGGATTGAGTGTAGACTATATTTAGTTTCATTTTAAGATTTCTCAAATTAAACAACGAAGTTGTGGCAGAAGCTTGTACGTGTGAATTAACAAAATATATTTTTGTCGAAGAGAGAAATCAAATCCTTGACGAATTTCCGTGAAATTATTTTAGACTAAAAAATTTTCAAGTTTTTTTGACGAGAAATTTTGACTAACGACAAACGCAATATCGCTGCATGTACCTGTCTAAGGCTGTCGTTGGTTTGGCACGATATTTTGCTTTGATTATATAGTAACACATACGTTGCGGAGAAAATGATTACATTATTAAAGTAAAATGAAAAATTGATGTGACTTAACTTGAATTCAATAGGGCAATATTTTAATAAGAAATTTTTAATAATTTTTTGTTTAAGTGTGATATACACGCAAAATTGAAGTATTTTAATTTACATACCTGAAGGGGGATGTTTAAGCACGTAACACCCCCCTTGGGCACTAATATTCAGATAAGGAAGATGATCCTTAAAATTATTAATTTTTAAGAGGGTGTTCGCGAGATTTGAATTTTTATGAAAGGGGCTCGCCGAATGAAAAAGTTTGGGAACTATTGCAATAGTGCCATATCGCCAGAACCTTATTTGTCGTTATCTATTACTAGGGAAGATCTTGGCGCGTCTGATTTGCTTCTAAGATAAATAATGATCCATAGAGCCACCGAAACTTTTCGAATGAATGATGAATAATTCATGTATATTTTTAGTTTAATGGCTTCGAAAATTAACCCTATCTGCAGAGAAGTTTTGCCAGTCAGAGTAAAACTAGAAATAGTTCAATGGTGTCTAGAAATAGTAGATTCGTTCCGATATTTGGAGTATCGCGTCCCGAAATGCAGCATATTTCTACCAGAAACTTACAATGAACTGCTTTATAAAACTTTATTAAGTTAAATAAACATTAGATATACTTTCGTTTTAGTAATTTATACCTATAAGTTATGTCGCTTTACTGCTGCTTATATACGCACTAACTCAAGCATTCATATTTTTTATACGATTCGCTTTGAATATACCATAAGCATGGATGCGATTCATACTCCTCAATATATTGTTTTTCAGTTACCCACTTGGGCATTTTTTAACATCTTGCTATGCAAGCATTATGAAGAACCGTATCGACTGAAGTAGAGAACTCTTGTCTATACATGTTTACACTATACAAGTAACTGGAGTGACAGCTCCATTTGTGCGGCAGTTGCTGTTATAATTTGACGTGCTCCAAATTGAGTTCACTGTCGCGCATCATTGGCATGCATCTTGACAGTCAGTATTTACATTACGACAGTGCGACGCCAGTAGTAAGTGGCGCGACAGTAACTTGCACAGTGAAATCGCGCCTTTAGAGATATGGAGCAATATATAGCGTTGCATATTATAGAATTGTACGATAGTTTAATTTTTCAAAAATTATTGAAATTATTGTTTCTTGTGCTCATCTCTGCTTTAAGTGATTATATATGCAGCAATAACTCTAAATTACGGAATGCTTGGAACCGAGGCTTTCCTTAAAAACAAAGATTGAGATGTCTCCCCCATTTAGATTGATTATAATCCTCTTTGCGTCCTATTATAAACATGACATCTGAATAATAAGAAATTAATACATATTATGAATTATTATAGCGTAAATATACAAGTAACTCACGAGCATTAAGGAAAATTCAATTAATTTGAATTCCTTTTAGTGTCCATATTCCGCGAAAACGTGCTTTGCTAAACCTCTTTACTATTTGGCGGACTATTCACTGCACTTTTATTTTGATGGGGAGACATTAACTGCAGAGATGCGTACAAAACTTATCCCAGCGATGAAAAACTGTGATTACCACTCGATAATATCATTTTATTAGTGTATTTCATTATATTTATTCACCAAAGTAACTGAAGCACGAAATTTTTCTCTAATGAAGTCGTCAAGGCGGTAAATAATATTATAGCATCGTTTTTCTAAAAGGGATTTTTCTTTTGTAATGCAGTATTGTAGACAGATACGTAGGTACATATAAAAAATTAAGAAAAATAAATGCAATACGGGATGAACAAAATTGGATGGCTGACTAAAATGCTACGAAATATTTTTGAAAGCATCCAGTTAGAAGTAGGTAAACCTTGTCCGGAAATTTGAATTGTGGACTCTTAGCAAATAATCTTAATATTATGATACGTAAATTAGGGAATTTATTTTATTTATTAAATCGAAATTATTTATTCACTTTAGAGGCCGCTGTATTAAAATATATTTTTTTTATCTTGTTAAATATTTATTGATATAAATAATATACATGTTAACAGAGCTGGCAGGTCTTCGAAAGAATCCTGGAGTCTCATTCAATCTCTTTGTACAGTGTGTCCCTAATTCGAGAGTTGTCGCGCAAACGAGTGCTTTTCATTATCTTAGTAACTGCCGGATCCATTGGGTCCTCTGGGATAGCCCCCCTTGGCTTCCTCGAACTTGATTTCCGGTTGGTATCCGTCTTGGTTAGCCGTGTAGGTGACAATGAGAGTGCGGCCGTCAGGGAGCAGGACACTGTATTCTCCCAGGGCCTCATCTCCCTCGCGTTCTTCCTGGTGGCCGAAATCTAAACCAGCCTCGGCGTCCTCCACCTTGTAGCTGAACTTGTAGCTGGCGGGTTCCTGCCGAACAATATGACAGTTTAAATATGATAATTTGAATTTTCCTTATTCCATCATGCAATAAATATTACGAGTTTTTTACTTTAAAACACTTTAATTGAGCTTCTTCTGTTTTGGAGATAAGTTGAAAATGTTACGCTGAAAATGTTTCTCTGAACTCTTAATATGTTATGACGAAGAATGAGTAAAATCATTACTCAGTGGTAGCTTATAGTTTACCATTTTAGAATCTATTGAAAATATTTATATCTAATAATTTTCTTATGAAATTTAAAAATCGAGACGACTTTTTTATTAATATCTTTAAATTTAATATTGTTACTTTACTGTCCGAGTCACGTTTGTTTCTAAAATTTGATATGCGACCATTATCATTTCTAATTTTAATTTTATAACGAATAGTATTTATGTTTATTTTAAACAATATTTATGGTAGCAGTTAACAATGTTGCACCCTGGTTCACACATATTCATGGCTTACTCGCGCTAATATTTTGAATTGTCCGGACTGCCCTGTGGATTTATTGTCTTTTCATTTTTATTTGAAAAGCCTTTGAGTGGCAAAGGCTCTTTTTAGATCTGGGACATGCTGAGGCGGTTCGCATATTTTAAGGGGAAGTTTATGGTTCGCTTTGTTATACTCACTGCGAGGGGATCTTCGGTGGCTCCAATAGGTATTCCACTCTGAAATGAAGGAGGGCCGTATTTGGCAGAGGGTGGGCCATATTGCGGAGCAGGGGCTTCTGCATTTTGTTCTTCAAATATGGCCGCGGTGAGGCCCTGGAAACCCTGAGATATTCCGTTGCCATTTCCGTGTCCGTTGCCATTGCGGTGTCCGTTGCCATTGCGGTGTCCATTACCGTTGCCATTGCGGTGTCCATTACCGTTGCCATTGCGGTGTCCATTACCGTTGCCAGCGGTGGGTGCTCCATATTTGTGGGAAAGTCCGTTTGTCCGTCTCTGTCCGTTGGAGTATCCTCCGTTGAGGGGAGCCTCTGGGAGGGCTGCGGCCACGGCCAGTACGGCGAGGAGAATGACGGCCTGTAATGATAGGTGGTGGTAATTGAAAACTTATAGACGGAAATGTTTTGTGGAATGTGAGGGAGGAGGCGATTACCTTCATGGCGATTCCTTGGTAGTCGGTGGTGTCCTCGGGAGATGCGGAATGTTTGGCAGTTCCAGACAATGTTCGATGTAGATGGTCGGTGGATCTGGATTATATAGTCGGAGATGGGCAGTGATCCAAGGACGAGCGAGTGGGGGCGGGTTGCTCTTGGAGGGGTTTGTAAGTCTCTTATGTCTGTCAAACGGAGACGCCGAGGAGGTTCCTCAGGGTGTTGCCGATTTGTAGGGGAGGGAAAGCAGTGAAGGTGTCGCTCATTCTGGGGGAGGGGAAGTGATGGCGAGTAATCAATTTCGGTATGTGTGTGGGGATGGCTCGAGGGACTTTCAGCCTCTCATGTGGGCGGAAATTAGGCCATCTTGGCTTACATCACAAGATCGGTTTTTGGTTGCAAAAATATCGTTACAAATATTTGAAGTTTGCAACAGTCTCGTCGCTGTTTTTGTCTCTGGATGAAATTTGAAAGAGTGCTGATCATCGATTTGAACTCGACTCCAATGTATCACACTGGAACATTTCTATCTAGAAACACTTTCCATCGAAATATTTCTACATTAAATTCTCGTTGGATTTATTTCCGTACCTTTGTAGCATCAGGAAACCCAATAATTATATAAAATCCGTTAGAATGAGTAATAAAGTGAAATGCCAAATGGTTTAATCAGTGACTGAAAATATAAATAGAGGTTGAATATAAATTTTATCTATTATAAATAGACTAGTGTAATTGCACGCCGAAAATGACGGGTATGCGTGAATTATATATTAAATTTAAAAAATTAAATTTTATATAAAACTTATAAAAAATTAATGAAACCACCCTATAGATGCGCTAAAAAGTGAAAAATTAACAAAATTCATCTAATTGAATGTTTCAGAAAGTAAAAATTCTTTCGGGTATATGAAAATTATATGGCAAAGAAATATTAGGGTTGATTTATTTGTTAAAGATTACGTCACACGACTTCTGTATGACCACCCTTTTACTTTCTGGAGTTACGTAAATTCTACACTTATTTTTTTACATTTTAGTGCACATTATTTTTAACAAATGAATTATCCGTTGGTACACAATTTCAAAATTCGGAATCTTATAAAATTATTTTATGATGTGTTTATCTTTACTGCTGGCATATGAAATACTACTTTTTAAATTAAAAAAGACTTCTATTGGGGATCGAACCCAGCACCCGTGTAATTAGCACAATACACTAACCGTTAAGCTACGGAAGCTAGCAAACCAAACATTTATTGCAGTATAAGGACATATCATCAATCTCCTTAATTAAATGGAGTACTAACGTGTTTTTATTTTATACGATATATCGTGTATTAAAATTTTGACGTCATCATATCTCTACGTCGTTGCTTGAAATCAACGGGTTTATAATGCAATCTACCAATTTCCCATTGAAGAGTACTGAATAGATGCTGTTACATTACAGATTACCAGTTCCCATTTAAAAGTATTAGACTCGTTGCCAGGGTAGCTGATATTTTTATTTGTAAGAAAACTGAAAAAAACTCATCTTATTTTCCGATTAAAAACTTTTTTTACGCTGATTCGGCTCGGATTCGAATTCTCTCTCCAAAATTTAAACTTTAGTCTTTCATCCAGAGAACGGTTTATGTCCCGACTTCATATCTTAATTGTAACCAATTAAAAAAAAGCAATTTTATAAAGCCCTACGCCGTTTTCGATGGTTTTCTTATGGGTGTTTAAAATTGGACTTTGGCATCCTTTAAATATAAGTTTCTCTGGAGTTTCGGATTTTTCTCCGAGGTTGTATCCCATTACCTCTCTTCTTTCCAAATTTTAGCTAAGTATTTCTATTGTTTTTATTAGTCCTTTTAATCAGCTTAAACTTAAAATCTACACGTTATACATATTTTTAGTTTGATTTTAATCGTCCAAATTTTCCATATAATATGCGCAGCTAATTACTCCACTACCTCGGGACAAAAAAATCGTTACTAAGTTAACTAAACTAATTTCCTCTCGCCCTTTATGCCATTCTCTAACTCGTAAGTAAGAATAATTGCGACGAATTTCCGTCTAGTATAGTAGGTGCTGGGAGTTCGCGCATTTTATCATTACAGTAGCCTATTGAAGAATTTGAAAATAAACAGAATTTTAAAAGTAATTACTCAAATGTAATTCACATTTTACAAATTTATTTCATTATAATAAAATATTTTGTACAAGTTAAATATATATAAATATATATCCCTCAATTTTTTTCTTTCGTCATTATTTCTTTATTATAAATTTTTGTTATTTTCTTTTTTGGTCTTGCACAAATTTTTTTATGAAGTTTTATAAGAACAACGAACATAATTTTACTCAGAAAAACGTTTGCTGCCTTTTGGAATTGATCCGAGGAACCTTAGTTCTTTTGTCGGCTTTCTACCTGCGGCAAATCACATGATGAAACATAGCTATTAATTTTAGCAAAGCGGAAAGTTTACTTGAAAGCTTTTTTCAACGGATACGGATTTATACTATTTTGCTGCTAAAAGAGTACATTTTTATAGTCATAGAGGAAATTCCAGTGTCAATGCAAAACGCGCACAACCGACCCATTTTTTCGAATTTCCATATTAAACACTAACGTAATGTATCCTGTGACATCTATATGCGAGTTTGGGAGCTGACACTTTCTTTTAGCTACAAGGAAATTTGTTTCATTTTCCCAATATAAAAGTTATTTATAAAAATGTTTTTATAACCGTTACTTGTTTTATATTCAAAACACAATTGTAGCGCAAATGGCATGTATGATGAATAACAGATTTCTAGATATATAGCATTAATTTGAAAATTTATCATAACAACATAGTTAGTGATATCAATGTATTGAATATAAATGCCAACGGACAATCAATAAACTGTGTCATATACAATCCTCTCAATGAAAAATACTTCAAACAATATTTGTAGAAAATTAAATTGTCCACAACTTTGATAATAACAAATATTTGCATTAAGGTATTAGACAAAAACGGAATGACCAGAATAAACTTCAACTTCCGGTTAACCAATTTTAGCCTAAATCTAATCAGACTTGGACTTTACAAAAAAATATAAAATATGAATTTTGTGCTGATCTGATTATTAGTTTTTCAGTTAAAGCATCCAGAGAATTCTCTCTCTCTCACACACACCTCATCGAGAAATTGGGGGACCTTTAAACGTGTATTTCCGTCCAAGTCTCGAATTTTATTTTTCTCGTGGAAACACTTTCTCTATACTTCGCTTGAAGAAAGTAAAAATGTAGACATTTCTGTCCTACATCATTGGTAGTCTATTCCTTTGACATTTTTTGCGATCAAAAATTTCCTCTCCAATATGCGACCAGCGAAAATCGGAGCATTCAAAATTCCGTTAAAAATGGCTTCAACGGTAAATTGATGTTAGGGCTATGCCCACCTCTATTCCTGGCGATTCGGCCAACGATTTCTCTAAGGGGAGATTTTAGGCTCCGGAATTTTGTCAATTTTTAAGGCGTTCTTTACCTGCGAAATGATAGCAGCAGAACGCCTTTTGGACACGTCTCGTCTGCCCGTTCGTCCTTCTGTCTCGACTTTCATCTCCTGAACCGCTGGACGGGTTTTGATTGAATTAAGTACGAGTGATCCTTATTAAAATTTATCGCCCAATTGTGATTTTGAACTGCATACGTAAATTAGAACTTCCACTTCATAAGAACACTTAAATAAACTTATAATCCTATCTCGTTAAATGCCATCCGTCAACACAACAATTTAATACCATATTTTTCTCTCCATAACTCTTATATGATCTGTAAGGTATAGATTAAAAGAATTATTCGAATAGAGGACAACATTCACTGCAAAAAGGTTTGCAATACCACGTAATTACAAATTATAGTTTCCGAGTTCAAAATTTGAGAAAATCCCAAGCATAACCTCGCGTATTTTGTTTACATCGGCCACTACGACGATTCTATCGGCGAACAACAATTAAAAATCCATATTTTTCTCTCTCATGCTCTTATATAATGTGTGGTATAGATTAAAAAATTTATTCGGATAGAGGACAACATTTACCACAAAAAGTCCGCTGGACCACATGATTACGACTCGAAGTTTCGGAGATCAAAATTCTAGAACCACCCAATCTTTCGATAGTGTTTTATACGTAAATCTCATAAACAACGTCTTTGAAATCTCTGTGTATTCCGTTTATGGAATATACTTTTCCTTTTTGTCGTCTTACTTAATAGTGCCTATAATAAATTTATTGTGAATATCAACATAAAATACCTTATTGTTAGGATAATATGTTAGCAATGAAAATGCATTAGTGGGAATATGGTATGCAGATGAAGAACCGAAATAAATCTGCAGTCATTAACGATCAAGCATTGCATTGATTTCTAAAAACAAATTACAAGAACACGCTTGATGACAAAAAGATTAAATAAATTTGAGATGTTATAAATATAGCACACTGCGGTGTCGAATGTTTCAACGTGGTCAGCTCATACGTAATATTTTAACTCGCATTGCATTCGCCTCTCCGTTGTTAGTTTGTTTACAATTTGTAGATTTAATCAAACATTACCGAAAATATTTAACATAATAATGGCAGATTAGTCTCTATAACTAATTTTTTATCTGTAGTATTCAGCCCCCTCATTTAATAAATTGATGGCACGATACCGTAAACAAATCAGAATAAAATGATAAAGATTATAAATCATTACGTATAATTCTTAATATTTTACTTCCACTATATAAAAGTTTTAATTAAAAATGATGTTAGGGCAATATTACAAACTTAGCCAGGGACTCCAAAATCATTTCACTGGATAAATGACATAATGTGGAAATAGTTTAATTTTCGGAAACCGCTAGGCCAGATAGAATCAATTGCAGTGATTAGGAAGAAGTGTTTAGTGCTAGAAGCAATCGAACGAATGTTAAAAAGTATCCCAGACTGAGAAGTAATATTCTCCTAACTTGAAAATCTAACCTAAATATAGCAAATTTTGTATTTTGGGGTTTTCTCTTTGGCCTTTTCTCTTACTATTCTTAAAGGAAAATGCAGGGCCGTAGCAAGGAAGTTTAGCGTCCGGGGCGAAACCATAATAACGGCGCCCTCCATATATCACAAAACTATCCATTTTTTATTAGGTTTAAAATCTTTTTAATGGTTACGCGGCGTTTTAAGAGTAAATATCGCACCATCGCTAAAACCAGATGCTTCGAAGAGCCGAAGAGATTTTCCGGAGTCAATTGAAAAAATCTTTTTTTCCTCTTCATAGTTCTCAGACGATCTTTTAAATACAACTTGAAAACCCCTTTGAAAGAAAATACACGAGTGGCGCAAAGAGCTAGCAAGAATCTATAAATAAAGTTTTTCAACTGAGGATTGAAGTTCAAAGATCCAAACACGCAACTACGTATTCTGTTTTTCTTGGTTTTACCTAATGAAGATATTTTGTGATCGTCAATGCACATTAGTTTTCCTTGCCTAGATATTTTGTGATTCCAATTAAATTATTCATTCATGGATAAAAATTAAGAACATACCGAGGCTTTAACGTGCAAATCCATGAATCTATTCCTGGACTTTCGAAGAAAAACGAAATATATAGTTGCCGAATCTTCGTTTATACGACGATCATCGTGAAAGCCAAAGATTTTTAGCTCAAAAAAACTTTAAAATTTTGCCTTTAAAAACTACTTATATGTATTATATACCTTGGCCCAGTCAGACTGGATGCAAACATATATCGAGCCTTCTTTGATGAAATACTTATCCATACAAAGTTTGGCTGTACTGGTTCTAACAGGGTTGAGAACGAACAAGGGAAAGACAGAACCTTAGATATGCTTCTGGATTATATGTGGATTGTTCATTATTTATTCTTATTGCAGTGACTTTGTATTGGATCATTTGACAAGCTTATTTACTAAATAAAATTATAAAAAATAGCCATTAAAATTTTACATTTATTAAGTCTTGCATAAACATCTCCAAATCATATGCATACCTTTCAATAAAAATTTTAACATTACACGCTTTAAAACGGAAACGCAAAGTTCGTAGAAGATGAGTCGATTGTCCAACAGAGAGAAGTCTCTTGAAAGGAGTGCTAAGCTTGCGCTAATGACGTGCAAAGCAAATGAAAGGCTGTGCTCAGGTAATAGGATGTGTAAACACTTCAAGTATTGACACGATCTTTTCTTCTAAAAATTTATCCTATGGGTACTTTCCCAGTAGGATAAGAAATAAGTGGTTTAATCCCTGCAAGAGGCTAGGGCGACGACCTTTCTTTTGTGATTTCCTTCAGCTGATTTCATACAAGAGGGTTTTCGCAGAAACATCTTGCGCCCAGTCGCCAAGCGCACATTTCGCGGCGTTTTGCTGCTAAATGTGTCTATTTAAACAATAAAATTAAGCAAATATTGCAGAAAACATTAAAAACTCATCTCAAGAATTTCGCTCTTCCGAATTCTGCACTTGCGTATTTTATATTGTTATTCAAGTACTGCGTAGGCATTGCCACTTCCATTATCGGTTAATTATTCTAGTTTCCTTTCACAGAGGACATTGGGAACCTTAAACTTTATCTCAATATTGAATTCGGCTAGGCTTAAGACGCGAGCATTTCGAGATCATCCAGGGGTGTGACGTCATAGTGCCCTGTTTTCACAAGCGCGGGGAATCTTCCGTTTTGAGCGGACCTCCAACTTTGAGTTGTAAATTCTACTACAGCAGTTACTTAATGGAATAATCATGTTAAAATATGCTCATTGCTATGTTATCTATACCATAAGTACAATTCTTTCACTTATTTTCTTCCGACCCGGAAGAAACTATTTTATGCTTTCGTTCTCTAATCTCTACCTCAAAATTCTAATCAGAACAATTATTATACTAGCCATATCTCAAATACATAATTATTTACCTGCATTCGTAGAGGGACTGGTAGCATATCTGACTCCCAATCCAAGGGTCGCAGGTTCAAATCTCGCCGAGGGCATGGAATTTTGTGTTCGTTCTTGTTAAGTTATATCCCCCGTTGTAATAGGCCTGAGTGCCGCTTACGGGGTGTTGAATATTAATAAAAAATTAATAAATTATCACTCTTGGACATAAGAGTAGCGGAAATCTGCGAACTCTTATTTTTCACGACCGATGCCATCGCCCCTTGGAAACATCTCCCCTCCCATCCATCCCTCTCCTAGTTTGTTGTTTTGAGACCTCCTCGAGTCCTTCGAGGCGCTAGGAGGTCGCAGGATAGACTCGGACTCTCAAGATTCTCTCCCGACCGAGCTCGCGAGGTCGCCGTGAGACAGCGATGAGCCCGCAGCCCCCTTATTCGAAGACGCGCTAGCCCCTTTAACGACCCGACCGAGGCCAGCTCTCTCAGTGGAAATACACTATACATTTTCAAAATAAAAATTTTTAGTTCTTTCTGTCTGTCCGGCGCCCCTTGGACTCCTGCGCCCGGGGCGGTCCCCGCTCGCCCCCCCTTGCTACGCCCCTGGTAATATGATTCGTTATAAGTTGTGTCGCTTTGCATAAAATTCGTTCATAAAGAGCCTAAAAAAATCGATTCTTCATTTGGGACTATTTGCGCATGACACATATATCTGAGTTGATGGTTGAGATTTTCAGCGCAAGAAAAATTTCTTCTCGATCTGCTCTTTTAGAAAATTCCTAGAAATACGTGTTTTTCGTCCTAAGTGTATTGATAATAATCCATATATAGCTATAAAATTTTTTTCGAGTAATAAATTTGTTGCATATGTTCATGGTCTTTAATGCATAAGATATGCACATTAGAATTTATAATATTAGAATTGGGCTTTTTATAAACAAAATTTTTTGTTGCCTAATTGTACATCGATTATGGTCGAGTACCCGTCACTATATCAATTTTATCATGTTCCATATCAAATTACGCAGTTAATGATGATATGCGACTTGTTTTGAAATAAATTGAGTGTTTTTGCAATAAATTAGTACTTAAAAGTTGCTATAAGAGTTTTATAGGTATAATTGATTTTTTGATTTAATTTGCGAGAAAAATGAGGCACATTCCACAAAATGTCCACCAGTAATGCAATCTAATTTATACACCTATCCAACGTTTTGTGCGAATGCTGAGTTTTTGTTTTAGCGCTATTTTCTAATCGGGGAACTTTTTATTTGGGATGGTGTGATGTATGTGCACTGAAGTTTACTAGTGCAATTTGAAGCAGATAACATCGCACAGTTTCAACGTGTTTAATTTCGTTAAAATCTACTCTGCCCATATGTCTATTTGTGAAGTTGAAGAAGTTATCGCCAAATGCAAACACCTAGAGAGTTTAAATTTGGCATATAGTTTATGTACCGATAAAACTTATACTCTAGCAGTTTTAATCCCTCGAGAAGATGGGGTCAGGAGGGGCAGGCTCAAAAGTGAAATAGTCGTAAGATCGAAAACTGCTAAAAGTCAAAGCAATGCAAAACAGTGGTCTATAACGAACAATCTTAAATTACGAGTTTGCCAAGAGAATTATCGAGGAAATGAAATAGATCGGGGAAAAATAACACTAGATGTTGAATTGTGGCCCCGGATTATCAAATTCGACTTGAAACGGGATTCCACTGTCCTTGAAAGTCATCTCGTTAAAAATACAAAATCGATCTTTACATGCTGGATGTTCAGAAATTTTGGATTTGGAACTCAACTTACCGATATTACACGCTTTCTTATGAGGGAGTGGGTATCGGTGGTGTAGTGGTAAGGGAGTTAGCCTGCTACGCTAAGTGGCACCGGGCATGAATGTTGCAAAAGAGGTCTCCTACTTGTGTGGTTTGAGGAGACCGGACAATTCAGCTCTCCGTCCTTTGGAAGGAACGTTAAGTAATTGGTTCCCTTGGTTCCCATCGCAAAGAGTAGGCTAATGCAGGCACCGATTTTCCCTGCTCCCTTCTGTGTGTGTCCGGTGTGGAAGGCAGCGGGAAACCACCACACCATGAACGTATATTCCCTAGCAATCAAAACCAATCTAACGATATGTAGAACCTATCATAAGACAACACTAGCGATGATGATGATTCCTATGAGGAAGGTGATTTTCGTTTAGCGCGTTATTTTTAAACTGCGGAGCGTTTTTCTGGAACGCATCCATCGCGCTGAACGAGGAAAAAGTGTGATTATTTCAATGCGAAAAAGGTGTTTCGCTATTGTTGGTTTCTTTGCATTCTAGAACGAACATCCGAAGTATACATTTCATTATTATCATTAAGGCATCGTTGGGAATAGCGTTGGGATATCTTCATCGCATTAAAGTCATAAAGATTTTACGAATATGATGGGTTCGTCACAATCCGATTAAATTTGCTCATATCTGCCAGTTAATTTAAAGATTTTTTTTATGCCATGATAAATATTTATTATCATAAATAATATACATTAATCGATCTGGAAGAACTTCGGCAGATTCGCACGAATTATCCAGTCTCTTGCACCCTCTATGTACATTGTAGCCCTAAATCAGAAGTGAATCGCTTCGACGATAGCTCTCCATTTCCTTAGTAACTGCCGGATCCGTTGGGTCCTCTGGAATAGCCTCCCTGGGCTTCCTCGAACCTGATTTCCGGCTGGTATCCGTCCTGGTTAGCCGTGTAGGTGACGATGAGTTTGCGGCCGTCAGGGAGCAGGACACTGTATTCTCCAAGGGCCTCATCTCCCTCGCGTTCTTCCTGGTGGCCGAAATCCAAACCAGCCTCGGCGTCCTCCACCTTATAGCTGAACTTGTAGCTGGCGGGTTCCTGTTGATATCAATTTGGAGGTTATCGTATTTGATAGACAGCAGAATTTTTCATTGTACTATTCTTTCTTAGCAATGGTTTCTATGATTAAACATGGGCCTCTAATGCGATATAAAGTTTAATTTTAATTGTGATCACAACATATTCTTAGATTCAAGGGTCCACGTATTATCTATGGTTGCAGTGCATTTTAAATTTTGCTTCTGTAAATCGCAATGTGGCTCAAAAACACAAATCACGTATTTTTCTGCTGATGATGTTTATTTTCTTAGCTTAACTCTGAGTGTTTAACCGAACAATGAAGAAATTCATTGATTGTTACGCGAAATTCGGCAATGGAATGAACGAATTGTACTTCGATGATGGATTTACGATTAGATTGATTTACTGCCAATAGAGAAAAACCTCTTTCAGAGAGATTGTTTACTTTTGTAGTTTTCTATTAACTAGTTCGGTTTATTTAACTATAGAGGATTACGAATGAAAATAAAAAAACATAGAAAATGTTTAGGTAAGTATAATATGGTTAGCAAGATGCGTCAAGTTGTATACGAAAACTCCAATTTTCTAAATTGCCTATAATGTCAATAAAAACTAAACGCGTCTCGGGCTGAGAGTATCCCATCGCTTGGAACATTGAAATATACATATAAGTGTAATGATATTTTAAAGACATTTGCTGGACTTATTTAACATACAAAGAGCATGAGTAAATCCTATCCTGAACTCCATGTACTCACAGCAAGAGGATCCTCGGTGGCGCCTATAGGTGCTCCGCTCTGGAAGCTGGGTGGGCCGTACTGGCGGGAAAGCGCGCCGTTTCCATTGCCGTTGCCATTGTGTTGTCCATTGCCGTTACCATTGCGATGACCATTGCCGTTGCCATTGACATGTCCATTGCCGTTGCCATTGACGTGTCCAGTTCTGGGTGGCCCGTACTGGCGGGAAAGCGCGCCATTTCCATTGCCGTTGCCATTGTGTTGTCCATTGCCGTTGCCATTGATGTGTCCATTGCCGTTGCCATTGACGTGTCCATTACCGTTGCCATTGACGTGTCCAGTTCTGGGTGGCCCGTACTGGCGGGAAAGCGCGCCGTTTCCATTGCCGTTGCCATTGTGTTGTCCATTGCCGTTGCCATTAATGTGTCCATTGCCGTTGCCATTGACGTGTCCAGTTCTGGGTGGCCCGTACTGGCGGGAAAGCGCGCCGTTTCCATTGCCGTTGCCATTGTGTTGTCCATTGCCGTTGCCATTGCGATGTCCATTGCCGTTGCGATGTCCATTGCCGTTGCGATGTCCATTACCATTGACTACTCCGTTAGCGGGGTATCCACCGTTTCTTCCGTTGCTACTCGAATGAGCTCCGTTGACATTAACCGCTCCATTGGTGGCGAAAGATGCTCCGTTGCTGGCAGGTGGTGGACCGAATTCCGTGGAAATGGCATCGCCATTCTGTTCACCGACAGTGGCTGCGGTGAAGGCTTGGAAACCCTGAGAAAGTCCGTTGCCATTGCCCTGCCTTTGTCCAGTGGAGGCGAATGCGCTGGCGCTGGGTGGTCCGTATCTGTGGGATATTCCGTTTGTCCGTCTGTGTCCGTTGGAGTATCCTCCGTTTAGGGGAGCTTCTGGGCGGGCCACGGCCACGGCCAGTACAGCGAGGAGGATGATGGCCTGCAAAGAGAGAAGGTGGCAATTCATTAATGGTCAGAACTAATGGACCGTAGGAGTTTAGCGGACGCAGAGGGATGAAGCGAATACCTTCATGGCGATTCGTTGGCAGTCGCTGATATCCTCTTGTGAGACGAAGTGTTTGGTTCTGCAATTGGAGTGTTCGATGAAGATGGTCGGTGGCTCGGCTTTATATAGTCGGAGATGGGTTGTGGTCGGGGGATGAGAGGATTGATGTTGGAGGGGGACTTGTTGGGCAAAATCTCCTGGGTCCTTTTGTTGACGGTGACGCCAATGGGATGCATTGGGGAGGGAGGGATGTGGAGGAGCTCTCGGTCACTCGGCGGGGAGAGAATGTAGGAGGGGGGGGAGAGGATGGTTAGAGTGGTGCGTGTGTTTTAGAACGGCGGCTACACGTGCGTAGGTGGGTGGGGGTGTACCGAAGGCCTCAAGCGGACCTCTGCTTTGTGCCTAAATGAGGGCAACGTTAGTTACATCACTTCGTCTGTTTAAAAATTCAGAAAAATCTTCGCAAATTTATGGAAACACGCTGCCATCCTTTGAGCACGGCGGCTGAACGCTCGCAAGTGTGGCGGTGTTTTTTATATTTCTTTCGCACTTTGCTAAAAGAATCTGTGAAATATATGTAATTTATTAATATAAATATGTTATAAATATAAATATCGTTCATCTGTCGGTAAAAACATTTTCTTCTACTCGTATTCTTTGTTTGGTTTTAATAGAAGAAGAATTAATTATTTTTCACGCCACGTTGATATGCATCCATATATAAAATTGCTTATTGTAAACCTTCGGAAATCGATTTCGTTTACAATATGGGCGGAAGTTCGAATAATAAATGAACGATTCGTTATAAACGAATCCACTTACACCATACCCATATGTAGTTGTAGGCTATGGTGAGCCATGGGTGTCGGACACTCGTAAGCTTTTCACTCAAAAGTTAATACTCGATATCGGATTAAGAACGTTTGTTACATCTGCGCGTTGTATTAATATTTACAAATATTAATTCTTACTGCGGTATTTCTCAATCTATTTTTGACGGCGTCTCTCTGAGTAAATCCAAATCCGCGAGTCTCTTTTATTTAAATGTGGCGTTAAAAATAAATACTTATAATGTTCACACAGTTAAGGTTAATTATGAAAACACTCTTTAGGAATTGGATCAGTCCACATATCTCACTATACAATATTGTACGTATACAAAAAGATACAAAATTTGATATACAAGTAACATGAGATTTTTCTAGAGTTATTGCAGGGTAACGTAATGCAACTCTATCTCTATCGCTCCCAGTCACGCGAATGTCGCTCTGTTTAGAGACAGATCAATTCAGTCACTGCTTTAGATGGAAGGAGAAACTGTCTAGTCTCAACCACGCCCAAAGAAAGACCCATATATATACGTATCTACATGCCTACCTTTTTTATTTGTGAATTTTTATATTAAATATTTTTATTTTCAAACTTAAATATTGCTTGAGAATTTTGCATATTTGTATTTATATAACTAAATTATTTTTATTTTTATGGTACTTTTTAAATTCATGTCGCCACTTTCTTGTTAGGTACACATTGGTTGAGACTGTTCCCTTTGAACAAACAATTTCCACTCGGGAAGGCTAAACTGTGGGAAGATTCTATAATAGAAATAAAACAATTTTTGTAATTTCAAATGTTCAGTGCAAATTACAATAATTTTTTTATTTATACTTTGGAAAAACCTCTTGGCCACATCCCAGGGCTGAACAATGAGCCCGGACATTTGTCTTGTTCCGCAGGAAAAGCCGAAACTTACAAATGTTCATAATAGGGCCTGTTGTATTTCAAAAATCAATGAAAGCAATTTTTAACGTATTTAAATAGAATTATTGGGCATCGGCATATTCAGAATACAACCATCCCAGTTTTTTGTCATGAAAAAATCGAAATACTTTCGAACAGGGGGAGCCCAGTTAGTTTGCGGATGAAAATTTATTTTTGAGAATTTAAAACCCATTTTTATATCCTTTTTAATTCCAAATAACTTCTTTAATTAAAGGTTTTTTCCGTAGATCTCATAGTTTGGAAATTATACCTCCGAAAGTGATTTTGGGAGTCACCTTTAGAGCAGGGCTCCCTTTTTATGTTTCTTGCCACACTTTTCGGTTCGCGCGATCCTCACGGCATGCCGCGGCACGTCGAACCAGATTTCACGAGGAAATCGTGGAGAAAATGGGCCGATAACCTGCGGCTCTCTGGCTGCGTGCGGGTCCCAAAATTGCTTTATGCGACCTGCGAAACTATGGTGAAAAATTGATTGGTTAAATTTAATGGAGACCATTTCATATTTTTCAGTAAAATTATGGTCTCATAACCTTTTCTGGTGAAGTTTTAATGCTAGTAAATTATTTAGACTTAATTTTCAATAATATGAAACCTCAAAATTTCTAGGTAATTTATGAGGTAAACATTCATCCGAGCCCCCGAATTTTCCGTGACTTCCCATACGGCTCTCCGAAGCATTCTCAGCTACGAAAAAGTTGCTGACATTTGACGGATAACATGATGGCCAGGAACAGTGAACGCGAATAAACCTTTTCGCACGTATATGGAGCAAATTATAGCAAAAATAATCCATTTTCAAATCCTTTAAATATTTATGTTAGCTTAGGAAATAATTCAAAGAAATTATTGTTATCTCCCGGAAAGAGTTATTTTATACAGCTTCAACTAAAATTCGACATAGAATTTTTGATTCTAATGAACTACCACTTTCATTGAAAAAAGACAAAGCAACCGAACTTAAGTATAGACCAGACGTGGCCAAACCGCGGCTCGCGAGCCGCATGCGGCTCTTTTATTCTAGTATGCGACTCTTTTAAATTTCCATTCAGTGGCGTGTATACGTTTTTCTCTACAGAACACAATGACCTAGTGTGACTCGAGACGTGTTTGGAATGCCTAATGGCCATTCATTATATCCGAATTACTTCGGATACAGGTTGTTTTACTGTTCGTGAATATATGAGCGCAAAATGTGTCATGCGGCTCTCGAAATTCTGAAAATCGTCGTATGTGGCTCCATGGGCAAATAGGTTTGGCCACCCCTGGTATAGACAACATTCTATCACCGTAAAATGAAAATTTTTATATCTACAAAATCGCCGTAGTTGCTTCTCTGTACCTTTGAAACAAATCTGAACTTCAATTAAATTAATCTTAAGAATTCGTGTGTTTGAATAAACATCGGCTGGCAGGAGAATTTAAAAAAATATAGATACCCGCAAAGGAGGCATTTACGAGACGACGAGAGTTGTTGAAAGGAAGTCTGAATTAAGATATTAACAAGCGAGGGAAGAATGGCAGAGCAAATTACATAATGTGCTTTTTATACCGGTTACTATCTTTCCATCAGACTAATGAATCGCAGATGGGATGTATTTTTGGTTGCCTACATTTGTAGCAGTATATACTTTTTAGAGATTTTTCCAATTGCTCCCCTGCAGCTGATTCTATTCCACAAATTTTTACCATACCTTATATAGGCCAACCTATCCTGAAAAATTGGCTCCTCCGAGTTGCAGGCTTTCAGAGTTACAGGCAGACGAACGGACAGACAAACCGAATATATACGCGATTTTTTAAAGATAAAAAAATCGCTAAAAAGATGTAAGTGGAAACTATAATGGAGTGTGGCATTATATGGTTGCGTGTCATGGACAATAAGAACAGATTAGAGGCATTTAAGATGTGAGTATGGCGTATATTAGAGAAAATTAGTTGGACAGAGGGGAAAACTAATGAGGAAGTTTTGAAAACAGGAGGGGAAAAAGAATCTTAATTAGAGTAATTTGGAACGGACAAAAGAAATGAGCGAGTCAAAATTTGAAAGGAGGCGGTACTCTGAAAGAAGTCATAGAACAGGTGTCTCAAACTCGCGGCCCGCGGACATGATGCAGCCCCCGTGGTATATTTCTGCGGCCCGAGAAGTAAGATAGTTTACATTAAACGGCCAGAACTCAAATGTATTTCTTATAAAATATCTCACGTAAATCTAAGAAATTTAGGAAGTATATTAAATCAGCACTTTTAAAATATAAGCAGTTTATTGCTCATTCTGTTTTTAAAAAATTCTGAACAGGTGGGGTACTAAGTATCATCCCGCTGCCTACTTGTTTCTTGCGTGTCCTATGAACCTAACCCTCGAGGCCGAATCTAGTATTTTTTGTAATGAATGGGTTTAAGGCCGCACACCATAAGGTCGGGGCGATTTCTTCCTTGTGGAAGAGGAGAATGAATGTCCAAAGAGTATGAAACGGTTTGAGGACTGTGAATGTATGCGGCCCACAGACTTGGTATGGTGCCTTAATGCAGCCCGCGGGTTCGGTGGAGGGCCTTCATGCGACCCGCAGACCGATGTGAGTTTAAGACCCCTGTCGTAGAAGGAAGAATGTTAGGAAATAGGCAAAGTGGCAGGAAGAGGAAAGGCGTATTAGATGCATTAAAATAAGGAATTTGGTATGAAAATTTGAAGGGAAATGCTCCGGATAGCACAGATCGAGTCAAATGCGGATCCAGAAATTTCCCGAGGGGGGAGGCGGTCACACCCATTGCCCCCTCTTGAATCCGCCTTTGCTGACGTACTATATTTTTAAAATCTCTACACCTTTCAGAATCTTTCTTTCCCTTATCACACAGACAATCTACAGGGTAGAATCAATGATTTTTGCTAGGAATGAATTTGAGTATGCAGCCAGTGGAGGGCAATCTCCCCCCTCCTCCACTTGAATCCGTTACTTGGTTGGGTTGAGTGTTTGCCTAAAACTTGACTTAAATTTGTATAATATCTTACTTTCATTAAAATAAGTGCAGTTAATCTTGATGTAATAAAAACGAAAAAGAACACAAGGAAAAAAGCTATAATAATGGACTGACCGTTTTCAGTAAACGAATTAAAAGTTTGATTGTTTTAAGCGCTGAAACATTTAGAATTATTAATATAATCGCTACACAAACAATTTAGTTTAGCCGTATTTTATTGCATTGAAATCGAAGATATTTAGCGAATTACATGCTTTGATTACTTCCACTGAGTTTTGCTGGTTGTTTCTTACTGAATTCATGTAATGACCATAAAAAATTATTCGTGATGACCTTATCATAACACAATAAAACATGCTCGCAGCTTTAAATTTATTGCAAAAGCTTTTTAATACCATCGTCAATATTTATTGTTATAAATAATCTACGTATTAATTGAAGGACTTCGGCAGCTTCTTTTGAAGGACTTTTGATGTTCGAAACATACATAACATTTGAAAATACTTTCTCATGATATTAAGGCCGCAATAGATTTCGATTTCATGGAAGACTTAACTAGAAAGAAGATAATGAATTCTGTCGGTTGTAGAAAGAGAAGAATAGATGAGCCTTATTTGATTAAATTTATAAAGAAAACTGTGTTTTGTTATGACGATTAAATAATATTGTTACATTAATTCTTTATTATTGTTAAAGAGGAGAGAAATATTATCAACCATTGTACCAAATCCCACGGACGATTAGCTATCCATCTAAGCGTGGCGATATATTCAATGGATTGAAATAAGAATGAATTAACGAATTTCATGCTTCAGTCATTTATCCTGACTGTGGAGTTAAGCGAGTTGTTTTCAAGAATTACTGGTGGGGAGATATTCGCAGATGGCCAACCTGGTCATGAGTAAGAGCTACAATACTGTAATGAACATCACCTAAGAGCCGCAGTAACATGAGACGATAAAATATATTTTACACATTATCTCAAATAATTTTCCGTCAAACCTGAGTGCTGCTTAGATTTCGCATGGATTAGTGTCGAGAAAACACACAAGAATAGGTGGACACAAAAAGATTAATTTTAGAACTACATATCTGATGCTCGAGTATACATCCTGATTTCCAAAAAATTAAATGTATGAAAATATTTCAGTCTGCCATCTACCAAATGTTCTACTATTTTCATCTGAGACTTTGCTCTTCAGTAAATAAAGGTGTGAGACAATCTGCTTCAGTACTAAAAGGATCAATGATAAATATTATTGGAGCTTTTTTCTGTTACAAATATTTGAATCTTTCCTCAAAGCTGTCCTTTAGATATCTAATAATACTTGTATATCTACTTGTACCGCCTTTCTGCTGTATATCCTTTGTATGTGGTTGGAACTTGGCGAAAATGAGGGAAAATGTGACAGGTCTTCCTTGAATATTTGTCTATGTAACGACAACAGTTGTTTAATGAGCGCAAATCGCTTTGCAGTAAATCAGATAGCACCTTCAATTTCTCTTGCTTTAATTTATCCAAATGCATCAACATGTCTGCAATAAAACCCAAATCTAGAACCCATTACCGTCTATGTAAGACAGTGCCAAATGTGACACCGGAGCTGCTAGTAGGCCACTTTAAATAATTCATAGAATCAAATAATGTATTATTGCGATCATAAATATTTATTTTTATAAATAATATACATGTGAACAGAGTTGGCAGGGTTATGGCAGTTTCCTCCGAATCCTAAAGCAGGCTCTTTCTTTATGCATGAATCCGTAATTTCGAAGCCTTTGTAGGTTAAAAGGAGGCGTATCCTATCCCTGATAATTGTAGGATTAATTTCCTTAGTAACTGTCGGATCCGTTGGGTCCTCTGGGATAGCCTCCCTTGGCTTCCTCGAACATGATTTCCGGCTGGTATCCGTCCTGGTTAGCCGTGTAGGTGACGATGAGGGTGCGGCCGTCAGGGAGCAGGACACTGTATTCTCCCAGGGCTTCATCTCCCTCGCGCTCTTCCTGGTGGCCGAAATCCAAACCAGCCTCGGCGTCCTCCACCTTATAGCTGAACTTGTAGCTTGCGGGTTCCTGTCGATAGGAATTTGGAGGTTAATATGTATGATAAAATGCGGAATTTTTCTTTGTGAAATAATGGCCTGTTTCTCTGCGAAGATTATTAGAATTTTAACCGGATATGCAAGGGATAAAATGTTTAATTTGATCTTTTTCGCATTTAAAGGCGTCCGCAAATTAGAATGATAATCTACTTCTTACTAATCTTCTTTATTATTTTTCCATTATAGATTAAAATTTGAATACGTGAAAACGAAATAATTCCTCCTATACTAAATGAATCAAGTGTGCATTATGTTACTAGAAGGGATTGAAAAAATTGTATTCATTGGATGTACTTATTATCTATAGATACAGTTACGTTACGATAATTATGACGCGTGTTAGCTATTATTAGTGTAATTTCTATTTCATTCCTTACGTTCGAATTCAATTAATGATTAAGACTGCGAGCTTGCTTCTATTTCTAATTGAAATTAATTTTAATCTACTGAAAAACGCGTATCAAATTAAACGTAGAGTAGAACACTCGTTCAATTTCATTAAAATGGCTCCCATAAGATCAAGGAAAGACAAAATACAGGTTTGTCCAACGGACTCCGTTACTTATAAACCGGCATTTCTTTATGCAGTGATTTTTTCAAGACAATTTCAGTACTTTCCCAATTAATGGCGTAGTACTTGTACTTACAGCAAGAGGATCCACGGTGGCGCCTATGGGTGTTCCGCTCTGGAAGGAGGGAGGTCCGTATTTCGGGGAAGGCAGTCCGTTTCCGTGTCCATTTCCGTTGCCATTTCCGTTGCCATTAGTTGCTCCGTTGCTTCCCAAATGTGCTCCGTTGACATGAATTGCTCCGTTATTGCCATTGATTCTTCCATTACTGGCCGAGGGTGGTCCGTATCGAAGGGAAGGAGCGCCGTTCCCGTTGCCATTGCTATGTACAATGCCGTTGCCATTGCCTTGTCCATTACCGTTGCCATTGCCATTAGTTGCTCCGTTGACATGAATTGCTCCGTTATTGCCATTGATTCTTCCATTACTGGCCGAGGGTGGTCCGTATCGAAGGGAAGGAGCGCCGTTCCCGTTGCCATTGCTATGTACAATGCCGTTGCCATTGCCTTGTCCATTACCGTTGCCATTGCCATTAGTTGCTCCGTTGACATGAATTGCTCCGTTATTGCCATTGATTCTTCCATTACTGGCCGAGGGTGGTCCGTATCGAAGGGAAGGAGCGCCGTTCCCGTTGCCATTGCTATGTACAATGCCGTTGCCATTGCCTTGTCCATTGCCGTTGCCATGGCCATTGCCATTAGTGGCTCCGTTGTTGGCGAGGTGTCTTCCGTTGCTCCTCAAATGTGCCCTGTTGACATGAATTGCTCCGTTATCGCCATGGATTCTTCCATTACTGGCCGAGGGTGGTCCGTATAGATGGGAAGGAGCGACGTTCCCGTTACCATTGGTGTGTCTAATGCCGTTGCCATTGCCTTGTCCATTACCGTTGCCATTGCCATTAGTTGCTCCGTTGCTCCCCAAGTGTGCTCCGTTGACATGAATTGCTCCGTTATCGCCATGGATTCTTCCATTACTGGCCGAGGGTGGTCCGTATCGAAGGGAAAGAGCGCCGTTCCCGTTGCCATTGCTGTGTCTAATGCCGTTGGCGTTGCCATGTCCAATACCGTTGCCATTGCTTTGTCCATTGCCGTTGCCAATGTCATTTCCGTTGCCATGTCCGTTGCCGTTGCCATTGCCGTTACCGGCGGTGGCGAATGCGCTGGCGGCAGGTGGTCCGTATCTGTGGGATATTCCGTTTGTCCGTCTGTATCCGTTGGAGTATCCTCCGTTTAGTGGAGCCTCGGGGAGGGCTGCGGCCACGGCCAGTACGGCGAGGAGGATGATGACCTGCAAAGAGAGAAGGTGGCAATTCATTAATGGTCAGAACACATGGACAGAAGGGTTTTGCGGAAGGTGATGGGGAAGACGATTACCTTCATCGCTTGTCTGCGGGAGTCTCTGATGTCCTCTTGTGAGACGAAGTGTTTGATTCCTGCAATTGGAATGCTTATTGCAGATGGTCGGAGATTCGGCTTTATATAGTCGGAGATGGGTTGTGGTCACTGGACGAGGAGGGTCTATCTTGGAGGGGGGACTTGTTGGGCAAAATATTCTCGGTCATTCTCTCGAGAGTGACGCCAATGAGATACCTCCTTGGGTAGTGGATTTTTGGGGGAGGAGGAGATTGAAGCGATGGGTCATTATTAGGTGTGAGTCGTTTCGGGATATGATAACAGATGAGTCCAGCGTCTGGAGGAACTGAGACATTTTTTTCACCCGAAATGAGAGCACCGAATTGGGGGAGTATGATTTCTCCTTTAGTTACATCACGCGGTTTAAAAATTCAGAAATATCTTCGCAAATTTATGGAAACTCGTAGGCGTCTGTTGAGCACCGTGGCTGACCGCTCGCTAGTGTGGGTTTTTTTACCTCTTGGTTTTCGCGCGTGTTCCCATACGCTCTATAATTCGTTTTAGAATTGAAATGTTTTTTGTTTTGCTAATTTTATTATTTTAATCCCCGTCTTATTGATCGTAGTTTGTCTTTTACTTATATTCTTTGTTCGACGATCGACGGACTCTTCGCCATGCTCTTTTGCCCTAAGCGATCTTCTAACATAATATAAAGTCATCCTGTCCAAGTTGAAATATAACGATATTGGAGGGGCATGAGTTGATCACATTAGCACTCGGAAAAAAGGGAATTGCTCTTCTTCGAGGTTAAAGGAGCAAAATATCCGCCGGACGAGTGGAAGTCTCCCGTTCGAATCCCGGTTACGGCAGAAAATTTTCTCCGATTTTCCATATACTCTTGCACCATATGTCTTCAAGCGTACAGACATATGAATTACACTTTCCATCGTGATATCTTAGAATTTCTTTGGCTGTCTTTGTATTAATTGGTACGACATTGTTTCAATTAGTCATGTGTTGACATGCTTTTATTGGTGCTTACGTAATCGATATTAATTCATTCGTTTTATACGTTGCGATCAACATAGAAAAGCATTGCATTTTCGCAACCCACTTCTGATTTCTTCCTTTCTTCAGCCATGATTCCCTATATATAAAATCCAATCAATCGTTTCATATTAACTGTTGTTTCTCATTAAAAGTCCTCTGTTTATTTTGTTGTCCCTTCATTAACTATTCAGTTTTATCAGCTTTGCTGCGTTAAGCAAACTTGTAAAATGTCCGGCATCATACAATAAATTCTCTCCGTGCGTGAGGTGAACGCTATCCGTGTAATCTATTTTGGCGAAAAACATCCTTTGTGAGTGGAAAACAATGGCTATCAAAATTGTGAACATATCGAGAGCAAAGTTATGAGCAATCAAAAACATAAATAGGCAGAAGATGCTCATATTATATTAGTATTTTCTTTGAATCTGTTCTGGGATGGAGACTTTTATAGTAATAAATTTAATTAAACGTGAAATAAATTACTTTTATTCTAACGAGCAAGGAAGGAAGTATTTTGAATATCTCCAAAACAAATTGTATTTGTGTTACGAATTTGGAAACCGATTTCAAAATCTCTTATTGCATTATTGAAACTGGATTTTAAAAATGTATTTAACTGATGAGTTTTTGCGGTAAATGTTCCTTTGGACTCGAAACCTACGTTAAGGTACGTCACCCTGATGATATAGGCTAAAATGACGTAAATAGTGAAAATTCGTAAACATCTAGTTCTGATGGAATAGCACCTTCAGAAGTCTCTCTTATTTTTGTGTATGTTAATTAGTGTTTGGATTGCGTATGCATGCAAAAAATACATTTATAATTATAAATCATCTATATCATCTTACAATTTTCAAGTGTCCGTCTTTGAAGCTTTTAGTTCAGATGGAATTAATAGCTGTAATATTTCACAAGTACACGCGATCGTATGTTCTGGCCTTACAAAAGAGTCTTTTCCTTTCCAGAAAGTTTTACTTTCTCATTTTGAGTAATACGGTAAGAAGTTTATATTTTATAAATTATCATTTAAAAAACAATTTAAATTGCGATAAGAATTCAACGCATGACTGTATGAACAAAAGAACAACATTGTTATTTAAGGCTCAGGGCATAAATTCTTTTCAATTCAATCTGAAAATGATTTAAACTGAAAAATTGCAAATACTTCAACCATTCAGAAATCGGAGAAATATGGCCCGTGATCATTTCCTGATTTGTTCATACCAGGTTTAGATTATATGTAGATTTTATTTTCAAACTATCCGAAGTTCTCAGCGTTGCTTTGGTTTAAGAATAATTAAAAAAAATTGATTTTTTACCTCAATTAATTCTGTAAAATTCTTAATTTACAACAAAACCTAAAATATAAGAAAGATATTCTTGCTTTCACGTAACTGAAAATACCTAGATGCCGTGGGTGGGGTGCGAACAATCCGTTGCCTAGCAACGCGATAGGCCAGTTATAACATTATGGCGTCGTGAATGCCGTTTTATACGCATTAAAAATGTAAATTAGTCGGTCAAAGGCCAAACAAACAGGTTAAAAATTTCTTTCATAATGAATTAATCTTTACTGCGGTTAAAATGAGACTTGATTCTTGTTTCTACGTTCGATAGTTGTTGAATTACAAATTCACAGGCATACACAGTGGCGAGACTAGGCCCGGACCGTGTCCCGGGGTTGAGACCTCCTGAGGAGCCTGATGTGCTAAAATTAGTAAATTTATTAACACAGAAAAGCCTATGATAATGGATCTAATTTATGAGGCCATAGAAAAAGTTTACAAAAAGAAGTTATCGGTACAAAGTCGTCAAAATCAGAACGTTACTGAATAAATCGTTACGGTTGTTCACCTTAGTTAAGAGGGGCACGCCAATTTTTCTCGCCCCGGTGCCCGTGGATTACTTGTTCCGCCGCTGTGCATGCGTCTCAGCGAAAGGGTATAAACAGTCAATTTTAGTATAAAACAGCCTTCTGTGGTCTCGGATGACCTCGGAGGTCAACATATCATAGTCATTGTCTTCTTCCTAATGAAAATACACCTCCATACCAAATTTTAGGCCCTTTCGTCTACTCATTTGGACGTGAAAAAGAAATATATCCACATATATACAAACACATTGTTTTGTACATACAGATGTCTCACACATTTGCATCTGGCGTAAGAATTCATCTTAATTCTTGGTAAGCTATTTAGCATTAAATCGCAATTTCAATGTTATAATAGACAAATATTAAGCAAGCGTATGCCTTAATAAGGATTATTCACCGGACCAAAAATCTGATGACATCCAAGGATTTAATATTCCGCAAAAATTATCATGAAATATATAACGTATTTGGTACACAACTTGCTCAATGTGTAAAATTGAAGAAATGAAAAATATACTTTGAAATCATTGTGCATTAAGCTAGAACCATTTCGAATACTGAGAGATCTGCCTCTGGCACTTTACGAGGCCAAACCCAACCGCCTTTCAGCTTGCTTCTCTCTCATGTATTGCCACAAGCATCTTTATTTCACCATCTCAAATGGGATTAAGACGTGTGATGTAATCATGAAAACTAAAGTTTTCCAATTTTAAAAAAGTTGCTTTTTCGGAGCTTTCTTTCCAATGCCGAACGCAGTTGAATATTCGCGTTAAGCAAAATATACATTTTTCTTTCGGTTATGTTGCCATTTAAGTCTCTAGTTTGTATCTTAATTTTTATTAATATTAAAATGCAATTCTATGTACTGGGAGACTCTAAATGATTAGATTTTATCAAGTTTTGACTAATATTTTTGGTAACTATTTTCTTATAATTTTTGACAGAAAAATACTCTAGCAAAGACGGAAAAACTTGGAGGGAATGGTTAGAATCCTTCTATACCGAGGAAAATTTTTAATCTCGACATCCTGTAAAAGAAATAATATTCCAACTCGTTACATATTTGAATAAGCTAGTCGCGTAGTTCAATTAGGTTGAAATAGATTTTTGTTTCCGAAAATAAATCCCTCAAAATGGAGGAGGAAGTTCTAAGTCACAATTAAAATTTAAACAAGCAAATTAAATTTAAAGGCGCACAAGAACCCACTTTTACCGAAAGAAATGTATGCAGAATAAACATAAGCTGGCAGGAAGATTTAAAAAGTCAAATACTGTGCGCATTTAAAATTCTTCAAAAACCTTTCACCCCTCAATTGGTGGGAGGTAAATATATGTACGTTCTAATCCGTAAACTCATCGAGCGAATTTACGTCCTCGTGGGCCCTTTATTTAAAATTTAATTTGGATGGCCATCTTTTAGACTGATAAAAAATGCGAGCTCCTCTTAAATCTTAAGTAGGCTTGGTAGTTTTCGACGTTTGTTTTTCTTAAAATTTGACGATTAAAATCGACATTTATTTTTCCTAAACCTCGGCGACGAATATCGACGTTTATTTTAATACATTTGATTATGTTTGGTAGTTTTCGACGTTTATATTTCTTAACAAGCGACCACTAATATCGATTATTTTTTCCGAAAAATGGAGGACGAATATCAACGTTTATTTTAATAAATTTTACCGATTTTTATAAATAACAATTACATAAATTGGATTCTTCCAATTCAATTTTACTAAAACTTCATATATAAAAATAAGACTTCTCGAATGCCGGATTTTTTGATGCTCGCTAAACTTTGGTGAATGTGTTGTTGTTGACTTCACCCATCAACCTGGAACAGCTAATTTTTTGGAATAAATCACACGTGAATTTCACTCGTTAAATCGCGCCTCATATTCAAGATATCGTGACCATTCAATAACAAAATTAATGTGACGTTAATATAATGCACAACCAAACATATATATGAATATTTTGAAGAAAAAATCTTATCTTGTTGAGTGACAAACGATGATGAGTGTACAAAAATCCCAGGGTACGAACATAGAACGATGCTACAGCATAGCAAGAAAAAATAAGCATGGGACTCTCTCATTCGGAGAAACAATTCTGGATATGGTTATCAAAAATAATAATTTTACGACTGTTTTTAAAATACTGTAGGGCAGGGCTCCAGAAATACACTCGTAGTAGCAGATTTTTAACCAAATCAACCACAAAATATTATATTCGAACGGAATACTATATGGATCACGCGTATATGTGTGGCAAAAATAACACGTTTATGTACTAGACCAGTGTTTCTCAACCTTTTTCCATGGAGTACCCTTAAAAAAAATTGAAGTACTACGGGACAAATTTACAGGTATAGGTGACCCCGCTTAACGCGGAGGATGCGTTCCTAACAACTGCGCTTTAAGCGAAAATCCGCGTTCGACGGGGGTACTCTTAAGCGCGCAAAGGGAAATAATTTTACAAATGGTATTTTTGGGCCACATTCAATGTAAAAACATATTACCACTGGATTTTATTATCATTTATTAGAGAAACAAAGTAACATGGTAAATAATATGACAAAAAATGTAATTTATAGATAATGAAAGCACATCATCTAAAATATTCCTGGGACACTTATGGGGATCTATGGACCTCTGTATTAAAAAAAGAGTCCAGGGTCGACTGCTTGGCTTTTTTTTCGCTTATTACGCAAAATTTGTCGCATCCCCGCCTTAATTCGATTTGAATGACTATTTACGAATGAAAATGGATGGGTAAGAGATTTTTGAAATTGCTCAATGAAAAAAAACATGTTGGTTTAAAACTAAATTGATGAATTATTTCTTCGTAGTCCATATTCATAGTTTTATCGCATGGTCTTGAAGCGAAATACGCATTCTATCCCTATGTGCACAATAATAATATACGGAAATCCCAACCGTCATTAAATCTTCATTAAGCTGCCCACTAAACAATTAGGCTTTACTCAGAATTTTATGTACAAAATAGTTTGTTTTTATAAACAAAATTAGGATTAGTTATATTATTTCATTATTACGTATAACTTCCGTCGTCGTGTTGGTGTACCCCAGAAATTCTCTCGCGCATCCTCGAGGCCACGCGTACCCCACGTTGAGAGACACTCTACTAAACTATATGGAATCCGAGTCCAACAATAGTCGTTGCAATGGTAACAGTCGTTATGAGTGATAAAAACAGCAAAAATGCCATTATTTAGGCAAAATTCGGAAAGCAAAACTACGGTCAAGGTTAGAATATTCATTACTTTCCTCAGAGAATAGTATAAATCCCGTTCCGATATTACAATTCTAAGATATTTTAATATGCAAGAGAAAATTACCCTGCAAGATGGATTTCAGATTTCCCATGTAAATCAAATGGGAAGGATAGTTCCTGGAATCAAACCCGGGATTTTCAATCTTCTCAACAAAAACTATCCTCTGGAGATCGGCCTCAGTAGCAAGTGATTCCCACCAAGGATCATGAAAATCGGTCTACTGTTTCAAAAGACAGACAACAAAGAAACTATAATTCTTTTCCATTCTGGAAAGTAGGCTAAAAACCTTTCTGAAGTACCGATCGGATATTTGGCGAGTTTAAACACGTTTTGATAAAGACTGTGAACATCAGAGTAAAGAACGCTTAGATTCTGTTTCACGTAATTCATTTAGATTCTGATTTTAGAGAAATTCGCTCTTATTCCTCTCAGCATTCAACCGAATTTCATTAGAAATTGATGGAATAAAGTAATCAGAAGATCCTATGCAGACAGGCATAATCTGTAAAGTTGGTAATAATTTTGAAACGAGAAAAAAATCTGCTATGACCGGGAATCGAACCCGGTTCTTCCATTTGTCGGGCGGATATTCTATCACTGAACTATCGTAACTACTACTATAGTTCAGTGGTAGAATATCCGCCCGGCAAGCGGAAGACCCGGGTTCGTTTCCCGGTCATAGCAGACTTTTTTCTCGTTTCAAAATTATTCCCAAATTTCATTAGGAAAATATTTAATAACAAAATGAAAACGTCATTTCACAGTCGCATTAAAAGATTTAGAAGAAATACTTTTTTAAATACCACACATGTAGGTTTGCGGAAATTGTACACCGCGGAAAGAGACACTACGAGAAAATGGCGAAGGGTAGAGAGAAAGGCAAAATTTCTATATTTGTACAACAGCATTTCTTTGCATATTACTCGTAGAGATATCGGAATAATGCAGATTTCCAGCGTTTCCACAATAAAAATAAACAGCAGGGTAATATTTATAATAAAGATATGACTGGTTAAGTAAAATACAGCAAACAAAATTTTAATTATTTTTATCGCTATAATAGACCTAGAAGTAACTATTAAAATCTTGCTTTAGGTACAGTATAATAATATACAATACAGCCACAACATTGCTTTTTGTTGCTTTTGGAGTTATCTAATACAAGCTCTTGATTTTTCAATTTTTCATATTTAAGTGCATGTTCTGGAATTTGGATTATACACATTGGTAAAAAACTTTAAAACAAAATAATTAAACTCAATTAATAAAAATCTTCCTTTGAATTACGTAACGAGCGTTTACGCTTCTAATTGACGAACTGAGCGTTTTTAAACGATAGTTTTGTTATTTTTTGTTGGATTGATTCTCTATTTTTCTATAGGGAGCATATGATTATGTTAATTAAGATTAATTCTTGCTGTTTGGCCCACGCAGCCAGTGGATTAAGCAAATTGCATTCTTTGAACAATCATTCATACTAGCTGATATATTTAGAAGTAATGTGTATACTAATCGTCGGGACAGAGGCTCAAAAATGTTGATGCCCCGGTAAGCCGCCCAGATCGCCGGTACCTCGAGCCGTCACTGCGTCCTTCGATCATTCATTCTTGCTAATTGCAAGTCGTTTCTCTTCAATGTTTATGTAAAGTCTAAGAAAATTATTAGCGGTGTAGTTAATTCCTCAAGTAGCTCAGTAAAACTTGCTCGCAGGTGTAAATAATTCATCTAAAACAAAATAATTGAATGTCATCATAAATATTTATTTATATAAATAATATACATATAAACCGAGCTGGAAGTACTTCGGCAAATTCGCACGAATAATCCAGTCTCTTTCACCCTCTATGTACATTGTACCCCTAATTCAGAAGTGAATCGCTTCGACGATAACTTTCCATTTCCTTAGTAACTGCCGGATCCGTTAGGTCCTCTGGAATAACCTCCCTGGGCTTCCTCGAACCTGATTTCCGGCTGGTATCCGTCCTGGTTAGCCGTGTAGGTGACGATGAGGGTGCGGCCGTCAGGGAGCAGGACATTGTATTCTCCCAGGGCTTCATCTCCCTCGCGCTCCTCCCGGTGACCGAAATCCAAACCAGCTTCGGCGTCTTCCACCTTGTAGCTGAACTTGTAGCTTGCGGGTTCCTGTCGATAGGGATTAGGAGGTTAGCGTATTTGACAAAGTTTACAATTTTTCATTGCAATATTCTTTATCAGCTTGGGTTTCTGGGTATAAAAATGGACCTTTAATGCGTTATAAAGTTTAATTTTAATTGCCATCGCAGTATATTCTTAGATTAAAGAGTTGTATTAGCTATGACAGAGGTGAGCTAATTGCAACTTGCGGGCCACATAAGTCCCGCGAAAGTTTTTAATGAGGGCCGCGATGCCAATATGAAACCTATTCTTGAAATTTAATACGGAAAATTTAATATTTGTTGATTTAAATTGTCCAGAAAACCTTACTTAGTGAAGTTACGACGCTAAAATATTATCAGGTATTGATTTTCACCGATAGAGTACTTCGCTCAATTAACTTCCTATATGAACTCTAATGCGATTTGTTGCAGCATTTGCATCTGTTAATAAGGCCTGCCTAAACACCTGCAACTCCTAATGCCACCCGTCTCGCCAAAACTCTTTCCACCTCTGAGCTAAATAACAATAAATTGTAATTTCTCTTATATAGGCGGGTGACTCAAAGAAACAATTTTTTCCCGTTTCTCGAGAGGCATTTCATGCTATTAATGTTTTATTTTAACCGCTGGATTTAATCTAAGTGAATATTGAGCACGGATTCGGCTGAAGGCATTTGATCACGGTGGTACACTGCTGGTACTCACAGCAAGAGGATCCTCGGTGGCACCTATGGGTGTTCCGCTCTGGAAGGAAGGAGGTCCGTATTGCGGGGAAGGCACGCCGTTGCCATTGCCGTGTCTATTGCCATTGCGGTGTCCGTTGCCGTTGCTGGCGGTGGGTGGTCCGTATCTGGCGGATAGTCCGTTTGTCCGTCTATATCCGTTGAGGGGAGCCTCTGGAAGGGCTGCGGCCACTGCCAATACGGCGAGGAGAATGACGGCCTGCAAGTAGAGAGGGTGGTAATTCATTGACGGTCGGAACGCATGGCGGGAAGGTATTTGCGTAAGGAGAGGGAGGAGGCGAGAGTACCTTCATGTCTTTTCGGCGGCAGTCACTGGTGTTCTCAAGCGATGCGAATCGTTCGGTGTCCGCAGATGGAGTGTTCGATGTAGATGGTTATTGGATCTAGTTTATATAGTCGGAGATGGACGGTTTTTATTAGAAAGAGCGGGTTAATCTTGTAGGTTTTTTTGTACGAAGTCTTACCGGTCCATTCCTCGAGGATGACGCCGATGGGATTGCTCCTGGGCTTGTCCATTTGTGAGGGTATGAGGGCGGAAGGGTGAATCGATGATTCGGCGGTGAGAGTCGCTGCGGGGGGTGACACGAGGGGGAGCGTGTTTTATAACTTTGCAGTGCCCGTGTGGGTGGGTGGGTGGGGGTTCGCGAAGAACTGCGGCGGACATCTGCTTTGGGACGAAATGAGGACGCTGAATTTGGGAGGATGATTTCTCCTTTAATTTCATCACAAATTCGTTTTACGAATTCAGAAATATCTTCGAAAATCTTCGGAAACTCTCTGGTGTGCTTCAAACTACTCTCCATCGTAGTTTTCTATCTTTGTCTCGCGTTTCTTATGCCGGCTGTGTACTCCAATTCATGAGATTTTAGGATTGGCATAGGGTTAGTGTAGGATCTGCCTAAGAGTTAAGCTGTTTCTCATCTTCGGTTTTGGTGAAAATTTTCATCGGTTTACCATAGGTCATGTGTTATTTCGTGCCTTGTACTCAATGGACGGGAACATATTAAGTTAGTATTCCACGCCGCGATTATATTTTCCAAAGTACGAACGAAATTATGCCCTCCTCGTTCTCTCCTAATTCCATTGTTACTTCTCTATCTGCTCTCTTCCAATGAATCTGTGTAACTCACGCTAAATCCTAACGTCATATTTTTGTAACGCTTTTTTCGCCAACGGAGTTCAAGTATCAAACGAATTTACCGTCAGCCCGCGCGAAAGTGGTCATTACCCGCTTAGGTTAACCTGGAGAAAACTCTTGTGTAAAAGATAATAACTGTATGCAATTAAGGCAGTGTTTCATAAACGGTAGACCCCTAAATGTTACACAGGTTTCTCTAAAAATATGCATATTGGGGAATTTTTATTTATGTTGTTCTATATTAAAGAAATACGGTAGTGTATAAGAAAGTCATTCGATGAAGTATCGGCAAAATTATAACTCTCCTGCCTCATCAGCTAACTAAAAACTATAAGGTAATGCATTGTGCTTATGTTAATGGCTATTTTGCAATAATCAAGTTATTTCAGAATTTTTTAACCTAAATAATTTTAAAATATAATTTGCTTAATAAATACAAAAACTCCTATGAAAGCTATACTCTTATGAAAGGATGTTTATGATTACGCCAATCTTCTGTTATACTTGTTCTGATATCATCGCATATTTTGTGATCTCTTCATATTCGTATTAGAAGCGAAATCAAAGGTGATATTTGATAAAGAACGTTTTCTTAAAGAAGGTCAATAAATTGAAAATTAAGAGATATGAGCCGCGTTACATTTAATATATAATACTATAAAATCAGAAAATTTATTTGTGTTCGTTTTAAAATATTTTTATTTCTACCATGGTTTCGTCATGTAAGGGTAAAGACTTTATTCTGAAGGTGACGTTTTAACACGTCGAAACCATGGTCGAAATAAAAATCTTATAAAAAGTGAAAATATACAATTTTCTGATTTTGTAATACGGAAAGATTCCACAAGTTAACGCCTGTAACTGTAGATTTCATTTAACATTATTTGAAAATGCTTATTTTATTTCAACTAAATTTAATTTAGACTGTTTAACAGTTCTCATGATAGGCTATCCTGTTACAATGAGATTCGGCGATGGAAATTTGTAAAGGAGTAGTTTTCTATACGTTGTCCAGCACTATTACGTTAACGAATAAGAAGCTACATTTAATGAATTTCAATAAATGAAAATGCGGCAAACCACAAGGTGCTCACTGAATGTTTCTTGAAAGGAGGTTCGAAGATATTTACGCAATGGTTAATTAGAGGCAATTTTTGCTCCAACTAGGTGAATTCCCGTTAATTGAAAGGAAAGAAAAATATTTTTAGAAATTTGGTTTGAAATTATTAATATTTATTGAAATCATAATTTAAAATACTGAGTTGATTTAAGGTAACTTTAAAAAAGTAATTTATCCTCCTAAGAATTCAGAACCCAGAAAATCTATAGCATCGACTAAAACCATTTATTTTATTCTAAAATTAATAATACTAAGTTTAAATAATACCAATTTTTATCGATTAAAATATATCTTCAGACAGAGGACAAAATTTTCCACAACAATTCCGTTTGAGTACATAATTACGACTTACAGTTTGGGAGACGAAAATTCGAGAATGTCTCGCCCAACCTTTTGAATCTGTTTAACACGAATATCCCATAAGACAGTGGTTCTTGGTCTTTTTCGTCTCGCTTTCCCCTCCCCTCCCCCATTCTGATTTTCTAATATCACCCGGCCTCTTTCGCTTCCACAGAAAATTTTCTTTCTATATTTTAAGGGTTTTTGCAAAAATTATTAGTAATTTTTCAATTTATTTATTGAAAAGAGTTCATTGCCCAATTTCTCATTGAATAATACAAACAAAATTCAAATTATATTTGAGTTGCAAAATTCGGAAGAAAGAAAAAACAAGATGATCCAAACGGAACTTACGTTGCCTACTTTCCATTTAATCATTTATTTAGTACTTACATATATATTGGCTTTAATAGCTTTCAAATCACCGCGGATGTGTTGCTCTTTGTGTTCCCAAATTTCATAATTTAGCGTTATAAAATACTACAAATACATTCGAACGGAATATTAAATTGATCACGCGTATTTGTTCGGCAAAAATAACGCGCGTATGTATTAGTATATACCGAATCCGAGTCCAACAATAGTCGTTGCTATTGGAACACTCTTATAATGAGTGATACAAAATGCAAAATCGGTAGTATTTACGCAAAATTCGAAGAAATACGATCGACAATCAAAATTCTACGATAGAAATTAGAATCTCCATTTCTTTTCTTAGAGAATAGTACAAATCCCACGCCGATATTACAATTCTAAGATATTTTAATGTTCATAAGAAAATTACTCTCCACTTTGGTTTTCAGATTTTCCATTTAAATCAAATGGTAAGGGTAGTTCCTGGAATCGAACCCGGGACTTTCAATATTCGCAACAAAAACTATCCTCGGGAGCTCGGCTCCAGTAGCAGGAGAAAAATAGAACCCAGCGTTACGAAAACAGATTGCAGTTGTTTTCGCTGATACTGCCCTCCAGGCGGCACGCAACAAACAGTCGAGCAGAGCAGCATCTAAATCTTTGTGCTTTTCTGTACGTAGACGCTTCCTTTCTGGTTAAAACTTGTTTCTCTCGAAAACAGATGTTAATTTTTCGCGATTTTTGATAATTGTCGACAAAGTGGAAGTGGAATTTCGAGCTCTTTGCAAATGTGTTTTGGGTACATCACAGGCATCAACCGCTTTCAGGAGCTGCATTTTCACTTTTAGCGGCAGTGCATTTTGCTTACGGGCTTTATTGGCCATTTTTAATATGGACTATTTAATTATAATAAAAATATAAAATTAAAACTTAAAAGTATCTCGATGAATAGGAAAGATTTTGTACACTGGTTCGTTTAAAATACGCCAACGGTTTTACTCAGAAATTCACAATCATAAGATTTGATAAGATAGGGATCCAGAGAGGTATGACCAGTAGGTATTAGTACCAATAATAACTACGATAAGATGCCGAATTTGCAAACCCGTTTCTTTCGTCCACAGATGGCAGTTCTAGGAATGTGTTTACTGTGGCGACGATGCCCGGAATAAAGATAGTCTGGATGGGGGCTCTCTCCATGGGTGCATGCGAGTTGCCGTGAGATCGGAAGTGCATAGTTGGGAGTCGTTGCCCTACTAATAACTACGGTCAATGACAGTGAAAGGCGTAGGAGGATGGGTAGGAGAGGTAGTGGGATTTTCCGCACTGGTGTGTTAATGGGAAATCTCGGCGAGGTGGGTGGTTTTGGGAAAACGGTGGTTGCGAGACCGTGAGAAAACTCTTTTACAACTGCTATTTCATGTTATCCGAAGAATTTTTGAGGATTTATTTTATAAGGAGCAAAAATTATTTTCGGGTTAACCGATATTTCGTGTTAACCGTTTCGCGTTAAGCGAATAAATATACTCTGAAAAGCATAGGCTCTGGAACGGACCGAAAATGCATTTCGTGTTAACCGATATTTCGTGTTAAGTGGTTTTCACCGTATTTATTATTTTCATATCTATTGTAACAGGTAATTTAGAACAAAATATAAAGATAATACACAAACTTAGAAACAACCTTTACAAACAATATTTATTCATGGTGACAGTAAAAACAATTTTTTCTCTTAGACAAAAACTCTTCCATACTTTCCACACTATTATTTTCATATCTACTGTAACAGGTAATTTAGAAGTCAACATAATACAATAAACAATTCAAATGTTTGAAGTTAATTGTAAAATAGAACATGAAGAATAGTAAGGACTTTAAAAAGTAAAAAAAAAATGAAACAACTGTTTTCAACATTAAAATAACAATATGGTGAGCAATAAATATTGACAACATTCAATTCCATTCATCATTTTAAATTTCATCTAAAAGTATAGCCAGACGATAAATGGTTTATTTAGGATATCCAAAAAAGAGAATAACATATTTACATGGTTTATTCCATATATACTGACGGTACTTATAAGTACCAAGATATATTTTGCATAAAAACATAAACCATACAAATGTCTAGTTGAATATGATTTCTAATCATTAACTACACTTTAATAAATCACAAAAAATTCTGAGATACTACCAACCTAGAAGATTTTCAGTTAAATAAAGGCATACATCGACGGATGTAAATCCATGCACTCAATAATGGCTGACGCGACGACACAGGCTAAAGAAAAACCATGTGGCATCAAAAGAATACAGTTAATGTAATCCTGCCACTTATTGGTAGTAATACAATACTACAACAAATGAAAGACTATAAATATCAGCGCTGGAAATTCAAATACAGTGCAAATATTTGCATTCAATAACAGTGGTACTTGTAAGTACCATTGGTACATAAAGGGTTAACTGCAAATTTAGAAAAGTAAATTTTTAACAATTTAGACACGAATCTGCTGCAATAATAATATAATGCACATTTATTTCTGTCACATTAAGTATCAAAACAATAAAATAAGCCTTATACATATGAAAGTCTAATAATATTTTGAAAACGTAGTTAACGAAGAAGAATAAAAATTCGCATTTATTTCAGGAACTCGAATGCTTCCGATAGATACATATATTTTGCTGCTCCTACTGCTGAGTCCTACAATACAATATGTCTACAGCGTGTAACTACAGTATAACCAAATGCTAACTACAGCACGTATATACAATATCTAAGCCTCAGCAGGAAACTTAGGCGCCATGGTGACCTGGCGCCCGGAATTTGTCGAACCCTGCACTATCCAGTTCTGACCATTGATGCTAAGCAAAAATCTTTTATTTTGACAAAATGAAAATTGGCAACATTCTATACTAGGATACAAATTTTAAAAATAGAAGTGTAGGAGAAATAATTAAAAAAAATAATTTTCATCAATGCTCATTTAAAGGAATTAAATTTAGTGTGGAATTCTCAAAGAATAAAATTTGTAGGAGAAAACGTAAAAAACGGAGGAATTCAACATATTTTAATGAAGAGATAAAAAGAACTAAATGCCTTCTGAAATGGAGCAAGAGGAACTCTTCTGGCGAGAATACGTTATAGCGGAACATTAAGAAACTTTTTAGAGGCATTTTAAACAGGTATACTAATTCATTTACTGCTCTTTAAATTTTAACGAATTGGCAACGAAACTGAACGTAACCATTGAAAATCCTTTAGTACAGCAATGTACGCTTCCAACCAACCATTTATAATAGCTGCAAATAATGTGCGTAAAGTTCATAGAAAGAGGCTCAAAAAGTTTGGTGCCCCGGGAAACTTCCCAGCTCGCCGTTACCTTGACCCCTCACTGCATGGTCCAGTCATTCATTCGTACTAATTACAAGTTGTCTCTCTTAAGAAAATTACTAGCGTTTTTATACTTTTCTACAGTAGCCCAATAAATCTTGCTCGCAAGTTTAAATAAATCATTTAACACAAAAGAATTAAATGCCATCATAAATATTTATTTATATAAATAATATACATATAAACCGAGCTGGAAGGACTTCGGCAGATTCGCACGAATTATCCAGTCTCTTTAATCCTCTATGTACATGTAGCCCTAATTCAGAAGTCGGAGTCGCTTCGATGATAGCTTTCCATTTCCTTAGTAACTGTCGGATCCGTTGGGTCCTCTGGAATAACCTCCCTTGGCTTCCTCGAACCTGATTTCCGGCTGGTATCCGTCCTGGTTAGCCGTGTAGGTGACGATGAGGGTGCGGCCGTCAGGGAGCAGGACACTGTATTCTCCCAGGGCCTCATCTCCCTCACGCTCTTCCTGGTGGCCGAAATCCAAACCAGCCTCGGCGTCCTCCACCTTATAGCTGAACTTGTAGCTGGCAGGTTCCTGAAAGTTTGAAAATTGATAATAAGTACATTTGACACACGTGGTATCTTTCATGGTAATACAATAACCTTATACAGTTACGTTATTTTGGTATCCATCGATATATTTCATCCTATTTAATCTTTTATTTAAATTGCTCGTATTAAACCAACGATTAGCTTAGTGAGGCTTCAACTGAGTTAATGGAATCATTATAATTGCATTAGTTGATGATGTAAAAATAACGCAAAGAAATTTTCTAGATATTCCCAACATACGATGAGAATGTATCCGGCGTGTTTTTGCTTCCTTGTACTCACAGCAAGAGGGTCCTCGGTGGCGCCTATAGGTACTCCACTCTGGAAGCTGGGTGGGCCGTACTGGCGGGAAAGCGCGCCGTTTCCATTGCCGTTGCCATTGTGTTGTCCATTGCCGTTACCATTGCGATGACCATTGCCGTTGCCATTGACATGTCCATTGCCGTTGCCATTGACGTGTCCAATGCCGTTGCCATTGACGTGCCCAGTTCTGGGTGGGCCGTACTGGCGGGAAAGCGCGCCGTTTCCGTTGCCATTGTTTTGTCCATTGCCGTTGCCATTGACGTGTCCATTGCTGTTGCCAATGCCATTGTGATGTCCATTGCCGTTGCCATTGCGATGTCCATTGCCGTTGCGATGTCCATTGCCATTGGCTACTCCGTTAGCTCCGTTGCCATTAACCGCTCCATTGGTGCCGATAGATGCTCCGTTGATGGGAGGAGGTGGGCTGAATTCCGTGGAAACGGCATCGCCATTTTGTCCACTAAATATAGCCATAGTGGCGCCTTGGAAATCCTGAGAGACACCATTGCCATTGCCATTTCCATTAGCCTTGCCGTTTCCATTGCCGTTGCCTCTGCCGTTACCATTACCGTTGCCGTTACTGGCGGAGGCGAATGCGCTGACGGTGGGTGGCCCGTATCTGTGGGATATTCCGTTTGTCCGCCTGTACCCGTTTGAGTATCCTCCGTTTAGGGGAGCTTCTGGGCGGGCAGCGGCCACTGCCAGAACGACGAGGAGGATGATGGCCTGCAAGGAAAGACGGTGGTAATCCATTGATAGAACGCATGGACGGAAGGGTTTTGCGGAAGGTGATGGGGGAGGCGATTACCTTCATGGCTTGTCGGCGGGAATCTCTGTCCTCTTGTGAGACGAAGTGTTTGTTGGTCACAGATGGATTGTTTGATGTAGATGGTCAGTGGATCTCGTTTATATAGTCTGAGATGGGCCGTGGTCGGAGTATGAGGGGGGTTAACATTGGAAGGGGGCTATTGGGCAAAATATTCATCCTCCGAGGGCGACTTCAATGGGATGCCCCCGGGGGTTGTCGATTTGCGGGCAGTGGGACAGAGGAGCCATTGGTCATTAGGCGAGGAGAGTCGCCGCAGCGAGCGGGGGAGGGGCGATAAGAGAGGGAGGTGTGCGTTAGAACGCCGGTGTTCGCGTGGGTGGTGGGTGGGCGTTCGCGAAGAACTGCGGCGGACCTCTGCTTTGGGCAGAAATGAGGACACAGAATTGTGGGAGGTTGATCTCTCCTGTAGTTACATCACTTATTCCCTTTAAAATTTCAGAAATATCTTCTCAAAATTTTGGAAACTCGCAGGCATCCCTCGATGGACGTCGGCTTACCCAATGCCTGCCTGACGTCTATTTTGTTGATTTTTTGGTCTCGTGATCTCCATATATAGTCCGATATTTATTTTCACGATTCCTCTTTGCCTGCTTTAACCTTTTTATTGCATCTGCGAGCTCATGCTTTCCTTCGACTTTTTATAATTTTTGTGCCACGCTGTTATGATTGTAAGTATTTTACGCGTTCATATATAATTGCTAATATATTGACTCAGTTTTTGTATTTTTAATTGTTTTTTTCGGAGACATGTTTCTTCTACCTCACCCGCTTAATAAGTCACTCTATATGTTTTTATAATATTGTTAATATCATCATTTCTGTCTCTCGATTAACCTATCATTCCCAACTCAGATGTATGTAGCTTTTTCATCAAAAAGTCTACATATTTTTAAAAACATGACTCGATGCATTATGGCTCTTATCCTATCTCCTGTTGCTGCCAAGAATTTTATACACACACTTCATTTAGCATATATATATATATATATACCAGTGAATCTTGGTACTTTGTATAGTTTTCTGACATTACGGAAAATTTCTATAAAAAATTTGGAAATAATGTCGTTGATTTTTATTTTTTTGTCCAACATGTCTTGTCCCGCATGCAGGGATTAAAGAATCGGTCCCGTTGATGTCGGTGCGTTTTGGATTGAACAGCATGGAGTCCAATTCGAATGTTGGCATCACTGCCAACGGACATTGCCCGCTTAATTGTGTACTACCCTTTCACTAAGAAACTACACTATTTTGAAAATTTTATACCATATGAGGTGAAATATTCCAATTATTTCAACTATTTTTAAGCAAAAATACTGAATACAAAATGTAATTTTTTGAATATCAAGATGGATTCAATTTTCTACTAAAAACTCAATAACGTTTTAGACGTCACTATAGAATGTTTTATTATAACTTAACATAATTTTAAGTAATAATTTTATACAGAAAATTCAAATTCTTAAGATATCTTTTTTGAAGAAATGATAGTTGCTTTTGCGGAAGAAACCAGAAGTATTGACTTTTAATAAATCATGTCTCCAATTGAGCATCTTTATTCGAACTAGTGTGGTCCATGGAAACATGGAAACATTTTTCCTTTTGGGTAATGAGGTACTTGCACCATTGTTGAACCTGGATCTTATTGAGACTCTTCAGTCATTTTAGAAGGGAACTTTTTGTACTTACATTTGTGTCAGTCAACTGTCTAATATCCATATTCCCATGCTGCTTTATTTAAATATAAAAGAACGAAACAAATGCTGGTGCAAGGCGTCCTTAGTGCTTACGCGCCATATGACGAAAGCGTAAACAGTTAGCGCATGGGTGGATCTCCCTTGTGCCGTGGACCCGTGTTAACTGCACGGTCTATACATATGGAGGATGCGTCCATGCCATGAATATTGAAAATATAGGAATTTTTGGGGATTAACAAGTTTATTGTATCGGGAAAGTGAGGAAAATCCTCTCTCTTGAGCCGTGTTTCTCATCGAAAAAGTGAATGTAATTTGACCATTTAGCGTATGTTAAAATTACGTAATAATTTCTTAATTATTGTTTACGTTTAATCTAATATTGCAATGATCAGGAATTTAAATATCGCAAATACTGATCGCCCGAGAGTTATGATTTTTTTGTCTGCTGACTTTCAAGGTGACCTAAATCAACTTAATGTTATCTGAAAATAGGAGAGAATCATATAAAACAAATAACATAATATTGTAACGAAAATGTTACACGAAATAGTTGTCAAAGTCGCTCATTGATGTATTCTGATAGCCTTAAACTACATTTGTAGTGCAACTGGGAAAACGTTTTGAGAGAGGTCCCCACGTGGCTAGATGGGCACGTAATGTGTCTGGCGAAGTGTCTGAGGTATTAACTTCATTTTTCAATATTGTATAATCTTTGGTTTTCCGTCATACAATTGGAGCAAATTTAGCTATAATGTAAACTATAAGCAAGTACTGGTTATAAACAACTTTTTAATGATAACCTTTATGAAGATAATTAATTTCAAAGTTAATATTAAAGCTATTAATAAAAAAATCACTAATTACGCTCTTATATTGATCACAGAATCAGCCAGGCAACAAATATTCCAAAGAATAGAATTAAATTGGATATTCACGATATAAACAAATACTCAGGCCATAAATTTATTTAAAATTAGTAATTGTAGTTTTAGATCTCTTTATAGAAGTTTGCATTTATTATTATTACAATAGAAATCGAAAATTAAATTAGAAAAATACTCAAAATGAAATTGTAATTTTATATTATATATAATTACATTTTAATATTGGTGTTCACGTAATGTTACTCGTTTTCCATGCAATCCAATGTCATGTACGTAATTTTGTTAAATCAGGAACAATGATGTTCCTCCTGACGACGAATGATTTTCTGATAAAGCAAGAAGTCCAAACCAGGACTAATGCAGGCTGCTTTCCCAGAGTTGAGGTCTCGAATTGATTACTTATATTGACAGGAAATGTTTCAGTCTGTGTTAGTCATTTCAAGGAATTCTCATACCATTAATACCATTTGTAATTCTTAGTTTATCAAGGATAGAGAAAAATTGGAAAACAAATTACTAGAGCATTATCAGGTTTAAAATACTAAAACCAATGTCAAAATCTCTTTCCGACATTGTATTTGTCATATATATTTTTAAATAAACGAATTTAATAAATGCTACTGTCTATACGGTAATATGTATGGATGCAGAAGGGTAGTCGAATGGAAAAGAAAATAACCCATTTGTTCACTCGTCTATGCGCAAGCTGAGTTCGGTAATAATCGTCTCCATGGCAACAAATCGATAAAATGCAATTTAAAACGCAAAAACGCTGTTTTAGTAGAAATTCAATAAAACACGATCAATTATCAATTCTCAGCTATAATAATTAGAATTTACATTCTTTTCCCTTTAGAACAGTAAACACCTCGTTCCGATATCACGATAATAAGATATTTTAAAATATTAAAGAAAACATCTCTGCACGATGAATTTGAGACTTCATATGTAAAACAAATACGCAAAAAACGTTCCTGGAATCGAACACGGGACTTCAACCTTCGCCAAATATAATATAGCCCGGAGGTGGGCCCTGGCAGCACGAGCCTTATACCAAGTTTCATGAAAATCAGTCCATTAACGCAAAAATTCTTAGTGGGAGAGACACATTCAGACAGGACCATTTCATAAGGCTATGGTTCCTTTGGAAACTAGCCTAAAAACGTAAAATTTTCGTGTTCAAGAAATGTGTAACAAATCGACGGTAGGAAAATGCATTCTCATTCTTTTAGGCGTTCTACGGTTTAAGTCTCAAGGCTATACGATTATTTTCACTAATTTTAAAGTGCAAATCAAAAATATGCTACACCATGTTATTCAGATGGAGGTATTAAACTGTCTTGGAATCAAACTCGGGCTGTTATACTACACGACGATTACCCATAAACCTCTTTTGGTGTCGATCTATTTAAAACCGAAAGAAAGGTTAAAATAGATCCAGCCGTTTTCGAGTTATTTGACATTCTTTGCGATTTTAATACAAAAGCACAGATATGCAGATTACAAAATAGTAGCGCGTATAAAAGTTACTCGTAATCACACTATTACGATGGAAACATAAGAGTCAGGAGAGGTGTGAAATAAAATCTTGGATAATGGTAGCTAATCAGTATCAGTGATACCGGCAGTCAGTCAGTCATCCTCAGCAGTGCTGAATTTGCTTTCATTAGTGCAAGTTTGCGCTAATTCACTTAATTCTGAGGCGCTTGCATTTTTTTAACAGCGCATTTCGACTGACGACCAAGCGGGCAAGAATAATTTCAAAGCTTGTTTCGTAAAGATTCTCAGTGTGTGCTTTCTCAGCGAGAAATTCGATTGCCGCTTGAATTTTAAATCAATCTTCGCCAGGATGGCTTTGGAAATGAGTGCTTATTGTACAGTACCCTTAGTCCTCACTTTGAAATGCTGGTGGAGCATTCCAATAGAATGAACTGAAAGGCAGAATGAGTTACTTTTAGAAGTATGTTTCACGTTCGGAAAGCAGTTGATTTGAATTTCATTCTAATGTTAGGATTAATGGTGGAATGTGAATGCTATTGCTATTTCATTTGTTTAAAATGAGACAAGCTCGATATTTGGGCGTATATACAACATAAAGAAACATCTTTCAAAAGTAAAAGGGGGGAAATTATGTGGTGCAAAAAACCTTGATTCCCCGTAATTCGCGAGTATTCATAGTTGAACGTGAAATTGTCTTTCGTTCGTTTATTTTTAATGATATGTATATATACTAAATTTTTTTATAAATTTATTTCTTCAATATTCCCTTAAATATAGAGTATTTAACAATTTCGGTCTAATTTTAATATTACGTACTTCTTCGAGTTTTTATTTTTTACACTCCTTATTCCCAAATGTTCAAAATTGGGAGAACGATGATTTTTAGGTGTTCTTTGCCAGTAAAGCGGTAGTAGCAGAACGCCTTATGGGCACGTCTCATCCGTCCGTCCGTCGTGACTTTCATATTCTAAACCGCTGGACGGATTTTAATTAAATTAACTAGTAATGCTCCTTCTTAAAATTCATCGTCCAATTGTGATTTTGAACTGCATCCGTCAATTAAAACTTCCACTTTACATAAATACTTAAATAACTTATATTCGTATCTCGTTAAATGGCATCCGTCAAGCAACAATTAAAAATCCATATTTTCTCTCCTACGCTCTTACATGATTTGTAAGGTATAGATTTAAAAATGTATTCGGTTAGAATACTTCATTTACCTCAATAAGGTCCGCGAGACTACATAGCTACGAGTTATAGTTTCGGATATAAAAATTCAAGAAAATCCCTAGTAAAACATCGCATATTTTGTTTACATCGATCGCTAAGACGGTTCTCTCGGCAAACAACAATTAGAAATCCATATTTTCTTTACCATATTCTTCTATGATCTGTGAGGTATAGATTAAAAAATTTAAAATTCGATATCGTTTCATCAGTATTTTCCATAAAGAAAGCCTTTGAAATATGTGTATTTCATTTATAGAGTATACTTTTGCATCTTGTTGTTACACAAAATGACTTTTGACTGTAGCGTTGAGTATGTTTGTATTTTAACTGTTTGCAAATCTTTGCGCTTTTTAAATTTTTTTAAACCAAAAACTAGTAACTTTTCGTCAATAAGATCCATTCATCGGCCTGCCTAAAGAGGCGTTCTGCATTAAAATCAGGGATCTCTTGTTAAATCGGTAGATCTTGATGAGGAAATGTTCCCGCGTTTTGTTTTCGATGAATTATTTACACTGGATTTTCACTAAAAAATCGCTTTCCTAAAATATTTATTATTTTTATCTCCCGTATAATAAAAGGCAATGTGGGTGGTTGGTTGATCCGCTGGTCCATGTCACGCTCTTAATTTTAACGGGTTGTTGTCTTGCCAACCAGTTACATTGTTAAACCTCGAAATCCTTATAGGTTTAAGCGCGTTTTGAAGGCTTTTAATGCGTCAAAAAAGGAAAGACAGAAGGATAGGTGAATGATTATCATAGGAATCGATGTAAACAACATTAGTTGGGTTATTTACGGGAATGAATACCTAAAAACCTGAAATATTATTCAAAAAGTTTAAAAATAATGAGCTAAATTCAATATTAATAAAATAGAAACGGTATGAAAATCTGAGAAACGTGCTGGACGTTTTAATAAACGAACCGAGCATGTAAAAAATCTATGGAGTGAAGGGTTGGGCGACAGGTTGCAGGAGTTAGGGAGAAGAATGGAGGGCTTGAGGACGGTTTGGGAAATTAGGAGAGAAAGAGTGGTTTAAGAGAATCACAAAAATGATAGAAGGCTATGTTGCCCGTCCGTTTGTCGGAGTGTCAAGCTATTAAAACACGAATAACTCGATCAAGGGTGTAGATAGAAAATTGAAATTTGGCAGAAATTTATATAATGAGCTAATCAGAGTTTGTTTATATAAGGCTGACATGGTAATTTAAGAAATAAATGTCCGTTTGTGGCGCAATTTTGAGGTGGGATATATTGCACTTCCTCCGAATAAAATTTATAAATTTTAATTTAATGAAACAATATTTTATGTTGACTGAAAATTAAAAAAAATATAATTCACATTATAGTATGTTCCAGAGAGTTGAAATAATTTTGGCCAGCTAAAGTTGTCTAGTGTAATGTTTAACAAATAAATCTTCTTTTTGTATGTAAGATTTGTATCTACGTACATCATTTTCGAGGGGAGAATGTGAGGGAGTAAGGGAGGAGAATGGAATGGAGAAAGAGGGAGAATGGGAAGAAGTGAGGGCGAAGAAAGATAGGAGGGAGAGAGGGATGGGTAATGGGAAGAAGGAAGAGAGAGGGAAAATAGGAGGGAGAGAAGGGGAGGGGGAAGAAAGAGAATGGGAGGGAGGAAGAGAGAAAGGCAGGGAGAATGGGAAGTACCGTTATTTGAATACATAATCTTCACATACCCATCATATTTGACGGGCAATTTAGCTAGTCTCTTTAAATAATGAGCTAAGAAATCCGATCACGCTCGACTAATATGAACTATTTATGACGGACTGTAATGCTATTTTTAACAAACTTTCAGAGTAGGTAGAAGATTTAATTTTGGTAGAAATGTTTGATTCTTATAGTAAAAGCCCTTTATGAAAAATATCTCCGAAAAAGACCCGGGTTTGCCGCTTTTCAGAGAAATACTGTAAATTTTTTCGAGCCGAACTGCCTTTGGGACGGAATTTCTGGCTAATAAACCTCTTGGAATATTATAGTCGAACTGCCTGCCCTTCTTGCCGTCAGACTTCTCTCACGCCCGTGATGTTAATGCTGTTTCTTCTAATTTCTTTTTTCCAGTTTTTCTATCTTTTCTGCCCTCACGATTTTCACATTCCGAATACGTAAATTACTATTTGCAGCTGTGTTTTTCAAGAAAATCTTATCCCCGAGATCCGAATGGATGACTGTTTCGCCTCTAAATGTTTTAAATAATATTGCATAACCATATAATCTGTACTACAGTATAGTAATGTGTTAGTTTTCCACTCGCCTTCTACATCGCAGTACTGTGGTAGTTTAAATCGTCTTGATCACTCCTACAGATTGTTTGGGTATGCAAGCAACCAGAATCATTGTTTTAGGCTTTAATTATTGCTGTCCACTGTCAGGAACATTTTATATGTTATTTATATGTTTAGCAGAGGCGCTCTCCATTTATTTTAATGCGTATAGTTTAGAAAGGATTATTTAATTTCCCTACTTTTAAGATCCTTTAATGTTATCTTAATTTCAATTACTTTTTTTACTTTGTTTCGGTTAAAATTGTTTTAACACTCACCAAGGAGTTTTTATGACTTATAATGGAATTCATTCGGTCGTAATCTATGTAAATAAGCATATTTTCTCCAGTTTTTAAGAGGGTTCATCGTTAACGTTGCTGTTGAAGAGTAATTTATACTTTATGCATTAGAGAAAGGAAATTGGATTTTTATTATTCATACAAATAAGTGACCATTTGCCATACTCGGATATTAGAATCTCAGTTCGTTAGTTTAAGGATGACAACTCCCATTTCTTTTATTATCCCAAAAATTAGTTGTTGCTTTTCTTTCAGTTTCCAGCTGCACAAATTGATACATTTCTCGCTTTCATTAGTTCTTGAAGATTAAAGCGATTCATTTCCATAGAATAAAGATGCAAATATTTGAATATTAATTGTATAAATTGGCAAGATATTATGGTGATATTAAGGGAATCGGAGGAGCAAATCTTACGAATAAAAGTCATACGTGATAAGTTGCTTTGACTATAATTCCAGCAAGTATTACACCTGCCATATAAATTTCTATATAAGCCAGTATAGTAGATAACTAAAGCTTGGATTGCATAGTTGTCTCTGCGTTTCACAACATTTAAAAACGTTTTCTCTTCCATTCCACCTATGCAGAATTTTCCAGGTTAATATCCTTGCAGCAACTTCAACTAGTAATTACCACGTCCCATATAATTCTTCAATATTATGATACTTCCTTAAAGTAAAAGGCAAAGTAGCCTTTAAAGCGTTGACAGGTCGCAGCTTATGTGGATGGCTGTGTGATTTTGCCGCAAAAATTAGTGTAATGATCATTCTTAAATCACATCGAGACGCGCGTTTGGTTAAATGAATGATAGAAAATCTAAAAACTGAGAGTGGAGAATAGAAATTCCATGATAATGGAAATGAGAATATTTTAAAATTTCATCGGAGTTTTTCTACTTCGATTTCAAGTGGAATCTAAAACATACCCTTTAAGGAGACTAATTGGTTATCCTTTCATAAAAACGTAGTTTAAAAAGAAAATGAAAGTTTATTGCAATAAATATGGTGGACAATGGAACATATGAGCGTAAACCATGAGTCATGCCATCTCGTAGCACTTAGTAACCGTTGGGTCCCCTAGGATAGCCTCCCTTGGCTTCCTCGAACTTGATTATCGGCTGGTATCCGTTCTGGTTAGCTGTGTAGGTGACGATGAGGGTGCGGCCGTCAGGGAGCAGGACCCTGTATTCTCCCAAAGCTTCGTCTCCCTCGCGCTCCTCCTGGTGGCCGAAGTCCAAACCAGCCTCGGCGTCCTCCACTTTGTAGCTGAACTTGTAGCTGGCGGGTTCCTATGGTAAATGACTCTCATGTAACATTCATTTGTTAATTTTTGCAATCGAGGACGAATATATTTTCCCTTGAATAATACCATCCGATCAATTTAGATAATGTGCAGTAGGGAATATTGTTTCCCCATTCTTCGTGCTTCCAATATTAAAATATAACCGATTTTGATGCGATAGTCGGTGACCATAAGGATTAATTTTCCCGATTTTCAGAGAACTATTTTTTCTACATAACCAGTAAAATTAACATCATTTTCTTTCCTTGAAAAGCGATATAGAAATGCAATAAAACTCATCCGAAAATCCAGATGGTATATGCAGTTTTTGCGCCATCTTTAAATAAATATGCACAAATTCTGCAGGCGTAAAACTCACGGCAAGAGGATCCTCGGTGGCTCCAATGGGCGCTCCGCTCTGGAAGGAAGGTGGTCCGTATTTGGCGGAGGGAGGTCCGTAAACGGGAGAGATTCCGTTGGTCCGTCTGTATCCGTTGGAGAATCTTCCGTGAAGGGGAGCCTCTGGGCGGGCTGCGGCCAGGGCCATAACGGCGAGGAGGATGACGGCCTGCAATGAGAGAGGGCGGTAATCCATGGAGCGTCGGCGGGCGGGAGCGAAGCGGTTTGCGGAAGGAGAGGGAGCGTTACCTTCATGTCGAATCGGTGGCAGTGTTTTTGGAAGATCCGCGTTGTTTGGTAGTCCAAATGGAATGCTTGATATCTGTGATGGTCGGCTGGTGCTTATATAGTGGGAGATGGTCAGTTGTCGGAGGATGAGCAGGTTGGGGAGGGTGGAATTTCAAGATCCCACCCTCTTCAACCTGAAAAGTTGAGCAAAGGGATTCTTGTTCCATCCTTCAATAGTGACGCCAACGAGAGGCCTCGGGGGGTTTCGGTAGGTTTTGGAGGTGGACTTGGTCAGCCTTTGGTTGGAATAGATACTTGGAGGAAAGCGAGAGAGTGAGGGTGAGAGAGATGCGTGTAGAGTGAGGTGTGGGCGGCGGTCGAAGAGACTCGACCGGATCATTAAAAGGCTCGGATCGAGGGCACCCGTGGTCTTTCAGAGAATGATGACATCCATAGATCTGATTTAGATAGGTCAAAGTTAATATCTAGAGAAATATTTCCGAATGTCTTTTTTCGGCAATAACTTGTCGGAGTCACCTTGGTGGAAAAAATGAAATTTTGGATTGGCTGACCCATTTAATCACACCTTGGTTCACAAAGAAAGACCGCTGCATGTCACAGCTTACTTGAGTTTTGAACTTCAGATGTTTTACTAGATTAACTTACTTTTCATTCTTTCCATATCGTTTGGCTAACATTAATAGATCTTTAGATTAATTTCTTCGTCTGAGATGCTTACAGGGAAATTTTAAAGACTGAAACCAGCTCTATATTATATCATTAATGAGGTCAGACTCAACTCGGTGGAATTTACTCATATTGAAAAAAGACGAACTTTGTATTTCATCAAAAAATTTTTTTTCAATACAGCTCTATATTGTTTGCCTAAATTGTATGCCGCGAAAATTCTTCTGTTTGTCCAAGTTTTGATTTGTTTGATAATTGAAAATTTTCAGTGCACCATTATAAATTGCTGCTTCATACATATGTAGGATACATATAGGATATATCATATAAAACCTAAGGTACTTCTATAACTGGTACAGAGCTGAATTTTGGCATAAAGATAGCTCATTGGGTGCAACATCTGGAATAAATCCGAAAGTTCAGAAAACGTTAGATTTAAGGGGTATTTCTGATCTCAATATCCAATTTTAAACACCCATAAGAAATGCATTGAAACCGCCGCAGGGTTTTATAAAATTGCTTTTTTAAATTAGTTACAATTAAGATCCAAAGTCGAGACGTGCATCGTACTATGGATAAAAGAATGAAGGCAAAATTCAAATCCATGCTGAATTTGCGTAAAAAGTTGGTTTTAATCATAAAATTAGGATTTTTTGGTTTTCAACAATGAAAAATATTAACTACCATAACAACGACTCTATTGCCTTTCAATGGGAATCGATTTTCCATACTTAAAGAGCATTGAGTTAATTCTTAGACTGCGTTATAATCCAAACGCCATTATCCTAGCATACAAAATATTCTAATTTTTACATAAATTTTAGTGTAACATATAGGCTATTGTCTTAATGATGATTATAGTTATTGCTGAAAAGGGCGATCTGAGCCATGAAAGTTGAAATTCGAAAACTTGGACGCGAAGCCGATTGCCAGAGAATTAAAAGAAATTCCGGATAGATGCCTTAATTTCTCAGAAAATGTGAACTTTTATCTTATTTAAATGGTTGGTTCAACTGCTGTTGGTTTATTTACGAGTTTAGATCTTGGTGCATGGCGATTTTTTAAGCACTTGCTGTATGCAGGAACCGAAAATTCGTACTAGTATTAATAATTTCTGCTTAATTCAATATTTTTAGTTTTAGCTGTTTTTTATAGAAATTAAATTGCATTCTGCGAACCAAGCTGATATTATTTTATCTTTGCTTCCTCTTAAAAAATTATGCTGAATTATAATCTTACATTAAAGCTATATATGTACATAACATGGCGTTGAATTTGCATTTACTCCTTAATAGCTTTTCGTTATTTCTGACTTTGATTTCTTTGTGGGTTTTATATAATCAATCCCCTTTACCAGTGGTGTGACTTTTCTTACCTTTACTAATGCCAAGTATAACTATCCAGTGAATTAGGCATCAAAACAAACGCGTGATATGCATCGCGCATTAAATAGTAAAATATATAATTCTAAATTCTTAATTTCTTGCCTAAAATACAATAATAAATAAACTGATGTGGGCAACACATGACTTTCTCCATATTTATATGGCAAATTACATGTTGTTAGCTCTGGGATCGTTGTCAATATTTACTTCCGGTTGAATATTGAGAAAAGAAAAAGGAGCGTTACTAAGACGTAACTAAGCGTCAATTGTTAACAATAGTCTTCGGTAGGTGGCGTGGTGGTGGCAGCTAAAAATATAAGATATCTCTTAAACAATGCATTATATGGAAATACGTATCAAATAAAGGTTGTAGAAAGTGAAATTTCCTACAAAATTTATTCCGTTACATTTTTACAGTTATCAAATATTAAAGCAAATATTTCAAAATAACGGATAAGTGACAAGAGTAAACACCCACTTCTGGTCGACCGATTTTTACCAAAAACTAATCAGATCTTTTAACTTTTATAAAAATGTTATATATAAAATTTTGCGTTGACCTGATTAATAGTTTTAGTTAGAGCGGCCATAAAAATCTATCGCATACAGACCGACAGACAGACACACAGACATCGTCGCGAAACTAGTCAGAACGTGTTCAGGGAACCTTAAAACATGTATTACCGTTGAAATCTCGAGTTCGATTTTTTCATGAAAACAATACTTTCTCATACTACGTATATGGAGAAAGTAAAAATCCACGATTACTACCGATGGGGGTGCCGCCAAATTCTGAACCTTTTTCTTAGGGCAGGTATGTCAAACTTGCGGCCCGCGGACCACATGTGGCCCTCTCTTTGACTCCTGTTAGAGCGCCCGAATGCTAGTTTTTGTCTCAATGAAATCGCCCCTGATTTTATATAAATAATTTATTTTTGTGAAAAGGAGAAAAGATTTTTACTATCTATTGAGATACATTAGATCGCGGTTTCTAAATGTATTTTTCTTGCAAAAGAAGTCTATTTTTTCCAATTCTGGCCCTCATTAAACAACTTATAATCACGACGCAGCCCTTATACACCATCCATCGCTTTTATGCGACCCTGATGCCTCTTCGTGTTTGACTTGCCGTGCCTCGAAAAAGGTAGGAACACTGCCATAGAAAATCAAAGTAGTCTCTTTTGTAATAATTTGATTTTTGTAGTAACAATCTGAGAATAAATATTTGTATGTATTGAAGAAAGAAATCATAAAAAGATTATCAATTTTGATGAAAGTCTAATAAATTCTGAAATATAATTTAATGAAATAACCCCTTGTTTAAACCAGTCATCGAACGTTACCTTTGCCATCCAGACCCTCTTGTTCTATCGCTAAACCAAAGGAAAAACCTCTTTAATTCTTCCCTTTTAGAGAGCGCGGTTTTTCGGTGTGTTAAAACAGTGTTTCTCAAACTGTGGGCCGCGGCCCTCCAGGGAGGCGCAAAATTATTTTGGATGCAAGGTGAAATTACAAATAATAAAGTTTTTATAAAAACGATGTAACTAACATTATTAATAGTTACATAAAATTAAGACATTTGCAATAAACTTTCTTATTTTTACTGTTTTCAATTCAAAGGGGGCCGCATGATATTCAGGGGGTCCGCGACAATTGAAAGTTTAAGAACCACTTTGTTAAACCAAAAATGTTTTCACTCGATTGCCGCATGTATTTCTAGAAATGAGAAGAACAAGCCGTTTACGTACGCCTTGAATCTGAGTGCCAACTTATGTTCCTTGAAGATATAGGACCTATCGCACATTTTATTGTAGATAAGTACAGAGGGCGCTGTATAGCGTCGCATGTGATGGGAGACATACTCACTTGTGATGTCGTATATAAATAAAATACGCAGTGCGGGTCCATATGCAAACGTGAGGAAAATATGCAATGTTTTATTTTAAGTAAATATTTAAAAATTTCTTTTCATTTCCGAGCGTGAAAAATATTGATCGGCGTATCATGCTACTTTTTCATCGTTTATTTCACAGTCAAACTTGGGGGAAATTATAATTCTCTATGTGGAACATTAAGTGTATCATGGGGATGTTATCTAAGTAGTCTGTTAAAATTTCCTATTCCTGATTGATTTTAAATAGATAGTAGCATTGATACTCAGAAAACCACATTTTCTAACATATACATTCTTGGTTCCAAACATAAATTGCCACTCTTCAGTTTCATCGCCGCCGGATTTCGTCGAGTTAATAGGACAAGGGGGTCATTACTATAAAGAAAATATTATTATCCAGTTTCTTACAAAAAGGAGAGCAGGTAACCACTACTTCCTATTTTCCTCCCCTACCCTCTCCTCCCCTACCATCTCCTCCCTTACACTCTCCTCCTCTACCCTCTCCTCCCCTGCACTCTCCTCCCCTACTCTCTCCTCCTCTAAACTCTCCTCCCCTACCCTCTCCTCCCCTACCCTCTCCTCCCCTACCCTCTCCTCCCCTACCCTCTCCTCCCCTACCCTTTCCTCCCCTACCCTCTCCTCCCCTACCTTCTCCTCCCCTACCCTCTCCTCCCCTACCCTCTCCTCCCCTACCCTCTCCTCCCCTACCCTCTCCTCCCCTACCCTCTCCTCTCCTAAACTCTCCTCTCCTAAACTCTCCTCTCCTACCCTCTCCTCTCCTACCCTCTCCTCCCCTACCCTCTCCTCTCCTCTCCTACCCTCTCCTCTCCTACACTCTCCTTCCCTACCCTCTCCTCCCATACCCTCCCCTCCCCTACCCTCTCCTCCCCTACCCTCTCCTCCCCTACCCTCTCCTCCCCTACCCTCTCCTCCCATACCCTCTCCACCCCTCCATTCTCCTCCTCTCTCCATTTAGATCAAATTTGCTAAAACCAAGTGGTGACCTAGGATGGAAAACGTTTAAAAATGAATTTATCCTCTAGTTGGATTTTTTATTTTTAGTGTTTTTGGGTTTGATTTGCCGGAAATGTGTAGAAGAGGCATATAAAACTCGAAGAGGCATCAGGGCCGGATTATGGCGACGGATGTTGTAGAAGGGCCGCATTAAGATTAGGGGTAGCCGGTGGTGTAGAGGTTCGAGTGCTGGCCCACCATGATCTGCTGAAGCGACACCCGGTTTGAATCTTTATGAGGAGTTTTTCCGAGGCCGGGTTTGACATCTCTGTGTAGAAAGATCGCTCTGTATTAGCGATGGTAAACGCTTTGACATAGGTAAGAGGTACATGGCTTGAATATTTAGATATCATATTAGGCAGTTTTAAATTAAAACAATGACGTTTTCAACATTTATTTATATACTAGTGTCTCCGCTCCTGCGCGGCTCAAGCGCCAAACCCTGAAATGGTGACTATTATTAGTATATTTTATTTGACAAAAGCAATTATTCTCTAAAAGAAATATTTTAAAACACCACAATAGAAATAAGTAGAGCATTTGCACTTAAAATAATGTTATTAATAAATTTAAACAAATATTTTTATTACTTAATGAAATTAAATTCCTACTTCATAGCTATTAGGTAAGGCTTCATTATACACTAAATTAATTGTCCTGCCATTTGGAGCTAAAATATATAATTTTCTTTTATCATCTACTCTTGAATATCCTACATAAAGTTGCCCGGGTGCAAAGCAAGGGTTTCGCCGATCAAGCCCAACTATTTTAAGCGATTGTCCTGGAGCTTTATTTATGCTAATTGCAAAACTTAGCCGAATTAGAAATTGAAGCTTCTTAAATTGAAATGGAAATTCCGATGGTCTTATTGGAATCCTATGAAAAAAGGATTAATGCCTAATTATCACCTGATGGTTGAAAAAAGTAAAACCCGTTCGCGCCTTTTATTTACGACTCAAAATGTATCTCATCAAAACATTGATATTAGTGAAGGTATCATCAAAATCGGTCAATTCGTTGCTAAGATATATTAAAATAAGAGAGGAAATATGCACACATCATGCGTTCATACATGCGAGGCAGAGACGTTCTTTACGATTTATGCAATCATGTCAAAAAAGATAAATATTGATGCCTTCGTATACCGTCTATGAACTGAAAAATGATATGCCAATAGTGATGCCAAGGAAATATCGAATTTTTGATTCACCGACTTATTTCCTAATCAGTTGCAATTAATAAAACAATCGATAATTATTTAAAACTTACCTCACTCGAATAGTAGTAATATAATCTTTATGTTCACATTCATTCCTTCATTGTAAATTACCCATTTCTTTTCACATACAAACGCTGTGTATACGTAAAGAAAATAGACGTATTTACGTTCATTTCTTCGTCGTAGATTATCCATTTCTCTTCATATTACAAATGTTGTGTGTGCACGAAAGAAAATGAAACTAATTAGGTATTTATGGGTATTTACTGCAGATATTGTTTACTTCAGTTGCCACGAAGATTGTTTTCGTTGACAAAAATTAAAAAACACGGGAAAAATGCCTAACAATAAGTTCAAAGAGAATTACGACTTTCTCGTTTGATTTTCTTGCAATCGGCTAGTCCAATAAACAAAACAAATCATATGCTATTTGATTAGTTCTACAACTTTTGTTTGAAGAGTTTTTCGATATAAGTGATATTTTACGAGATATAAAGAAAAGTTCAATTTTGTCACCAGTAAAGTAGCACTCCCGATTAGACTACGTGAACAATTTATATTATTTCCTTATTTTATTTGCCCTTACTATGTATGAAGTTGATAGTCTTCAGCGTGACTTGGTGGAATGACTCCATAATTATAAATCAGCGAAACAGAAAAGACAACGTATTATTCCACATATAAAGAATATGTGGAATAATACGTTGTCTTTTCCGTTTCCCTTATTATGCACTAAATTCCAAATTTTAGCAGATGAAACATGCGGACGGACGGACGGACACGACCTGACCATAAGGCGTTCTTTTTCTACTTTTTGTAAAGAACGCCTAAAAACCAAAATTTGGACTGGCCCTTACATTACGACCCTTCGACCCCGTGGACCGATTTTGTCCATTTTCAGCTCGGAAATGTCTCATCAAATCATTGATATTGGTGGAGAATTCGTCAAAATCTGTAAATTGGTTGCTGAATTAGCTAAAAAAAACGAAATTTGTACCGACCGTTTCATGGGTACCCCTCGACCCTTTGGACCGATTTAAATTATATTTGGCACTGCAACTCTCGTGATCTACCTGAAGTTGCTGCCAAATGTTGAAGCTGCCACCTTTATTATCTGTTGAATTACGACTGCCACATGCGCACCACACACATCTTTTATCATTATAGATTTCACTCGCATTTTATTTGCTGAGAAATAATAACTAACTCGTATCATTTAGCCTCGGCGGTCAACAGGGACAAATCTACAAATTTCCTTAGTGTGTGTGTGTGGGGGGGGGGGGGGGGAATGACCGCTCTTCCTCTCTCTTGGAGGGCATAATCTGCAGCATAAATTCAAAGGAATTTGCTTGGAATGTGTCTGAGAACGCATACAGTGGAAGACAATGTGGAAATACAATAGGGGCAGGCGATCGACACCCTTCCTCCCCTTCCCTCCCAAATGTGCGTGTTTTGTGCAATGGAATATTTGAAAGAATGATTAAATATACGTTTTTGAACTTTAGAGTGTTTTTTTTTTAAGTTATTAACAATGATAACCATGCAATACATTTTCTAAGTTCAACTCGAATTAAGACATTCTTGTATGATTTTCTTGACAACGGCTACTCTTATGATAAAATGTATAGGAAAAGATATACTCTACTAGTTCCACGAGTTGTATTTGGTAACTATTTTTATTTGACGAATACTCTACAAGATATGACGAAAATTTCATCTTTTTTGTCGCCCGTAAAGTGGTACCCCTGATTGGCTTATATGATTCATTTATGTGATTTTCTTTTGACTGTAAGTACTTCTACTTTCTTCTACTTCTTCTTACTTCTGCTTACTTCTACTTACTTCTACTTATTTCTACCGAACGGAGTCTCATGAAATTTGATAAAATTTCATGAAAATACGTTCGGTAGAAGCCGAGAACACAGGTGGACGGCCGGACAGACGGACAGGTCGAAGTTAACAGGCGCTCATGCTGGAGTCAAAACACACGCCTAAAAAGAATGCTCACATTATAAGAAAAAGAGAGCTCAACAAATGACACAAAAGTGCACAAAGAGGCAGAGATGATATATTTCTTAAGTATGTTCACGGAGGCTTAATAACAATTGTTTTTCGTTCATTCCTTGGCGATGCCATTTTCAATGATGTTTAATATTTTCAAGTTATTTCTCCTTGTAAATAATAAACCTTATTTTAAAAAGTATTTATATTTATTTCAATAAATAAAAGAGATACAGGTAGAACTAGCAGAAGCACGAGAATTTCTCAAAAATCCACCATATTAGTGCATCATAGCTGTCTTTGATAATTTCTTTATGCTGAAATAGATGTTTTCGTGTTCCTAGTAACCGTTGGGGTCCCCTAGGGTAGCCTCCCTTGGCTTCCTCGAACTTGATTTCCGGCTGGTATCCGTCCTGGTTAGCCGTGTAGGTGACGATGAGGGTGCGGCCGTCAGGGAGCAGGACTCTGTATTCTCCCAGAGCCTCATCCCCCTCGCGCTCCTCCTGGTGGCCGAAGTCCAAACCAGCCTCGGCGTCCTCCACTTTATAGCTGAATTGGTAGCTGGCGGGTTCCTGTCGATATTCAATAAATCGATTTGATGTAACGTTAATTGGGCTTATTTCATGAAGATGAAATTAGGGCATCATGCCAATTGAAAAGGTTCGATGTGATTTTTGTCGGGTCTGTGTTAATGTTTTCATCGAATACTGAATTTGATGCAACGAGAAGCGTTCTGCAGGCGTGTAACTCACGGCGAGAGGATCCTCGGTGGCTCCAATGGGCGCCCCGCTCTGGAAGGAAGGTGGTCCGTATTTGGCGGAGGGAGGTCCGTAAACGGGAGAGATTCCGTTGGTCCGTCTGTGTCCGTTGGAGAATCTTTCGTGAAGGGGAGCCTCTGGGCGGGCTGCGGCCAGGGCCATAACGGCGAGGAGGATGACGGCCTGCAATGAGAGAGGGCGGTAATCCATGGAGCGTCGGCGGGCGGGAGCGAAGCGGTTTGCGGAAGGAGAGGGAGGGTTACCTTCATGTCGAATCGGTGGCAGTGTTTTGGGAAGATCTGCGTTGTTTGGTAGTCCAATTGGAATGCTTGATATCTGTGATGGTCGGCTGGTGCTTATATAGTGGGAGATGGTCAGTTGTCGGAGGATGAGCAGGTTGGGGAGGGTGGGATTTCAAGATCCCACCCTCTTCAACCTGAAAAGTTGAGCAAAGGGATTCTTGTTCCATCCTTCAATAGTGACGCCAACGAGAGGCCTCGAGGGTTTTCGGTAGGTTTTGGAGGTGGAGTTTGTCAACTTTCGGTTCAAGAAGATATCTGGAGGAAAGTTTTTGACAGAGAGAGAGAGAGAGAGAGAGAGGGGGAGGGGGGATGGAGTGAGAGAGTGTGGGAGAGAATGAGATGCGTATGGGGGTGTCTTTAAGTAGGCGAGCGGGCGGAGAGACTTGACCAGATCATTAAAGAGGCTCGGATCGAGAGCACCTCTGGTCTTTTGGAGAATGATGACATCTAGAGATCTAAATTGGATAGTTCGAGATAAATATATAGAAAAAATTTTAGATTGCGGTTTTTCGCTATCCATCTAATTAAGAAAAAATGATGGTCGGATGAACTACTTTGGCGCATATAAGTACTCGTCTGTGCATCCTTAGGTATATGATATTATAAATCAGTGATTCTCAAACATTTTGTAGGCTCGGCATCTGTTGAAATATAAACAAGCTCGCGGCATCTCAACCTTGTAACAAGGATTTTATATGTTTACATTGGGGATTTACAACTTTGTACGTGTTCATTTATTGGTACTTCACGTAATAAATTAGGAAACTATTGCCATAATTATCCATCAACACATCTAAGTGTAAGTCTTTGATGTATTTGCTTAACTAAGTTTTTTGCGGCATCTCAAATATGAGCTGCGACACCCATTTCGGGAACTACTGTTTTAAACGTAGGTCTGCAGTTCCATATTCACGTAAAATACCATTCATCTTTTTTTACCGGTTACTTTTCTGCTGTTATCTTAGAGTTTCTTTAATTTTCTTATCTAAGATTTTTAATGTGAAATGTCTACTACATATATGAAAAATTGAAACCGGCTTTTATCAGATTTATTAAATTTTCGTTTTGTATTTATTAATATAGTTACAATTCGAATTTTATTCTTAACGTTTGAAAATGGTGGTGTTCGTTATAAACATAATAAAGAATCTCAAATTTTTAAATTAAATTCCGTATTGTTTGTTTCCAGTGTTACGCTTGACTTGGACGTAATCTACCTGCTACATACACTTCGTTTATTCTAATCTTCAAATTTTGATAAAGAAAAATAAGTGACTTGAAGATTAACCTAAGTAATGCAGTGGTGTAGTGAAGGCCTCCGCTGGCCCCGTTATATTCAGGGTCTTGCGGTTTGGCGTACTCGACACCCTTTTGAAACATACTGGCCGTAAGTAGAGTGGTTATTTGCATCTTTAAGCAACAGACAACAGTTCGAATTTTGCGCGGCATTTGTGTCTCTGCTATTTTATTAGCTATTGCTGTTACTCTTAATGTAAAAAACCTGGTAACGCCTGTTTATATGCTATTTTGAAAAATAATTTAATATTTTTACATATGCCGCTGCGTCGCTTAGTATATGTTGAGGCTTTAAGCACTATTCTTAGACATTTATATCCCTAGATGTCAAACGGCGCCATCCGAATTCACGCAGTACAATACCCTGTCGAAAACAAAAAATGTATCTCCTAATTTCTCATTTGATTGCTTATAATTTACTCAATACATTCCCGTTGCATTTTATTCTGGTAATAAAGCACGCAGTTGATTCGTCTGAGAGGAGTCTAGAAATTCAGGTTTTTATTTCGCAGAGAACGTAGAACACGTCATTCGATGTCCACTTTTCATTCCTCCTCCTCCTCCGTCTCTTTCCTTTCTCCATTCGGCAATAACTTCTTCTTGTCCCAGTCCATAAAATAACCGAAGATCATTTTCCCCACCCTCCTCCCTTCTTGCCTTCATACGCTAGCGCTTACGTTACAGTCTTTTTTGAATTTTATGCTATTTTACAGCGTTGTATTAGAATAATGCCATCGTCACAATGTCACAGTTGCTCAATGCTAGTCTTATATCTCGGTATATCCAAAGGGGGAAACTTTTAAAATCTACCTTATCTTAGTTCCAATGATTATCGTTGCACACTATATTCATGAATCGTTACCAACAAATTTTTTGTGCTTCACAATGTGTTATTTTCCATTTATTAATAATAGCCCTTATTCTCCTTATCATCAATTTTCAAACTGATGCGTAGGCCAATTTGCGTTAATAAACATTAAATATGTAGATTATAACGATTTTACTTACGAAAAAGGTAATATTCCAGTATTGAAATAAAGAAAGAAGATTTTTTTCTTTTAGTCAATCGTTTAAAACGTCCTCAGCCCACACGCAGTTTACTGAAAAATCTGCAATTATTTACGTTGCAATCTATTATGTTTGACGTTGCTGCAACAATAATTTCGATGCTTCATAAAATCGCGAAGCGAATAACGCAATTCTTTCGTCTATTTGAAGGCTTAATAGGCGCTGATTAAATCGGAGGCTGCAATGAGGGTCGCCCTGGCAACACCCGGAAAGCGTACGAAAAAGCCATAATGTCGGAAAGAAATACGTGTTTCTGACAAATTCTTCCGTTTAACGTCAAAACATCCCAAGAATAAAATATTGTATAGTTTTAGCCGTAGAATATCGCAAAAACGAAGAAAATTGGTCCATATTTACGCATTTTGATGAATGAAAGGAACAAATATTACACCTTGAAAAATCGACAATCCCGTGTAAACTTATGAGGAAATATAATAGTCTCCCGGCGTCGAATCCGGGACTTTTTCCGAGATGTTTGATTTTTCTAGGGACCACCTCATGGGGATTTAACGATTGTGAAAGTTTCAGCTCTTAATTTCACTGTGAAATGTACAAAAGTACCGTGACAGACAGACAGACGGACACTTGAGAATTATTGTATAAGGATTTTACCACGATTGTTTGTAATGGTTATAGCTATATGATTAATTTTAATGATATATCGCATTTGACCTGTGTAATATAGTATTAAGAATAGTCAAAGAGTTGTATCCCGATAGACGAAATCTTAAAGATTAAGCAGTTTAAAGTTGAGAAATGTTGTGGTAATATGAGTAGATAGTAGTTGAATACAATGCAAATACATCGATAAAGAATATAAATCAAGAATTAAATGATATTATAACGAAGTCACGGTACATCATAATTCTTGCGGTTTAAACAGGACTTCACTAGGTTTTGCGATTCTCAAATATAAACAACCATGTGAGCGATAATGAAACCCGAAGTTCCAAAAAAATATTAACGTGCATTACGCTCGCATTACGTTTTTATTTAAAACATTTCTAAAAAACGATTCAAAATACTGAAAAACTTATCAATTGTATATTAAATAATGTTTTATGACAAAATCAATATTAAATTATTTTATTTCCCATGTTTATGTTTTTGCGGGTGAATGTACTGATATTATTGATAAACCGTTAGACTTGGCGACTGATTGTCAGTTGAATTTTGGGAGTTGCGTAATTGAGATCAAGTGATAAGCAGATAGAGAAGCGAGATAAAGTGTAAGGGTAGTGATAAAATTCAGTATCATTCACAGGTGGTCCGCTTAAAATCAAGTTCAAGATCGAATTAAAGTCATGGTTATAGATTCTCACAATCAGGGAAAATTAACACCAAGCTCAAAGGTTTTCACTCAAAATATTGTTTATCAAGAAGTACTTTAAAATGTGATTATATTAATTTTAATAACTTTTACTAATTTCTGTGATAAACTGCAATTAATATGATAAAACAATTAAAATAATTTAAATAAAATACTAAAAAGTTATCGAAGTTACTAACTGAATAGGTTTTTTACTTTCTCCGTACGTAGTAAAGGGGAAAGTATTTTTTTAATGAAAAAAATCGACTTCGAGATTTCAACGGAAATACGTTTTGAGGTCTCCTGAACACGTTGTACCATTTTCTTGACGGTGTCTATGTGTGTGTGTGTGTGATAGATTTTTTGAGGGTGCTCTAACTCAAAAACTATTAATTAGGTCAACGCAAAATTTTATATTTAACATTTTTATGAAAGTCACAAGAACTGATTAGGTTTTGGTAAAAATCGGTCAACTGGAAGAGTTTACTCTTGTCACATCCGTTATTTTTAGATATTTGCTTTAATATTTTATATATGCACAAATATATTGGAATAGAAGTTGTAGGAAATTAAATTTTCTACAATCTTTGTTTGAAACATTTTTCCATATAATGCATTCTTTAAGAGATATCTTAAAAATTATATTTCAGCTGCCACCACCACCTACCGCCGACTATTGTTAACAATTGACGCTTAGTTACGTCTTAGTAACTCTCCTTTTTCTTTTCTTAATTGTTGGAGCTTTGTGGCTATATCCAATATCAGAAGGCTATGGTTTGAGTTTATTTCTGTTCTTTGTTAAGTCTAAAATTTTCTCGCAGTTTCTTAAAATATTTATTATTATGTAACCTATTTGGAATTTTTAGAAATATTACAGATATGGAGAAAATCATGTGGTGGTCACATGAGATTTTTCATTAAATTACCTAGTCCGTCACTTTTGACGGGCCAACAACCTCTTATGCTATATAGTTCATATGTTGGCGGCCGCTCGAAATGCTTCTCAATCATAGAATAAAATGCTTTTTTACGAAAAGCATCTATAGCTCTTTTTGAACTTTTTCATCTATAAAAACCTATTGACACACAGAATTCGACAAAATCTATGAATTTATACTGCATGGTGAATTAAGTACTCCATCTGAAACGTTATGTTCTTTCATGGTGTGTAAGCAAAGTCATTTTAGTGTAATTTCAGAATTTTTAAACTCTAAAGGCCTTGTGACACCCATGTTGCCACCATTTCATCAAGTGAGTCACCATTACATTCACTTAGGCGGTTATTGGCGTGAGGCTGTGATTCAGGAATTTTATAATTTTAGCGGAAAGTGCAAAATTGGTGGATAGTACATTTTCCCATCGTGGAAAAATTTACTTTAGACCATTTATTCAAGAACAAGCACTAAAAAACTATCTGTCTCAGGTATAGCCAAAACAAAGATATAAAAATCAGATGCGCATTTTCTCTACATAGCAGCCGTCTTCAGTGGTAATTCGCCAAAAATAGATTCTAAAAGAATACGTGTGCTAGTATTTCCGTTGTTTTATGAGTGTGTCTCCCTCCCCCTCCCTCTTCTTCCTCACACATAAAAACAACGGAATTGGATATACCTGAGATAAGTAGTTTTTCAAGTGCTTGTTCTTGAAATTTTCAGCCATAATAATATTACATTTCTCTCACTTTCGTTAATGCAAAGCACCGCGCTTTTTCCTGTAATATATTACCATTTATAGGTCAATCCTTTTACACTAGCACCATCGAATCAAGAACAGGTTAACTCGTAAATTTTCTTATAAGGTTAATGAGACTCATGTTGAAATCTTTTGTTTGTGTTACTGAACTCATTTTGCTTTAAAATGTCTTTGTCTTTTAATATCTTTAGAATTTGTTTTTTTCCGCTGCTGTATATTTCCGCTCGTATTCTTTGAGAGAAATCCTTTTCAGAATAATCTATAACTTTTATTCGCGCTGCTAACTTAAAATTTCCATTTTTTGCCATTGTCGAATTAGAGATGGACATCTCAAAGAGGATAATTTTATTAGAAATAATACGTATCTTCTGAAATCGCTCCATGTGCTTTCGGTAACCTCATGAGGTGATTGGGGCAGAGGACGGTTGTCTATCTCTTTTGAAATCTTTCCGCGAAATTGTGGTCGTCTATGGAGGGGTTGGGTCAGGGGGTAGTCGTCTTAGAGAGGATAATTTACCTAGAAAAGATATCATTTAAAACCGCTGCACAAAACTGTGGCCAACTCAAGAGGGAGGGAGGTGGTGGTAGCCGGAATCGGTATAACGTCCGGCCACGGGAGGTGATCGCCTCTGAAGGTTTTACTGTATATGTTTATCTAGAATCATGTTGCGCAATACAACACTAACTTAGCTATTAATCCTCTCTCATTTAAATGCTAACCTCATCTTCTCGTGGTATCTCTCATTGTAAAATAAAGTGACCGTATACGTAGCGGTAACATCAACCGAAAAATAAAAACCCGCAAATATTACCCATTTATATTGATAACAGTAACTTGTTCTCCATTTCACCGTTTAATAGTATTCAAATCTTATTCCAGCAAAAGCATCAAGAGAGAAAATAAAACTATGTCGCGTTAACGTATGGTCTATAGTATTTCATACAAAATTATATTAGAGGGAGAATAGTTTATATTTCCAAGGTGATATCAAATACAGAGCAAATCAGATAGGAGTACACAGCAGCTGAATGAAGATTTAACATAATCACCTAAGGTACAATTATCAGTGTACCTTGACACAATCTTTGGTTAAATTTTAATAGTTTTTAGCGGTTTAAAAAAAAATCGCTAGGCGTTCGGTTTGCCCGCCTGTCTGACGCGCTAAATCCCTTTAACGAAATGAGATAGAGACTTCCTTTTTTCGCCAATCGATTTAGTAATCTGTATCATTGCACACTTTTTTCTCGGTTTGTCAGTGTCCGTTTGCCTGTCTAAATTTATTTTTGGAAACAACCGCCATTTACGTCTGATTCAGCAGCTCTTTATTTACTTGTAAAGATTATCATATTATTAACTAAATAAAAAGTCGGAGCTTAGAAGATTATTTATATTTATTTCAATAAATAAGAGCGATACAGATAGAACTAGCAGAAACCCGACAATTTCTCACAAATCCACCATATTAGTGCATCATAGCTATATATATAGCTGTTTAATATTTTCAAGTTATTTCTCCTTGTAAATAATAAACCTTATTTTAAAAAGTATTTATATTTATTTCAATAAATAAAAGAGATACAGGTAGAACTAGCAGAAGCACGACAATTTCTCACAAATCCACCATATTAGTGCATCATAGCTGTCTTTGATAATTTCTTTATGCTGAAATAGATGTTTTCGTGTTCCTAGTAACCGTTGGGTCCCCTAGGGTAGCCTCCCTTAGCTTCCTCGAACTTGATTTCCGGCTGGTATCCGTCCTGGTTAGCCGTGTAGGTGACGATGAGGGTGCGGCCGTCAGGGAGCAGGACTCTGTATTCTCCCAGAGCCTCATCCCCCTCGCGCTCCTCCTGGTGGCCGAAGTCCAAACCAGCCTCGGCGTCCTCCACTTTATAGCTGAATTGGTAGCTGGCGGGTTCCTGTCGATATTCAATAAATCGATTTGATGTAACGTTAATTGGGCTTATTTCATGAAGATGAAATTAGGGCATCATGCCAATTGAAAAGGTTCGATGTGATTTTTGTCGGGTCTGTGTTAATGTTTTCATCGAATACTGAATTTGATGCAACGAGAAGCGTTCTGCAGGCGTGTAACTCACGGCGAGAGGATCCTCGGTGGCTCCAATGGGCGCCCCGCTCTGGAAGGAAGGTGGTCCGTATTTGGCGGAGGGAGGTCCGTAAACGGGAGAGATTCCGTTGGTCCGTCTGTGTCCGTTGGAGAATCTTTCGTGAAGGGGAGCCTCTGGGCGGGCTGCGGCCAGGGCCATAACGGCGAGGAGGATGACGGCCTGCAATGAGAGAGGGCGGTAATCCATGGAGCGTCGGCGGGCGGGAGCGAAGCGGTTTGCGGAAGGAGAGGGAGGGTTACCTTCATGTCGAATCGGTGGCAGTGTTTTGGGAAGATCTGCGTTGTTTGGTAGTCCAATTGGAATGCTTGATATCTGTGATGGTCGGCTGGTGCTTATATAGTGGGAGATGGTCAGTTGTCGGAGGATGAGCAGGTTGGGGAGGGTGGGATTTCAAGATCCCACCCTCTTCAACCTGAAAAGTTGAGCAAAGGGATTCTTGTTCCATCCTTCAATAGTGACGCCAACGAGAGGCCTCGAGGGTTTTCGGTAGGTTTTGGAGGTGGAGTTTGTCAGCTTTCAGTTCAAGAAGATACCTGGAGGAAAGTGTTTGACAGAGAAAGAGGGTGGGTGAGAGTGAGATGCTGGTGAGGGTGTCTTTAAGTAGGTGGTCGGGTAGAGAGACTTGACCGGATCATTAACGAGGATCGGATCGAGGGAACCTGTTATCTTTCAAAGAATGATGCCATCCCGAAATCTGATTAAGGCAGGTCAGAATAGATATCTGGAAGAAGTTTTACAGTGCCATTTCCTCTATATGCTCGTTGATCTCCATAGTTTAAATAATTTTAAATTATTAGAGATTGATCTAATTTGGTGCATCTAAGCAAAGCTTGTACATCCTAAGCGGATCTTAGTCCTTCCAATGGAGTTGATGATGAAAGATTCAATGCGTCGCGAAGCAGAATATTTTTTATTTTGAATGTCTGCCAATAAACCAAATATTTACCATATTTTGAAATTAATATCAAATTTGATATTTAATTGTTTATTGTTGGTGTTGAGTGGTTTGCGTTAAGGTCAGATGCCTTAAGTGATGTATCGCGTTCAAGATTTTGCTGTTTTTATAGACATCGTTGATTCGTATAATTTGGAATCTTCCGTTGCAACACTATGGTAGCGGTTATCATTCCTCGTGTATTTTTAACCCTAAATATGAGTAAAGTAAAACAAACAAAGTGGAAAATCAATCAAATGCTTGCTGTTCTTTAAAGCGTTTCGTTTAACTTCCTTGCTGATTATTGCTTTCGGCATATAGCACGATCCGTATGGAGGGGAAGAAATAGTTTTGTGCACAAAAACCTAATTATCGAATTTTTCGTTTGATAATTATAATTAATTGAATACATATCTGTCGCATTTTTCTCTACCAATAGAGGACGCCGGTAATTCGTCTGAGAGGAATATGGAAATTCAATTTTCTTTTACAAAGAAAGGAGAACACGTTATTCGATCTCCACTTTTCCTTCCTTCTCCTCAGATTTCTTCCCTTCTCCATTCTGCAATAACTCCTTCTTGCTCCTGCCTATAAGTTAACCGAAGATCATTCTCCCCGCCCTTCTCCTTCCCTCTTACCTTCATATGCTAGCGCTTACTTTACAGCCTTTCTTAGAATAAAGATTCCAACTTACTTTAAAATTTGATGGTTGTTACTCAATATTATGCGATGAAGCATCCACTCTTGTCATAATTTTTTCGAATGATCGTAAATTAAATGTAAAGTAAACTTTTCATTCGGATTTGTCTTAATGATCACTGCTGACTTATTTCCATTACTTTCGGTTATAATAAAGCAAACTTAACTCCTTTATTTAAAAATTGAATTTCTGTTGCGTGTATCGGGTGTTGCTAAAGTAACGCTAAAGTTTAATATTGATTTGAATATAGTTTTTTTGGCTAAATTTTTATTCAGGATGACGACCAGTACTCAACTGATTCAAAACTCTTCTTGTAGAGTTGATCAATCATGGCATGTTGGAACTTTTTACTTTTAACCAATGAAGGCCACCCTGATCAAGTTTAATCATTGATGGATCCAGTTTTGTCAATATTTTGCAATAATCTTATAATTTAGGGGACTGGAAGTTTTTATTTTTAAAACTTTCTACTTCATGAGAAATTTCAGTCTTGTAATAATGGCGATAATGCGCTTTTTCTTCCCATGTATCATGGTCGCTTGAAGCTAAAATTAATAATAATAGATCACCAGTGATGATGTAACGATGAATTTTTCTAAATAACTTTTATATAGATAATATCTTCATATAAATTAACTTAATTTTATTCACATTAGCTTAGGTTTCATTATTATAATACTTGCATTGAACATTGGTGAAGCTCGAAGTCTTTCTAGTTATGACATAACACTTTGGTTACAGATGTTATCCCACATGACGTTGTTGCTCTCTATTTCCTAGATCTCTCTCGAGAAAGCGTGGCATAGACTTGACAAGGGTGAATTTAATATGAAACTTATAATCACATTTTAAATGGAGCACCTCAATTCCATATATATATATATATATAAACTTAAGGAAAAGAAAAGGTAGTGATGAGGGTGGCAACAAGGTGTTGAAGGAAGCCCAGCGGACACTTAACAAGTTGGGGATCAAGTTGGCAGGCTGCTGGGGGCGTCGAAGAGACACGTACAACACACGAACACAAAAAAAACACGCAAGCTTATCGGGCCTATGGTCTTCTTCAGCGATAGAGTAACTGAACAAAAGATGAATATATATATATATTCATCTTTTGTTCAGTTAAACCTTACTCTCGGTGGTCACAGGTGTAAACTCACATATTTCTCGTTTTCATATATTCCATTGCAATGTACGTAATTTTTCTAAATCAGAACAATAAGGTTTTTCCTGAGAACGAAAGATTTTATCATCAAGAACCTAAAATTTTCTGGTCCAAAAGAAATCTTTGCATCAGACCTACGGTAAGAAAATGAATTTTCATTCTTTCAAGCGTTTTCTTTGTCTAATCATATAATATTTCTCGTATTTTAGATTTGAAGACCATTTTAAACTAATTCGGAACTTATTCAAGTTTTCTTGACCGGAAAAAAAATTTCCTTTATTTTTATGTCAACAAGTTTAAATCCGGAGCTCATATCTCAATTAAAAAATAAAATGCAAATGAAAAATGTCCTACACTCATTCATGTTACAGGGTATGCACTTCTGAAATGGAATGGCCTTGTCATGGACATATTTAAAATCCGTCTAATACCTGACGAAATGTGTTTTCAGGCAAATAAGCCTCTTCGGCTATCATCGCTAACTGGAAAAAGATTTATAGATATCAAACTGACCGCTCTTGAGTTATTCGCATTAATTCGTAAAAATCTTCCACACCGAATTGCAGAATGAGAATGGCTTTATTAAAAAGTCTGGACGCCGAGAAGGGAGAAAGTGATTAGATGAAACTATAGTAGGACTTCATCTATTAATAGATAGAATGATGATGATAATGGCATGATAAACATGAGGGAGCAATGCAGATCACCCAGATTTCAAACCAGACATATTATTTCCATAAAATATGCAATTTGTCTCAGGTATTTGGAGCCGTTATAATTAATGTTCTAGTGTAGTAGTATTAGTAGTAGTAGTGGTTTTATTCGCCGTAGGCAATACATTGCATGGTTTCGTCGAAAAAGTCCAACACATAAATTAACAGTATAAAATACATCAAGAAAATTGATACAATACAATCTTTGGTTACAACAAACATTACAAAAGGATTATATATGAGAGTCGTTCATAAACTCAGTAACACTGTAGAATAATTTTTCATGAATTAGCTCCTTAATCTTTAATTTAAATTTTTTCTTTTCTGGACATTTTACTGTTTGGGGTAGTTTATTATATAGGAGAAATTCTCGGTGAGTAATACCATTAAGGCTTTTTGTGGTTCTATGGCTGTTTAGGTGTATGGAGTTAAGTGATCTTGTATTGTAGTTATGAAAATCAGAATTTTTTTTGAACATACTTTCGTTGCTGTGAATGAAACAAACTGTTTCCATCATGTATATGCAGGGCACAGGTAGAAATTTTAGTTCATTAAAGAGTTGTTTGCTTGGAGTCCTTATTTGAACCTGTTTCATAATTTTTAATATCCTTTTTTACATTTTAAAAGTGGTCGTAGTTATAACGAGATTATACATCCGAAAAGTTGAGCGAATCATGAAACTCTATTGCCTAAACTTAAATGTATTGCCATCTATTTATTTTACGCTACCCTGCCATATCTCCAAAACTAAATTCTGCTGTAAATCGCTGTTCTCTCTTCCCTATTTGTCTTAAAATATATATTTTGCTCTAGTTGAGTTTTGTTTCAGTGGTTATGTTTCGCGGAGGATTCTTCTTGCTATGCAATTTTGTTCCTTTGTTTCTGTTTATGGGCTGATAATTTCTGTCAAATGTTCACATGAATAATATAATGTCTAGATATCGCTACAAGAGCCTGCTATGATCAAAGACGTTGACGGTGAAGGTGGCGATTGAAGCGGTTGTGTGTATCCATGGGCAGAGGAATCTTCATTTTTGACGTTTCTTTTACATTTTACCAATAAGTAACACTGGCGGAAACCATTAGCCATTCTTATTCCTGACACAAACATGAATGCACTAGGAAGATTTTGGTCATGCACCTGATGACCTATCTGTTACAGGGGCCTCATAATTAAAATCGTTGGAACTAGGAGGACAAAATCTCCGTTAGAAGACCAAGAGGTAGAATTTCAGATGTTTCTGTTTTCATCATGAAGCATTAATTCAAAAGAAAATTATCGAGCACGTCTTATGGCTCGACTCAAATTGATAGACTTTTTCTCTCGAACACGCAAACCATTAACGACAACTACTATATAGTACTTTGGTTTTCTTAATATTTTCATGGCTATTGAAGAGACATTACCTGCTGATACAACATTGATGTATATATTACTCGCTCGGAGAATGACTTTTGCCTCACAGTTATTCCTCAAAAGTAAAGATAGAATAATTAATATTATGTACGAAGAAGTCAATATTTTGAAAAAGAATGGGAAAAGTAGAAGAAAAAAGTCGAATTAAATATAAAATCGAACCAAAGTTATTGCAACAGAAATATTTTTCTTTCCTTCTTATAAAGGAATTCTACCATGCAAAGAATCATATGCGCCCTGTCATTTCAATAGATAAGAGAACCCACTTTTAGACTAGTCATACTTGTGGTTCCTAATACTCCTACATCTGCATCTACGTAATACCCTGCAATTATCCAGACATTTCCCAAAAATCTCTAGCTTGAATATCCTGTTATAATCTCTAATTCTCAAGAAAAAAGGAGCGTCAGTGTCGACGTTCTATAGTTTTCATCATTAATTTCACATTTATTTTCGGATAAATAACAATTATGGGGCAAGGATTGGTAGAAACGCGCTGTATGTGAATGTGAATTTGAACTAAATCAAAATAGGGCAAATACAATTTGTTGATATTTTAGTAAAATACATTTAAATAAATATTCCTGGATTTAAAGAGTATTTTTTATTTATTTCAATAAATTAAATAAATGCAGACAGAAATAGCAGATTTGTGAAAACATTTCATGCATCACACCAAATTAATAAAACATTTCTCTTTCAAAATTCGTTTAGATAGATACATATTTTTTCTAGTAGCCGTTGGGTCCCCTAGGATAGCCTCCCTTGGCTTCCTCGAACCTGATCTCCGGCTTGTATCCGTCCTGGTTAGCTGTGTAGGTGACGATGAGTTTGCGACCGTCAGGGAGCAGGACACTGTATTCTCCCAGGGCTTCATCTCCCTCGCGCTCCTCCTGGTGACCGAAGTCCAAACCAGCCTCGGCGTCTTCCACCTTGTAGCTGAATTTATAGCTGGCGGGTTCCTGAAGTAGAGCAATGATCCTGAAATTTATCTAAATTACACAGGCTATATTTACTGTGTATAAATATATTAGTTAATTTGTGTCTTATTGATCTCTAATTTCTAAAGATTATGATATGCGGACCCTAAGTTTGGTAGGTTTACTCACCTCTGCTCTTGACTAACGTCATGCAATTCTTTGAGGTAATATATGGAAGAAATTTTTTTACCGAACACCTAATATTCATACTTTCCATGCTTATATGCGATCAAATATATTACTGACAAAGTTGTTTCTCAGAGAACTTAGTGCAAGACAAAGTTTTTGACGAACCAATATTATGAAATATATTTTCTTTTGTTTGACTATATGTGAACTGGTGCAACAATAAGCAACTTGATATGAACATAGAGAAATGCACCTCTATGAACTTCACTCGTTTCAAAAATTTCGTCCGTTACCCTTACGAAATGCCTAAGTTGAAATTAAAATACATCAAGAACTGCAAATATTTAGGAGCTACACTCAGTATCAACATGTCTAATGGAGATAACGACAAAAGCGTTTAAACATCGGCAAATAGTGGTAACTGGCTTTCAAGAGTCATGCGAGGATGCCCCTCGAGTGTGAAGAAAATCGCATATTTTTGCTAATCCGTCCTATAGTAGATGGTAAGAGTAGTAAAGCAAATATATTCAAATTTAAGGACTCCTTAATGCCGCAAAAACGGCGTAAAGAAATCCCTAACTTTTAACGTATAATAATGCTGCGCAGTGTGGGTCCCTTTCGAGGAGGGCCTAATTAGAGTCCTCGAAATGGTCCAGCGTTAAGCGGTTCAATTTTTAAATGGAGAGTATCGATACGATGCGTGTCCGAGCTTTTGAGTGACATGAAACGACAAAAAATGGCGTGTAGAAGGGTGGAATGCAAGCGAAAATATTAAAAAAGTTTTGCCGCTCCAAGTTCGTCAAGGGCGTGCGCGGCATAGTTCTATGTACCCACTGGTGCTAGGGAGCGTAGTGATAGGTTAGATCGTATCAGAGAACATGTCGAAATAGTCGCTAGAAGCTAGACGCCAAGAGACGGGCCAATAATAGCTTCGAGTTAATGTTGGTGCAGGGACACCCCCTGCCAAACGGTATTGGCGGTTTGCAGGACCGCAATGTGTTTGCTTATGAATTCTGTTCTTAATAGGCGTTCATGGAACAATGCAGATTTTACACATGACTTATCGATTATAACGTGTCTTGTCCTTTAGGACTTACAATTTGTAATGTTCAATGTATTCCATGGCCCACGCGTTATACTCACGGCAAGAGGATCCTCAGTGGCTCCAATTGGCTTTCCGCTCTGGAACGAAGGTGGACCGTACTTGGCAGAGGGTGGTCCGTATTGGGGAGAAGGTCCACTAAGGGGAGCCTCTGGGCGGGCTGCGGCCACGGCCAGAGCGGCGAGGAAGATGATGGCCTAGAAATACGGAGAAGAGATCACCTAATGGTTTCACACTCGCCCACGTAAGGGCCTTCGGAAGCATAAGGGTGTAGCGGATACCTTCATGACGAATCGATTGCAGTTGCTGGTGTCCTCGGGAGAGACGAAGAGCTCGGTAGTTTCAGATGGAATGTTCGATGTAGATGGTCGGTGGATCGACTTTATATAGGGATAAAGATGGGCAGTGGTCCGTGGATGTGAGTCGATCTTGGAGGGGATTTTTGGGCAAAGGACGAATTTATCCATTCGTCAAGGGCAACGCCAACAAGATGCCTCCGGCAATTTTCAGTTGGCTAGGGGGCAGAAAAGGAATTTATTTGGATTGAATGTGTTAAGCTAATCGCAGAGAAAGAGAGAGAGAGAGAGAGAAAGAGAGAGTAAATGGGACGAGTCCGTAGGGTGTGTGTAGGTAGCGATGCTGGACCGGATCATTGGCGATGAATTTAATGAGGGCATCGATGTGGTGATGAAAGATGATAAAAGATTTGCATTTCTCAGGGCGTGTTAAATACGCAATTGCTTTTATTGTTGCGTCAACATTTAAAATGAGTGTTGTATGATAATTTATTTTTAATGAAATTATATACCGTTTTGAGTCATGTGTTTCTAAATTTCAACAAAATGTCTAGTCTCATTACGCATGTATTCAAAGCAGCATGCGGACCGTATGTATTTCGAAATAATCCGTTTGGCCCTCTCACATTTTGAGTTTGAGAGTACCGATTTAAAATGCAGCCTCCGACTTTTAATTGAATTTGCATTATGTGAACGTTGAAGTTTCTTAATTTATCTAGAACTTTCGACGCGAATCCCCACCAGCGACCACTAGTATTAGCGCCCTCGTAAAACCGCATGTGTGCTAACCTATCATTCGAGTAATATTAATGTATCGTATGTAACTGCTGCTGATATTCCGTGAAGCTCATATGTAGCGCTTTTGTTTAAGTGTGTCAGCATGAAATAAAAGATGAAGCGACTGAATTACTTACTTATCACTTACGGTTTTGGCGAGTGGGTTGGATTTTTTTTGTGACTGCGATTCTGAAATATACCAAATATAAAGACAAAATTTGTGAAAACAAATTTATTGAATGACTTCATACAAATTCCTCTACGAAAATAAAAATGTCTACCCAGGTTCCGAATCTGTGACCTGAGTAGTCGTTTTTATTTTTCGTGGAGGAATTTGCACGAAGTCTTTCACTAAATTTGTTTCTACACATTTTTTATTTAAATTTTCAATGTGGAATTCCACAAAGTAACGGCTAAAACAGTCGAATATATAAATATAACCCTTTTGGATTTAATCCAAGCTGCAAAAATTGTGTCGTATTAAAGCTATTAAATGAGTGATTGGTATAAATTTGTTAAAAAACTCAATTAAAACATAGTATACTTGCTTATCGTCGCATCATTTACTTCATATGTATTCGAGAGTGTCGCATGGCAGTCAGTGCTACAAAGCTATGTCACTTAACCTGTGTTCTGAATATGGAGAATGTTTTGAATTCTTCCTAAGGTCACGCGTCCTATTTTCCATGATTATGCCGAATATCCTAGTAGTGCTGTACATAAAAAATAATAATCATCATAAATATTATTCTGCGTTAAAAATTTCCTAACTGAACTGCAGTTAAAAGAGTGGGGTAAATACTACATCTATTAAAAATGGTGTACAATTTTTTCTTTTATATCGAACTTGAGACGAGGTTATTCCACAGTTTTAACCTGATTGAGATGTTCGCGGATGCTTCAACAGTCAGCCACTATAAAAATCTTTTAATTGCCGTGCTTTATATTTTATGGAAAGAGGCGAACTCTGTCCATCTCACCATGCCTGGCTGTAACGTATTTTTTATTTGCATTTTTAAATGCCAGAGTCTAACCATGATCCCGGGATTTGAAGGTCTGTAGGTGTTTTATTTGAATAGAACATGAGAATGCATATTAAATTCTCGCCAAAATATGTATATACTCGGAAACCGAGGCTTATTGTCATGCCTCCGATATATTATGTCTATCATGGCAACTGATAGATTTAGAATAAATCACTTTTTAATCAAACTTGGTGGTGTTAATTGTTATTCATTGACTGGTTATTATTTCGAAAATAAATTAAAATAAAAAGCTGATATATTTGTTCAGAATTGAAAAATATCCGAATGCACTGCGTTTATAACACATTTAGAATTAGTTATTTCAACGGAATTAAGGCCTATTTTCGCATTTTTTATTTGTATTAATTTTGTTAAAAATTTGTCAGTGTGTTACGGGAAGGCTTTATAAAGGAGAATTTATGATAGGTAGGCTTGGTTGGTTTCGATTTAAATCGATAAATGTCGATAAACATCGAATTTTAAAAACTTGTACATCAGACGAATATGAATTGTCGTCGATAAGTGTCAATTTTCACCACTACATTTTCTACTAAATTTATGCGTCATGATTTTTAAATTTTGTTTTCCGCTCTCAAACTTGACATATTTTTACCACCAAACATCCAGAACGGAAAAGGCAGTCTGTATTTGTCATACCAAACGGCCACAAAACATTCAGTATTTGCTTTCTAATGGCGCTTATGTCACTGTCTTAATGGCACATATTGAGATGCCGTGTGATCCAAGGGTAAGGGATAAAGTATTATGATCGGTTTATTGTGCTCTTTCTTTACCCTCGGCCAGATCCGATAATCCCTACGAACTTTGGACTCCATTTACCGAAAAGTCGGGGGACTTCTGTTTCTTCTTCTTTGCGATAATATCTGCCGACTTCCTCCAAGAGGCGAAATGAAAGGTTTCCCCGGGCTGAAATATAAGTAGCGATCGTCAGCTGGCCTTATGGCATTTCCAAAAGCATCCTTTCATAAAATGTATATAATCCTGAGAGAGCGTGTCTTCCGTGCTTAGTTTCTTTTGCATTGCTGTCCATATACGCACTCGGGGCCTTTTTCCGCATTCATCGTCGTTTGTTTCTCAACAAGGTGGGATATTTTTCATTCAGTTTCATTCTATATCCAATTATTCACAAGGGTCATATTTTAATTTACGAATTATTTGTTTGAAGCATTTTTGAAAATATATTTATTTTCAGTTTAAAATTTGGCGTTAATTATAACCCTGAAAGAATATTCCCCAGACGCGTAAATGTGCTAAAGGCGAACAAAATTTTCTTAGGTAGGTATGGGTGTTGTTTGACAAGAAGGAAAGGTATACTCCATAAATTCAATTCACAGAGATTTCAATGGCGATCTTTATGGGATTTACGTGCAAATCGGTATCGAAAGATTGGGCGGTTCTCGAATTTTTATCTCCTTAAGTACTCCCACGCACGGGCGACTTTTGTGGACGCCACGAAAGTGTCCGGCGAGTTTTTTCTCCTTATCGCTCACGGGTCAGTTTTGTGTGGCTTATCTGAATTGATTAGTTCCAACGTGGATTTTTAAGAGGCAGCTTGTGTTTATGTCATGTTGCTTAGAATCAGAAAACGAAACGCAAAAATCAGTTTTGTTGTCATCCTAATACAAGTCAGAGGACAGTTTTACTCTTTGTACGTTGTAAGTTCTTCCATTATTTTATAATGACGATTAATACATTTGACGAGTTAATGGCACTAATTGGATCCGAAGTAACTTACTGTATTCCTTCAGTTAACTATTGTACAGTGCCGGACGTTTTTCCACTTCTACAATAAAAATATCGCCATCAAATACTTTTTTAAAAGCCATAGTACTGAACGAGATCGAACGACTAGTTGCGTGAACAATCCAAGACTATAGAAACGCATTCCACAGCCTGTTAAAAGACGCACGAGTGTTTTCCGTAAGCACGTATGCATAAAATCCTCTTCGTTCTTAATAGAGCCACAATCGCTTGACCAAGAAAACGGAACGTGTTGCATCTTTCTTGTGGCCTCCACGAAATAGTGGACCTTGCCCTCCCTCACGTATAAAACAAAAATGGGTTTAATTTTAAACAGCGATTGTCAAGCCACTGAAGTCGCCCATGCACGGGTAGGCTAAGGCCGCTCTCCCACCGGGGATACGCTACCGCGACGCTACTTGGACGCTACGTCTCTAACCAGTTGCCTACCATGCTATCAAATGGAACCTCTCCCACCAAAGCTATCGGTACGCGACTACGACGCTACCTGCTGGCGACAGGTTGCGCGCGACTTCGCTTGTCAGTCGCCGCTCAACAGTCTCCGATCAGCACTCACACGTCACCTGTAATTACTGTCCAATATCTGAATGTGCGGACCCACTAAATGAACCAGTTATGTGAAACTTTCCTTTGACATGCAATAAAATGATTTAAATTTAAATTCGTTCCGTGAAAGTTCTCTAGCGACAACAAAAAAATCTTCTATTAATATTGTTAGAGATGTGAGGGTGGAGCCAATATTTCCACCTCTTCTTAAGTTTCCTGGACCAAAAGAAGAAAACGATATCCTCCTCCTCTTCGCTTGACATTTTCCACAAGATTGAGAACGGGGTTCTCCCGGTTGCGTCGCTGCAGCGTATTCCCGGTGTGAGAACCTACAGACAATTGGTCGACTAGAAGTATCGTTTCTTTCAGTCGCGTTGAAGTAGCGTCGTGGTAGCGTGTCCCCGGTGGGAGAACGGCCAAGTCATAATTATATCCTCTCGCGGACTTTTTTTGCGAGTAATGTTGTAATCTATCCGACTAATTTATTAGCCTATACCTTACAGATCAAATAAGGACTTCGTTTTTAGCGCGTTTTAAAAAAATGCGTTTATAGTTTCACTTTGGCGTCCGTCTATGCACTTGCATAAATTGAGTTGGTGATAAAACCGTAAACATTGGAGTTGAATCTTGGAGGGTAGATTTCTGTACCGCTGCCATTTGTTTGTCTTGGATTTGAGTTATGAAAAATATTTAAGTTCGTATTGGGCCCCATTACTTATTTTAATAACTCCAAAGTTGTAAAAGATAGAAAGCTCTAAATCAGCGGTTCTCAGAGAAAAATTCGTCGTGGTCGCATCTGCCATGATTGATAAATTATATTGTTATTTTACGTAAGGCACCTGAGAAATTTAAGGAGGTTAAATAAAAATAGCAAATATTAATTATAAGAAAAACTAGAGAAGCCTGCATTTCAAATTTATAATGTTACCCGCAATTTTTACTATCTCCGTATACGAAGTATAGAGAAAGTATTGTTTTCATAAAAAAAATAGAATTCGAGATTTCAACGGAAATACATGTCTTAAGGCCCCCTGAACACGTTTTGACTACTTTCTCGATTATGTCTGTGGGTTTGTGTGTCTGTGTCTCGGACCGAGATTTTGTGGGTGTTCTAACTCAAAAACTATTAATTAGATCATCCCGAAATTTTATATTTGATATTTTTGTTAAATCGAAAAGAACTGATTAGTTTTTGGTGAAAATCGATCAACCGGAAGTGGGCGTTTACTCTTGTCACATCCGTTTTTTACTTTCTCTGTATATAAAGTATTGTATTCATGTAAAAAATCGACTTCGAAATTTCAACGGAAATACGTGTTTTGTGGTCCCCTGAACACGTTTTGACCATTTTCTCGATGTTTTGTGTGTGTGTGTACGTGATAGCTAACTAAAAAACTATTTATCAGGTCAACGCCAAATTTTATATTTAACATTTTTATAAAAGTCATATGAACTGATTAGTTTTTGGTAAAAATCGGTCAAACGGAAGTGGGTGTTTATTCTTGTCACTTATCCGTTATTTTGAAATATTTGCTTTAATATTTGATAAATGTAAAAATGTATTGGAATAAAAGTTGTGGGAAATTTAATTTTCTACAACCTTTGCTTGAAACATGTTTCCATATAATGCATTGTTTAAGAGATATCTTATATTTTTAGCTGCCACCACCACGCCACCTACCGACGACTATTGTTAACAATTGACGCTTAGTTACGTCTTAGTTACGCTCCTTTTTCTTTTCTTAATTGTTGGAGCTTTGTGACTATATCCAATATCAGAAGGCTATGGTTTGAGTTTATTTCTGTTCTTTGTAGTCTAAAATTTTCTCGGTTCCTTAAAATATTTATTATTATGTAACCTATTTGGAATTTTTAGAAATATTACAAATATGGAGAAAGTCATGTGGTGGCCACACCAGATTTTTTATATATGCTTTAATATTTGATAAATATAATAAAGTACTGGAATAAAAATTGTAGAAAATTTAATTTTCAAAAACTTTTGTTTGAAACATTTTCCCGTATGATGCATTGTTGAAGAGATATTTTAAAAACAAAATGTTTTAGCTGCCACAACCACACCACCTACCGGCGACTATTGTAAACACTTTACGCTCTTTTTTATTTTCTTAATTGTTGGAGATTCGGGACTATATCCAACATCAGAAGGCTACATTTAGAGTTTATTTCTGTTCTTTGTAAAGTCTTTAAATATTTCTCGCAGTTCCTTAAAATATTTATTATCATTTAAGCTATTTAGAATTTTTAGAAATATTACAGGTATGGAGAAAGTCATGTGGTGGCCACATCAGATTTTTTAATATTTATTATAGTGAATTCTGAAACATTTATTGAATAATTTTACAATTTTTTTACAATACCTCTTTAAAGACAACATTTTGAAATTCCTCTTTATTCGTAAAATTTTTAAGATAATTTAAAGCCCTTACTCTTGAATAGGGTACATAGGCTTTTTCATGAGTAAAAACGTCATCAGTCAAATTAACTCCGACCCTATCAAAAGTTTGTCCCTGACTTTTGTTAATTGTCTTGGCAAAAGATAATCTAATTGGAAATTGTCTCCTTTTAAAAATAAATGGAATCTCATCTTCTTGAGATGTCAAATAAATTCTTGTTCTAAAAACTTCTCTGCAATGGTGTGTTCCAGCTATCGTGTTTGTTACCAAAATATTAGTCATCATGTTAATGATGATAAGTTCCATATTTTGTTACGTTTAAGTAAGATTCTACAATGTTAGTTCGACTACCATGTTTAACTACTGGCAAACTCATATATTACACTTATAAACAAAATAGTATACCTACCGATATTATTTAGATGAAACTTCAATTAAATTTTAACACTTGTATTAGTTTAATATCATTGAGGGGCTTCTTTTAATGTTTTATGAACTAAGAGCTAAAAAGATATAATAAAATTAATATATATTAGGTCTGTGTAAATATTATGCTTACTCATATATTATACTTATAAACAAAATATTCTACTTACCGATATTATTTAGATGAAACCTCAATTAAATTTTAACACTAATACCAATGTATTAGTTTCGTATGTGTATCTTACTTATTGTATTGTTTATGTTTAGCTTTAGGTAAACAAATAAGGTAACCAAGGTATACAGTTATAGGCAACGATCTCAATGATCTCTTATTGGCTGGCCATCGACCAATAGAAGTGGTCCGAGCTGCGTAGACAAGATCACACCGGTTATAATATAGATGTGACAACAATCTATTCATCGCAGTCTGCATATTAATTATTGCTATGTTTATAATATAATTTTGCTGGCGGATGCATTAAAAGTTTCTGGTGGCCGGAGTTGAGAACTACTGCTGTAAATTGAGCGTACATTTTCTCATTTATGTCACTTGAAATTTTTAAGAATAAATGATATAAATGTAAAAATGTAAATTTTTCAAGAATGAGGAAAATCCAACAAAAATGTCAGAATTTACTTTGAACTTAGAAAATTTCTTACGCAGTTTTATTAATTATTGACGGAAACAAACTTCGCAGCAACTTAAATAAAGACGATCAACGATAAATATATCAATACGTTTAATTTCCTATAGAATACTCACAGAGCATAGTAAATGAAAGGAAATGATTTACCTACGATGAAGAAACGAACGTAAATACGTTAAGTTTTCTTTTGTGCGTTCAAAAAACTTTGCACATGAAATATTTACGACGAAGGAATGAATTTTAATGCGAATATTACGTTACAATTACTCAAAAGAGGCTTATTTTCAATAACATTTGATTGTTTTACATATATATCCGAAGGTATAAAAGTTGGAAAACTGAAACTTGAGTGCACATTTCTGCATTGATACCACTTATTCTTGAAAAGTTTGAGTTTTGAGAACTTTACAGAGACGGAAACATTCAAAATTTTAGAGCAAAATACATTAGGTTCTAAATTTAAATGTATCAATTATCCGAAAAAGCTGTTTTATGTAAAATACTTGTTTATGTAGAATGATGATGATGAGCAATACAACTTAACTATTTAGCCTCTCTCATTTAAACGCTAACCTCACGTCCTCGTGGTACACCTTAAAAAACAAACGGAGCAATTTTCCATATATTGTGGTGCCCTGCTCTTTAGGCTCGTTCTGTACAGGAACATTTCGATTTGCCATTCTATAACCGCGCTACAAACGAGATCTCTTTTTGAAATCGGTTCAGCCAATACCTTCGAAATTCATAGTTACAGAAAAATTCTAATCTCTATATTGTGGTAACTCTATTCAGTCGACCCGGTTAAATATACTATTTTGGTAATTTATTTAAATGAAGATTATGTATACTATATTTGGTTAAAATCCATTTGGTCAGTTCTCTAGAAATAAGATTTAAATAAATATTATTTTATTTTTATTATGGCAGCCCTGCTCTTTTGCTCCGCTTTAAATATCTTGATTTCATTATGATATGTTGTAAAAATCTTATATACAAAATTTAATTGGAATCCGTTCAGCCAATTCCTCCCAAATCCTTAATTACTGAAAGAGGTTAATTTTTAATTGTGGCACCCTTGTTTGGCTGATTCGGTTTTAATATGCTAATATGGTTTTGTATATATGTATATATTATTAAATTAGGTTAAAATTGATGTGGACAGTTCAGCACAAATACATGTAAAAAGATTTTTTTTAAATTCCTTGTATTGTGGCAGCCCTGCTTTCTATATGTATACAAAAAATCTTGCTTTTGTTATTTTATGTTTCACGTCTCCTTCATATAAAGTTTCGTTGAAATCGGTTCAGCCAATCCCTTCCAAATTAATAATTACCGAAAGGTTTAACTTTGCTATTGTGGCACCCCTGCTCAGTCGATTGGGTCCAAATATGCCATTTTGGTCATTAACTTATGTGAATATTCCATGTACCAAATTTGGTTGAAATTGGTTTAGCCAATTCTTCCCTAATATATGTGGACGGACGGACATCACGAAGATAATAGTGCTTTTCAGGATTGACGAAAAGCTCTAAGAACGCGCTAATTTTATCTATGTTTATGGATAACGCTCTACTTGTTGTTTGGCGACAAAATCGTTATAGGTACCATTGTAAACAAACTATGTAAGGTTATGCTTGGAATTTTCTCTAATTCTAAACTTCGAAACTATAATATAAGTTGTAATTATGTGGTCTTGTGGGCTTTCTTCTGGTAAATGTTGTCCTCTATCCGAACAAGATTGGAAAGGTCGTATTACACAGTTTCCAAATGCGTTCTTTGAGATTTCACAATGTTCTCAAGATTTTTCGCTCAGATGAGAATTTAACGAGAAGCAAGCGAGGTACGTTGTAAAATACATGCAGGTCTTCATGTAAAGTAATCGTAATTATTATACGATTTTAACCAAAATTGGAATTTTTGCAAAACTCCTTAATACCACATTTCATCACAATACGTCAAGCGTTTCCCGAGTTGAAACTAAGGAACATTGTCAACTACTTGTAGGTCTTCGTGTAAAGTGGTCGTCATTGTTGTTCGATTTTAACCAAAATTGGAATCGGTCGACTAATTTTAGTAAAATTTCCCAATACGATATTTTATTAAAATACGTCAAGCGAGTTGAAACAGGAACATTGTAAACTACATGTAGTACTTCGTGTAGAGTGGTCGTCATTGTTGTTCGATTTTAACCAAAATTGGAATCGGTCGACTAATTTTAGTAAAATTTCCCAATACGATATTTTATTAAAATACGTCAAGCGAGTTGAAACAGGAACATTGTAAACTACATGTAGTTCTTCGTGTAGAGTGGTCGTCATTTTTGTCCGATTTTAACCAAAATTGGAATCGGTCGACTAATTTTAGTAAAATTTCCCAATACGATATTTTATTAAAATACGTCAAGCGAGTTGAAACAGGAACATTGTAAACTACATGTAGTTCTTCGTGTAGAGTGGTCGTCATTGTTGTTCGATTTTAACCAAAATTGGAATCGGTCGACTAATTTTAGTAAAATTTCCCAATACGATATTTTATTAAAATACGTCAAGCGAGTTGAAACAGGAACATTGTAAACTACATGTAGTTCTTCGTGTAGAGTGGTCGTCATTTTTGTTCGATTTTAACCAAAATTGGAATCGGTCGACTAATTTTAGTAAAATTTCCCAATACGATATTTTATTAAAATACGTCAAGCGAGTTGAAACAGGAACATTGTAAACTACATGTAGTTCTTCGTGTAGAGTGGTCGTCATTGTTGTTCGATTTTAACCAAAATTGGAATCGGTCGACTAATTTTAGTAAAATTTCCCAATACGATATTTTATTAAAATACGACAAGCGAGTTGAAACAGGAACATTGTAAACTACATGTAGTTCTTCGTGTAGAGTGGTCGTCATTTTTGTCCGATTTTAACCAAAATTGGAATCGGTCGACTAATTTTAGTAAAATTTCCCAATACGATATTTTATTAAAATACGTCAAGCGAGTTGAAACAGGAACATTGTAAACTACATGTAGTTCTTCGTGTAGAGTGGTCGTCATTGTTGTTCGATTTTAACCAAAATTGGAATCGGTCGACTAATTTTAGTAAAATTTCCCAATACGATATTTTATTAAAATACGTCAAGCTAGTTGAAACAGGAACATTGTAAACTACATGTAGTTCTTCGTGTAGAGTGGTCGTCATTTTTGTCCGATTTTAACCAAAATTGGAATCGGTCGACTAATTTTAGTAAAATTTCCCAATACGATATTTTATTAAAATACGTCAAGCGAGTTGAAACAGGAACATTGTAAACTACATGTAGTTCTTCGTGTAGAGTGGTCGTCATTTTTGTCCGATTTTAACCAAAATTGGAATCGGTCGACTAATTTTAGTAAAATTTCCCAATACGATATTTTATTAAAATACGTCAAGCTAGTTGAAACAGGAACATTGTAAACTACATGTAGTTCTTCGTGTAGAGTGGTCGTCATTTTTGTCCGATTTTAACCAAAATTGGAATCGGTCGACTAATTTTAGTAAAATTTCCCAATACGATATTTTATTAAAATACGTCAAGCGAGTTGAAACAGGAACATTGTAAACTACATGTAGTTCTTCGTGTAGAGTGGTCGTCATTTTTGTCCGATTTTAACCAAAATTGGAATCGGTCGACTAATTTTAGTAAAATTTCCCAATACGATATTTTATTAAAATACGTCAAGCGAGTTGAAACAGGAACATTGTAAACTACATGTAGTTCTTCGTGTAGAGTGGTCGTCATTGTTGTTCGATTTTAACCAAAATTGGAATCGGTCGACTAATTTTAGTAAAATTTCCCAATACGATATTTTATTAAAATACGTCAAGCGAGTTGAAACAGGAACATTGTAAACTACATGTAGTTCTTCGTGTAGAGTGGTCGTCATTGTTGTTCGATTTTAACCAAAATTGGAATCGGTCGACTAATTTTAGTAAAATTTCCCAATACGATATTTTATTAAAATACGTCAAGCGAGTTGAAACAGGAACATTGTAAACTACATGTAGTTCTTCGTGTAGAGTGGTCGTCATTTTTGTCCGATTTTAACCAAAATTGGAATCGGTCGACTAATTTTAGTAAAATTTCCCAATACGATATTTTATTAAAATACGTCAAGCGAGTTGAAACAGGAACATTGTAAACTACATGTAGTTCTTCGTGTAGAGTGGTCGTCATTGTTGTTCGATTTTAACCAAAATTGGAATCGGTCGACTAATTTTAGTAAAATTTCCCAATACGATATTTTATTAAAATACGACAAGCGAGTTGAAACAGGAACATTGTAAACTACATGTAGTTCTTCGTGTAGAGTGGTCGTCATTTTTGTCCGATTTTAACCAAAATTGGAATCGGTCGACTAATTTTAGTAAAATTTCCCAATACGATATTTTATTAAAATACGTCAAGCGAGTTGAAACAGGAACATTGTAAACTACATGTAGTTCTTCGTGTAGAGTGGTCGTCATTGTTGTTCGATTTTATCCAAAATTGGAATCGGTCGACTAATTTTAGTAAAATTTCCCAATACGATATTTTATTAAAATACGTCAAGCGAGTTGAAACAGGAACATTGTAAACTACATGTAGTTCTTCGTGTAGAGTGGTCGTCATTGTTGTTCGATTTTAACCAAAATTGGAATCGGTCGACTAATTTTAGTAAAATTTCCCAATACGATATTTTATTAAAATACGTCAAGCGAGTTGAAACAGGAACATTGTAAACTACATGTAGTTCTTCGTGTAGAGTGGTCGTCATTGTTGTTCGATTTTAACCAAAATTGGAATCGGTCGACTAATTTTAGTAAAATTTCCCAATACGATATTTTATTAAAATACGTCAAGCGAGTTGAAACAGGAACATTGTAAACTACATGTAGTTCTTCGTGTAGAGTGGTCGTCATTTTTGTCCGATTTTAACCAAAATTGGAATCGGTCGACTAATTTTAGTAAAATTTCCCAATACGATATTTTATTAAAATACGTCAAGCGAGTTGAAACAGGAACATTGTAAACTACATGTAGTTCTTCGTGTAGAGTGGTCGTCATTTTTGTCCGATTTTAACCAAAATTGGAATCGGTCGACTAATTTTAGTAAAATTTCCCAATACGATATTTTATTAAAATACGTCAAGCTAGTTGAAACAGGAACATTGTAAACTACATGTAGTTCTTCGTGTAGAGTGGTCGTCATTTTTGTCCGATTTTAACCAAAATTGGAATCGGTCGACTAATTTTAGTAAAATTTCCCAATACGATATTTTATTAAAATACGTCAAGCGAGTTGAAACAGGAACATTGTAAACTACATGTAGTTCTTCGTGTAGAGTGGTCGTCATTTTTGTCCGATTTTAACCAAAATTGGAATCGGTCGACTAATTTTAGTAAAATTTCCCAATACGATATTTTATTAAAATACGTCAAGCGAGTTGAAACAGGAACATTGTAAACTACATGTAGTTCTTCGTGTAGAGTGGTCGTCATTGTTGTTCGATTTTAACCAAAATTGGAATCGGTCGACTAATTTTAGTAAAATTTCCCAATACGATATTTTATTAAAATACGTCAAGCGAGTTGAAACAGGAACATTGTAAACTACATGTAGTTCTTCGTGTAGAGTGGTCGTCATTGTTGTTCGATTTTAACCAAAATTGGAATCGGTCGACTAATTTTAGTAAAATTTCCCAATACGATATTTTATTAAAATACGTCAAGCGAGTTGAAACAGGAACATTGTAAACTACATGTAGTTCTTCGTGTAGAGTGGTCGTCATTTTTGTCCGATTTTAACCAAAATTGGAATCGGTCGACTAATTTTAGTAAAATTTCCCAATACGATATTTTATTAAAATACGTCAAGCGAGTTGAAACAGGAACATTGTAAACTACATGTAGTTCTTCGTGTAGAGTGGTCGTCATTGTTGTTCGATTTTAACCAAAATTGGAATCGGTCGACTAATTTTAGTAAAATTTCCCAATACGATATTTTATTAAAATACGTCAAGCGAGTTGAAACAGGAACATTGTAAACTACATGTAGTTCTTCGTGTAGAGTGGTCGTCATTTTTGTCCGATTTTAACCAAAATTGGAATCGGTCGACTAATTTTAGTAAAATTTCCCAATACGATATTTTATTAAAATACGTCAAGCGAGTTGAAACAGGAACATTGTAAACTACATGTAGTTCTTCGTGTAGAGTGGTCGTCATTGTTGTTCGATTTTAACCAAAATTGGAATCGGTCGACTAATTTTAGTAAAATTTCCCAATACGATATTTTATTAAAATACGTCAAGCGAGTTGAAACAGGAACATTGTAAACTACATGTAGTTCTTCGTGTAGAGTGGTCGTCATTGTTGTTCGATTTTAACCAAAATTGGAATCGGTCGACTAATTTTAGTAAAATTTCCCAATACGATATTTTATTAAAATACGTCAAGCGAGTTGAAACAGGAACATTGTAAACTACATGTAGTTCTTCGTGTAGAGTGGTCGTCATTGTTGTTCGATTTTAACCAAAATTGGAATCGGTCGACTAATTTTAGTAAAATTTCCCAATACGATATTTTATTAAAATACGTCAAGCGAGTTGAAACAGGAACATTGTAAACTACATGTAGTTCTTCGTGTAGAGTGGTCGTCATTTTTGTCCGATTTTAACCAAAATTGGAATCGGTCGACTAATTTTAGTAAAATTTCCCAATACGATATTTTATTAAAATACGTCAAGCGAGTTGAAACAGGAACATTGTAAACTACATGTAGTTCTTCGTGTAGAGTGGTCGTCATTTTTGTCCGATTTTAACCAAAATTGGAATCGGTCGACTAATTTTAGTAAAATTTCCCAATACGATATTTTATTAAAATACGTCAAGCTAGTTGAAACAGGAACATTGTAAACTACATGTAGTTCTTCGTGTAGAGTGGTCGTCATTGTTGTTCGATTTTAACCAAAATTGGAATCGGTCGACTAATTTTAGTAAAATTTCCCAATACGATATTTTATTAAAATACGTCAAGCGAGTTGAAACAGGAACATTGTAAACTACATGTAGTTCTTCGTGTAGAGTGGTCGTCATTTTTGTCCGATTTTAACCAAAATTGGAATCGGTCGACTAATTTTAGTAAAATTTCCCAATACGATATTTTATTAAAATACGTCAAGCTAGTTGAAACAGGAACATTGTAAACTACATGTAGTTCTTCGTGTAGAGTGGTCGTCATTGTTGTTCGATTTTAACCAAAATTGGAATCGGTCGACTAATTTTAGTAAAATTTCCCAATACGATATTTTATTAAAATACGTCAAGCGAGTTGAAACAGGAACATTGTAAACTACATGTAGTTCTTCGTGTAGAGTGGTCGTCATTTTTGTCCGATTTTAACCAAAATTGGAATCGGTCGACTAATTTTAGTAAAATTTCCCAATACGATATTTTATTAAAATACGTCAAGCGAGTTGAAACAGGAACATTGTAAACTACATGTAGTTCTTCGTGTAGAGTGGTCGTCATTTTTGTCCGATTTTAACCAAAATTGGAATCGGTCGACTAATTTTAGTAAAATTTCCCAATACGATATTTTATTAAAATACGTCAAGCGAGTTGAAACAGGAACATTGTAAACTACATGTAGTTCTTCGTGTAGAGTGGTCGTCATTGTTGTTCGATTTTAACCAAAATTGGAATCGGTCGACTAATTTTAGTAAAATTTCCCAATACGATATTTTATTAAAATACGTCAAGCGAGTTGAAACAGGAACATTGTAAACTACATGTAGTTCTTCGTGTAGAGTGGTCGTCATTTTTGTCCGATTTTAACCAAAATTGGAATCGGTCGACTAATTTTAGTAAAATTTCCCAATACGATATTTTATTAAAATACGTCAAGCGAGTTGAAACAGGAACATTGTAAACTACATGTAGTTCTTCGTGTAGAGTGGTCGTCATTGTTGTTCGATTTTAACCAAAATTGGAATCGGTCGACTAATTTTAGTAAAATTTCCCAATACGATATTTTATTAAAATACGTCAAGCGAGTTGAAACAGGAACATTGTAAACTACATGTAGTTCTTCGTGTAGAGTGGTCGTCATTTTTGTCCGATTTTAACCAAAATTGGAATCGGTCGACTAATTTTAGTAAAATTTCCCAATACGATATTTTATTAAAATACGTCAAGCGAGTTGAAACAGGAACATTGTAAACTACATGTAGTACTTCGTGTAGAGTGGTCGTCATTTTTGTCCGATTTTAACCAAAATTGGAATCGGTCGACTAATTTTAGTAAAATTTCCCAATACGATATTTTATTAAAATACGTCAAGCGAGTTGAAACAGGAACATTGTAAACTACATGTAGTTCTTCGTGTAGAGTGGTCGTCATTTTTGTCCGATTTTAACCAAAATTGGAATCGGTCGACTAATTTTAGTAAAATTTCCCAATACGATATTTTATTAAAATACGTCAAGCGAGTTGAAACAGGAACATTGTAAACTACATGTAGTTCTTCGTGTAGAGTGGTCGTCATTTTTGTCCGATTTTAACCAAAATTGGAATCGGTCGACCGATTTTACCATAACTCCTCAATACCAAATTTCATCAAAATACATCAGGCGGTTCCCGAGTTTGAGCATGCGGACGGACGGAAACGACCTCCCCTATGTGCGTTCACTTCGTGCAAAGAACGCATAATAAATGTTTTAATCGATATCTTGTAAATAATATAAGAGCTGAGGAGAGAAAAGGATTTAATTGTTACTTGACGGAAGCCATTTAACGAGATACGAGTCATGGATTTATTTAAGTGCTTATGTAAAGTGGAAGTTCTAATTGACGGTGGAAGTTCAAAATCACAATGCGGCAGTAAGTGTTAACAAGATTGGAAAGGTCTTACTCCATTTTGGAGTACAAACAATTTCCAAATGCGTTCTTTGAGATTTCACTATGTTCTCAATATTTTTCGCTCAGATGAGAATTTAACGAGAAGCAAGCGAGGTACGTTGTAAAATACGTGTAGGTCTTCATGTAAAGTAGTCGTAATTATTGTCCGAAATCGGAAAACAATTACGACCACTTCACATGTAGGTTACAATGTTCGTTTAAACTCAGGAACCGCTTGACGTATTTTAATAAAATTTCGTATTGGGGAGTTTTGCTAAAATTGGTCGACTAATTCCAACTTTGGTTAAAATCGGACAACAATGATGACCAATTTACATGAAGACCTAGATGTAATTTACAATGTTCCTTTGTTTCAACTCGGGAACCGCTTGACATATTGTGATGAAATTTGGTATTGGGGAGTTTTGTTAAAATTAATTGACCGATTCCAATTTTGGTGATATCGGACAATAATTACGACTACTTCACATAAAGACCTACATGTATTTTACAACGTACCTCGCCTGCTTCTCGTATTAAATCTTTAATGCAATCAGTACATACTATGAAATACGTTTCAAACAAAAGTTATAGAAAAAAATATTGTCTTCAACTTTACTAATGACATTTGGGAAGTCACATTTCTTCCTAAAATTTTTACCGACAAAAACAACACTACTTATCAGATACGCATTGTGCGTAGGCCAGAGGGAATCAGCAGGTCGTAAAAAAATTATACAAATATACTCGAGATTTTAGTAGGAAAATGTAATACTTTTCATCCTGAACTTTTTGGAACTGACTAGCTATTCATTGCACTAATTCTTAGATACCCATTGCGCGTAGGCAAGAGGGAATCAGCAGGTCGTTAAAAAAATAAATAAATTAAAGAAATATATAGAGACTAAAACAATATTTACGCTAATGAAACCCTATAGGAGTTATTTTGTAAAAACGGATAAATGACAAGAGTAAACACCTACTTTCGGTTAACCTATTTTAGCCAAAAGAAAATTAGACCTTCACTTTTTAGCCTAGATTCCAGAATGGAAATAGGCTTATAGTTTAGTCGTTGTGTCTCTCTGTATGTCCCTCCCGATTAACTTTTGAAGCAATAGACCAATTTTCATGAAACTTAGTGAAAATCTCTGCCTACTGGGACCGATCTCCCGAGGATAGTTTTTGTTGCGAAGATCTAAGTCCCGGGTTCGATTCCAGGAACTATCCTTCCCATTTGATTTACATGGGAAATATGAAATCCATCGTGCAGGGTAATTTTCTCTTGCACATTAAAATATCTTAGAATTACAATATCGGAGCGAGTTTTGTACTGTTTTCTGAGGAAAGGAAAGAAAATTCTAATTTTAATCGTAGAATTTTGCTTATCGATTGTATTTCTTAGAATTTCGTGTAAACACTGGCGTTTTTGTAGTTTTTATCACTCATTACGAGTGTTACCATAGCAACAACTATTGTTGGACTCTGATTCGGTAAAGTCTAATACATAGACGCGTTATTATCCGTTCTTTGCACGAAGTGAACGCATATAGGGGAGGTCGTTTACGTCCGTTCGTCCGCATGTTAAAACTCGGAAACCGCTGGACGTATTATGATGAAATTTGGTATTGGGGAGTTTTTCTAAAATTTATTGAACGGTTTCAATTTTGGTCAATTTCGGACAACAATGATGATCAGTTTACATGAAGAACTACAATGTTCCTTTGTTTCAACTCGGAAACCGCTTGATGTATTTCGATAAATTTGGTATCGGGGAGTTTTGCTAAAATTGGTCGACCAATTCCAATTTTGGTTAAAATCGGACAACAATTACGACCACTTTACATGAAGACCTACATGTGGTTTACAATGTTCCGGTTCCAACTCGGGAACCGCTGGACGTATTTTGATGAAATTTGGTATTGGCGAGTTTTGCTAAAATTGATTGACCGATTCCAATTTTGGTTAAAATCGGACAATAATTACGACTTTACATGACCTACATGTAGTTTACAATGTTCCTTTGTTTCAACTTGGGAACCACTTGACATATTTTAATAAAATTTCGTATTAGGAAGTTTTACTAAAATCGGTCGACCGATTCCTATTTTGGTTGAAATCGGACAACTATGACGACCACTCTACATGAAGAACTACATGTAGTTTACATTATTCTTTTGTTTCAACTCGGGAACTGTTTGACATATTGTGATGAAATTTGATATTGGGTAGTTTTGTTAAATTAATATACCAATTCCAATTTTGGTTGAATTCGGACAATAATTACGACTATTTTACATGAAGAGTGACATGTGTTTTACAATGTACCTCGCTTGCTTCTCGTTAAATTCTCATCTGAGGGAAAAATATTGAGAACATTGTGAAATCTCAAAGAACGCATTTGGAAACTGTGTATTCCGACATGTAGTAAACCTTTCCTATCTTGTTTTTGTCGCACAAATACACGTGATCAATTTAATATTCCGTTCTAACGTATTTGCAATATTTTATAACGCTAAATTATGAAATTTGGGAATGAAACGCAACATATCCGGGGTGATTTTGATGCTATTAAAGGCAATAATAGTATTAAATAAATGATTAAGTGGAAAGTAGGCATCATAAGTTCTGTTTGGATCATCTTGTTAATAACAGTTTTAATTATAAAATTTGACGAGTAGTTTTTGAGTTAGCGAGCCCACTGTATTTCGGTGACACAGAACATCCACACACAGACCTAATCGCAAGAATAGTTAAAAATTATTCAGGAGACCTTTAAACCTGTATTTTCGTTGAAAACTCGAATTATGTTTTTTCGGTAAAACAATACTTTCTCTTTGCTGCATATGGAGAAAGGGAAAATAAACTAACATGAAATTTCAGTATATTTCTTTATTATCGCCAGAAGTTAAAAATATTGTCAGTTCATACACTAGTTATGTTACACAATTTTTAAGGAGGAATTAAACGAGAGACAAAAATGAAAGAGAAAAACCCGAAATGATCTCAATGAAAAACAAGAAAACTGTTGCCATTGATACATGATAAAAACCCGAGAAAGCGAATGAGGTGAAAGTAATCGTACCGTTTGAAGTGCGCATTTTTTATAATTTAATGGACAGAAAGGTCAGAATAGCAGAGTAATGCTCGCAAGCACACCCAACATTCACTCGGAATAAATAAATGAGTAAAAAGTTGATTAATTATACTACGATGAAATCATTGAGCATAGGAAAATCGATTTTTATAACCAAGGCATGCAAAAAAGAAAGTGCTGGTGTTAATAAGACCAGATTTAAAATGACAATCTGATCTGTATACGAAGTCTTAATAAAACACGGTGGGAATTATGAAGACCACAGCCTCTACAAACGGAGTGACCAAAACTGATTCGGAATTCATGATTGAATCAGTCTCGGGGTATTTACAAACGGGGAACTAATAAAATAATATAGGAAGTTACTTTACAGAAGAGAGGCATCAAACTAGGGTATCTATGTTAACGCAGAAAACAATTACATGATGCGGAATGGAAGGGTTTTTCTTCGTAAATTTGTGCGCCTTTGTATTCAAACGAAGGAAAATAAGAATGTGAAGTAAATAATAACTTTACATAACTTGCATTTAAGTATACTAATTATGTTTTTTATTTTTCATGTGCATCTCATTGGAAAACGGAATTTCCATATTATATTATATTTATAGGTGGCAAATAAATTAATATTAGTTATAAAAATTATGGTCATATTGAATTCAAGATTGGCAAGCAGGATGATATGGAGAGGAAAAACTATGGAGTAGGTCTACTTATTATGATGTTTCAAATCGATATCATCTGAATAAATATAGCTGAGAAAAGTACTATTAAGGTTGTTGTCAGGTCGTTGAAAATCTAAAATATGTAAAAATATTTAACTAGTTTCATGTTCTCAATATATACATCACATCTTTCTGTAACTATAAATAAACAATTCACTAAGCATTCGCCGTTTTCTTATCGTCCATAAAATATATGCATAATGCACGTCCTTCAGAATGTCACCTAGCGTTGTCTTCCTAGTAACCGTTGGGTCCTCTGGAATAACCTCCCTTGGCTTCCTCGAACTTGATTACCGGCTGGTATCCGTCCTGGTTAGCCGTGTAGGTGACAATGAGGGTGCGGCCGTCAGGGAGCAGGACCCTGTATTCTCCCAGGGCTTCATCTCCCTCGCGTTCCTCCTGGTGTCCGAAGTCCAAACCAGCTTCGGCGTCCTCCACCTTGTAGCTGAACTTGTAGCTAGCGGGTTCCTTTTGAAATTTAATGAATCAATTTGATCTAACGTCAATTATTCTTATTTTTTAAGCATATACGAGTATTTTTTATTCTATCAGCGACTTTGTGCAATTGAATTTTTTTACTGAATGCCATTGTAAAGGACTGAGGTTGGAGTGGATCCCATTATATTTTCGGTTTCCACGTGAAATTTGCAGTGTCAATGTAACTAGATTGTTTCATATGCAAATGTCTATTGGTTGGATACAAACATTGTAATTATCACCTGGATCCCTCAAAGTGGTGCACACGCTATACTCACGGCTAGAGGATCCTCGTTGGCTCCAATGGGTCTTCCGCTCTGGAAGGAAGGAGGGCCGTACTTTGCAGATGGTGGTCCGTATTGGGGGGAAGGTCCATTGGAGGCGCCTGGGGGAAGGTATCTCCTGTCGAGGGGAGCCTCGGGTCGGGCTGCGGCCACGGCCAGTGCGGCGAGGAGGATTATGGTCTGTAAATATACGAAGGAGTCACCCGGTTGAGGACAGTAGAATTGGTGGAGGAATTTGCGTAAGGGAGGTCACTGCAGACTCCGAGTACCTTCATGGCTAATCGTTGGAAGTGGGTGGTGTCCTCGGTAGAGATGAAGAGTTTGATAGCTCCAGATGGAGTGTTGGATTCAGGTGGTCAGTGGATGGAGTTTATATAGTGGGGGAGATCGGCGGATGAGTCTGTGAGGGGGTTGTGCAAATCTTCCCGGTTCATCCTTTATGTATGGTGCAAGTGAGATGCCTTTGGTGAATGTCGTTTGGTTGAATTAGGCTGGAAGTGGTGGGGGACGGGCGGTAGGCTACTGGATGTGTGAGGGAGGGAGGTAGAGAGAGATTTGTCTAAGGAATGTCTGCCTGTGTGAAGGGGAGCGGCGCGTGACTCTGAACTGGATTCCTTTGCGTACATAGGAATTAGGGCACGGACGTGCTTTAGGCGGATGATGACACCAGTGCATTTGCATTTAATTTACAAAAATATCATTTTGAACATTTTCGTTCGCGTCTTCATATTGGTATATTCCGTCTTGTTTGCCGATGTTTATACAAATGAATTTAATGTGTTAAATTTAATTTAAGACGAACTCATAGAATGACGATTTCAGCGCAATACAACCTCATCGCGCGACAAATTCCTCGCAGACCGTTTTTCAGTTTATCGAAATCCATTACCTGAATTTACTACATAGATGGGGGACTCGCGCTTGTAACGTATGGGATCCATATGAGAAGGGTCTTCTCTCCGATTTAGTGAAAATACATATTTCGGGACTTGAAACCACGAACGCCTGAAAGAACGAAATTTCATTTTCCTGACGTCGATTTTCGAATATCCGTCAAATCGGTTCACAAATTTGTTTTTAACGCGAAAATTTGATGTAGTTTTAAGTGAAAATCTTTCTTCGTCAAGGTGATTTGTGTTGTTGTCAGTTTCTTGTAATTCCGTATGATTAACTGGGATTATAAATTCACGATCTGTCCACATATTCAAGAAATTTCTAAGCTCTTTAAACAGTTTTAACAATACCTTGGTTACGATAAATAATACGACGGTAACTAAAGTAAACATATTCATTTACTCAGTGATATTTTGTTAATTAATAGATTAATAGATTAAAATTACGGAATTTTTTAAGCTCTTTGAGGAAATTTTCTGCAAAAGCTAATTTTATAATCTTTGACTGAAACAGAAAAATTAAATTATTATAAATTTAAAACTTTAATGAAATCACGTTGTTTATGCACTAAAAAGTGAAAAATTAATCTAATGTTCCCATAATTGAATGTCCTATAATAAAGTTAAATAATTTTGGGCACATAAAAGTTGTCTAGGTAATATTTAACAAATAAATATTCATTAATATTTCGTTGCCACAAATTTTATTAGCGCAAAACTATTTTTACTTTCTGAAATATTAAATTACGTAAATGCTCGATTTCTTGTTATTTTTTAGTGCATATAAAAGTTGGTTTTATTAATTTTTTACTTAAATTTTATTTTAATTTAATACTTAATGCATGCATACCTGTCATATTTCACGGGCAATTACGCGTTGCTCGTAACGGTTATAGGAGATTGGGAAAAGGGCTAAAAGAACGTTAATTTTGGTAGATGGCATTTATTATTTACAAAGTATATATATGAAAGAATATAATTGTACCTATATTTTTATATTAAAATAATCGAACCATGTGTTATAAATCGGATTAAAAATACCTTTCCATCCTTCTTCTCGCTTCTCCATTCCTCGTTATAAAAAGCGATACCTATTTTTATTTTCTCTCTCTTTCTCTACTTCTCATCTCCCATCAAAAAGAACTTCATCGCTGAAATTATTGCACCTTTTTCCATGGTATCAGAATTTTTCATTGGGGTGGCAGTGTGGTTAGAACGTTGGCCTTCCATGCAGCGGTCCCAGGTGGAGGTCGGTTTTTTCAACCTCCTCCCGTCCCCTACTTGCGTGCTTTGTGGAGACCGCGTAAGTCAAAGCTTTGTCTTCGGAAGGGTCGTTAAGCAGTTGGCCCTCTTGGTGCTCTTCGTAAAGTGCAGGCTAATGCGGACACCGGATTTCCCTCGTCCCTTGCGTGTGTTCGGTGTGGAAGGAGTAATGGCTATAATAATCCAAGAGGTTCATTAGCCCGAAATTCCATACAAATACTACTGGTTCTTTCGGCAGTATGACTGTCCAAGTCTATATTTTAAATATTAATTCTAACTTATTTAATAAAGCAATGTTAAGGATATAGACTGAGAAGGACTGTTTTCCATATGAGAAAATTTTATTTTGAGAAATTCATACTTCATAAGTATTCCCCGTTTTAAGACCATCAGTTTTTTCCTGAGGCTTTCACACAGCATACTGTCTATGTGTTTGTTTTTGCCAGCATTAAGAGCACCATGCTCTTGTCGGATGACGAGGCATTTGCCAAGGGCTTTCAGAGATTTCTTATTGCTAGACATATATCTATCCTAAACATACCTAGGGTGGGAGAGAGGAAATTTATCGCCGAAACCCATATTTCAAATAACATCACATATCTTCTGACAGTGAGAGGGACATTTAAGCCATCGAAATTGGCACATCCACTTTAGATATAAGTATCAAGATATTTTTTTATCTTAAATCAGTTTTTTTACAGCTACACGTGATTATTTCTCTTTTCTCCTGTACGCACCTATAAGCCTCTCCTTTATCCCTCCCTCCTCCCCCTGCGTGATTATTATTAGTTTTAAATCAATGATAGTGCGTGAATTTTTAGTTTTAGATGGTCATTTCAAAATTTGTACCGAAAATCCACGAATTTCTCTTTATCAATGGGAGTCGTTTAATTGGGAATTCCAGTTTTTTTCGGAATTTTCCTTCAGCTCACAAAGAAATCATATTGTGTAGCATTCCGCAACAGTAATGAATCACTATCTTATCAATGGCATTGATAATGGTTTTGCAATCAGATTTGTGCTTTTGTTCGAAGACAGTATTATTTAAGTGGCAATCAGTGGTGGCATTTACGAGTTAATTGTTAATAGAAAAAGATTTTTAGCAAATCTGAAGAGAAACCCGATGCCGGCATTAACCTACTCTTAACGAAGAACACGAAAGGGGCCAAAGCGTTAACGTCCCTTCCGAAGGACGGAACGCTGAATTTGCGCGGTCTCCTCAAACCACACAAACAGGGGGCCTAATAACCATAACACCACCGGCACTTCGTGGGAGGAACGGTCGACTACTCTTCGTAGCACTTCATCGTTTTTTATCCTATCTGTCCATTTTATCTTCAGCTTTCTCCTCCAAGTCCACATTTCAAAGCATTCCAAGTATTTGATGTCATTCTTTCTTAGCGTCCATGTTTCTGCACCATACAAAGCTATAATCCATACAGCATTTTATGAACTTCTTGCGGATATCTTCCCTTATGTTCCCCGTAAGTAAATGTTTCTTTCTTCTGAAATCCGCTTTTGCTTTTCCTATTCTGGTCCTAATCTCATCCGTACATTTTGCTTCTCTTGTTATGATGCTTCCCAGGTATTTATAGTTTGACACTTGTTCTAAAGGCTTTCCTTCAATACTTATGTTCAGATTCTCTTCTTTGCCCGATATTCGAATGACCTTGGATTTTTCTGTATTTGTTTCCATACCGTATTTTCTACCTGTTATTACTAGTCGATTTATCATTTTCTGGTGTTCCTCTTCCTTTCTTGCTAGAAGTACTTGATCATCCGCGTATTTTACTGTTCTTGTAAGCCTTCCTCCAATTTTGAAATCTCCTGTGCCTTCTAAAGCTTCTTGCATTAGCCTTTCTCCATTTATATTGAATAGGGGAATGAAATTTACTAATCTCTCACAAAGGGCAGGACAGAATACCGCCAACACCACGAAACCGGTGTGATTTTTACACACTTTTATTGAAGTTGGTCTGAGCGTCGTTCAACATGGTTAACGCGTTATATCTCCGGATCCACAAACGCTACATAACTGAAATTTTGCACATATCCACATTTGCGGTTCATTTGAACCTTTAAAATTTTGGTACGCGTCGGACCTTCCCATTCCGACTTTTATTGAAGTTGGCTTGAGCGATGTCATCGTTCAACATCTTTGATGCGTTATATCTCTAGAACCACAAACGCTAAAGAGCTGGAATTTTTAACATAATCCACTTTAGTGGTACATTTTAATCGATCAAGTTTTGGTACGCGTTTCAAAAATTTCATTCTAGAATACATATAAATAAATATGGGCTATGTAAATAAAGAATTAACTTTGAAAATTTTAATGAGCATGAAGACTCAAAAGTAGATAACAAAATAAAAAATAACAGGTTTTTCAATATCACACACTTTTATGATGCACTCAAAAGTAGAAAATAATTTTTTTTGCCTCAAAATATTTTCATTTTGTAAATTTGGTGTGAAGAATAAAAGTTGACGGCCTTTACATATAAGCAGTTTGCATACATGATTTTCTTCTTGGCCACCCACTTTTATTCTTCACACCAAATTTACAAAATGAAAATTTCGATGAAAATTTTGAGGCAACAAAATTTATTTTCTACTTTGGAGTGCATCATAAAAGTGTGCGCTATTAAAAACCTGTTATTTATTTATTTTATTCCTCGTCAAGTTTCAGAGAACGACTGCCAGAACACAAGGTTCGATTCATACGGAGGAGTGAAAGTTTATGGAGCAGTAGCTCCAAAATTAGGGAAAACCCGAGGTATCGTGAAAACATTTTACCAAGTTTCGTTAAAGAGAGTTCCGGGAATACGCAGAGAGACGTATATATAACCTTCTTTTTCTGTATTAAATTTCCCATGGAAAATCCCACCGGCATATATTATCCTAAAGACACGTGCTCTTTACTCAAGTATATACGCTAAATGCCTGGATGCATCTGCGGGCGACACTGCCCCTCCTAAAGGGCGACCGGTCGCCCACGGGCGACGTAATGGGCACCCCTGCACTAGAGCAGTGCTGTCCCCTAGCTCAGAGTTTTTCAAAGTATGAGCCGCAAAATATTGAAAATGGGCCACAGGGCCCTCGCCCACGAATCTTATAATCCTCATGATCCTCGATCGGTAAAAAGGTTATTACCCAATAAGCAGAATACCTTCATAACAAAATTTTTCATCTATTCCCGCTGTTAGGCCACTTGTCATTGTCCTATGCCTTTTTTATAACACTGACCTACTGTAATATATGATATATAGATCTCAAGACACTATATGGATCGAATAAATTCACTTTTAAAATAGAAAACAATAGTTCCCTATCACTTTTGGAAATTTTCTAACAAAAAAAAATATACGTTTAACACACAGTATATTCCGAAAACCCACAAACACGAACAGTTTCATTCCTAATGACTCGCAGCACTATCAAAACAAAAAATAATAGCATATAATTCCCTTGTTTACAGATTGCTCCGCCTGCCAAAGAGATTTCCAGAAAGAAGTATCATTCACTAAAAAAAGGCTATAAGAAATTGTTTTGTCAGTAAAGCTATAGATAATTTGGTAAAGAAACACAGACATAAATTAGACGTTCAGTGTTCAACAACCATACAAATTTACGTCGTTCCAAGATTTTAGTTTAAACATAGCACTTTCGGCCAAAAATCCTCTCTATTACTTGCTAGGAAACTCAAAAGGTCCGATTACGATTCACGAAAAAACTTTTTCATAGTTTTATTACTCAAATCAAATTTTTACACAAATTCAGCGTGGATTTGAACTTGCCTTCAAGAAAAATCAACTTTATTCATTCATCCATAGTACAGTACATATCCCGACTTTGTATCTTAATTGCAAATAATTGAAAAAAAAGTTTTATATTGCCCGCACAGTTTTCAGTGCTTTTCTTATTGGTGTTTAAAACTTTGAGGTCAAAAACACGCCTTAAATATAACTTTTCTGGAATTTCGAATTCTTTTCAGAGGTTGCACACAGCGGCCTGTCTTCATGCCAAATTTAGCTCCGTAGCACTTCTAGAAGTACTTTACGTTATATATATATATATATATATATATATATATATATATATATATATATATATATATATCTTATATCATATATCCTATATCATATATCCTATATCATATATCATATATCCTATATCATATATCCTGTATCATATATCCCGTACAAGTAATTAGTGCTTGTATTCAGCAAGCATTTCAGACCATATCGAAAGTAACACCCTATTTTGAGGGGATGTAGTGCATCAGGATGTCCATAACGTCACTAATATTTTCCGTTTTTGGATTTTGACATCGTTATTAGTTTAAGCCGTAATTTTACATCAGTTGCATTATTATACAATCCACTGATTCTCTTTAGAAGCACTAAATTAAAGTTATTATTATATACAGTTCATCAACCCCCATAATTGAAAGGAGTAACGTTTTATTTAATAACATATGTCGCGTTTTATAATTATGACATCTTTGGTTGAAATCAATGGGACAATAAGAATTCTCCTATTAAACAGCATTAATGTGATTCTATTATCATACGAATTGCCAATTCCCATTGAAAAGCATTGTCCTGGTTGCTATGGTAGCTGAAGTTTTTATTGTTGAGCACCCGCTATTTTCCGATTAAAAACATTTCTTCGTCAATTCGGCACCGATTTGAATTTAGTCTTTAAATATAAGGAACTTCATTGTTTTAGCTATAGAACTGTTTTCGTCTTGAATTTATATCTGAATTATAAATAATTTAAAAATGCAAATTTATAAAACTCTGCACAGATTTCTATGTTTTTCTTATGGAGTATCGAAATGGAACATTGGGGTCAAAAATACCCCACTAAAAATAAAAATAAAAATTGGATTTTTCGATTTTTATGGTTGGTTGTACCTAATAACCTATCACCCTACTAAATTTCAGGATCGTGGCATATCTAGAAGTACTTTAGGTTATATATATATATATGTATGTATATATATATATATATATATATATATATATATATATATATATATATATATATAGTGTTCATATCAAACCCACCAACCGCCTCCAATACCTCCACTTTGATAGCTGCCATCCCCTTCATACCAAAACCTCTATCCCCTATGCCCTTGCTCGTCGAGGATGGAGACTTTGTTCTGATAGAGCTTCCCTTCTACAATACTACTCTGTCCTCGAGGACGCTCTCCTCAAACGTGGCTACCCTCCAGTCTTGGTCCGCGAACAGATCCATAGGGCGATGACGCCTACCCACCATGGATCCCTTCAACACACACCTACTATCCCTGTATCAACCCCTCCACTCACTCTTACTACACTTTTCCTTCCTGGTATCCACGAAGCCCTCAAAACAATCCTCCATGCCGCCCACCCAATTCTTACCTCTTCCTCCCACCAGTCCCTCTTTACCAATCTTTTTGCCAATCCCCCGCTCCTCTCCTTCCGCCGGCCCCCCAATTTGGGAAATATCTTGTGGATGAAGGAACTTCCCACTTCTACCACGCCTCTTGCAATATGGTCTCACCCCTGCGGCAAACCTCGCTGCCTCACTTGCCCTATCCACCTACCCTCATCTTCTTTCTCGAGTCCCTCCACCAATATCACCTACCCCATCACCTCTGGAAGCAACTGCACCACCCGAAACGTCATTTACCTCCTTACCTGCACTCTTTGTCCCGCGTTTTATGTAGGCTTCACCAGCAATCCGTTAAATAACCGCATAAACGGTCACCGGAATAGCGTCTCTCTCAGACGCCCCCTCCCACTTGCATTACACGCCAATGCCCACAATGTCCCCTTCAATAGTTGCTACATTGTAAGGGTTATTCGCGCCTTACCCAATGACACTCCTGCCCCCCTTATCCGACACTGGGAACTTGCACACACACATCTTCTTGACTCTTTCTCTCCGCCTGGACTCAACCACCGCTAACCCTATTAGCCCCCTTACAATGTCTCCTTTTTACTTTGTAACTATTCGCACTCTACCTCATCACACTCCCTCCTTATTGGCTATCCACCCTTCCTACTCCCCGCCTCCTCCGATCATCAACCTCCCCACATCACCCTGTCATTCCCCGCTCAATGTGTCACTCTCATTTACTCTACTGCTGAAGAAGGGCATAGGCCCGATAAGCTTGCGTGTTTTTTGTTTTTGTGTTCGTGTGTTCAACGTGTCTCTTCGACGCCCCCAGCAGCCTGCCAACTTGGTCTCCGACTTGGTAAGTGTCCGCTGGGCTTCCTTCAACACCTTGTTGCCACCTTCATTTATATATATATATATATATATATATATATATATATATAGACTTAAGGAAATGAAAAGGTAGTGATGAGGGCGGCAACAAGGTGTTGAAGGAAGCCCAGCGGTCACTTACCAAGTCGGAGACCAAGTTGGCAGGCTGCTGGGGGCGTCGAAGAGACACGTTGAACACACGAACACAAAAACAAAAAACACGCAAGCTTATCGGGCCGATGCCCTTCTTCAGCAGTAGAGTAAATGAGAGTGACACACTATATATATATATATATATATATAGACTTAAGGAAATGAAAAGGTAGTGATGAGGGTGGCAACAAGGTGTTGAAGGAAGCCCAGCAAACAGTTACCAAGTTGGCAGGCTGCTGGGGGCGTCGAAGAGACAGAAAACACGCACACAAGAAAAACACATGTAAGCTTTTAGCACATCTAGAAGTGAAATAATATTTTTCTATTTGTTTAAATTTTAAATATTTTTAACGGCCGCAATAACAACTTCATTGTGGTTATCAAATGTTTATTTGTGCATATGGACTAACCTCTAAATACTGTGAAATTTTCAGCTCCCGAGCTTGCCTCGTTGTACCTAAATATTTATCTATTTGTTTAAACTTGAAGAATTTTTAACAGTCAAACAAATTAAAATATCAAAATTTCTATAATCATTATTTCAATTTTTACCAATTTTTAGCTGTAGCATTTTTGAAATTTTTAGAAATTTACTTTTTTCTGTATAATTTGTTACAAAATATTTGCAAAAACTCGAACCTTATATTCTCCAAGATAAAAATTATTAAACTTTAATGATCAAATGGGTTTAAAACAACCCCTAAAAATAACTATTTTGAAATTTTCGATTTATATAGTTGGTTATGAGCAAAATTCTATAATCCTGCAAAATTTCAGCTTCCTAAACCTATTAAATTGATCTACGCACTGGAATAACTTTTTCCCATGCTAACTTAGGGGAGATTTTCCGAGGCATCTGGAGTCGAACCCAGGACACTTTAAGCAAAAGTAGCAATAATTCCTAATAGATATTGCGGCCATCTAGCAACGCTGAATATTTCATTTTTCTAGCTTATGGGCAAGTGCCCGAAATTAATTTACAAAAATGGCGCAATGCCTTTTTTATGAAAGAAACGCAACTTTCGAAATTTCTGGAGTCGAACCCATGTCACTTAGGTGAGAAGTCTCATTTTATCTATAAGTTTCTCTACCATATCTACAAAATCTGATACTTTCAGCTCTCTAGCTCTTGTTTTTTGGGCTTATAAGAGGTCTCAAACTCGCGAGCTGCATGCGTCCTCCGTGGTACATTTCTGTGGCCCGTGAAGTAAACTACGTAGTTCACACTAGTCGGCCAAAACTCAAATATATTTCCTAAGAAATTTAAGAAGTATATTAAATCAGCACTTTTAAAATATAAGCAATTAGTTTATTGCTCATTCTGTTTTTTTAAAATTCTGAACAGTAGGGGTACTAAGTATGTTCATCCCGCTGCCTGCTTGTTTCTTGCGTGTCCTATGAACGTAACCCTCGAGGCCGAATCTAGTATTTTTTGTAATGAATGGGTTTAAGGCCGCACACTATATGGTCGGGGCGATTTCTTCCTTTTGGGAGGGGAGAATGAATGTCCAAAGAGTATGCAACGGTTTGAGGACTAAGAAATTCTGCGGCTCGCAGATTTGGTGTGGAGCCTTAATGCTGCCCGCGGGTTCTGTGGAGGGCCTTCATGCGGCCCGCAGACCGATGTGAGTTTGAGACCCTTGGCTTAGAATAATGTCTAAGTACTTCATAACGATACATTGGAAGCGATGTCAAGAAAATTATGAATTTTAGATTTACTGACTCATTTGCTAATCAGATGTAATTAATAAAACAAAAATTATTTTTTAAAACCTCACTTTAGTTGGGTAATAGTAATCTTTAATTTCAAATTAATTTTTTCGTTGTAAATTATACATTTCTTTTCACTTACAAACGCTGCGTGGATGCGCAAGGATAATAAACGTAGGTCGTAGATAATATATTTCCTTTCATTTACTCTATGCTGTATGCGTAAGAAAAACTAAACGTATTAATAGTAGATCATATTTACTTTAGCTTCTTAGAAGATTAAATTCGTTGACAATAATAAAAACTTCACAATAGTTTTTAATTTGATTTTCTGGAAAAGGGCTACTACTTCAATACAAATATGTAGGGCAAGAAATATTTTATTTGTGTAGTTCTTTACATTTAGTTTAAAGAATTTTTTGGTACGACTAATATTTGACGAGATATGACAGTCAGTTCATTTTTTTCGCCAGTAAAGTGGCACTACTTATTTGATTAACTGAACCATTTGTATGATTTTCTTTGCTTTACAGTAGTAAATATCAAACTTCATGAGAATCGTAAGAGGAGGTTGGAAGATGAAACACGCGGACGTATGGAAAGACAGGCGGACATAGATAAATTTTCAGTTAGATAGATAACAGAGAATATGAATTAACTTTCCGCTGCTTTCTGAAAGCAAAGTAATTAAAAAAGAATTATGCACCTAGATCCTATCGAGAAAAAAATCCAACTAATGCATGAATAAGCATATTTATTTTCCCAAATAAGTATCAAGAATAGAGAGAGAGGCAGGGGAGGGAAAGGGAGAGGGGAGGGAGAGGGGGAGGGAGAGAGAGAAGCTAAGAGAAGTGCTAACTCGAGAGTACATATCATGGTTTTGGAAAATTTCCATTTATTACATGTTCACAATCGCCTGGAAGATATTCGATATCTCCTAGGAAGAGATACCATCGTGGTATCGGAATGACATGAGAATTATATGCTTTAGGCATTTATTATCACCTTGAGCCTCTATAATAAATAAGAATAATTTACAATATACAAAATAAACTTTAAAGTTTCCATTTAGACTGCTGCATCCCGGTGTTATGTTAACGGTCGATCCCTCTTTGGTTCCCGATGGAGAGGGCCTCGGCCGCCTGGATCTCGTCATCCTGGTCGCAGCAATTCTTTGTCCATTAAGATAGATACATACATCCCAGTCCTCATTCGAATATTATTTCCGGCCTGTAGCCTGGACAGTGGTATAAGTAACCACCATCGTGCGGCCGTCTAGGAGCAGCACGCTTTATTCTCCCTTGGCTCCATCTGCGTCGCGCCCCTCCCTATGGCCGACGTTCACATCAGCATACGAGTAGTCATACTTGTAGCTTGCAGGTTCCTGTCGATAGAAAATAATGACAAAATTGATGCAACACATTGAGGAGATGTTTGCGACGTCATCGTTCGGATAGGATTGTTACCGAAAGGTACAGCGAGTATGCACTGGCATGCAGAGGCATACTTGCGAGATATGGCGCCTATGGCAACATTTTAGAAAACACCTTGGTTATGTGGAATATTATTTTTCCTGCATTATAATTAAGAAATGTAGCGTTTTTGTTAAATATAACTTTGAAAATTGAGAATTAAATTAATACTTATTTATGGAAAAATAAACTTTGGATATTTTTGCCGGCAAGATTAACGCCTTTTTGAGGGACGCCTATGGCATATGCCACCTTTGCCATACTCTAGTTACGCCACTGCTGGCACGGAACATTATTCATTATGAGAAGACGAGTTGTCTGGCATGTGTTAGTTTGAACAACGTTATATCGATAAGGTAATGAAACATTTGAACTTTTTACCGGTATTTAAACGCGTATGCCAACCACGGCTACGATGTCAATCGTTCATTAAGGAGTATGTGTGTCGAAATTTCGTAGTTATAATTCTACCGTAACGAAACACGATTAGAAAAAGATGCGAAATGATGTGGATGTGGAACTTTTGAAATTCATCAATCGGATGTCTCGAAAGACTCGCAAGGTTGCCACCAACGCTCAGTGTGTTCTTTAAAAATCACGCAAGGTGAGGCAAGCGTAGAACTCACTGCAGTATGAACTTCGGTGGGAGCGCCGTGTGCCGGAACAGGTGATATTCCATAGGTCTTTGGTGGATCGATCTTAATGACGTCGTAAACGGGTGGGTGATCGTAGGTGGAAGGGGGATTGGTGGTAGTTGGGGGTAGGTATTTAGGCTGGGGCGGGGTAGGGTAGATGGGAGTGTGCTTTGTGATAGAGTATGATGGTGGGTATTTAGGCTTGGGGGTGCGATAGACGGACGGGGGAGGGTAGTGGTATCCAAAATCGGGAGGGGTGGCGGTGGTGGTAGGTGGTAGTCCGTATGTACTTGAGGGTGGGCCGTAAGTCGTTGGAGGAGGAGTATGGTAGATGAGAGTGTGCTTGGTGGTAGTGTGTAATGGTGGGTATTTAGGCTTGTGGGTGTGATGGCCGGACGGGGGAAGGTAGTGGTGTCCGACATCGGGAGGGGTGATGGTGGTGGTAGGTGGTGTTCCGTATGTACTTGGGGGTGGGCCGTAAGTGGTTGGAGGAGGAGTATGGTAGATGGGAGTGTGCTTGGTGGTAGTGTGTGATGGTGGGTATTTAGGCTCGGGGCTGTGATGGCCGGACGGGGGAAGGTAGTGGTGTCCGACATCGGGAGGGGTGATGGTGGTGGTAGGTGGTGTTCCGTATGTACTTGGGGGTGGGCCGTAAGTGGTTGGAGGAGGAGTATGGTAGATGGGAGTGTGCTTGGTGGTAGTGTGTGATGGTGGGTATTTAGGCTCGGGGCTGTGATGGCCGGACGGGGGAAGGTAGTGGTGTCCGACATCGGGAGGGGTGATGGTGGTGGTAGGTGGTGTTCCGTATGTACTTGGGGGTGGGCCGTAAGTGGTTGGAGGAGGAGTATGGTAGATGGGAGTGTGCTTGGTGGTAGTGTGTGATGGTGGGTATTTAGGCTCGGGGCTGTGATGGCCGGACGGGGGAAGGTAGTGGTGTCCGACATCGGGAGGGGTGATGGTGGTGGTAGGTGGTGTTCCGTATGTACTTGGGGGTGGGCCGTAAGTGGTTGGAGGAGGAGTATGGTAGATGGGAGTGTGCTTGGTGGTAGTGTGTGATGGTGGGTATTTAGGCTTGGGGGTGTGATGGCCGGACGGGGGAAGGTAGTGGTGTCCGACATCGGGAGGGGTGTTGGTGGTGGTAGGTGGTGGTCCGTATGTACTTGGGGGTGGGTCGTAAGTGGTTGGAGGAGTATAGTAGATTGGAGTGTGCTTGGTGGTAGTGTGTGATGGTGGGTATTTAGGCTTGGGGGTGTGATGGCCGGACGGGGGAAGGTAGTGGTGTCCGACATCGGGAGGGGTGGTGGTGGTGGTAGGTGGTGGTCCGTATGTACTTGGGGGTGGGTCGTAAGTGGTTGGAGGAGTAGTATGGTAGATGGGAGTGTGCTTGGTGTTAGTGTGTGATGGTGGGTATTTAGGCTTGGGGGTGTGATGGCCAGACGGGGGAAGGTAGTGGTGTCCGACATCGGGAGAGGTAGTGGTGGTGGTAGGTGGTGTTCCGTATGTACTTGGGGGTTTGCCGTAAGTGGTTGGATGAGGGGTATGGTTGGGGGGAGTATTCGCGCTGTTTTCGCGTTTAGTGATATCGTAAAAGGACGGGTGAGGGGGATGGTATACGACGTGGTCAGGAGGCCGGTATTCGTGGTCGTCAAGAGGATGAAATTCGCCGTTGGCAGGAGGAAGCACGAGGTCCAAAGTGGCAGGCTGCTCTGGGCGTGCCGCGATCAAGCCGAATGCGGCTAGTAGCACGGCGGACTGTCAGGAAAGACGAAGTCGGTCAGTCCGCAGCGGCGGTGGGTAATTCCTAATGATATTTAGGTATAGAGGGGTAAGGTAGTACCTTCATGTTGGTCCTGTGGTGGTGTCTTCTGCGTTTGGGTGAGGAGATGGAAGATGGAATGCTCGTCCCCCTATTCGATGTCTCGGTCTTATATACTTGATCATGTGGTCGTGGGTGGGTGGGTGGGGTTGAACTTGGATGAAGCATCCTCGGTCCGTCCCTCAAAGATGGAGCATAGGCGAAAATTCCGAGGGCATTGGTATGATGTGAGAAGGGAGGCTGAGGACGCATCAGTCGTTGGGTTGGGGTGAGAGTGATGCCCCTGTTCGCAGTCTGTGTTTGTTCTTTGGGCGAAGAGAAAATGCAGTGCTGCGGGAGGAAGGCGCCAAGGTGACGGTTAAGGATTTTTACCTTTTCAAGGTGAAATGCTTGTTTCGCAATCGCAATTGCAAAACATTTAAAGGAATTTAGTATGTGGAGTTACACATGGGAAATTTACACGAGATTTTGAAGCGGAGGACGTCGGTGTTAAATTTATATTTACTCTGAGGTGTCGGTATCGTTTATCTTCCATCCCAGCGTTTCCCAACCGGTGGTTCGCGTACCCCTAGGGGTCCTCGAAATAAATCTGAGGGTTTCGCGAGAAAATTTTGTAATGCCGTCTTTTTCATTTCTTGGCTCTACAATTAGTGTTAAATAGAATTAACTCCTTAACCTTAATATTCAAAATTAGAGAGACACAATGAATGAATATTACGGTTAAGGAGTTAATTCTATTTAACATCAATTTCGCCGTAGTCTCCATATTTACTTATTTATCTACAATAACAATATTTTAGTTTCTTTTAAATGAGTTGCATGGTTTTATTTTCAATTTTTCCTTGTGCTTCATGAATTATATTTGTATTTTACAGGGTACTAACTAGAAACTGATGACAACATCAGAGATTCTGATTTTATTGTGAACGTTTACATAGTATGTGCTATATAAACTTTACAAAATTTACTCTCCATTATAAGGGGTTCGCCGCCAAAACTGCTGCAACTCAAGAGGTTCGCGAAGATAAAGGATTAATCCAAGGGGTTCGCGACGAGAAATACGTTAGCTCAAGAGGGTCGCGAAGTGAAAAATTTGGGAACCGCTGTTCCAACTGATCAGAGGCGACCTGTATATGTTCGTGAATTTCCCCTCCCTTGTCTTTGAACTGACGTCTCATAGCGTTCCATCGCTGAATTCGGTCAGATCCCGGCTTGCTCGATGCGCAAAATAAAAATTTTCGCGGCAGATTCGTTTGCGATGATTCGAATACGCAGTGCGATGAATTGAATACATGGGTCCAAGGGAGTGTTGCGATGATCTGTGTTCGCTATGATACGTATCCGCGATGATTCGAATATTTTCTGTAATTGTTATCCAGGGAGTGGTTTATAATATGCAGGGTGTGCGGATGAGCTTACATTTGCGAAAAAGTAATCTTGTCGCACGATGACACCGCACGTATATTTCTAGCACGAGGTGAATCTTTATGAAGCTGCGCGTGACAATTGGATACAGATATCATAATTTCCTTCTCCTTAATATTTAGTTCTTGCAGCCGCCTCCTTTGCCGTAAGCGCAGTAGAATTTATTGGCGTGTTTTAAGTTTCGAGTAATGCGGTTCGACGCACGATTGGTTGGTTTTGCGGTCGTGAGAGAGACGAACCTGTTATGTGTTTTTATTTTGTCGCTGACTAATGGGTTATATCATGATGTGATGAATTATTTTTAGGCGACCTTAAATTTCATTTTTTAAGGTATATCCTGTCAATATAAGTAATCAATTCGGGACGTCAACTTTGAGAAACCAGCGTGCATTAGTCTTGGTTGGACTTCTTGTTTACTCATGAATTATTACCAACACAAATTATTTGTACTTCACAATGTGTTATTTTTCATTTATTAATTATATATTATAGCCCATATTCTTTTTATAAAGTTAGGCAACTGACATTTTGAATGTGATGTTTGTTTTAATAATTTATATGTGCAATTTTAATTGCATCTCCTTTACGAAAAAGGTAACATTCCGTTATTGAAATAAAGAAAGAAGATTTTTTCTTTTGGTTGATCGTTAAAAATGCTCATAGTCCACATGCAGTTTTATGAATAATAATTATCTGCAATTATTAAAGTTGCAATCTATTAAGTTTGACGTTGCTTCAACTATAATTTCGTTATTTCATAAAAAACGCGAAGCGAATAACGCAATTCTTTCGTCTTTTTGAAGGCTTAACAGACGCTAATTCATTCGGAGGCAACAATGCGGGTTGCCTACGCAACACTCGGAAAAGTACAAAAAATCCATAAAATTTCGAAAATAAATGCATATTTCTGACAAATTCTTCTGTGTAACATCTAAACATTGCATGAAAAAGATATTTTAGCTTTAGCCGTCGAATAAAGTAAAAACGTAGAAAATTTGTCCATATTTACGTATTCTGATGAATGGAGGAAGAAAATTTTACACCTTGATAGATTGAAAATCCCGTGTAAATTTATGGAAAAAATATAATCATCTCCTGGAGTCAAACCTGGGACGCTTCTGTAAACGAAAATAGTTTTTCCGGGGTCTCCAAATTGGCAGAAACAAAATGGCGTTTACAGCATTTCTCTATGACATACTGTTCAAGAGATAAAAGGGGGGACGAATGGACGGACTGATATATAGTAATTTTTATATATAAAAGATTTTATTTCTTTATCTCACCGGCGGAAGCACAGTGTGGTAGGAGATTGCATCGCAATGAGAAATATCCAGATTGGGGTATCGTAACTGAAAAACGAAAGCATTCAGGGAGAACAAATCCCTTATTTAACGACCAATATGAATTGGGGCTAAATTTTGAAGATCTGACAACAGAAGTTTCATTCCTTTAAAGTCATATATTTTATATTACAGTTAAAATTCAGACTCGAAGTGGTAGATCCAGGTGCAGATTCATCAGTTAAAGGTCAGTGATGTTCGTCCGAATTAAGAGCGCGGAAGTTTGAAATGTAGTGCGTGTAAAGTATTCGCCGCCCCATAGCCGTTATAGTGCAAAACTCCTCCGACAAACAATTAATAAGCTGTGCTTTCAAATCAATGAACGTTGTTACAGATGACGGGCGAAAAGCCTTTGGTGGTGAAGAGCTTCGAGAACATTGGGCGTCTAGATAGTCAGTAGAATGATTTCGCATATAGATAGGACTTCGACTCAAACAAATAACTGGATATTGATGTCAGTTCGCTCAAGATAGTGTCAAGAATCAAAATGAAAAGAAGCAGTAAGCTCTGCACGACGTAGTATTTGCGATTGACATATCCAACACCGATCATACGGATGTGTGCTTTGTTACTTTCAGATTCGTCGATCATAACGGCTCAACGGACCTAATTCCTTGTGATTGAGATTACCATATGCCTGTTCGCAGAATTGAACCCCGTGGGAAATTCATAAAATGCGATACCTGCTAAATCATGAAGATCACTCAACACCGTTCTCTTGTTGGGTCGTAAAAATGAAATACTATGTAAATAGCGAATGAATGATATTGCTTTAAGAAATTTTCACCTACCTGATGTCATCGTCGTTCACAATCGCTTGCACGATTTCGTGGATATCTTCTAGGATATATAAATCAGCGAGGTAACGCAATGACATGAGAATTATATGCTTTCGGCATTTATTATTTTTGAGCCTCTATAATAAATATGAATAATTTACAATGTACAAAATAAACTTTAAAGTTTTCATTTAGACATCTGTGTCCCTGCAGTCGAACCCTCTTGGGTTTCTCATGGAGACGGCCCCGGCAGCCTGGACCTCGGCATCCGGATCTCAGTGATTTTTTGTCCTTTCAGATAGATACATCCTACTCCTCATTCGAATATGATTTCTGGCCTGTAGCCCTTCTGATCAGTGGTATTGGTGACCACCATCATGCGGTCATCTGGGAGCATCACTCTGTATTCTCTCTTGGCTCCATCTACGTTGCGCTGCTACTTACGGCCGAAGTTCAAACCAGTATACGCGTCCTCCAACAAGTAAGCGTATTTGTAGCGTGCAGATTCCTGTCGAAAGAAATTGATCCCAATGACGAAATTGTTTCAATACATTTAGAGGATATTTTTGGCGTTATTGATAGCAAATGTGTTTATCGTTAGATCAAGACATGTGGTTACCGGTGGTTCAGTTCATTTTGAGAACACGAGTTCCTATAATGTGTTTTCTAGTCCATCATTAGCCATAAGTATATGAAATTGTCTGTCCTCTACCGATATCAAACCGTTAAAAAAACACATTGCTATCCCAACTTTTCGTGCAAGAATTCTAATTTCCTACATTCTCCGCTTAAACTCTGGGATTTACTTATTGTAAATGAGAACAGAAATGCGTGAAATGATTTGGATCTCTTAATGTTTGGAATTCATCCAAAAGAGAAGTAGATAGATGAAAAAAATTATGCATGCTGACGCACGAGTAGAACTCCTTCCGGTACGTACCTGGATGGGAGCCGTGTATAACAGTGTAGGTAGCATTCCGTACGTCTTCGGTGGAACGAACTTAATGACGTCGTAAAAGGGTAGGGGGATGTAGGTGGGAGGAGGCTTGGTGGTGGTTGGTGGTTGATATTTAGGTGGGGGTGGGGTAGCGTAGATGGGAGTGTGCTTGGTGGTAGTGTATGATGGTTGGTATTTAGGTTTGGGGATGCGATAGACTGACGGGGAAGGGAAGTGGTATTCGAAATCGGGAGGGGTGATGGTGTTAGGTGGCGGTCCGTATGTACTTGGGGGTGGGCCGTAAATTGTTGGAGGAGGGGTAGGGTAAGCGGGAGTAATTATGGCGTTTCCGCGTTTAGGGGTGTCGTAAAAGGGCGGGGGAGGGGGATGGTATACGCCGTGTTCAGGAGGTCGGTATTCGTGGTCGTCATGAGCCTGGAATCCGCCGTTGGAAGGAGGGGGTACGAGGACCACTGGGGAAGGCGGTTCTGGGAGTGCTTCGATCACGCCGAATACGGCTAGTAGCACGGCGACCTGTCAGGAGAGACGAAAGCGGTCAGCCCGTGGCGGCAGTGGGTAATTCGTAAGGATATAGGGGGTTGAGAGCGGTAAGGTAGTACCTTCATGTTGGTCCGGTGGTCGTGTCTTCTGAGTTCGGGTTGGGAGAAGGAAGATGGAATGCTCGTCCCCCTATTCGATGGCTCGGTCTTATATACTTGGTTATGTGCTCGAAGGTAGGTGGGGCTGACCTTCTTGAGGGATCCTCGGTCCGTCCCTCATAGGTGGAGCAAAGGCGAAAATTCCGAGGGCAGTGGATTGGTGGGGGAAGGGAGGCTGAGGACGCGTCTTTCGTCGGGTTGGTGTGAGAGTGATGCCCCTTGTTCTTTGTGCGAGGAGAAAATGCAGTGCAGCGGGAGGAAGGCGCCAATGTGACGGTTAAGGATTTTTACCTTTTCAAGGTGAAATGCTGGTTTCGCAATCGAAATTTAAGAAATTTAAAGGAGTTTAGTATGTGGAGTTACACGTGAGGAATTTACACGAAAATTTGAAGCGGAGGACGTCGGTGTTAACTTTCTATTTACTCTGATAATATGCCGAGAAGAAGGTTTTCAGTTGTGTATTGTGGCTAAAGTTTTGGAACCCGGAATTCTCGTTTCCGGGAATTTACTCAATATTTCTTATTTTTGATTCCCGAGAATTGTTCGTTTGAATCTTGTGGTGATTGAAGTTTTTCCAGAATAGCCTTCATAGCTGGCCTTTTTAATGGCATTCCTCCGAATTTTAGTCCCAAATGTTTACCTGTCAAGATTAATTTTGATTTCTTTGATTTTATACTTGTTGTGCCATTAAAATTTCTAATGGATACTAAATAGGTTTTCAGTAAATGCTATTTAGTAACTGAGTTATTAGTAGTTTGAGATTAAGGATCAGGTTGCCTTTGTTGCTATTAATTCAATTTTAATGGTATGCTAATACAATCCCAAAGTGGCTTCTTCTCGCGCCTGTGAATGTCATTAGTAAACTAAAAGTCCAAAAGGTAATGGTTGCATATTGCATGAATCTGTAACTAGGCGCTGAAGTGAACTACCTTCCCCTTCTGTTCTTCTTCCTTTCCCCCTCCCTCTGCCCCTAATCGACCAAATAGCCTCTCTGACCATGTGAATTATGTATAAATTGGTTTAAAACCTCAATTTTAACTTTGAAGGAATTGCAATAGAGGATGCATTAGTAGTTGCTCTCTTTTTATCCCCACGTCGTCAACATCGAGGAAAGATCGGTTGGCAAGTCAGAGTGCGTCTGAATATTCATTTTCATTTATATTGAATCGGTTTCTCTGCTTAGTTAGCAAGTTGAGTGTTGCACTGAAACCTCATTCTTCCATGTAACAAGTAACTTGACCTCATACCTAACGTGAGGGTACATGAATCGTCGCTTCATCCGAAATTCTTCGTAACCAGTTTGGTTTAGCATTGCCCTCGCCTCAAAGTAATTTAGAAGATCTGTTAATTTCTCCTGAAAATTTTGAATAATGCTTTCCATGTCGGCCACGAATGGATTAATGATCGTTATGCATTACCAATATACCTTTCTTAAGTTAAAAATAATTAGAACAATGAATTTGTAATTATGTAAAAGATTTTCTCAACTCAATTTATGCAATGATGAAAATTGGCAAAATTTTCAACAGCCAAGGATATTTTTAAGCGAAGCCAACTTGTTGATGAAAGTGATGATTGTACCTTTCGCCTTGATGATTACCTGAACCTTCACGTTAACTTAATTCATTTTATTGAAAAAAGTTTTAGATACGTCAAATTATGTTGAAATATTTCGACTTAAAATGTTATTTTATTATCAATCGATTAAGGAATCAATTACCTTGTCATGGAGTTCGTAAAACCGCCTCATGCAATTGACTTTCGAAAGCCATTTATCTCCTGTGTGCAGAAGACGACGCGCCAATTCTTCGTTTTAATGGCATAGCTTACGAAAAAACGCTCATTCAAAGGATGAAACTTGATTTTGTGAATAGCAGTGTTTAAAGTTTTCAATTACTTATGCAGCCGTTCACTAAAATCTTTAACTACGAAATGTTGACGATGGATAACATAATGAATAGGTGATATACCGGTCTCTGTATTTTTCAAATTGAGATATTAAGCCACGCTGGCGAGCAATCGTAGTTGGTGCGGCGTCAGTTGCACACGCAATTATGTTTGCGAGAAGAATATTTTTAATTGAAAAGTATCGCTCTAAATGTTGAAATATTGAAAAACCGATAGTATATGTTGTTATTGATTTAGCAAACAAATTCTTCTTTTTCATACCCTACACAAGTAACTACGTAGTAAGGATTTATTATCTTTCAAAGTAGACTAATCAAACTCTCTGCAAATTCGTTCCTCTGTAGATCTTTACGCAATTGCTTTCAATATCACGCCCCCTTTCCTCAAATCTTCTTGATGCGGATTTGTTGCTCAATAATAATGTTTAGACAATATCAGTTTCCATAGGCCCTATATCTTTAACTGGTCTATTCTTCAATCTAAATACCCTACTTCATGGAAATCAGCTCTTGTCCGTCCTATCCCCAAGAAAAACAATTCTCACGAAAACGCTGATTTCAGACCAATTAGTCTCTTGCCTGTTCTCTCAAAGGCGTTTGAAAGACTTGCACATGAGCAAATAACTCATTTCCTTTCAAAAAATAATCTCATTGACCCGTTCCAATCTGGTTTTCGTAAATCGCATAGCACAGCTACCGCACTATTGAAAGTAACGGACGACGTCCGCAAAGCAATGGATCAGAGAAAAATCACCATTCTAACACTATTGGATTTCAGTAAAGCCTTCGACTCCATCGACAAAGACATCCTACTATGCAAACTTGAACTTTTGCACTTCTCACTCGCTTCTCGAAACTGGTTTCGCTCATATCTAAATGGCCGCTCTCAAAAGGTTATTACTCATGATTTATCATCTCGTCCCTTAAATGTAAATAGAGGCGTTCCGCAAGGTTCTATTCTTGGCCCCCTGCTATTCTCTCTGTACATTAATGATATCTCAAATGCCCTCACTCACTGTAATTATCACCTATATGCTGACGATCTCCAAATCTACTATCACTCTCGCGTACCTGAATTTCCCGATGCTGTCGCTAAAATCAACTCTGATCTAGCTTCTCTCTCTCTTTGGAGCTCAAATAACTTTCTGAAGATCAACCCCGCAAAAAGTCAATCTATTATTATCGGTTACCCCAAACTATTGGCTTCCATAGATCATAGCGAATCTCCTCTTCTATCGCTTGAGGGGTCCACATTGCATTTTAAAAAATCAGTAGTCAACCTCGGTGTCATAGTAGATGAAACTCTATCTTGGGCTCCTAATACCAATAAAATCTGTAGTACCATCAACTCCTCCTTGCACTCTCTCATAAAACTCAAAAACTTATTACCTAATTCCTTACGTAAACTCTTAGTGACCACACTCCTATTTCCTCACTTTGACTATTGTGATGTTGTTTATAATGATCTCTCCTGTGAATTGGCATTAAAACTTCAACGCACACAAAACTCCTGCATGAGATTCATCGGCGACCTTAAAAAGAGCGACCACATTAGCGAACATTACAATAATCTTTCATGGCTCAAACTTGACGCTCGAAGGAACTTACATACCCTGATGCAAATGTACAAAATCCTTACTTATAACAAACCTGACTACCTCTCTTCCCTCTTCAATGAAATCAACACAGTACACAAGCGGGATACTAGAGGCAAGAATAACCTCCTTATTCCTCATCACAGGACGAATATCTACAATAAATCCTTTCAAGTCTCCGGTTGCCGACTCTGGAATAACTTAGATGAGAATTTTAAAACATCTCCCTCTTTAAACTCATTCAAACGCACCTGTGTCACTCACTTTCTTAAACAACAAAGTAATCCTTAATCATCTCTTTACACTCCCCATAAATTATCCTTACTCATGTTTTTTTTTGTATTGTCTTATATTATTTTCTATTTCTTAATATAATTTTGTATTGTTTTTATATATTTTGTGTATTGTTTATATGTATACATATGTATGTGTGTGTGTGTGTGTGTGTGTGTGTATGTATGTGTATATATGTATATGTATGTGTGTATGTATATTTATATGTATGTGTGTATATATATATATATATATATATATATATGTATATATGTATGTGTATATATATATTCTTTCTTCTATTGTTTGTATTTTTTTTGTGTTGTTTTTATTTTTTTTGCTATTGTTTTATATTATTTTATATTGCATTATATTATTTATGTATTTTATATCTTTTTCTGCTTTCTTATAATATGCATGCCCCAACAACATTCTTTATATTCATTCATTGTATATATTTCATGTATATTTCATCTCATTCTGCATACTTGTATATTTCTTGTTTACATTACGCTATTACCTTTACGTGTACTTTTTTATGACGGTATATAATTACGCTGTATATACGAACTCTCCCACTGTACATACTCCTTCCTATTTAATGTTGTAGTTTTGTATTACCATATGTACACTATCTAGGGTTTTCGCAGGTTTTTCACACCCCCCTTCTTAGTGGGTGTTTTCCTGCGTGGGTTTTGCTAGGGAGGACATTTCTGTTTTTACCTAGATTTTCCCCACAAACACAAATCTGTATTCAATTTTATCTTTTTAATTAGTATGATTTAGGTACATAATGTTTATATAATGTATTTTGTTATACCTTATTTTATTCATTTTCTTGTGTTTATTATATTGACGAAGGGTTAAATGTAAGAATGGACCTTCTGGTCTAAATTTCGCCCGAATAAAGACGATTATCTATCTATCTATCTATCTATATAGTGCAAATACCTTCCTTACGAGATAGTAATGTCCAATATTATGCAACATACCACATTTTGCAATAGGAATTGAAATGTTTGTTTGATTACCGTTGTGGCACATATGAACACATTGAACTTAATTGGTAATGTGCGGTTACTTACAAAAATACGATTAAGTTCGTGGAGTATTAAGGTCTCTCTCCCTTTCAACATCACTTTTCTCCCGTTGAATTCATAAAAATGAAGTGCTATGTAACTCGCGAATAATTATCATGATTTTAGAAAATGTCCGCCTATTAGATGTGAGCATTAGGGTGGGTCGATTTCGATATCGGCAGGGTGCGGAAAATATGCCTATGGTACCCTATAATGACCGTACAAAATTGCATTGCGATCAAACAATATCTTCCGGTGCCCCAGCGACCTTGAAGTTTCGTCCCAACGGCAGAGTACCCATTTTCCGATGGACTTCACTCCTCCGGTTTCATTTCGCTTTGAACTTAATATTCTGATAATAATATTTACATGCCAGCGTGAGTCAGTAACTTTGTTACTTTATAGCAATATCGAGATAATTGATGATTTTTTCGGATTTCGTAAGAACACGTGTAAGCTTGTACGACTAGTAGCATTCTTGAATTCCCACCAAATTGTATCAAAATTAATCAAAGTAAACATATCTGGGTAATACTTTGTTACAAGTTTCTCCTCCACTTCTTCATATGTTCAACGGCATAACTAATTTCCTACAGAGTCAAACAGACTGTATAGCTTTAAATGGGGATCTCGTGTGTATGACAAGCGGTTTTGTGAAGAACGTATTTTTAATTACAGGTGCGTCTGTGTTACATCGGAAGAGGATTATACTTATCATCTCCAAGCACCAAACGCTCCTGCATCATCATGTCTGGGTGCTGGAAGATTCCAACGCGTGACAAGGTAAAATGCCCCGTTTTTGGCACTCACTGAGCATAGTTCACAATCTCCTGGAAAATTTCGTCCAAATCCGCTAGGGTAGAGAAATCAGCGAGGTATCGGAATTACGAGAATTATATGCTTTAGGCATTTATTATTTTCTTGAGCCTTTCTAATAAATAAGAATAATTTGCAATATACGAAATGAACTTAAAGGTTTCCATTTAGACTGCTGCGTCCCGGTGTTATGGTAACGATCGATCCCTCTTGGATTCCTCATAGAGAGGGCTTCGGCTGCACCCTGATCGCAGCAATTCTTTGTCCCTCATTACAGGATATTTCGCCTGGAAGTGATTCTACAGCGCTCGGTGTGCGGATGAGCTAACAGCGGCGTAAAAAACAATTTCTCGTAGAACGACACCGCCTCACGTGTATTTCTAGCAAGGGGTGATTATTTTCACAAGCTGCTAGGGACAATTAGAATTTAATATCATGCGTTCCTGCTCCGGAATATTTAATTCTGGCAGGTGACATCTTTTCTGGTGAAGGCATTTCCGAAGGACGAAGTGGAGGAATTTTCTTTTCTTTTTCGCCACTGCTGAAAATTCCCTTTCTTGTTTTTTTCTTTTTCTTGTTTTTTCTTTTTTCTATATTTTTCAAAATTTTATTATTTTATTGTTATATATATTCGTTCTACGAGGTCTGGCAGTTAAGTTCATGAACTCCACCTATATCTACCCGTACTTAGGTTATTGGTGATCAACTATGTGGTCTCCTTCAAAGCATTCTCCTCGCGATGCAATGCACCCCTGCCACCGTTTCTTCCATCCTTGGTAGCATTTCTGGAACTCATTTTCTAGATTTGCGTTTATTGCCACCGTCGTATTGTCCTTGATGTCTTCAACGTCCTGAAAATGCGCTCATTTGAGAACTTTTTTTATCCGAGGGAATAAAAATAAGTCGCAAGGGGCCAAAGCGGGCGAGTAGAGTGGTTGTTCTAGTACGGTAATCTGTTTCTCGGCCAAATATGTCCTCACAGTCAATGCCGTATGCAGGATCCATTAGTTTTTCCCCGTAGAGTTCAGGTCTTTTTCGCCTAACTTTTCTCTGAGGCGCTTGAGCACTTTCAAATAGTAGTATTGATTACCTCTCTGTCCTTGAGGCACAAATTCATGGTGCACCATTCCCTTTGCATTAAAAACGGAAATGAGCATTGCCTTCACTTTGGACTTCTAAATGTTCATCATCATCGATTTCCTCTATCCCTTCACAAAATGTCTTAATCCATTTGTAGACTGCTCTTTTTCCCTTCTCATGTTCTCCATAAACTGTTTTTAACATTTCACGGATTTTAAGACAGTTTTCCCGAGTTTCACCAGAAATTTGATGTTCGTTCGTCGCTCTGACAATGTGTCTGCCATGATTTCGCCGAGGTACACAAACACGCCACTACAATATCTGACACTACGCACAAGCGACTGGCCCAAGGTTAGCCAATCTTCTGCTGTTTACTCACACGTGTTTGTGTCATATTACTCCGCACTAATTTGTTTCCCAGTGTTGACAGTCGCCGAGAAAAAAAAATCAGTTAGCGAATTTAATTGTCAGACTCATATTCCCACACCGATGGAACTACTATGAATTAGGGTATTGCATCGCATTGATGTTGATCGTGAATGAGGTACATTTGCTGAAAGGCTGAATCATTCATAATCACAGGAACTATTCGATAGATTCGCTTATTTCGCGAACAGTATTAATTATACAATCTTCGGCTTTGGTTTTGTCTTTTCAGTCCATGTTCCCCTTTCTCTTTAAAAAAATTGTCAGCGGAGTTTTATGAATACAACATTTCACAGCGAAACAAAACTAAACTCAAACCAAATATCATGGTAAATATGTCTGATGTTTAAGGATCACGACTTTACCAATGTGCAATGCCAGTTTTACGATCGCAAAACATTTATAGGAGTGTAGTACGTGGAATTATACCTGGGGAATTTACACGAGATTCTAAAGCGGAGGACGTTGGTGTTAAAATCCAATTTACTGTGATAATATGCCGAGAAAAAAATGATACCGCGCGGCGTTATTCAGGTACGCATCGTGGCGTTCCCAGGCTGTCCGTCGCATATTCGCGTAATAAGATTCGTTGAACCTTCACGTTGACTTCATTCATTTTTTGAAAATATATCTTAAATACAACATATCGTGTTAGAATATTTCGAGCTTAAGCGATAATGTTTTATGAAAATATTAAATAATCAATAACCTTGTCATATAGTCGTGAAAAAATTGCTTTTGAAAGACATCTTTTTCCTGTGTGTGTGTAATTTCACAGGAATCGTGTAACTTCGAGTCACCATATTACAGGATAGTTCAGTCTAATTTATGAGGCCTTCGCTTGGAATGTGAACAGTTCTAGAGCTTTAATAACGAGGTTTGTATATTTCACACACAGAATTGAATTTTTTTTCAAATGTGGAAAAATTCATTTCTTTAATTTTTGGTTTAATTAAAAATGGCTCTTCGTTCTATCAACGTATATTATATTCTGTCGCTTCACCCGTTGTACGCAGTATCGGTTAGATAGATTACGTCACATTTCTAGATGAGAGAAATGAGTTATTTTTGTTGAAATACATAACACGGATTCAGGGACAATAAATCGACTCTCGTTTACTCAAGTGACAAAAGCGGCGAGAGGCACGCGGAAAGCATAAGAGGAAATGGTATTGATGTCGACTCAGGAGCCGATCAAGCGAAGCTGCAAAGTTATCTTCAGTCAATTGGCGAAGTGTCGCAAAGAATGTCAGCTAGACTTGAATTCCAGCAATGTTCTGCCATGGCAATTGGACGTTCCAATAACTTCGTAAGTCGTTCCAATAACTTCGTAAGTCGTTCAGGAGCACATTCAAAGACAGCCAAGTGATGACGCTAGCGTTTCCGTTTCTTTGACGAAATCGAGAGGACCGAGCATTTAGTGTGTCAGGACAGATTTTAAGTGGTGACGTTTTGTGTGGTTTAGGGTCTTATGCGTGTGATGCATTAGGGTCCTTAAAAAACTTTCGCACAAGTGCTCACAAATGGAATATTTAAGAACTCGTCTCAGATACGAGAGGGAAACCGTAATCTACCACCGGGTCATCTTGGCATGACTTAGTGTACAATTACATGTTAACCATCTCTAACGATAACATATTGGCATAGTTACGCCCCACGGGGAAAACCACTAAACAATGATTTCCGCACCGTGATTCTTGTTCTCTCTTTTAGTTCTTATTAATGCGTTCTCATCCCAAAATTAATCGGCGAATTTGTGCCGTTGAGTTTTTTTACGATTCAACACCATTCGAGAATTTTATGGTTAACGCAACTGGGTTCCAGACTACAGGATCAAAATTGTTTATATAATAACGTGATAACAGTTTGGTTCGTCTTTTCCATTCTATCCCAATAATGGGTAAATATATTTAACATCAATTAGGTAATATTGACCGCAACTTGCCACTTTGATTATTTATTCGTCATAGGTATTTTCGACAGTGAGGCCCGCGATGGTTACGTCCCTCGATCTGGAAAGTTTGGGCTCCACTAGTTTACGTCATGCATCATAATTAGGGTATGGATTTTTTGGGTTTAAAAAAAAAACAAAATACATTCGGAGGTTAATATCTGGTTTAATTATTTTCCTTTTCATTCGGGTTTAAACCGGGTATAAATAAGTTACAGATTTTTCGAGGTTTTAAAAAAGTTCAATCTCGGGTAATTTTCGGGTTTTATTATTTTGTAATTCGGATAAAATGTGCCCCGTATCAGAAAGAGGAAGAAAAAAATCTGATGTGGCCACCACATGACTTTCTCCATATCTGTAATATTTCTAAAATTCCAAATAGCCACAAAGTTCCAACAATTAAGAAAAGAAAAGGGAGACGTAATTAAGCGTCAATCGTTAACAATAGTCGTCGGTAGGTGGCGTGGAGGTGGCAGTTAAAATATATACCACTTAACCAATGCATTATATGGAGAAATGTTTCAAACAAATGTTGTAGAAATTACATTTCCTACAACCTCTATTCCATTACATTTTTACATTTATCAAATATTAAAGCAAATATTTCAAAATAACGGATAAGTGACAAGAGTAAAGACCCACTTCCAACTGATCGATTTTTACCAAAAACTAATGAGTTATTCTGACTTTTATAAAAATGTTAAATATAAAATTTGGCGTTAACCTGATTAATAGTTTTTTAGTTAGAGCACCAACAAAAAGTTATCATATACACACAATCACACACACACACAGCACATCGAGAAAATGGTCAAAACGTGTTCAAGTGATCTCAAAACGTGTATTTCCGTTGAAATCTCGAAGTCGATTTTTTCATGAATACAATACATTCCCCTATACTAGATGGAGAATGGATAATAGAGAAAGTAAAAACAAAGAAAGACAATGAGAGCAAGTAAATACTACGAGTCTAAAAGATGAGCTTGGATAAGCTATGGGAGAAACGGTGTGAAAAGTCTTGGCATAGACTTTTGCAGAGATTTATAAATGAAGAATACAAGAATAAATTGTAAAAAGCAATAAGAACCCATCCTTCACACGACGCAGAGAAAACAATGGCATAGTACGAGAAATTAATTGCAGGACAGATAGATACAAATAGGGATTACTTTTTCCTAGAAAAAAAGAGATAATTACATGAAATAACATGATAGGAGGGTGATGTCCACACCCCAAAACCAATGGAGATGGCTTGCATGGTATTACTCATTCCAACAAAATCATTTAATTCGTATTCGTCAGTGGCTGCTTAAATATAAAACAATAAATTCCCATTTTTAAAAACGTATTGTTTTATGCAATAAAAAAATAAATTCAAGAATAAGAAAATTAAAAAATATACTTGAATCAGATACGTATCATCAATAGCCACATGAAGGTTAAAAAAACAACTCCAATAAAATAATATTACTTTAATTCTTAACAAGGTAAGTTTCATAGGATTCGAAAATGAAAGAAGTAAAATTTACAATGAAATAATCAAAAGAACATATAATTGAACTATAGTAGGATACAATGTTTTATCGCCATCACATAAACCCAGAAGTCTTTTAATTTCAAGAAAACGAAGATACATATCGTCGAAAAAATAAATCAATAAAAGAATGGCACGACATAACCACATTCAAATGTAGTTCATTCCTGAAATTAATATAAAGCTACGTTTTTGAAGGTAGAAAAAATTCACTTCTTTAATTTTTGGTTTAATTAAAAATGGCTCTTCGTTCTATCTTTCGCACAAGTGCTTACAAATGGAATACTTAAGAACTCGTCTCAAATACGAGAGGGAAACAGTAATCTACACCGGATCATCTTTGCATGACTTAGTGTACAATTACATTTTAACCATCTCTAACGATAACATTTTGGCATAGTTATGCCCCACGGGGAAAACTATGAAGCATTGATTTCCGCAACGTGATTATTGTTCTCTCTTTTAGTTCTTATTAATACGTTATCATCCCAAAATTAATCGGCGAATTTGTGCCGTTGAGTTTTTTTACGATTCAACATCATTCCAGATTTTTATGGTTTACTCCCAGACTACAGGATCAAAATTGATTATATAATAACGTAATTGTTGATAGCTCAATAACTTTGGCTCAGATAATTATAGGTAAAGAACTCCTTTAGCCAAACAATTAGATTTCTTCCTTATCCCATAGAATATCTAGCAGCGACTAGCTAAGGTGAGGTCCTTGACTATTAGTGGCGCGAACAAACCAAGGACATTAAGATTGTGTTACAAAGTAAGCTTACGAATAAATTGTTTACAAAGAGAATAAACAGACACCACGAACATCTCGGACTGCACTCACGTGCTGAGGTTCCTATAAGCGCCAGAATAGAAATTCTATGACCAAATATAAAAAATCTGTTTAAAGAAAACTAATAATATAGGGTTTTTTGGAGTTTTACCCGAAATTTCAAAAGGGCAATCGGAGGGTAAAAATCTGGTAAAAATAGGGTAAGCTGCTAGCAGCTCCTGCGTCTAGATCGACGTCCCGCATAATATCGTGCACTCGATATCTGAGGAAAATGATAACTTTTAAAATCAAGTCCAGTTTCTTTAAATGTCCTTGAATAATGAGAGAGCGCGACGATAACGCGTCAACTTGATGGCGTAACTGAAAGGTATTGGAAAGAGCAATGTAATTTGAGTGTCTATGCCAATATTCATTACAATAAACGAGAGAGAACCACTAGGAAAATATTTTGCAAAAGAAGAATCGACGCAGTAAGGGCTCTCCGTCTTCTTAGTAACCGTTTTGTCCTTTGGCGTTGCCTCCCTTAGCCTCTTCGAATCTTATTTCTGGTTTGTAGCCGCTTTTATTAGCGGTATAGGTCACAATCATGTTGCGGCCGTCCGGAAGTAGGACTCTATACTCCCCCTTTGCTTCGTCGAAGTCGCGCCCCTCGTTGTGGCCGAAGTTTACACCAGAATACGGGTCCTGCACCGAGTAGCCGTACTTGTAGTGCACCGGTTCCTGTGGATAGATGATGATTCGCAATTGCAGAAATTAGGACTGGTTTTATGGGATTCTTTTGTTAGGCTAGCGCTAGTATAGCATTACTTTCATATATTAATTATCTACAAGACATGTGCGTTGGCCAGGGAGAATATCCACTTGTCAATAAGTGGGAAAGTAGAACCTTGGCGATTGTCTTTGGAAGAACTTTATTTTCAGTAAATGATATATGAGACTTGAGCCTTTCCTCATTTGCATAAACCATGATTGAAGCGTTAACCGAGAGACATGAATTTGGATCTATAGCTTCTCCCAGATCGCTAGGTTGTTGAAAATGTTCAGGTAGGTTAAAGATATACAATTGGAATGCCGTGTTGAAATCGCTGCAATACGAACCACGTTTGTGGTGTATGTTCCGTAGTTAGTAGGGGGTAGGTGTCTCACGTTGCCTGAGGGGACGTATCCTCCGTCCACGGGTGGCAGGTATCCGACATTTGGTGGAGGTGGGGTAGGTGTTTGGGTGATGTATGGTCTGTAGGTAGTAGGTGGGAGGTATCCGACGTTCCCTGGTGGTACGTATCCTCCGTCTTCGGGTGGCAGGTATCCGACCTTTGGTGGAGGTGGGGTAGATGTTTGGGTGATGTAAGGTCTGTAGGTAGTAGGTGGGAGGTATCCGACGTTGATTGGGGGCACGTATGCTCCGTACACAGGGAGCAGGAATCCGATGCATGGTTGAGGAGGTGGAGGCGTGGTGGTGGTAGTATATATTCCGTAATCAGTAGGGGGTGGGTATCCTGCGTCCACGGGGGGCACGGATCTGATGTTGGGAGGTGGCGTGTAAGGTTTCTCGGTGGTCGTGTACGGTTCGTATTGTAATCGTATAGGGTCGAAAACGGGTTGAGAGTCGTGCTGGCCTACGTCGTTGCCAGGGTGCGCGTGTCCTACGTCGGTAAGAAGGTTAGGGCGGGCTGCGGCAAAGCCGAATGCGGCGAGCAGGGTGACGGCCTGTAAGGAGAGACGAGGTTAGTAAGTCCGTGGCGCCGGAGGTGTTTCGAGAGGCGGAGATCGATAAACCAGTACCTTCATGTTGGCTCTGTGGCAGTCGTTTCCGCCTTCGTGTCGGGCGAAGTGCCTGGTGGTTCCGGGTGGAATATTCGATGCCGATGCTCGATGGATCGGTCTTATATATTGGATGATGGGACTTTGTCGGAGTATGAGGTGGTTGGAGGAGGGGTGAGACTTGGAAGAGGAGCTATTGCGTAAAATCATTCTCGGTTCCACTCTCAAGGGTGTCGCCTATACGATAATTCCGAGGGCTGTCAATTGACTGGGGAGAGGGGCGCAGGGCACGCGCGTCGTCTTCTTGTGTGGGTGAGAGTTATGCCCCTGGTAAATTTCCGGGTTTGTTTGTCGAAGTCGTGGAAATGTAACGCCGACGGATGAAGCCATTGTTTTAATTAATGATCATGTCGTAGCTACGCTTTAATTCTGTTGCAGAAGTATAACTTTAAAACGTTTCCTTACATTTTTAGTGCTTTTCGTCATTGCTGAAAAGCACTATTGTCTTCGTGATGTTCGTCCGTACGCATATATCAGGGAAGAATTGTCAGAATCGATATCAACTAAATTCGGTACATAGAATGTAAACATAAATTAATGACCAAAATAGCATCTTTCGACCGGATCGGCTCTGCAGTGGTGCCTAAATTTCCAAGTTAAAAATTTCGGTCATTTGGATTTTGGAAGGAATCGGCTAAACCGATTTCAACTAAATTTTGTATAATGTAGGTGTACAATATAAAATAATAAAATGATGATATTTGGTATTGATAAAAAAATGCAGGGCTGCCACGATATAAGTAATTAAATTTTAAAACAATGGCTTCATCCGTCGGCGTTACATTTCCACGACTTCGACAAACAAACCCGGAAATTTACCAGGGGCATAACTCTCACCCACACAAGAAGACGACGCGCGTTCCCTGCGCCCCTCTCCCCAGTCAATTGACAGCCCTCGGAATTATCGTATAGGCGACACCCTTGAGAGTGGAACCGAGAATGATTTTACGCAATAGCTCCTCTTCCAAGTCTCACCCCTCCTCCAACCACCTCATACTCCGACAAAGTCCCATCATCCAATATATAAGACCGATCCATCGAGCATCGGCATCGAATATTCCACCCGGAACCACCAGGCACTTCGCCCGACACGAAGGCGGAAACGACTGCCACAGAGCCAACATGAAGGTACTGGTTTATCGATCTCCGCCTCTCGAAACACCTCCGGCGCCACGGACTTACTAACCTCGTCTCTCCTTACAGGCCGTCACCCTGCTCGCCGCATTCGGCTTTGCCGCAGCCCGCCCTAACCTTCTTACCGACGTAGGACACGCGCACCCTGGCAACGACGTAGGCCAGCACGACTCTCAACCCGTTTTCGACCCTATACGATTACAATACGAACCGTACACGACCACCGAGAAACCTTACACGCCACCTCCCAACATCAGATCCGTGCCCCCCGTGGACGCAGGATACCCACCCCCTACTGATTACGGAATATATACTACCACCACCACGCCTCCACCTCCTCAACCATGCATCGGATTCCTGCTCCCTGTGTACGGAGCATACGTGCCCCCAATCAACGTCGGATACCTCCCACCTACTACCTACAGACCTTACATCACCCAAACATCTACCCCACCTCCACCAAAGGTCGGATACCTGCCACCCGAAGACGGAGGATACGTACCACCAGGGAACGTCGGATACCTCCCACCTACTACCTACAGACCATACATCACCCAAACACCTACCCCACCTCCACCAAATGTCGGATACCTGCCACCCGTGGACGGAGGATACGTCCCCTCAGGCAACGTGAGACACCTACCCCCTACTAACTACGGAACATACACCACAAACGTGGTTCGTATTGCAGCGATTTCAACACGGCATTCCAATTGTATATCTTTAACCTACCTGAACATTTTCAACAACCTAGCGATCTGGGAGAAGCTATAGATCCAAATTCATGTCTCTCGGTTAACGCTTCAATCATGGTTTATGCAAATGAGGAAAGGCTCAAGTCTCATATATCATTTACTGAAAATAAAGTTCTTCCAAAGACAATCGCCAAGGTTCTACTTTCCCACTTATTGACAAGTGGATATTCTCCCTGGCCAACGCACATGTCTTGTAGATAATTAATATATGAAAGTAATGCTATACTAGCGCTAGCCTAACAAAAGAATCCCATAAAACCAGTCCTAATTTCTGCAATTGCGAATCATCATCTATCCACAGGAACCGGTGCACTACAAGTACGGCTACTCGGTGCAGGACCCGTATTCTGGTGTAAACTTCGGCCACAACGAGGGGCGCGACTTCGACGAAGCAAAGGGGGAGTATAGAGTCCTACTTCCGGACGGCCGCAACATGATTGTGACCTATACCGCTAATAAAAGCGGCTACAAACCAGAAATAAGATTCGAAGAGGCTAAGGGAGGCAACGCCAAAGGACAAAACGGTTACTAAGAAGACGGAGAGCCCTTACTGCGTCGATTCTTCTTTTGCAAAATATTTTCCTAGTGGTTCTCTCTCGTTTATTGTAATGAATATTGGCATAGACACTCAAATTACATTGCTCTTTCCAATACCTTTCAGTTACGCCATCAAGTTGACGCGTTATCGTCGCGCTCTCTCATTATTCAAGGACATTTAAAGAAACTGGACTTGATTTTAAAAGTTATCATTTTCCTCAGATATCGAGTGCACGATATTATGCGGGACGTCGATCTAGACGCAAGAGCTGCTAGCAGCTAGGAATATATTATGATTAGGGCATGAAATTTTCCGGTTTTACCCTATTTTTACCAGATTTTTACTCTTCGATTGACCTTTCTAAATTTCGGGTAAAACTCAAAAAACCTTAAATTATTAGTTTTATTTAAATAATTTTTTTTTATATTTGATCATAGAATTTCTATTCTGGCACTTGTAGGCATCTCAGCACGTGAGTGCAGTCCGAGATGTGCGGGATCAGTCTGTTTATTCTCTTTGTAAACAATTTATTCATAAGCTCACTTTGTAACACAATCTTAATCTCCTTGGTTTGCTCGCGCCACTAATAGTCAAGGACCTCGCCTTAGCTAGTCGTTGCTAGATATTCTATGGGATAAGGAAGAAAGAGCCCAAGTGTCTGTTAGTTGAAAACCCTACGAAAGAAAAATCGTTTCAATAATATCTGGTGCTTTCAAAAGAAGTTGAACGGGAAGCAATATATTTGTACAACCTACGAGGTGATCCTCTCTGCCTGGAGGCGTTTAACACAATTTATCACTCTCAAACATACTTAAGGTATGCTAAAAAGTTTTGATGGTTGATTAAGCTTCTAAATTCTGAAACAATATTTTTATTTTAGAATAATTTTATCCGAATAACAAAATAATAAAACCCGAAAATTACCCGAGATTGAACTTTTTTAAAACATCGAAAAATCTGTAACTTATTTATACCCGGTTTAAACCCGAATGAAAAGGAAAATAATTAAACCAGATATTAACCTCCGAATGTATTTTGTTTTTTTTTAAACCCAAAAAATCCATACCCTAATTATGATGCATGACGTAAACTAGTGGAGCCCAAACTTTCCAGATCGAGGGACGTAACCATCGCGGGCCTCACTGTCGAAAATACCTATGACGAATAAATAATCAAAGTGGCAAGTTGCGGTCAATATTACCTAATTGATGTTAAATATATTTACCCATTATTGGGATAGAATGGAAAAGACGAACCAAACTGTTATCACGTTATTATATAAACAATTTTGATCCTGTAGTCTGGAACCCAGTTGCGTTAACCATAAAATTCTCGAATGGTGTTGAATCGTAAAAAAACTCAACGGCACAAATTCGCCGATTAATTTTGGGATGAGAACGCATTAATAAGAACTAAAAGAGAGAACGAGAATCACGGTGCGGAAATCATTGTTTAGTGGTTTTCCCCGTGGGGCGTAACTATGCCAATATGTTATCGTTAGAGATGGTTAACATGTAATTGTACACTAAGTCATGCCAAGATGACCCGGTGGTAGATTACGGTTTCCCTCTCGTATCTGAGACGAGTTCTTAAATATTCCATTTGTGAGCACTTGTGCGAAAGTTTTTTAAGGACCCTAATGCATCACACGCATAAGACCCTAAACCACACAAAACGTCACCACTTAAAATCTGTCCTGACACACTAAATGCTCGGTCCTCTCGATTTCGTCAAAGAAACGGAAACGCTAGCGTCATCACTTGGCTGTCTTTGAATGTGCTCCTGAACGACTTACGAAGTTATTGGAACGACTTACGAAGTTATTGGAACGTCCAATTGCCATGGCAGAACATTGCTGGAATTCAAGTCTAGCTGACATTCTTTGCGACACTTCGCCAATTGACTGAAGATAACTTTGCAGCTTCGCTTGATCGGCTCCTGAGTCGACATCAATACCATTTCCTCTTATGCTTTCCGCGTGCCTCTCGCCGCTTTTGTCACTTGAGTAAACGAGAGTCGATTTATTGTCCCTGAATCCGTGTTATGTATTTCAACAAAAATAACTCATTTCTCTCATCTAGAAATGTGATGTAATCTATCTAACCGATACTGCGTACGACGGGTGAAGCGACAGAATATAATATACGTTGATAGAACGAAGAGCCATTTTTAATTAAACCAAAAATTAAAGAATTGAATTTTTCCTGTCTTTAAAAACGTATCGTTATGTTAATTTCAGGAATGATCTACAGCTGAATGTGGATATGTCGTGGCATTCTTCTTTTACTGATTTGTTTTTTTGCGTTTTCTTGAAATTAAGACAATTCTGTGTTTATGTGACTGCGATGAAACATTTTATCCTACTCATCATCATCATCGTGTTTCTCTCCGAAGATAGGTTTTAACTGAATCGCTGCCTCCATTTCTCTCTCTCCCTAGATGCCTCTTTTATACCTCTATAAGTATTATATCACTGCTTTATGTTATCTAATATTCCTATTCTTTTTCTCCCTCTACCTTTCTTCCGCAAATTTTTCCTTCTAAGATCGTCTTTTGTAAACAATGGCTTCTCAATATGTGCCCTATCCAATTTGCTTTTCTTTTCCTGATTGTTTTCATTAGCATCCTTTCTTCTCCCACCATTTCTAATACTTCTTCGTTTCTCTTCCTCTCCGTCCATTTCACCTTCATCATCCTCCTCCACACCCACATCTCAAAACTTTCTAAATATTTTTCCTCCTTTCTCCTTACCGTCCACGTCTCTGCACCATAAAGAGCTATGCTCCATATGTGGCATTTCGCTAATTTCTTCCTTATTTCTAAATTTATTTTCTTGCTTGTGAGAAGCTCCTTCTTCTCTTTCAATGGTGCTTTTGCCATTGCAATGCTACTTCTGATATCCTGTGTACTACTTCCATCCTGCGCAAAAATACTGCCAAGATATTTGAAAGTACTTACTTGTTCCAATTTTTGGCCATTTACCGTTACATTTAATTCTTTATGTTCCTTTGAAACCACCATGACTTTCGTTTTGTATGCATTGATCTTCAGTCCATATTGTTGCCCAACCTCCACTAGTCTGTCTGTCATCCTCTGAAGCTCTTTCTCGTCTTCTGCTATTAATCCCTGATCATCTGCATATTTAATGGTGGTAATACTTTCACCTCCTATCTAAAATCCTTTCTCTTCCATCAACGCTTCTTCTGTAATTGTTTCTGCATAAATATTAAATATCGCTGGTGAGATAGATAGGACATCCCTGCCTCACTCCCCTCCCTATTGAAGTACTTTCTGTTTCTTCTCCTTCAACCCTGACTCTAATCTTTTGATCAAAGTAAAGGTTTTTAAGCAGTCTTTTATCTTTCCAATCTATTCCTATTTTATTTAAAATACCCATTATTTTATCCTATTTCACTTGCTCAAAAGCTTTCTCCCAATCTACAAAACAAAAATACATATCTTTATTGACTTCTAGCGCTCTTTCTATCATCATTCTCTATTAATAACTGATTTCTGTCATGTCAATAATCAACTACGGAACCTTTAAAACTGTTTATCTCTAATTGTCAATCCCTAAATCATTTCGAAATGGAATCTAAATCACGTTGGAGGATCTAAACATTTTCATTACGAATTCTCCTATAAACTAATGTGTATTCTACGAGTAATCTGCAAATACTTCTTACAATTCTGATGAGAGCATTTATAAAAGCGAGGGAAAGCAGTAGATCGAACGCTCATACTTAGGAAACGCCGGATGCGACATTCACTGGATTTGAACGATGCTCATTTATGACCACCGCCTGTTATCAGTCACGGACATCTCCCATCCATATTACAACTGCCTCATTAATCCCTTAACAGTTCAATTTGGGAATAAGCTTATGACGAGGAGCTTCGTCAAAGACTTACCTAAAATATATAAATACAGCGAAGGGGAGAGGGTGGAGGTAGGGATTGAAAAGGGGGTATATGACCCAAAGTACGAACAATTGAATAGAAATTCATGTTATAGCCATTAATTTTCTTATACGATTAGAATCGGCCCACAGAAGTTTGGAAGAGGATTTTTTTAGGTTCTTCAAGAAGAAAATCTATCGTTGCCAAAAGCAACTTGCACTGTTGCCGATTCGTTAAATTACTTACATCCAATTGGATTGGGATAATGAAAAAGGAAATGAGTGTTCGAGGGAAAGGGAATGGGGGATAAAGAGAAAGGGAGGGAGAAAGAGAAGTGAGAGAGAGATTGATGGGGGGATAGAGGGAGGGGAAGAGAGAGAAGGGGAGCTTCGTTATTCTATTGTGTTATTTCTGTCTTGCAGTATATTGCCGTAAAAAGTTTCACAAGTGCTTCTCACTTCTGACGACTGAGTTTGCTGAGATTAGCGACACTAAATGCGAGCCGCCGAGGGCCATGGGTTGAGCGAAACGAACGTAGACTGTAGTTGACACGCCTAGCACGTAGATGCGGAGCCCCGAGTTCCATTAAAAATCTAATGTTAATTAATTTGTGGCATAAGTTATTTTTCCATTCTTCTAGTAAAATGGTACCGTAGGTTTATGCATATTTTCACTTGCTCTTAGCAAATATTGTGATGCACTGTTCAATAGCTTGTTTAACATTCACGAGGATAAGCGTTGAAAACTGTAAGACACTCAGATTGTTAATATCTCATCCATTTTAATGCATAATATGATAAACGCTTTTAGCAAATATTGCCAAGCTGTTTAGATGGCAGGAAGGAGACCATTAATTAAGGAGTTATTGGAGAATTTCTATACTTCCAATAATTTGAATAAAAACATTTTAATTACAAAACCGGTCGTTTATTGCAATAAATAAGTGGATAAATAGGGTTTAAGCAGACCAAATATAAATTTACCCGTATCATGTCACATTACACATTCACTGTGCACCAAGCCGAACCTCTATAACTGGTATCTACTGAGTCAATATTTCATCATTGGGTGAGTTTATTATTCCAATATGTTGAAACTGATTAGGCATAGACTTTTTTTAACTTAAACGCTTTGTGCTCCCTTAAGTTACGAGTGATAGAGGTTCTAGAGAATGCTTCCTTCATTACAAATTCGATGATTCAGTGAGAATTCTCCATCTTCTTAATAGCCGTTGGGTCCTCTGGGGTAGCCTCCCTTAGCTTCTTCGAACTTGATTTCCGGCTTATAGCCGCTCTCGTTAGCAGTGTAAGTCACCACCATGGTGCGGCCGTCTGGGAGTAGGACTCGGTACTCTCCCTTCGCTTCCTCTCCCTCGCGCTCTTCCTGGTGGCCGAAGTCCAAACCAGCCTCTGCGTCTTCCACCTTATAGCTGAACTTATAGCTGGCGGGTTCCTATGGAAAGATTTTAGGCGTTATTTATCGGCGAAGCGGTAGCAGCGGAACGGCTTATGGGCGCGTCTCGTCTGTCTCGACTTTGATCTCTTGAACCGCTTGACGGGGTTTGATTAAATTTAATGATCCTCATTAACATTTATCCCTGTATTATGATTTTAAACCGCGTCCGTTAAATAGAACTTCTACTTTATATAGCATTTAAGTAAACTTATACTTCTATCTCGTTAAATTGAAATTGTCACGCACCAATTAAATACAATATTTTCTCGCTCTAGCTCTTATATGATCTGTAAATAAATTAAAATATTTATTCGGATAGAGAACAGCATTCACCACAAAAACGTATGCAAGACCACATAATACGACTTATAGTTTCAGGGGTAAAAATTCGAGACAATCCATAGCTTCACATATTTTGTTTACATCGGTCACTACGACAATTTCATCGGCGAACAACAACAAAATATTCTGATGTGTCCTGTTTACGGTTTTCTCCATACAAGGGAATTTAATGTTATTTTTCTCGACATCAGCGTCCTCAAGAATAATCATCGGCAATTACACTCGTGAATAATTTATAACTCAATAATTATCACAAAAATATTTTTATACACTTTTCACATTGAAAAACAATAAGTAAACAATTTTTATCTGTTGTTACGGATAACAAGCAAGAGAATACATTTAGAAACAAGGAAGAAATAAGCGAAATGCTACATGTGGATAGGGTGACCAAATGTTCCGTTTTCGCAGGGACAGTCCCGTTTTAGGGCCTTTTGCAGACCGTCCCGTCGTTTTGGGCAAAAAGGTAATTTTGTTCGTCTTTAAAATCTATCACAATAAAAATTCGGAATTTCTGATAATACAGCCAAAATTACTATTATACATGTACGATTCTCGGAAATATTGACCTTACTAAATCGTAATTCATTATTTTTAATTCTAAGAATGTTTGAATTAGGCCATGGTTACATCTCCATTAAGCAGGAAACATATCTACCAGCATTAGGTTTTGCGATCTCCATATCTTTTCATTGTTTGCTCTGAATGAGTTTTGGTCTCTGTAGTTGTATCTAATTTCTTTAAACTTACAGCTCAACTTCTCAATATAATTGAAATGAGAAAAAATAAAGATTGGCATTATTTGATAAATATTGTAAGCACTCCGTAATAATATTTACCTGTAGAATATATTAAATAAAAATATTCTGCAACAATTATCACCGACATCTCATGCCTAGTTTATTATTGTACTAAAATCGAGAGCCATAAAGATTATAAAAAATCCATGCTTAATTCCATTTCCATTAGTATAAAGTTTTTTCGTGAAAAATGCAACAATGAGGGTCAACATAACGGCGAACAATTTTTCCTTCGAAAAAAGAACTTTTTGGCATTAAAAAGGTTTTCAATTGTTCTTGACATGATTACAAAATTCATAAAGAACTCTGTTGAACTTATATACCTGCATGAAGTATTGTTCCTTTCTTTTTAATTTCTCCATACGTAGTATAGGGGAAAGTAGGTATTGTTTTAATGAAAAAATCGATTTCGAGATTTCAACGGAAATACACGTTTTGAGGTCCCCTGAACACGTTTTGACCATTTTCTCGATGATGTCTGTGTGTGGCGGTTTTTGTGTGGGTGCTATAACTCAAAAACTATTAATCAGATCAACGTGAAATTTTATATTTAACATTTTCATGACAGTCGCAAGACCTGATTAGTTTTTGGTTTTTTATTTTTTATATAGATAATCAGAGACATAATTTTCCTATCTATAGAGTTGTTCAAGCTCTTTCAAATGATGCATTTATTAAAGTGATAAAAACCACCCTTTTAATACAAATCTGATGTGGCCACCACATGAGTTTCTCCATACCTGTATTATTTCTAAAAATTCTAAATAAGTTAAATGATAATACCGTAAATTTATTAAGAAACTGCGAGAAAAATTTACTTGACAAAGAACAGAAATAAACTGAAACCATAGCCTTCTGATATTGGATATAGGCAGGAAGCTCCGACAATTGAGAAACTATATAGGAGCGTTACTAAGACGTAACTAAGCGTCAATTGTTAACAATAGTCGTCGGTAGGTGGCGTGATAGTGGCAGCTAAAATATTTAGTTTTTAAGATATCTCTTAAACAATACATTATATGGAAAAATGTTTCAAACAAAGATTGTAGAAAATTACATTTCCTACAACTTTTATTCTAGTACGTTTTTACATTTATCAAATATTGAAGCAAATATTTCAAAATAACGGATAAGTGACAAGAGTAAACACCCACTTTCGTTTGACCGATTTTTGCCAAAAACTAATAAGTTCTTGTGACTGTCATAAAAATCTTAAATATAATATTTCGCGTTGGCCTGATTAAAGGTTTTTCAGTTGCAGCACCCACAAAAAATCTGTCACGCATCGGGAAAATGATCAAAACGTGTTCAGGGGACCTCAAAACGTGCATTTCCGTTGAAATCTCGAAGTCGATTTTTTTCATGAAAACCCCTATTCAGAACAAATTTTTGCGCGATTTTTAATCTCAATATGTAGTATAGGAGAAAGTATTGTTTTAATGAAAAAATTGAATTCGAGATTTCAACGGAAATACACGTTTTGAGGTCCCCTGAACACGTTTTGACCATTTTCTCGATGATGCCTGTGTATGTGATAGCTTTTTTGTGAGTGCTGTAACTCAAAGATTATTAATAAGGGTAATGCCAAATTTTATATTTAACATTTTTATGAAAGTCACATGAACTGATTAGTTTTTGGTAAAAATCGTTTAACCGGAAGTGGGTGTTTACTCTTGTTACATTCGTTATTTTAAAATGTTGGCTTTAATATTTGATAAGTATAAAAATATATTGGAATAAAAGTTGTATGAAATTTAATTCTCTACAACCTTTGTTTGAAACATTTTTCCATTTTTAACTGCCACCACCACGCCACCTACTGACGACTATTGTTAACAATTGACGCTTATTTACGTCTTAGTAACACTTATTTTTCTTTTCTTAATTGTTGGAGCTTTGTGGCTATAAGCATTATCAGAAGGCTATGGTTTGAGTTTTCTTTCTTTTCTTTGTCAAGTCTAAAATTTTCTCGCAGTTTCTTAAAATATTTATTATTACTAATACCGCATGTTCTGGTTGGAAGAAATGATAAAAAAAGTTTAATCTGTATTGTTTATCAAGTTACAAAAATTAATTACTGATTATTGAATGTCTCTTTATAGAGAATATTTTTGATTTTACATGAATTATTAGATTGTTTACAGAATATTTTGAGGTGTTGTCGATTAGTAACACATGACATTGCAACATATAATTGGCCGTGAGAGAAGACGTCTTCTATCAAATAAATGAAGACATTTGTGAGAGTTTGTCCTTGACTTTTATTTATTGTTATTGCTAAGGCTGGCCTAAGGGGGAATTTTCTTCGTTTGATTGTAAAAGGAAGACCCGAATCCAAAGAAATCAAAATAATTCTAGGATTCAAAACAATATTTCCATTGAATGTTCCGCCAAGGGTTTCAGCTTTGATTAATTTATTTGAAGGATGAATTTCCAGAACCTTTAATTGAGTTCCATTACATAAACCAAGAGTTGGATTAAGGTTTCTCTTAAGTATGACTCGACAGTTTTTTTAGCACTAACTTATGAGGAGGGATTCCACTGACATTAATAGTATTTAAAAATTCTGCAGGATATAAGTTCTGACTTACTTCTTAACAATTGAGTCCGAACTTAATATAGTTATTTGTAATCCTGGAGTTTTATCGAGAATGTATGTGTTAATTTCATCAAAAAATTGATTTTTTGTTGTAAAAATTTTCCAATTATGTAATTATTTCTTATCAACCAATTGGTCGATGAAAGTTTCGAAATTAGAAAGAGGTGACAACAGATCATTAGGTAAAGTTATATGATCTTCACTGTCATTATCTTCCCCTTTTCTGAGTCGTAAAAGATATGAAGCAAATTCCTGATCTGAATGTTACTCAATTAAATTAATCTTTGTTTATTTACTGGTTGTGGATAGCTACGAAGTAATTTGTTTATTTACTGGTTGTAGATAGTAACGTAGTAATTTGGTGAACGCAAAAATGAGGTTTCTTTATATATAGTATAGAAGTATAGATAGATGTAACCTATTTGGAATTTTTAGAAATATAACAGGTATAGTGAAAGTCATGTGGTGGCCACATCAGATTTTTAATTATAAATGTCCCGTTTTTATCATTTTTTAATATTGTCACCCTGATATGGAGAATAGCTCTTTATGTAGCAGATACGTGGATGGTAAGGAGAATGGAGGAAAAATATTTAGAAAGTTTTAAGAAGTACAAGAAGTGCAGCAGTCGCATCCATCAAAACAATTTCTGGTCAGCACTTTAATATAAAGACAATTTCCTTAAGCGTATACGAGTACTTTTTCATTGTATCAGCGAAGATGTGCAAGTGATTTTTTTTACTGAATGCCGTGCACAGGACTTAAGGTGAATTTGATCCCATTTTATTTTCGGTTTCCACGTGAAATTTGTAAACAGTGTCAATGTAACGACATTATTTCATATACAGACGCCTATTGATTGGACTCGCACATTATAATTATCACCCGGATTCTTCAAAGTGGTGCTGCACACTTTATACTCACAGCTAGAGGATCCTCAGTGGTTCCAATGGGTGTTCCGCTCTGGAAGGAAGGAGGGCCGTACTTAGAAGAAGGTGGTCCGTATTGCGGGGAGGGTCCGTTGGAGGCGCCAGGGGGAAGGTATCTCCTGTCGAGGGGAGCCTCGGGGCGGGCTGCGGCCACGGCCAGTGCGGCGAGGAGGATTATTTCCTAGAAATACGAAGAGATAACATCAGCCAGTGTAACCAGTAGGCGGCGGCTGAGTGATTGGCAATCGGACGATGGAGGTGTACCTTCATGGCGAATCTTGGGCAGTGGATGGTATTCTCGGGAAAGACGACGAGTTTGGTAGTTCCAGATGGAATGCCTGATGTCTGTGGTCGATGGACCGGGCTTATATAGCGAGAGATGGGCGGTCTTATGATGATGGGCGAATGGTCGCTTTCGGTTGTGCAAAGGACGTCGCATTCCGTAGCTCAAGGGCAACGTCAGGGAGATGAGTAGAAACAGAGGGAGGGTTATGAGAGTCTGTGTTGGAATTCGATTCTTTTAATTGGTGGAAATGCGTAGAGGGGGATAAACGGTGGAGGATTTGCTATGGGGGTGAGTGGTGGCTTATGTGAGAGTTAGTGGGCGTTCGAATTTGTACTGGATCGGGTAGAAATTAGGTCACCGAGGTGGAGGAGATGCGTCTTATGTTGCATCACAAGGTCGGTTCTTGATTTCCAAATAACATTGCAAATGTTTGAAAACTTGCAATTGGATTGGCACCATATCTATGTGTACGATCGTATAAAGATGAAAATGATGTAAGTTATATCGCAATAATATCAACCGTGTTGAAAATCTTTACACTTTTATCGTCATGTTTCTTCGAGCATGCTATTAATGTTATCTTATGGTTGGCTTTATTTATTAAATATCGGCTTAATAGTCCGCCTAACGTATTATATTTTTAATGAAAGAATTTTTCGTTGACTCGATATCACTTTTCACACATTAGTTTCTTTCCGAATTACTTCTATTAAAAACATTTCTAAATACTCTTCCGTTAAATTAATTAATTTATTATGTACGTAGTATTTTCATATTACCACAGATCTTCAAATATCATTTAACGGAATATTTCTGAAGTGCGTTTTTATAGTCATTTTGTCAGTGGTTTGTCTTTGGCCAGATAGAAACCATTTTGATACCCATTAACTAGGGTTTAAATGAAATGTTATTTTATCAAAAATATAAAAAGAGGCTTTCTTCTGGATGAACCAAGAGATTACAAAATTACGTGTTTCTCAGCGCGAACTGTTGGTTAAAATATGAAATTGGTTTTATTTTGATATTTTAAATTTGATCGATCTATTTAATGATTGCTTTTGTAACACTTCTAAAATGGATTCACTAAGGCAGCAGTTCCCAACCTGGGAGTAGCGAAAGGTTTGCAGGGTTCGCTAAAACGGAACAATGGAATAGTTTCAATATGTTATTTTTTTAGTTTGTTAAGATGTGTTGTAATATTTTAGTAAAATTATTAAATTCTTACAAGGTGTACTATGCGGATCCTTCAGGATTACATTATAACCAAGCTATGCTTACCTTTTTATTTTATGAGTAGGACATTAGATTAGACCGAAATTACAGTGTCGTGACTATCGAGACAAATTTTCATAGTTTCTCCAGCTTCCTTCCTAACTATCCATATGAACTTTTTTATAAACTGTATGTCTGCTCAAATGAATGAGACAAATAAAATAATAAAAATATATTTCTGATTTGAATATGGATACACATGAGTGGATCAGAAATGTATTTTATGCTCGAGTAGATGGCGTTTTCAATACTTCCGGAAAAGAAAAATTAATGGAACACTGTTCAGATTCTAATTTAAAACTTAAATTTATAAGTGTCTCTTTCTCCGAGTTCTGGATTAACTTAAAAACTGAGTATGTACCCTCTTTTGTACTCGAAAGTGGAAAAAATATTAATTCCATTTGCAGCTGCCTGCCTATGCGAGGCTGGCTTTTCAGCCCTTGTAATATAAACTAAATAAAGATAAAAATTCAACGTGGAACCTGATTTGTTAGTAGCAATATCTAGCATGCTGCCCAAATTTCATAAACTATGCAATGTCAACCAGGCTCAGCTGTATCACTGATATTTATTTGTGCCTACAAATTCTTATTTACTTTTCAGTTTATATATTTGTTTTATTTGTTGATTGAATTTTTAATGCCACTGATGCATTGAATTTGTATGAATTATTTATTTTGGTTTATTTTTCCATTCCATATGCGGATATATTTAGAACAAGCGATACTTGTGTTAATATAATAAATATAATATTTGAAATTAATGTTACATTTCATGGATATTAGAAGATAGATAAGGTGGCCGCGATTAAGTCAAGTCAAATCGTGGATGCGTAAAGGTTGGGAACCGCCGGCGTAAAGTATTAATTAAAGAGTTCACTCTTTATGAGAAATGTGCTTTTAAATTTGCCTCCATAAGTCGAAATTAAATATTAAGAAACCTATTTTTAAATAATAAACCCCAAGTATGCAACGGGTGATACGAAATTGACAAAATAAATTCGGAAGTGCAATAATCTTTCATGCCAAGTGTTACTTTGGTCTAAACAGTGTGGAAATAGGGCGTTCCAGAAATCTCACCATTATGATATTTAGCGTAACCGATCATGCAAATAAATTTGCGTGAAGTCACGTAGTTGTTTTTTTCTTCTGAAATATGATTATCACTTACCACAAAGTTGAGTCGAATTCCCTATATTATAGAATTCATAGCATTCATAAAAATACTCGTTCTAACAAGTACCTACTCATAATATCCGGAAATTAAATTCCGTATATTTAAACTTAAGAAATTGACGGCGATGGTGTTTTCGCTCGCTGTAATGGAATTCTCGTTATATGTCGTACTCGTTATATCGAGGTTACACTGTCATTTCAAATGTCTTTATAGAAAACTGGAAAAATGCTTCTCATATTAAAATTGTCATCGCAAATCGCTGTTCAGGTATTCAAATGTAAAAAAATCATAGGCTTGGACGCTGTGCGGCCAAAGCCATTCGGGGAGTTTTCCGCGTAATAATGATTTTTAATTGAAAAACTACGTAATGACGAAAAGCGTTAACCGAAGAATTAGGTACTGTACTTAGCGTTCAGTACCGCTTAGTGGGCCTTACGCGTAATAACGAAAAAGTGTCGTTCAGTACCAAGATGGCCCTTAATTGATACACCGCGTAGTAACGAAGATGGGTTAACGGAAAGCGCGTTATGCTTACACAATTTATTTCAATATGGCAAAATCATCGTCAGATATACACTGTTGCATTGCGATGTTACATCGTGGTGTTCAGTATGATAATTACACGACGAACAACTTCGTTGTATCGAGCGTGATCTCAAATATTCTACTTTTAAAATATTCGAGACATTTACTTATAATTAGTTGTAGGAGACAGACAATCGGTTCATGGTGTTTGGCTGCTTTATGGTGAGCGTTCGATCAAATTATAACTTTAGTTTCTAATACTCCAGGGATCGGTAACCTGCGGCTTCTGAGCCACATGCGGCTTCTGAGCCACATGCGGCTCTTTATGGACTTGCGTGCGGCTCCCGACGGCAACTCTCCCTGTTAAAACACCTAAAACCACCCCGAGCGAAAATGGCTTCTTCTAGTAAAATGTTATCGTAGGTTTATGCCTATTTGCATTTACTCTTAAGGGCGCTCCCCCCCATACTTGTTTTTTCCAACAGTTTTAACCGTACGGTTAAGTCGGGGCTGTTTTCCCCGTACACCGAGGTCGCCTCCACACTTTCGGTTTTACCCGTACGTCAATTATAACTTCCAGTGTACATAAATACTTTAATAAACTCGTATTATTATACTCGTATCTCGTTAAATGGCATCCGTCAATCAACAATGAAAAACCATAAATTTCTCTACTACATTTGCCACAAAACAGTCCGCGAGGCCACATAATTACGACTTCATTTCGGGTATGATATAATTTATATAATTTTTTCTTCAAAAGGGTTCAGATCGCATGTTAATTCCTTCTAATTTTAATCTCAAAAAGAATAAAATCCTGCACGTCGAAAAGTCGACTTTTACGCGTTATTTTTATGGGAAACGGAAATGTCGATCTCGGGACTTTTTTCGAGACTTTTGCGTCATCACCTTAAAATATGTAAAGCGAGTATTTTTTTCCAAATTCCGAACGAGTGTATCTCGTTCCTTTATCCAGTAAATCCCATTTATCACCGTGGCGGAGGTCGACAAATTATTAAAAAGACGAGAGAAAATTGCGCCCGGAGGCCACTTCGGGGGATGTCTTGCAGAGCGCGCAACCTCGATAATTTGTTCATTTTCGTTATCGTCGTATTATTCATCGCAAACAAGGCATTGTTTGAACTTCAAAACAGCGTCAATATTTCGTGAAATTGCCGATAATTTGTTCATTTTCGTTATCGTCATATTATTCATCGCAAACAAGGCATTGTTTGAACTTCAAAACAGCGTCAAAATTTCGTGAAATTGCCGATAATTTGTTCATTTTCGTTATCGTCATATTATTCATCGCAAACAAGGCATTGTTTGAACTTCAAAACAGCGTCAAAATTTCGTGAAATTGCCGATAATTTGTTCATTTTCGTTATCGTCATATTATTCATCGCAAACAAGGCATTGTTTGAACTTCAAAACAGCGTCAAAATTTCGTGAAATTGCCGATAATTTGTTCATTTTCGTTATCGTCATATTATTCATCGCAAACAAGGCATTGTTTGAACTTCAAAACAGCGTCAAAATTTCGTGAAATTGCCGATAATTTGTTCATTTTCGTTATCGTCATATTATTCATCGCAAACAAGGCATTGTTTGAACTTCAAAACAGCGTCAAAATTTCGTGAAATTGCCGATAATTTGTTCATTTTCGTTATCGTCATATTATTCATCGCAAACAAGGCATTGTTTAAATTTCAAAACGGCGTCGAAATTTAGAAATTTGAATAGTATATCGGCATTGTGACTTTTTTCCTGTGACATTATGCAACACACCAAGACTTGAGAAAACTGTACTGTTTTGGAACGAACACGAACGAACACTGGCAGACTTGCCCGTACAGCGTGACTGGGTCGAGCAAAAATCAAGAGGTGACAGATTTCGTTCGTTCCAGTCCATTATTCCAGATTTGTACTCCACACTCTCCGTTTTACCCGTACAGTTTTAACCGAACGGTTAAAACTGTCGGAAAAAATCGAGTGTGTGGAGCGCCCTTTAGCAAATATCGCCGAGATTTTTAGGTGGCAGTGAGGACAGCATTAATTAGGGAGTTATTGGAGAATTTCTATACTTCCAATAATGTGAATAAAAACATATTAATTACAAAATCGGTCGTTTATTGCAATAAATAAGTGGATAAATAGGGTTTAAGGAGACCAAATATAAATTTACCCATATCATGTCACATTACACATTCACTGTGCACCAAGCCGAACCTCTATAACTGGTAACTACTGAGTCAATATTTCATCATTGGGTGGGTTTATTATTCCAATATGTTGAAATTGATTAGGCATAGACTTTTTTAACTTAAACGCTTTGTGCTCCCTTAAGTTACGAGTGATAGAGGTTCTAGAGAATGCTTCCTTCATTACAAATTCGATGATTCAGTGAGAATTCTCCATCTTCTTAATAGCCGTTGGGTCCTCTGGGGTAGCCTCCCTTAGCTTCTTCGAACTTGATTTCAGGCTTATAGCCGCTCTCGTTAGCGGTGTAAGTCACCACCATGGTGCGGCCGCCTGGGAGTAGGACTCGGTACTCTCCCTTCGCTTCCTCTCCCTCGCGCTCTTCCTGGTGGCCGAAATCCAAACCAGACTCTACGTCTTCCACCTTATAGCTGAACTTGTAGCTGGCGGGTTCCTATCGATAGATCAAGAATTTTTTGTTTTAAAATTAAGTTCTTTTGTAACTAATTAACATTATTTGCGTTAATTGACGGTGCGATTAATTTTCCTTTTCAGCAGTCGCAGCCAGGAATTTGCTTTGGGGGTAGCAAATAATAAAGGGACAATTTTGATAAAGATATTTTCCTTCTATTTTTTTGATAATACAATACAATTACAATAATAACCCATGAGCTTCGATATAAAATTAAAAAAAATCACAGTAGTTATTGAATAAATATATTTATGCTAAAGTGGAAATTAATGCATCGCAGATCAATTTATTTGCGATTACGTTAACGGAGAGGGCCAAATGCCCGGCTTCCCTCCCCTTTCATTGACTGCGCTATTGCTTTTCAGGGAATTTCGTGGTAGATGTTATTGTTTTCGATTTTCCGCTTAAATTTTGAAAAAAGGTTTACCAGTTGATCCCGTTGATTTCTAAGTAATTAGCTAGTACGATAAGTGCAGTAGTCGCATGCATCTGGGCAGCACTTACGGCTAGAGGATCCTCTGTGGTTCCAAGGGGTGTTCCACTCTGGAAGGAAGGAGGGCCATACTTAGTAGAAGGTGGTCCATATTGAGGGGAGGGTCCGTTGGAGGCACCGGGGGGAAGGTATCGCCTTTCGAGAGGAGTCTCTGGGCGGGCTGCGGGCACGGGCAGTGTGGCGAGGAGGATTATGGCCTAGAAATACGTAAATAACATCAGCCAATCAACCATATCGGCCAAATATTATTCTGAGTATCATAAAACTAATTTCAGGAAGCTATGGAGCAGTGTTTGCTCTCTCCGCCCTGATATACTTTAGTCATTACCTAATGATTGATAAATGCCATTTCAGCAGATTTTTCCCTCGATTAAAAAGAATGCGATGAATCTCATCTGCGTGAGAAAAGAGTGCTATTTTTATTTCAATAGCATTACGTCAAGTTTCACTTAACTTAGTTTAAAAAATTATAAATAGGCTGTGATGAAAGGAAATAAAAACATAGTATAAACTGAATATTCACGGCTTTATTTATTTTAATGAAACATTTAAGAATTTGAAATTTGTAACAAATATTAAGTTTTTGACACAATCCCGCTTTTCTACATGAAAAATTCGCTGATTGTTTTCTTGTTGCAATCAGGCAGCCTCTTACTATGGTTTTTTACCATATGAAGGAGGAATTGAAGTTCTTTATCTCTTATTAAATTCCCACTATATTCTTCGATAAGAGCTATTCCCCTTTCTGTATTGTCATTAACAACAGGAAATTCTCGAACTATTTGAAGACTTCACTGGACATCTTCTCTTTGCTGCTAATCTTCAGTTTCTGAATTTAAAAATTCAGGAAAAATTTCCAGAATTTGAAAGAAAACTCGTATGCTTTGTGTCAAAATATTCTATATTGCAATAGGGCAGAGTTTCCAAAGTAACAATGCTCAGGCGCTTTGGTGACTCGTCCGAACTCTCTCAAGAACGGATGGAAGTAATCATGCGTCTTTTATGCTCTGGCGAAACCGCCCAGCCTAGTGTATAATACATTTTTCTTCTAACATATAATACAGTGGCTGTTTTAGTTTAGCAGTATTACTTCACCTCTCTACGCAGTTTGCATTTCAGCGTGCATCATATTATAAGCCACACTCATACCTTATGTAGAACTGTAGGAGCTCCCACGGACGAATGTTAAACTTAAATATGTATAGAGTTGATCTTTAAATATATAAACATCTATTGGATAAATTCAGACCATGCTTACTTACTATAAACATAAAAATAGAGAAAAAACTAATAATAAATAGAGTGGAATCAACGCCCTTAAAGTTTCTCGTTTCAATCCTCGTGATTGCCTGGGCTTAATATTAGTTTTGGCTTCCCTTCAGCAATTAAAAATACATTTAATAAACAAACCAATTTTTATGGATCTTCATAATATGCCCCCAAAAATACATTAACATATTTCCATAGTTTACTGCCTAATTCAACAAACCCTTTTTTGTACTACCAAAATATCCAATATCTAAATATTGTGCGAATTGAACACAAAATATTGTGAATACTAAGGCTTTCATACCCAATATTTCCTATAATAGGCGTTTTAATTATTATAGAATAGCAAGCGTTATTACAATTTTAATGTCGTGCATGCCGTCCCCTATGGTTTCACATGTGTTATGTATATTGCCTATTTTACGATGAGCGCTGAACTTTAATTTGCATTGTGACGCAAAGTAATATGAGTCAATACAACCTACTTTATTATATAAGATAAAATTTTAAATTAATTGCCGAAAACACAATTTGAAAATTTATCTATTCCTTTTTCCTAGCCGCTGTAATAAACAGAAAATCTGTTGAAATGACATTTTTCAATCATTAGGTAATGACTAAAGTATATCAGGGCGGAGAGAGCAAACACTGCTCCAAAGCTTCCTGAAATATGTTTTATGATACTCAGAATAATATTTGGTCGATATGGCTGATATTCCCTACCCCTAAGTATTATTCATTGGTGGAAAAACTTCAGATGCGATGTTTTTATATGTAGGGTGTGTATTATCTGGAAAACAAATTATCATACTTCCATAGTTTGATGCCCTAGCCTGCTAAATAAACAGACCCTTATTTGTCTGACCAAACATTCAAGGTCCAGGAAAGAGATCTAAATATTTTGCGAATTAGACAAAAAATAATGTGGATATTAAGGATCATATTCCCAACATTTGCTATAACAAGCGTTTTAATAATAGTAGAATAGCAAGTGTTATTACAATTTTAATGTCGTGCAGTCGTCTCCTATGCTTTTAGATGTGTTATGTATGTTGCCTATTTTACGACGCGCGCTAAACTTCAAACTGCATTGTGACGCAAAGTAATATGGCTAGACCAATACAATCTTTTATATTATATTGGAGAATAAAAGTGTAATGTATCCCCAGGAATCCGTTTTCTTTCTTCCATATTCTTTTTCGCTAGCCAGAGGGTTGAAATTACCATATTTTTGGACCACCCTACTCTTTATACGCTAATATGTATAGATCAACTGTCAATTGCAGAAGGGTAGTCGAGTGGAAGAGAAAACAAGATGGAAAAGTACACTAAATCAATGGAATACACAGAGATTTCAAAGGCGTTCTTAATGGGAAATACGTATGAAACGGAATCGAAGGATTGCGCAATTCTCGAATTTCCATCTCCGAAACTATGTCGTAATTATATGGTCTCGGGGATTATCGTGTAGTAAATGTCGTTCTCTATCCAGAGAAATTTTTAAATCTATACCTCACAGATCATATAAGAGAATGGGAGAGAAATATATGGATTTTTAATTGTTGTTTGCTGAGAGAACCGTCTTTGCGATCGATGTAAACAAAATTTGCGATGTTTTGCTCGGGATTTTCTCGAATTTTTATCTCCGAAGCCATAAGTCGTATTTATATGGTCTCGGGGACTATCTTGTAGTAAATGTTGTCCTCTATTCGAATAACATTTTGAAACTGTACCTCAGAGATCATATAAGGGCGTTGGATAGAAAAACATGGATTTTACTTGTTGTTTGCCGAGAGAACCGTCTTAGAGATCGATGTAAACAAAATATGTGATGTTTTTCGCGGGATTTTCTAGAATTTCTATCTGCGAAACTATAACTCTTAAGTATGTGGTCTCGTGGACTTTCTTCTAGTAAATGTTTTTCTCTATCCGAATCCTTTTTTTAATCGTTACCTTACAGATCATATAAGACCTAGGGAGAGAAAAGTTTGGTATTTCATTGTTGCTTTACGGATGCCATTTAACGAGATACGAGTATAGGTTTATTAAAGTAATTATGTAAAGTGGAAGTTCTAATTTTCGGATTCAGTTGAAAATCACAATTGGGCGATAAATATTAATAACGATCACTCACACTTAATTAAATTAAAATCCATCCAGCGGTTTAGGAGAGGAAAGTTAACGACGGACGGACGGACCAGATGTGCCCATAAGACGTTTACCGCTTTGCTGGTAAAGAACGCGTAATAGCCCCTTTGTTCACTCGTCTATGCTCAAGCCGAGTACGGTAATAATCGTCTCCATGGCAACAATCCGATAAAATGCGATTTAAAACGCAATGTTTTAGTATAAATTCAATAACATACGATCAATTATAAATTCAGCGATAAGAATTAGAATCTACATTCTTTTCCTCTTAGAACAGCACAAATCTTACTCCGATATAACAATTTTCAGATATTTTAAAGTATTAAAGAAATCATCTCTGCACGATGGATTTGAGACTTCCAATGTAAAATAAATAGGGAAAAAACCTTCCTGGAATCGAAACTGGGACTTCAATCTTCGCCAAATAAAATATAGTCCGCAGGTGAGCTTTGTTAGCAGGAGCCTCATACCAAGTTTCATGAAAATCGGTCCATTAATGCAAAAATTGTTAGTAGGAGACACACACACATACATACATACACACAGACAGGACCATTTCATTAGGCTCTTTCCTTTGGAAACCAGCCTAAAAGATAGCGAAAATTTAATTATAATTTTGATTCATGTGTTTCGCGGCATTATGTTGTCTGACGGCGTTGTGAAATATCCATGAGACAATGAACCCTTCGTTTTCATTTATTCCTCATAAGTAATACCTACCAGCACTGATTTGATCATGTTTGAATTTATTTGAACGCGGCAAGCATCGAGTTAAGTACTTTGGCTTTTGTGTGGGCCCTTGTATTAAAAAAACGGACAATATTGCAGGTAAGTGTGCGGCGAGATTTTCTTGGTAGCTTTGCAGTCCATTGGTGACCATTTTCAGCGTTTTTTTCCGAAAAAATCGCTTATGTATTCGTTTTTTCCAGTCTGTGGGGTATATCTTTGCTACCTGCGGAAGCCATAATTTCATACTTGGGAAGTCACGCTTTCAGGACAAATTCAAGCCATCATGTGTGTTTGAATGTTTTTATTGATTTGAATGGACTTTATATTGAGAATGGAGTTAATGCATAGAATGTTATTAGTAAAGAGAAAGGTCCGTAGTGAAAGGGCATGGGATGAGTTGGGAATAATCCGTGTTTACTTAATCTAATTAACTGTGTATCGTCTATGAATTAAAATTTATTACTAATTTGTGTTAATGATATTACATTTCTTCGATACTATACGAAATTAATTTATTCTGCAAATCTCTTCCTTAAAAACGTTAAACCTCAGTATTATAATTGTAAATGAGGGATATAGTTAGTCATGTGTTTGTGTATGTAGGTATAAGTAAATGAAAGAGAATATTTAAGAAATTTCCATAATATATCTGAAATTTCTTTTCTAACTAAATAATATAAATGTTTTGACAGTGTTTCTTAACAAGAGTATTGAAGGGATTTAAAACAGGAACAAAGTATGCTTTATGAAACCCTCTGTTTAGGTAAATACGGATATTTCAGCGTATCAGACAAAACTATGAAATTTTAGGAGATTGTTCAGCATGTTTAATAAGAAAGATATATCGTTTGGAAGAAGTGCAACTGCCAACTTTTATGGCTAGTGATGTGTTAGACAAAAGATTCTTTTTGGAGCGAAGTCCTGCAGGTAATTCTATCCACTGCCTTATGAAAGTTTCTTACAAAAGATTTTGTATTTGCTATAGTTTACGCTAAAATTATTTAAGTGTCAACTTTTAATCGAGATTGGTGGAGAAAATTTTGGTCTATTTAAACGTGGTTGAGCAAGTTGTGGAATTCTTAATGACTATCAAGAATAAATGGTAACTTATTTAATAATATATAATTTATTTTCTGCCACATTTGACATTTTAATATATTACAGGTTTTGTACAAATCTTGTACTAGAATAAATAACAGTGCTATTTGAATCCTTAAGAAATCCAAGTACATCTACAGCAAAAGAAGATAATCAAGGCTCATTTATAAAAATAAAAATATTTATAGAGCAAAGCGCATTTTGGCACAGTGAGCACCGCACGCGGCGGGTAATCGGATCGATCCCAATCGAAACCATTCCAACCGGAGCGAAGGCGATTAGCGGTAAGCTTCGGACGTCCTCAGTTCGTCTCCTCAATATCCGTTGTGTCCTCCGGCGGGTCCTCGTCCGTAGCCTCCTTGAGGTGCCTCGTACCTGATTTCGGGCATGTATCCCCTCTGGTCGGCCGTGTACGAAACCACTTGGGTCCTGCCGTCTGGGAGAAGGACGTGGTACTCGCCCTTGGTGTCATCGCCCTGGCGTTGCTCTTGATGGCCGAAGTTGTTGCCGGATTCCAGATCGGTCACCTGGTACTGGAACTGGTAGTTGGCGGGCTCCTAATGGGTGAGTTGTGAAGTGAGCAGACGAAGAGCATACGCGCGGAAAACGCGCGAATAATAACAGTAATAATATATTCACGCAGTGTGAAATATCGTGCTGCCAACCGTATGTTATGGCATCGTGCAAATGTTGGATTTAGAAAGTTGCCTCTATATATGATATTAGTTTTGATTTTACGAATCAATAATTTTTAAAATTTTGCTAACGCTGGATATGCTTTAAACATTATTTTTTTAAAAATCTCGGGTCTAGCACCGCACCTTGGTTCCAAGAATGCGGAAATGTGATTTTGAAGCTTCTGTAAAGTCGCGGGAGGTGTTCGCAAAGAGAGTGAGAGAATTTTTTATAAGGAATCTTCGCGGTTGCGAGACGACCTACTTGGGTCATTTTTGCCGCGAGAAAGTTAAAATAAAACTGGGCCTCTCCATTAAGAGAGATGTAATGCGATTCTAGGAAAAAAGGTTTTCTCACGTTCGCTTCTGATCTCATATGAAACCGAATCGGCTCGGTACGCCACCATTACACACCGAAAGAAAAATGATTTCGATGATTTTCCCTCATCTCACCCAGCGGAAAACATTGCGATTGGCGAATATGTTGTGGGGAACGATAGCCTGATATTATTACGAATATTCCGACCTGCAATATTGGTATCTGAATTGATTTAGAGCGACGTTTCTCAACCGTTTTGATAATATGGCCCACATAAGGAACAGGAAATTATCTGCGACCCACCTATATAACAGTACGTGTACATACAGCAGAAGGAAAGTCTATAATATTGACTAAAAATGGCGGGTTATTTACTAAAATTTAATTAATTAATTAATAAGTTTGCTTTTTTACGAAATATTAAGTTTTTGCTATACTTTTATGAAAGTTTTTAAATGCTGTTAACCGACCCTATTTTTTGCAAACCTTTCGCGGCCACCGGTTGAGAAACACTAATTTGGAGAACTTGGACTCGCGTATTTGATGAGTCTAATAAGTTTTTTATTTCGCTTGATCAAAAATCGTAGACGGAGATATTCCACTGCTAAACAGAAAAAAATTTGAGGATAGACATGTAGGCCGCATGACTTTCGGTTTATTTTGGGTTTCATTTTATTTCTGTCAATTTCATTTAAGAAATCAGAATTGAAATGGTTTTAGCTATCGATGAAAGTTTTTCTCTCATTTGTCGATAACGCGGAATTGTATAAGAATGTTACAATTCTATACCATTGCTGCAACGATAAAAGCGTGATAAATTATTTGCGTGTTTTTATATTTAATCTTACGACTATATAATAGGGTCTTCCCGCAGTGATTTTGATAATCCCTAGCAGCATAAAAGTGGAGATTTAAACCCTCCACGAATTTGGTTATTAGAAGCGGCGTCAGCCCAGGGAAACTTATGATGGAAAACGAGAGTAGTTTCATTATGGGAAAGCGAAAGCGTTACTGCCATAATGCTTACGGCAAGGGGATCCTCGTTGCCTCTGGCATATCCTCCTCCTGGGGCTCCGTATTGGCTGGAAGGGGGTCCGTATTGGGGAGATGGCGCCCTGTATCCCCCTCCGCTCCTTCCTCCCGACAATCCGCCTCCAAATCCACCTCCGTGTCCGCTTCCGAATCCGCTTCCGAATCCCCCTCTGGATCCGCCTCCGAATCCGCCTCCAATTCCGCTTCCGGATCCGCCTCCGAATCCTCCTCTGGATCCACCTCCGAATCCGCCTCCAATTCCGCTTCCGGACCCGCCTCCGAATCCGCCTCCGGATCCGCCTCCGAAGCCGCTAGGGGCGCCGTACTGAGCGGAAGGCGGGAGGTAGCTACGTCCTACTGGTGGCTCTGGGCGAGCGGCTGCTAGAGCGACGAAGGCGAGGATCAGGATGACCTGGAATGGAGCGAGGAAGAGCGCGGGATTGTTGCGGGGGAACTGAACTGCGCGGCACCTGTTGCTACTCGATTGACGAGCTCATCGCGTCGTTTCGAGCGAAGACGATTAGAGCGTTTATGGCTTCAGCGCTCGATTTCGAGCGAATCGAATCAGCTTGGAAAATCCGAGGCGTGAGATAACTCTCTGCGATGGCCATTCGGTTCTTTTATGCTGGTCATTCTCTCAAACTTAATTGGTCGTGTGTGAAGAAATTTTCCGGTTAGCAAGGTGTTATTCCTAGCGCCGAGGCGGGAGCCGGATTGGGGGCTCCATTGGAGGACTGCCAAGCCATTTATTCATAACATTTGCTTGGTGAAAATTCATTTTTTTAGTGTCCCACTTTCGTCAAATGTAAATTTGCAGAAAACTGAGAGGATAAAATTATCTCTGTATTTAATAGGAGCTTTGAACAAACTTCAAAATTTATTTAAAAAATAATTCTAGAACTCGCCTTGGGGCTGGAATCCAATTGATGAATTTGATAGCAACGATGGTTATAACAATACAGGAAAACCAGATGTGCTTTTTGGCTACGAAACTTTCGCCATCAGTGGCGAAACATCTATAATAGATTATTTTTACAATCTAATATGAACGAATCGCCACTGATGACGGTTGCATCGTAGCCGAGAAGTACAAATGGTTTTCCTTACCTTTTTATGGATGCTGAAGATATATGTTTGTCGAATTTAAAATAGCGGTAAAGATTTTTTAATTTAAAACAATTTTCAAAATAAAGTTAACTCACAAACGGTTCATACGAGATCCAAGTAATGTCATTTTCCCTTCAAAGGAAGAATGGTTTTAATATGGCAGAGAAAATACTTTATTTGACTTAATTATTAAATTTAATCGAGATAGATATTTGATGTTGTGCTCATGAAGGTTGTATCATACCATTAATAATGCCAATTGCAAAACTTGCAAAACCGTAGTTAATCACTAAATTGGATTTTGTTCTACATTGTTAAAGCTAAGTTTTGTTTTGCCCGTTTCCAATTCGTAGTTTAGAATCGATGAGGTGGATCGCAAGTTTTAAAACGTAGGATGATTTAATCTCGGTACAATAGCAACCGCTTTAACTAAGTAAGAAAACAAAAAAGGGCGCTCAGTCCCTTTTACCTTCATTGTGTTCGGCTGCTCTCTTCTCTCGGGTGATCTCTCAATCTCGACGTGTTCCTCGGTGGAAGGGTCTGTGGTGTATGATGTCCGACTGCATTTCCCGCTGCTCTATATATGTGCCTCCGCTCTAGGATGCGCCTGGAAGAGGAGCGGGGCGGGATGGGGCGTTCCATCGGCAGGGGCGGGGGGAAGGGATCGGGGGCAGCCGCACCTTTTGCTCCTCTTCCAGTAGCTTGCGCAACGGAGTGAGAGAGAGAAGGCCTCATCCCATTCCCATTTCGATCAGACAGGGAGGTCAAGAAGGTGCCTTAATCCCTCTCTCCCTCCTTCAACCCTTCTCCTCCTCTCCCTCCTCCCTTTCTCCCTTTTGCACGGGTAACATCCCTCGCTTCGACTCCACTTCCGCCGGCCACCTACCTAACTTCTTCTCCCTCTATCCCTCTCTCTCCTTCCCCCCTCCCTCCCATCCCCGACCTCCGATCGGGCCATAGTCTGACGGACCCCTCCGTTCACCACTGCCTCATCTTGATGAGGCCCTTCTCTTCGAGGAATGTAAAAAAAACTTATCGTATTCAGCCAAAGAATACATCTCGCACATCCCACGTTTCCGCGGAGGCGCGTGGGCGCGCATCGCGTGTTGCATTAACGAACGGCGGAGCATTTGCTTCTCTCGTGGCTAGGTAAAGATTTTTATTTTCTTCTGCGAGTTAGAATGAAATTTATTTCGCTAGGGCGCTGACTGAAGTTCTCCGCATATTTGATAATGAATAAGTTCATGGTAAAGTCAGGTAAAATCGGTTTCTCCGAATAAAACTCTAACGGAAATTGATCGCATCTTTGAAATTGTCGTTTTTGTATCGATAGATATGTTACAAAAATCTTATATTTGGTAGAAACTTTTACTCTTGGAAAGATATAAGGATAAAACACATTTCACGCATATTATTTAATTTGACATTTATGCCCTCTAGGTAAATAGTTGTTGGAACTTAAATGCTGTTTCTCATCGTCTTCCATTACATTTTAAATATACCTATGTTAAGACGTTATTCTGACGGCATGCAAATTAAATTTGGCACATGATTGGATTTTCACTCTGTAACCATACTAAAAAAATCAGAATTAATTGATATAATAGTTATAGTTTACTCGGGGAAGAATATTCATAAGGGTAATTGATACAACTAGTAATAATATATATGGAATAATAACATGATTTCCTTGGTATTAAATTTATAGGAAAACATTTATCTCCATCTTGTGACAGATGATTAATTAAGTAAAAACATAATAGCTCTTAATGAATTTTGAAGCTCTGAACATAATCAGATGCGCAGTAGTTGTTTTCTTTTTATCTAGCTCATCCCTTTTAGGATTCATAAATCAACTAACTTCACGACAGAGTCAGTTTTTTATACCGCAGATAATAACATTTTCAGCCAAATTTTATGCCTGGAAATCATCGTAAGGATGATGCGAGAAGCTTTTTTGAAAGTCCACTCCAAGTCTTTCGTAATGCATCGTGTTTCAGCGTCTTTGATTGCCGGCTGCGTCACATCGCCGAAAATTCAGTAACTTATCCGAATATATAAAAAAGTCATCGCCAGTTATGACGTCGAGAAACATCTCATTACGAGAAGACATTCATTTTCTTTCTCTCTCTCTCTGCCGTCCATTTGCAACTTTAACAGCGTTACCGTTCTCACCCTTTTGGAACCTTTGCCTTTCTCTGGCTACATCTCTCGAGAGCGTATGCTTCTCAGGAGGCAGCCAAATGGGCGACCGTTGCTCCAGTTACCTGTTCTTCATGTCCTTGGAACCATCCTCTCACTCACCCACTCCCATCTCATCTGCCTCTCCCCCGCACACTCCCCTTCTCACCCATCCCACACACACGACAGACTCATCTGACGAGACTGGTGCGCAACGGTCGCACTCATCTGATTCTCCTTTAGGAATCCGCGCTTTCGACGCATGTCGTCTCCCCGGCGACCGTGACGAATCGAGGTCTATGCGTTTCACTATTTCTCGCCCCCTCCCCCCCTCTCTCTCCCTCTCCTCTCGCTCTCCCTCTCCTTCCCCCTCTCTCTCCCTCCCTCCCTTATATGGATATAAATGTATGTACATATGTTTGTATTTATGAATGTTTTTTCTCTGTTTCTCATATTATTGTATTTTTTTCCTTCCTCTGAACTATTTTAGAAATTTTCGCTGCTTTTTACACCTCTCTTCTCTTCGTAGGTGTTTTCCGCAGTGGGAATTTTTTCTGTGTTAAAACATAACTGATACACAGTTTTTTATGACCCACAAAACTAACATCATTTGGTAATGCTCTGTTATCTACTAACAAATATATTAACTTGTAATTAATATGTATTTTGTTGAAATCTGTATGTAATTAATTTCTCTTATTTTGTAAATATTGTAATTACTTATATGACGAAAGGGTTAAATGTAAGAAGGGACTACTTAGTCTCAATTTCGCCCTAATAAAGTCGTTTGTCTGTCTGTATGTCTCTCCCCCCCTCTCTCTCTCCCTCTCCACCATCTCTCTCTCCCCCTCTATCTATCTATCTATCTATCTATCTTTTTATCCATTGCCATCTCCTTCCTCTATGCCATCTCTCCTCGTCCTCTTCCTATGTTTTGTTTTTGTCTATCTCTTCTTACATTCATCCGCATGCCTCCGCTTTCCCCCCTCTTATTTCTCATCCTTCTGTTTGCTCTTTCCCACGCCCTTCCCTTTCATTTTTCCAAAACATTCTCTCATACACAAGCACATTCTTCACTTCCCCCTTTCTCTCCTCCCTCTTTCTCCTCACATTTTTCTCACTCTCCCTCTCCTCCTCCGGCCCTCTCTCTAATTCAACTCATCCTTCTTAATACCTCCCTCCCTCCCTATACGCCCCTCCCCACCTCTCCTCGCACACCCCCTCAATGAAGATGTGTATCTCGAAGTGGCTATAACGTAGGGGGAGAGTCATCTTTCAAAAGGAGTTTTCTTTTCTTACTCATGTGTTCCTCAATGACGTTCTTCCCTTTCCCTCTCTCGATTTCGCTTCCATTCTCTCTCTTTCCTTCTATTCATGCTATTGATACTTTTGATTCCTTTGTTCGATAGAATCAGCGGCGAAATTATTGCGCACACCCAATCGCTCCAGACAGGCGCATTTTTTCTCCTTGCGAGTGAGTCGAAATTAATTAATTTCGAAACGCACTTGGTAAAGTTGTTCCCACGCAATTGCCTTTCAGGGCGGTTTTTCCTTGGAATGAAGGTTTTTGAGCTGAATGTTATTGCGATGTCTTTTTTATCGACTTTTTAAATTTTGAGATTCGAAATGAAACCCTCTGTATATGGAGGAAATATCCGAGTATAGCGGTGGAGTCATTTATCACGCGATGAGAAAATGTTGTAACGAATCCTCTTATGAGTAAAGGTAAAGGGAGTCACGGACAAGCATTTGTAACTTTTGTCATTTTAACTTGGTCTCCCCAGCAAGGAAGAAGGCATCTGTAATTAGATCGGCCATCGAAGATACTGTAGCATGTTAAGTAGAGTTATGGCTGATTACAAGATTAGTATTTTCTACTCTGAATATTAATAAACTTAAAATTTTTTGAAACATCGTAAATAACTGATTTTTATTATTAAATTAAGAAAATGAACGTCTTATGTGCAATGAAAGATGTAGGTGAATCCGATGTTCGTCGAACGTTAAGAGTAATTAAGCTTTTCATTTGCAAAGCAGTCGTCATTTACAATAATTCAAGAATTATTCATTTTTAGCCTACTTTCCAGAATGGAAATAGGCTTATAGTTTCGTCGTTGTGTCTGTCTGTCTGTCCGTCTCCCCTATTAACTCTTGAACCAATAGACCGATTTTCATGAAACTTAGTGAAAATCTCTTGCTACGTGGGTCTAGTTCCCGAGGATAGTTTTTGTTGCAAAGATTTAAGTCCCGGGTTCGATTCCAGGAACTATCCTTCCCATTTGATTTACATGGGAAATCTGAGATCGATCGTGCAGGGTAATTTTCTCTTGCACATTAAAATATCTTAAAATTGTAATATCGGAGCGAAATTTGTACTATTCACTGAGAAAAAGAATGAATATTCTAATTTTAATCGTAGAATTTTGCTTATCGATTGTATTTCTTAGAATTTTGTGAAAACAATGGCGTTTTTTGAAGTTTTTATCACTTACTACGAGAGTGTTGCCATAGCAACAACAATTGTTGGACTCGGATTCGGTAAAGTCTAATACATACACACGTTATTTTTGCCGCACAAATACGCGTGATCAATAGAATATTCCGTTCTAATGTATTTGTAATATTTTATAACGCTAAATTATGATATTTGGGAACAATACGCAACATCCGCGGTGATTTTAAAGCTATTAAAGGCAATAAAAGTATTAAATAAATGATTAAATGGAGAGTAGGCATCATAAGTTTCATTTGGATCATCTTTTTCCCTTTTACGATAAATACTGCTATAATCTTAAACGAATATAAATATTGTTTTGGCCATCTTATACCTATGTTTGCTGCATATGGTAATTATAATATTGGTTTTGATATGAGTTGAACTGCACATGTTGGTTTTCCTGGTTATCACCGATCAAATATTTATGAAAATTAGTTATCGGCATTTAACGATCAAGTATTTGTTTTCGCAGTTACGGGAATCAAAACTGATCTCTCGCCTTCTTTTTCTCCCTGTTCCAGCCACCTGCTGTGCTATTTTTCCGTCTCTCTAATAAATCCCGTTTCGTATTAATTAAGCAAATATTTATCGAACTATAGAAAATAAGCAGAGCCTGACAAGTATGACGCCGTTATTAGTTTCGGTTAAGTTTTATTTTACCGAATCGATTAATTTCCGTTTTGATTTTCCGCTCTCTGGCCTGTCAAAATTTTATCGATTTATCGGGCGTGCAAATTTAATCTTGCGATCCTGATTTCTCTATGTCAGAGAAGATCTAACTTTTTCTATGGAGCGCCGTATTTAAAAATGTCCCTTCGCGTGAACTTATTGGCACGCGCGTCACGTTTTGTACACCTTTGTTGCCTCTGACAAGGGGCATCTGTTATCAGGGACACCGAGAGGGCGGTCGTACCGGAGCAAAATCCCTGGGGTCCGGGCCTCCTGGGGGCTCGAGATTAGGAAATGCGATAACCTGGAGCAGCTAAATTTTCGAAATAAAGTGGAAATAATTTATTCTTGAAAAAGATCTCCTTCCGCTTTCCGGAATCTGCCCAGGATCCCGATTCCATTTTTCAGCTTAAAACAATTTGGAAAGGAAAGGTCGTTTTTCCTGGGACCCGTCCTGGCTCTCGGCGGTCCTGCCTGTTATACTCCCACGGATATTCAATTACCTACTTTTTGTGTTTTCATTTTATATTCCATTAATTATATATCGCAGATTTTCCCTATCGTTTCATCGTTTTAGACGAGCGAGGAAAATATTCCTTGATTTTAACTGCCTATCTTGAATATCCTTATGACTGTTTAATTGTAGCGCAAAACGAGTGCGTTGACTTTTTTTTGTAACTCGATACTAATGCAGTCCTTTTTTGGCTAACCGATACGAGAAAATCAATCATTCGGTTTGCATATGTTGCCGACCTCTGCTTTGAGCTAGAGGTCGTGAGGTCTTCTTCGTGACTGAGGGGTTGAGGGTTCAAAATTTTTGCCACGGGCACGGATGTAAGTGATGTTTTCATCATCACTCATCTCCGCAGTCTTCTGTTGCGTTTAACGGTTCTCCCACCCCTATTCAAGAACCGAGGGAAAAAGACAGCTTGCCGAATTTTTAACATAATTAACAGATTATTTTTCACCAATATTCAAATTTCGACTAAATTATCGCAGCGCCGTTGTATGATAATTATAACTACGGTTTGTAATTTTTATTTGTGCATCGCTTAAGTATAGTTTCAATATAATGTGAAATCTATAAAGACGCGGAGAATTAATAGATACAGAAAGTTCTTAGTTACTGAGCGCTTATCTTCTTTGAAATCCATTATCTGTATTTCTACCTCATCGGCTTCATATTCTTAGCGTAGAGGTTTCTAGCGAACAAGAATGGATGGTGTTTATTCCATTTTTATTTTATCATTCATTCTAGAAACTTCAGTATCTCCTCAACCATTTTCTTCATGATATACCTTGCTTAACGGTGATGTGTGCATATGAATATGCAAAAGAACGTCTTAAACATAAATTGCTTGAGTAATACGCGAGAGAGGATTATATGACGTCAGGAGTCCCGTTGGGCGAGAGCTTGTTAAATAAGACGCTGTCCTGGTGTCTATTCTAAAAGCCGCCACTTATTAAGTATACTGTGTGCAATGGGGGATTTTAATTCGCCCTGCGAATATTATCATAAAGGATTCCATGTTGATTACGCAATTATAATCACGTATAAAGTGATCCCCGATGGCCGAGATATAAAATATATAGGGAAAGTTTGATTAGATAGAAGCAGAAAATGATGCGAGAAAGCTGACGCCGATTGGCGAGTGGAGTAATTTTTTTGTGATTTAGTTTGTTAATTTTTTCATAGCGATCGTTTATGCGGTCGTTACTTCTCCGGCCAATTAATCTTGAGGGTAAATAAGAAGAATGAAGCGAAATCATTCATGGGAACTTCCTTTAAAATTACTTTTTGTATTCCATGTGATCATTTTTCGTCATTGCAATATTACAGTCTCTTCTTCTGTTATGAAATTTACTTCCAATTACGCGTCCACACGCACAAAGCCTAAATCTCCGTCGAGCCCAACGGTGGTGCCGACAGAAGAGCGATGGCTGAAAAAGCGTCCGTTATACCAGAATGTTTCATAAATTGCTGCCTCTTTATTGCGCTTCACTTATTATTGTAAAATATTAGTGCCAATAAAAAAGGGGATCCAGAAAATCTTTCTCCCTAGTCTGTGCTTCATCCTTTATTATGTGATTTCACTCATAATAGATTACTTGCTCGCATATTATATTTAGACTTAGTTAGGAGTTTAAGTATGCGGAAGTTTTCCATGGTATTTGAAACATTAAATATTTTCGAAATGGATGAAGCTCCTACCCAAAAAAACTCTTTCAGTTTTGAGGTCATTCTTGATCTTCCATAACGACCACGTGTACGTAATGGGTGTTGTGAAACAACTTTAATGCGTTATTATCAGCTGTAAATCTTTCAGATTGGCTACAAGCTAGTTCAATGAGGACACCAACTACTGAATAATGTGTTCCTTGGATACAGGTTTTATTTGTCTATAAAGTACCTAGCATGATTCATGAAGTCTGTTTCTTGGAAACGGTACACATTTTTTTATCTCTACGTAAAAATATTTACCATGATTTTATCTGAGATAATCTGTAAAGCTTATTGACTTTAATTATTTAATAGGCCTCATATGGAACCTGTCATACTGCTTATGGACATTTACTTCCGATAAATTTTTAAAAATTCGTCCCATTTACCATTGAAAATTATCGCCGGAGGTGCATAAGTTAAACTTTTTATTGCGTATCAATTATTCCAGTGTAACTATGGAGAGAATGTTTCTGATACTATTTGCATTTATAATTTTGGGAGATTTAAAGCGTACCGAAAACGTACTTTTTCTCAAGAAAAATTTAATATTTTGAATTTTGCATAAATTCCATTGAAATTGGAAAGAAATATTTTAATGCTTCTTAATAAAGCATTTCTTCTTCTAGCTCTTTGGATAATTGATGTCTTCATTCTTCAATACTTTGCGAATCCGAGGATGTGAGATAAAACACGCCGTGTCTTTAGTTGGAATAACCCCATTGAAATATACTCGTACGATAACAGAATAATTAGTTAAGCCACGAGCATTAAACATCTACTGTTCTTTTTAACTTAAACGCGGAAATAATATGCCATAAAGGTAAGATTTCTACATTGCATCTTGATTGTTGCGCATAATTAACAATTATTGCCTAATAAACTTCTATTACTGTAGATGGTCCAAGCATAGATGGGAAAAGAGGACTTATTACACTTAAGTTTAAGCCAATTTCCGGCTATCCAATTCCTGAATTGCATTTCAGTGGCCTGCTTGTTAGCTGATTTTTAATTTATTTAATTTATTAAAATCCAACAGTGCAGGCAAACATAACAGGAGATCAGTTTCGCAAACTGCGCTTCTCAACGCCATTATTTGATGGTTTGCAATGATACTTTTTCCATCCGATACTGAAATATTGTTTCCATCAAGACGGGTAGTGAACGTGGCTGTTGCTTCTCCGTTTAAAGAGAGGATATTTGCTCACAGCGAGACTTATCTTGTAACAACGCTTATACCCTTAACCACACGAGCTACCGTGCATTATAGAATCGTTCCATTTTTCTTCAGTGTGTGCGTTTATGTTTGAGCACGAAATCGCTCGATGTAGTTCGATTTAATTGCATTTATTTATTACGCTCTTTGGGCAACAAGTGGTACGGACTATAAATAGTTAACGACTCGTTCATCGCGCCGCAATTCTTTCTCTTTCTCTCTCTCTCTATGTCTCTCTCTCGCAACTCGCATCTCGCAAGAGTGAGATGAGGTGTAAATTTCTCTCGAGCTATTTAGAAGGAAGGGGCGAAAAATCTCCGCCCTCAACCTAATATCGGAGAAATGACGTGGATCCCAGTTTCACTCGCATATGAGAAGACGCAGATGGAATTCGGCAGTTTCATCCTTTTTAAATGCGTTTTTAGAAAACCAAACCTTTGGTTGTTACATATAGAAGAATATTTCACAATTTCTCTCCCTCTCACTCGCTTAAGTGCATATTAAGGTGCAGAATGAATTGCTAAATTTTGTCCTTAACAGAATGAAATTTCTTCGTCTAGTGTAAGATATGCTGATGTTAACTAAAACTTAATGTGCAGATCCATCTTTACCTCTTGCGATAAAGTGAAAGCTACGTTTATATTTCGTTGGGATAGTAATAGGATTCGGATTTGAGAGAAACTCAAATCTTCATAAAAGAAGAAATGTTTGCAGTACAGGTGCATTAAAATAGCTGCCCAAGTCCGTGTAATTTTGAGTTGGGCGACGTCAGAAAATTTGCCAAATGTACTACAGGACCGAAAAATAGCACATATACTGACTTCTGAAAGCAAATGGCTGAAAACTCGTAAACGAAAAAAGTACAATAGTTTTAACTGAGGACGTATAAATGGGAAAGTTTGTAGTCATCGTAGCTCCTCTGCCAAAAAATCTAAATTGACGTAACAAAACAGCGGAAGCAAAAGCGGAGTAGATAAATATGATATCGAACAGTTATCGAGGAAACAGACGAGAAGGCATCCTATCTCAATGTCTTAATAAGAAACACATCTACCAGTGTAACCCGTAATTTTTTACATGTCAGAGATATGGAAACCGAATGTAGAAATCATATAAAATAAATACTTAGTATTTAATAAAAATTGATGCTTCGCTTGTTGAGCATGTTCGTGCGCAAATTCACCTTTGCTTCACTCGCCCTAGCGCTCTTTTCTTCTTCTCCCTCTCTCTCTCTCTATCCTTATTACATACTTTCAGATTTCTTTAGAACAAGTTTCTCCTCCAACAAATCTCACCCGATCATCGCATCCCCTCCCACTATTCCTTAGCCTCCTCTTTCTCCTCGTCTGTCTTCCACCGCTCCCTCCTCTATCTCTTCTCCCTAGGTCAGACTACTCATCTTATCCCCGCCTTTACCTCATTTCTTTTTCTTCTGCGCACTGGGCGCCTTTTAATTGCTATCCGTTGGGGAATAAAAATAACTCCAGAATTACAGCATCTCTGGAATACACATACAAAAATGTTCCCTTTTCCATTTTATATTTTGCGATTTCGCAAAAGTTAGTTAGTCGCCACTTCGATTAATGCATCTGGGATGCTGGCGGTTTCGTATTCATTCGCGTATCGATTAAAACTCGCCCATCTGTTCTAGATAGGCTATTTTGTGTCTATTGTTCATATAATAGGCCTTTTAAAGAACCAAAATTGTTTATCGCGAGTTTAATAAGTCTTTCAGAGTGAGCTATCATGTTTGGACCGTTTTTTGAATGAATTATACATGCGCTTAAGTCATATTGTGTAAATTGTCAGAACGAATATGCTAACATACTTTATCAACTGAATTCATGTAATTATCTCTTCCGGGAGGTATAAGTGCGAGTAAATATACGTTCATGCTTACAAAATTTTTATTTTCAACATGCATTTGTAATAATGTTGCTCAATGGTGCAGCTACTTTTATTAGTCCTCTTATAGTCTTGTGAAGTTGAATAGTTTTTGTGTCAACCATACTCAACTTGTTGTATTATTTTCTTTATAATTGTTCGTGTGTCATGTTGCGCCACAAGAGGTTAATTACGGCCGTGTAACGATGGAGATGATTGATACTAGTGTCCAAAAATGATGAAACAAGCGGCGACCCTTTGAACCTTGAAAGCAAACATACTGACCCCTCAGCGACCTGGACCATCCATTGCTTGTCCATTCAGCGAAGCACTAAGTGACCTTAGATGGATTCGCATCAGGCGCCGCTCCAAACTCTTCCTTAAATGAGAAGGAAATTGAATTTAACATTTACAGATGGAGTCCAGCAGAGTTGTGCGACATTTCCTTTTAGAGATTATCTGTTATTTATAATATACGTTTTAGGAAGTTATCGCAGATATAAATTAAAGCGTTCTTTTCAAAAAATCTCCTGTAAAATAATAATAGTAATGGATCTTGCCGCCAGCCTCTTGCGACACGAATTACTGCGAAGAAACCGGAAGAAGTGTGTAAACTAAGTAAACGCAAGTAATCAAATAATAACTTTCTTATAATTAAATATTTTTCAAATTAATATTTTGGTAGGACTGGTTATTCAGTTAGCGAATATATAATTTAAACTCTCGCAATTCAATCATTGTGACAATGTGGTTTAAACTGAACCTTTTGCTATTGCGGAGAATAGGTCATTCTTAGTTAGCTTGGACGGTAACTGCAGCCAAAGTGAAGAAAGCTATCTTGCCAACATGACGAGTTATTCTTCATGATCGTGAGAAATAAACAAAATATCATATTCTTTAGTAAGAAGGTGGTTAGATTCAGTCCTATATTATTGAAAAATGATTACTGGTTAATGGAGAGCTATGAACATAAACATTAAAACTGAAAATTATTCCGAACTTCAATTAGATAAATTAAAATTATTCAAATATGACTGTAAAACTTCAACGAATCAATTGCCAAAACGGTTATTAAAATTGCAACGAATATCGAAGAATGTTTTTGATCTCACAATTGTAAGGAAGTAGCCGAAGAATAAGGTCTTCTAAAGAAGGAGAATTGAATGATGGCGTCTGTTAATGATAAATCGAAATGGGATATCTGGAAACCAGTCAGAGAACGGACTGTCGAATGTTCAATAAGGTTGATTGTCGGAGAATGTTATGGACATTATCAAATTTTTGAAATAATAAAAAAGAGCGACATATCTCTAAAATGTCAATTGATGCAATAAATAAGTCGGAAAGAAAGTGATCGAGAATAGAAACCCAAGCGCCAATAGATTGGAATAGTTTCTAATCGTAATATAGTAAAAGAGATTCTATGTGAAGAAGAGGTACAAGCTGCTGAGAAAGTAAGAAACTTAAGGTGGCAGGAGATATTGTTAAAAATCTGCAAAGAAATCCAAATATTTTACTAAACTCTTTTCAAAATCTTCCTAAACCGGAGAGGCCTACACGAAAGATAGAGTGATATGAAAGTCCTCCTAAAACATTAGAAATGGACCTTTGAGACACTATAGACTCACATATTCCCTGCACATAATTACAATGGTTTCATTAATAATCGTAAAGAAGCAAAAGTTTATTGTTACTTTTAAACACTTTTTACCTCTTTCGTTTAACTCGTGATGGATCACAATTATCTTCGATTCAAAAAATTACTTTCTTGAGTTATTTCATTTTTCACGTAATAACCTCAAAGGATATACATTGGCCACTTCACATTCTCGGAGGTTACGTTCCTGGAAAATGGTGCGAACATTGAAACAGCGAGTATCGATATTAAAAGCTTACGGAAAACATCAGTGTATGAGATTGAACCATCTTTGCTCTTTTCTCTTATCTCAGCAATCATTTCACTTCCTCTAGTCTGGAGATATAGTTAAATAGCAGCGTTTTAAGTGCGAAAATATTGTATAAGCTACACTTAATTTCTCGCGTGCGAATGGAGGAAGAGATAATTACTTAAGAGTATAGCATTATGGGGTCATCTCGCAAACCACTTACCCAAGTGGTTCTTCACGTGCGTCACTACTATTGTCGTATACTTATATGTGTTATAGGAAGAAAACGCAGTGTTATTAATAATATTTAGCGAAGGAAAGGTGTGTGGTGCGGTTGGAGGGCTTATTTAAGTGCCTTCCTTGAACATTGAAAATTGCTGCCATACGTTCCTAGTGAATTCTTGAAACCACGAACCTACAATTCGCGAAAATCGATGGAATGTTGTTTATAATTTCATAAGAACTCGCTGGTAATAATAAATCTTTATCAAAACGTTAATTTTAAAATCATTTATTTATTGATTTGAGGTATCTTACATAATAATATACATTCGCACTCAACGCTCCCAGCATCTCTCGCAGATCCTGAGGAGTTTGCTTCACTCGTTCCAGTTTTAGTATCCCTTTTGGGCGTTGGCTGGTCCTCTCCCGTATCCTCCTCGTGGTTCCTCGAACCTTATTTCGGGAATGAAACCCCTTTCGTCGGCTGTGTACGTGACCACTTGGGTCCTTCCGTCGGGAAGAAGGACGCGGTACTCTCCCTTGGCATCCTCTCCCTCGCGCTCCTCATGGTGACCGAATTCGGCTCCCTCCTCCTGATCCTTCACTTGGTACTGAAACTGGTAGCTGGCGGGTTCCTTTGGGCAGAATAGGCATACAATGATTAGATTAAATTTTGACGCTATAACTCATTCTGAAGATAATCAAGGAAATGACTTAAATGGCTATAATATATAGTGTTATTAATATAACATAAAAGAGGGGGGGAATAAAATTTAAGACAATTCGGAATGTGGATATGAAAGCACAGTTAAGAATTGGTTAGGCAGAAACGAACTTTCTGCTTATTTGACGGAATACCTCACATTTCTCTCTCTGTCCTCTCCCTCCTCAACGGAACGTGTTTGAGGTACGTTAAGCTTTGAGTATTTTAAAAATCTCAAGATGCACGGGAAAACGGACTCAAGGTGAGTGAGGAGAGCATCGCTCGCCCTGAGGGTCGCGACTCTGGAGGACAAGGCCAGAGCATCTTCTCGCTGCGGGCGGTGTTCTCTCGCTTACCGACAAATCGTCATCACTGGATGCGCCTCCGTAGTGGTATCCGCCGTCCGATGGGGGTCCGTATCTGGCGGAGGGTGCGCCGTACTTGGAGGAGGGAGCTCCGTATTGGGCGGAGGGAGCTGGAGCTCCATATTGAGCTGAGGGCGCTCCGTACTGCTCGGAGAGTGAGGAGTGGGTGGCGGCGGGAGCGCCGTATTGCGCGGAGGGTGCGAAGTGGGCAGATGCTCCGATGATGGCTGCGGTCTGGGCGTGAGAGGCCGCTCTACTGGGTGCTCCGTATCTAGAGGAAAGCTTGGCAGATTTTCGAGAAGAACCAAAGCTGATGCTGGAGGATGACGATGACGCTCTATGGCGGTTATTGGATTTGTGAGCAGGTGCACCGTACTGTGGAGATGGTGCTCCGTATTGAGGAGATGGTGCGCCGTACTGAGGAGATGGTGCGCCGTACTGAGGAGATGGTGCGCCGTACTGAGTTGATGGCGCTCTGTGTTGGCTAGAAGGTGCGCCGTACTGAGCTGATGGCGCTCTGTGCTGGCTAGAAGGTGCACCATACTGTGGAGATGGTGCTCCATATTGGGCGGAAGGTACGCCATACTGTGAAGAAGGCTCATTGTGCTGCGCAGATGGTGCGCCGTACTGGGTGGCCGGTTGGTCGTATTGTGAGGAAGGTGGACTCATGTAATCCTGGATTTCGGCTGGTGCTCCATACTTAGAGGAAGGGGGCAAATATTGACGTGGAGCTGGAGGCTCGGCGACAGCTAGGGTCGTAAGCGCAAGAAGCAGGAGACACTGCGAACGAAATAGAAATTATAGGAATTCAGGAATATTATAGAAAATGGCCATTGACTATGAAGAATGCGAATTATCGACACGTACGCTATTTTTATGATTTCTACAGAAAATACCAAAATGCTTTTATTAAGGGCATAAATAGAGATTTTTTGACTGACCTTAGGCTTTACTGATAGAATTTATTTAAAAACAAAGAATACGGCTTGAAGTTTCAATAGAAATAAATGCAAAAATATCATTAAACAATATGAAATGACAACACTTTTTAATTTCCCACTATAGGTTATAATTTTACGACCTAGATTTCAACGCTTAGCGTCGTCATCAGGTTCCACAAAGTTACGCCAGGAAGAGTTGAGATGAATATCATTAAAGTCTATAAATTGCTTTTTAATTACTTTTTACTTACAAACCAGCAGAATTTGCTGCAAGATAATACAGTGAACATTTTCATGAAGCCGTATTACGAGGCTTGTGCTTGGGTAATTAAACTATTACACTATTCTTCCGATGATGAAATATATCCTTCGTTTTACTTCATAAAAATTACTTACCTTCATGATGCAGGCGTTGAAATCACCGAAACACTTAAATCGATAGACTCTCTAGGATCTAAATATCTTCCCGGATGAGAAGCTGAGACTGGATGCTCCATTCAGATATTCGATGGGTTTATATAGCGATCGAACCAGACTGTTGGAGGAGGGATTTTCGGAAGGGGGTGGGGTCCGACATGGCAAAAGGGGGGAGGCGTGGATTGACCACCTCGCTCGCGTGCGTGGGCGGGATGAGGGCGGAGAGAGGTGGCGCAGCACGGGAAGGGCGTCCGGAACTGTCGAAAGAAAGGGGTGGATCGCTTTTACGCCGCCGACACAACGCGAGGGAAGCTCCATATCGTACGCAATTGTGGAACCTCTCAAGAGAGGCGGGGACCCTTGAAAATTAGGCCACGGAGGTGTGAGTTAAAGCGATCTCTCTCTCTCTCTTTAGGACGCTCTCCGGCTCTCTTCGTTTCGCAACCCGAGCATCCTGAATGGGCTCTTTCCAGATTCCCTATCGACGGAGCCTTTGGCGTTTACCAATCTTCCTCCTCCCGCCCCACCCACCCATTCGCCCATCCGCACGATCGACACACGCGCCGCTTACGCTTGATGAGGAGTGGCAATTGCTCCAGTTCGCCCCGAAGACCCTCTTTCGGATTCAGTTTCCAGTCCATCATATTTTTCTTTACTGACCGACTTCTTTTCTTTGCTAATTTGTGACTTTTTTCTTCGGGTAATAAATCTTTTGCCACTGAATCTAACTACATACCGTGAGAGTGCTCCATTTTCGAGAATTTGAATGGGGAGGCCTTAATATTGCATTGGTAAAAAAGTAATTTTTTATGTTGGGAGAACGTGCAATATATTATCGCTTTCAGTTATCAGCTACCGTATAGGAGAAAAGTGGGCCTACTTGGACTTTATTATTTATTTTTCAAGTGTTAACATTAGCAGTACATCCTCCTGGCATAACTTGTGCTTATTTCATCATTTTTTCTTCGGGCGATTCCTAATTTTTTATATTTGATTACGGTATTTTTTATTTTTAAAAAGATGACCAATGTATAATTTTCCTCTCTTCCTTTTTCACAAATTTAGTCGCATTATTTTTGTTTAAATTTATGCCACGAGTTGTCTGTTATGATCAAAAACAATAATAACTCTTTAGATGCCATAATGTCAGCAGAAAGTGTATCTAGGAGCCATAAGCACCAAATTATAGATGAGATGGCGTTAAAATAACTCGATTTATCGACATTTTTTTATCAATGAAAGATGGTTAATTTGAAGTTTGAATCTGTGGTTCATTCGAATATGATTTCAACCGATTAATATTTAAAATTGTTATTGGTTGTTATCTAATGTTTATTGAAAATAGCATGGATGAAGAATATTTTTACATTAATTAAAATATATGAATTATTTATGAAGTTATGCGCTACATTAGAGAACAACATTTGTAATATAGTAGTTTCCGTATTTATCTACTCGCAAAATTTAATAATCGCTTCTTCATGGAATAAAATTTATTTTAAAGAAGCGGTATAATGAATAAAGCAAATTCATAATTGTTTATAAAGGGATACTTTACTATTTACAAAATCCAGTCATTTGATTATAGAATCGAGCAGTGGTAGTCATTTCATTATCCCGACGGTGTCAAGGAATGGTTTTCGGTGTAGTCGGAAAGCGAAAGAATTGCTCTCTCTGAGGTCACCCTATATCACTGTGTGACACACTGTTCTGTTGCTTTTATTAACCACCCAAATGAGATTATTCCATTCGCGTAACATTCCGATCTTATTCTCCGTTGAAGTACACACGGTTTCGGATAAGAAGGCGTCGGCCTCGATTTCCATCGATTTTTTCTGGTATGGTCCAGGTCATAAGTGAAAGGCCCTCGAGGAATTTTGATTAGCCCAATGAATCCGGGAGAGGTTCATCTGATTCAATTATCGCCCAACTTTTTAATTTCGACTCCATATTAGCCAAATTGAATTCGACTCGGAATATTCTGTGGGTATTTCTCAGTGGATTGCCTGAATGGATCCCATCAGAGTGGATGATGAAAAGGAAATTGATAGCCTGTTTTAAGCGTATATATTTTATATCTAAGTCATCTTCTTACATTTCCATCTGTCATCCTCTTTCCCGCCTGTGAACATTTATGAGTCTGAACTTAACACTTTTTAAATCAATTCAGAGATGAAATTTTATGCACGCGTAGGTGATCGTAACTCGGAAAAGTGGTCCAAATTTGATTCCGGGATTTTTTAAATTTATTCATTAACGCTTGAACTAGTACAATTATATTTGAATTGAAAGGCATGGTAGCCCACAAGATATATTTATGCACTTACTAAGTACGTCAGTGAGAATTAAAAAAATAATTGAAGCAATATATATTCGGGAAAAATATTTTGTGACGAGATTTTTCACGAATCTATGAAGAATATGTTTATCTAAAAATTAGATAGCGCACTTTTAAAGAAATATTTTTAGGTCATACTTTCTAGATTTTCTTTATGGTAAAAACAAATTGATAAGAATTTTAAATTTCCAAATTATTGTAATGTACAATATGATCTAGATATCGTTATATTTCAAAGCATCATCAGTACCTAAAAATGCTTTGAAATAAAGCGAAACTTAAAGGAAATTTATAAAAAAGAATGTAGAAAGTTTTTATTAACAAACTTTTCTTTGTTCTCACCAAGTTAACTAATAAATATGAATTGTGGTGCGTAATGGTTGTTCTGAGTTATTCTATCGCATCGTTCTTTATAGCCTCATTTTATAAGAAGTTACGGAGGGATAATGCGGTATCATATAGGTGACAATCAAGTCTAAAACTTTTGGGGTTAACATTTAAATATTCAAAGTTGTGTGACAATGATTTTACTGAGCATATATGGAATTTACTTTTTTATGTTTCATAACATATTTGCGAATCGTATAAAACGCTCTCGGAAGCCGCATGTGGCCCACGGGCCGTTTATAGACGACCTCTCGCTCAAACCATCAAATATAATTCTTTACTTAATGATAACAACTTTGTTCGAAAATAAAGGCAAGCCGGAAGTATTGAAATGTGACTTATGGAGATTATTGAGAATCTTAATGGTCAACAAAATGACATTTGCCAGAATCATAAACGTAACTTACTTTATTTTCTCACATTATTTGGATTTATAATCAGATGATTCACTCTTCGTATATTTATTTTTCACACGTTAATAGCATATGCGTACTCGTGCACAATCTCTATCGGTTTTTCTTGCTACAGGACAAGAGCCATTAACCGCAGGTAGCCTCGAGTTTCGCTCATTGCCAAAATATTCGGAAAAACTGGCGCCATACCCTAACCCACACCTTGACACCAAAAAATGAGCCATAACGGTTCAAACTCCTATACCTCTGCGGTCCAATTCGTTCGTGAGGGAATGGAACATCTCTCTTTGGAAGGAGACATAATGTTTTTACAGATCGTCGCAGATGGCGCTCTTCCCTCTCAATGGTTACGTCACTCTGTCTCATATCTCCTTCAAAGCCCAACCTGTACGTGAATTCAACTTTCAGAGTCCAAACGACCGCCTTAAACGTGTTTTTTGAAAAACCAGACGAATACTCGTTTGTTTGGTACTGTTTTGTGCTTAAGGAAAAGAGATTACGCGAACTGATTTTAGACTTACATCATCAAAAAACATTAATAGGATTAATTACAGTGAACGAACACTTTATTCCTTGCAGCATTAGGTGCAGTGTATCTCTAACTTGGACTGGCTCGATAACATTTCAGAATAAGCACTTAATTATAAAAAATTGAAACAATTAAGACTATGACCAATATACCTAACATGGTTACTGCTTATGTGCTTATCCTGGAATCTGTTTTCTGCCATAAGACGAGCTCGAATATTCTCCAATGAGTCAATAAAGTTTGATGAAATATACAATTCAGAGCTCACATAAACTCTACCTAACTTTTTCTAGATATTTTATTCAGTCAAACCAAGAATTGCGATGGATAAATTAGAAGTTAGGGTAAAAACTTCTTATATGCTTGATTTAACTTAAATTTGTTACCGTATAATTTGTGCGAGTGCGCGCGATTGGAAATCACTGTAAGAATTAAATTTAAAAAATAAGTCCCCCTAAGGAAATTCATTGTTACATTTTCTCAGTACTTTATATTAAAATCGATTAATAAATATATTAAAATTTTTCTGAATATCAAGTATATTCAGAATTTATTTGAATCATTTAGGAATATTTTTATTTCTCTCCGCATCTTTCCATTTACACCTTGTCAATTTCTTTTTATCGTACCTCTGCCCGTCTCTCTGTCTCGCCGTCTTCGTTATGCCATCCTTCCTCTCCACTGCCTTTCTCGCCTCTCTCTCACTCATCCTTACAAACAATCCCGTTTCCCACAGTCTTACACCACCCCTCTCCTTTCCTCCTGCCCATCCTCCTCCAGCAATTACCATGGAGGAGGTGGTTCTTCGTGAGCAGTCAGCTCTCCTTTCCTCTCTCTCTCTCTCTCTCTCTCATCCTCTCCGCTATGCTTTCAATGCGGTCTTTGTGATACCGACAAAACAAATGCGTCGCTCTCTCGGAATGATTAATCCACTTCTAGGGTTTTATGAGAAAGGATATGAATCTTAAGTACTTCACTAGAGACCCAATCGTGGCGATGTAGTTTGGAAATGAAGTTACGTCCAGTAACGCGTATGTATTTTGCATCAGTGTTATAAAATTCTAATCTGCAGTTAAGGAAAAAGAATTGGTTGTTTTATTTATGGCTAACATTCAAGTTAACCGTACTATTTTTTTCATAATAAAGGGTTTCCATACTTCTTCTAAAAGATAATATGTACCTGTTGTATACAAAATACTGCTATCCAGTCGGATTTCTTTCGCTGAAAGTTACTCGAAAATATCTTAGAATGGTTTATATGTTCGCTTTTTATACATTCAAAATTAATTTAAGTCGCTAAATCACATACAATTTTGGTGTAAAGACTGGCATCGTATGAGATAGATTCGACTTACTCTAGTCATAAGCAAATTAATTTGGCTTGCAAGAATTAGGAGTAAGATATTTGTCTGCATTATCTTCATCGGATCAAACGTTATGGCACGATTTTTTATATGCACGAGATCACGGAGCGTAATTTCTTCCGAAACTCGTGTAAGTTGAAAAAAGCGTCCAATTGTGACTTGAGGTCATCTTCTCCACTTCGCATGTACGAATTTGTAATTGGTTTTAGCGATCCCAAATCTATTTGGCGAATAGTTTTGCGTGGCTGAAATGTGAAGGTGTTCGGATTTATGATACAGTGAGAATTTCCAGAAATCGCTTCGTAATGTGCTTTGCAGTCCCTAGTTCACTGGTATGTTGAAACGGTTGACATTCCAACGCTGATTTGCTAAAGAGCCTAAAGCGAGTCGTACGGGTATTCATGATATTAGAAAATATACTTTGTATGATATTATGAAGGAAGCTCATTTTATGATGACAATTAATTAAAATTATTTTAAGGAAAGATTTATAAATATTTCATGTTATAATATTTTGGAAAATTAAATTTCGTTTTAACTGGAATTGCTCCCGATTTTGAATAACGAACGTTGAATAGTTGAGAAATTTATGCCTAAACGGCTCATGCTGATCGAAAAATTTACATTTTTTGCGCCTAATTCCGAATAATCAAATAATTTTCTGCACGTTATTAAGTTTATATGGCCATTGAAGAAACCGAAGCAATTCCTGCAAATGAGCGAAAGGATAGTTACGCCATGGTTCATTTCTTCCCAGATTAGCTTTTGAAACGAATTTTGCATTTTTTATCCTTTTAGTGTGTGCTTACGGATTTGCTTATAAAATAGTGCAATTTTCTATAAGCTTAGTATGACAGTGCAATTTTCTATAAGCTTAGCATAACAGTGCACATTTCATTAATTGCTTAAGACGAGAAGTAATTATTTTCGATTATAATTTGTCAGCGTTCGTCGATGATTGCCCATCTCTTGGAATATATTGCTTCTTCTAAGTAGGTCATGAAACGGACCAAGGGCACTCTCACCGCAACCAGCGCTCATAAGCGCCCTCTTGTTGAGATTACATTCCCCGAGTCAATTTGAAGTTTCTTCTGAGGAAACAGTATCGAACGATTCACCTCACAAAAACCTAATTAATAGAGACGTAATTAACTAGTGCTTCGGCCACTAGCAATACGCATAATCGTCTTTTAAATACCAATTTTCTCGCCTGGATTCTATGCCGCGAAAAATCAGGACACATCTTTAAATCGAACGCTGGCTTCGAGAGGCATGTACACGTTAGATTTAAGTTACGTATATCCCTAGGACGGCTTTCGATTTTTTGCCCTGAGGTGTTTTGATGGCCGTGTTCACGCCGTCTTCGTGGCGTCGCAGTAAAACAAAATGGGTCAGAATGCGTTTCCGTGGAAACACGTCCGTGACCGTGTTGAATTTTGCACGCTCGATCGCCTTCAACACACACACCTAGTCACGTTATTCGCGTTGTGATGTCGACTTAAGTGAGAACGAAGACTTCCGTAGTCGAGACTCAATGTTTTCGACTAATTGAATGGAATGTGCGTTTGCTGATGAGAATATGGATGCTTTTCTTTTTTAATATTACGGTCACTTTCTTTATTTAATTATTTTTAAGGTGCTCTGTAGACGTAGCTGATTTATGTTATTTATTTGGAAGAAAATTCCACTTTAATTTAGGATGATTAATATTTCAATAAAGTTTAAAATATTAGCAATTAGTCACGGTATTATATTTTTAAAAGATTTTTTATCTTAACACATTAAATTCTTTAGTTGCAGTGTTTACTAAGGTAGTTTGGGCACCCTAAGTTTTAGAAGTGAAAAGTTAAAAGAATTTAGTTCTGGCATAATTGTCATTCCATCAAAAGATTGTTTCGACGAGAACGACTGGGAAATAAATTCCGAGGATGAAGAAAATCTGGCGAAGAGAAACTGCTTCTGGTCAGGAATTCAGTACGTCTGATTTGAATTTTCTCTATAAAGCGGCTTGAATTTTACTTTTTTATTTATATTTGGAGATCACGAAACGTTGGAATAGCTTCTCTACAATTTAATATATGTTGACGCTAAATTAAGTTATGGCACTATATGGCCTGTTAAGCGTGACGATGAAACAAAGTTTCTTTGCTCATATTGACAAATTTACAGAATATATTGTGTTATAAGCAGATGAAAATTGCGATATTTTAGGCATAAAATGTTCAAAAAGTAGATTTTGTGTTACTGATACAAAATATCCTCACTTCATCTGGTTTCTCCGATAGTTGGTGAAACTGTTGTACGAGAAGTATGCCTAAAGAGATAATTTATTTTCGAGTCAAATTCAGTACAATTTGCATTTTTTTCTCATAAAAATCACCAAATTCGGATTACTATCAGGATAACGAGGAAACTCAGTAGAAAATTATTTTGTTAAAATTTCGAGTGATAACTTTGCAAACTATAGAAATATCTGTATTATTTTTTTACGAATGCTCTAAGATAAAAGTTTAGTCTATCGCGGAGTACAATTTTAAGTTACTTATGATAATACAAAAAAAGCGTTTTAAATGATAGGGTTAGATATCGAGGAAAGCAAAATACCGATAAATGAGTTAAGTTACCTTATCAAGGCAATATATCGAATAATAAGGGATTATAATATTCGTGAATTAGTGTAAAAATCAGTGCAGAAAGCCGATCAGTACAATATCCTCAAAATGAGTACGGTTGGTCTCTTTAAGTATGCCAGTAAAGACGCTAAACACACTAAAATACGAATAGTGCGTCTTTAAATACCTGCTATTCCCAAATTATTTTTAAAAATCATTAGTGCACATAAAAGTTCATTATTTTTTATTAAAATTATTTTATTCATAGATAATTTACGCTTTCTTGATACATCGCGTTCACTGAATTTAAAAGAACGAATATCAAATGAAACAAATATATATGATTGATGATGGAAATAAATTATTTCAGTTATTATTTGCTACTAATAAGCAGTAAAAAATATAGTTGCGTAATGATTGAGCCCCAGGAAATATCTTGTGATAGACAGATTACTAATATTTATCAAAGTGTACTCGTTTGGTGTACGCTTACATCAGTTTCCACGATTGAATCCCGTATAAAAATACGAAAGAGTTAAAACCGATGGTCGCATTTCTGCCGCTCAATCGATTTAATGCTTACGCTTCCCACCAGAGAGGTACGTTTCGCATCGAGGCGATCTAATTTAGGGCCTATATATATTTGTTTTTTTCAACAAGGAAATCGAGACGGCAAAAGCTCCCAGCAAATTTAATTACGGGCACATTAGCAGCCCACACGTCCATTCGATTTCAATGCATCCACATTCCCATCCGCGCCACGCTTAATCTTTTACCTTCCTCATCACTCCTCCGCACGCCTCTCCTCCCCCTCCTCCTTCATCCACCGCGTTTACTCTCCCTTTCACCGGAGGCGACCTCACTCTCACGCAAAATCTCTCGCTATCTCTAGAAAGAAGAGCGGCTTCAAAGATTTACCAATATGGAATCGTGCCATTATTCCCCCCCTACACACTCTCCCTTTCCATCGCTCCAATTTCCACACTTGAATACATATGTAGAACGCTGACCGAACCGCGCAACCCTTCCGCCTTTGGCGATGGTCGCTTGTTCAGAGGATGGCCTCGTGCGGGTCGCCGATAGCGTCCTTCGTCGGCTAATTGTTGGAGCCTTCTTTTTCCTCCCGGCAAGAGGACGTCGTCGTCGTGTTAATCACGCATCTAGACGTAAAGCGGACCTCTCTCTGTCTATCTCACGCACGCACACTCCCGAGCGTTGGAATCTCCGCTTCATCATTGTTCCTCTCATCACTTTCTGATGCCCGCAAGGTGATCCTCTTTTTTTTCTGATGTCTTTCGCAAAGGAGTGTGTAGGACGGAGATCCTTGTGCTGTCCACTCCATCTCGTCACTGTATTGTTGCGTGTTTTTTTGGGACATCTCCGCAAAAAACTGTTTGCTGCCGCATGTTTAATGTTTCCTGGAAGCCTGAAAGACTCTTTTTTGTTTTTATTATCTGCCACGAGAATTCAAAACCTGACCTTGCCGCTCTGTTAGAACTTTGCACTGATTTTAAGTTGACAGTTGAATTAATTGCAGTACCATATGGATCAAAATAGTATATAGTCGAGATTCTATTATTAGTAAAATTTTGGGCCAAGGTTGGTTCGAATAATCAAGTATTTGGATGAGTAAGCATTATAAAAATAGCGTTTACATAAATGAATTAAAAGGCATGCATAAAGGTTATGTAATATGTAAAATGCAATTGATTTAAGAAAATAACTAATAGATTGATGACAGTTGTAAGACGACAATTTTTGAATAAAAATTGCGCAATCTTTTCGATAAAAGCAAATAAATGAAGACACACACACACCTACTACCTCTTCAACCGTTGAACTGCAGCGTCCAAACTTAAAAATATCTCTATGTGAAGGCCCTTCGTAGTCTTTGTGATAATATAAGAAAGTTATTAGTTTTCAACTGTCATTTATAAGTATTGCCTTCCATTGTTGAATTTAGAAAAATTAGAATATAAATAAAACTAACATCAGAACATTAATAAACAGCTTAAATTTTCTACAGAGAAAAAATTATTTTTCTCGTCATGATTCTATTCGTCAAAAATTCGAATAATGCGCTGGAAGGTGCATAGAGAAATACCAAATTATGAGAATCTCATAGAGCGGAGAGTCAAAGGTGATTGCTGAAAGGCTATATGAAGTGGAAAATTTGTTTATTTGAGTACGTTGACTCAGGCTATCAAGAGAGTAAAAAACCCGGACGATGATAAGATTGGTAAAGGAGACATTTATGGGAAGTGTACTGATGAGAGCGAATGTAAAAAACTGAAAGGGGATTAGTCAGAACTTTGATATGAAGTGTATTATTATTATATACATGTGAGACACGAGTTCTGAAGGGAAAGGATATATAACAAGATTGCAAGCGTTTGAGGAACGGACATGTTGCGGGCTAGAGAAAGTAAGTTAACGGAAATGAAAACAAATAACGAAGTATTGACTGCAATAGGGCAATAGACGATCTTAGTTAGGGGATAAAGGGAAAGAAATAGGTTAGAGACAAAGGCTTCGTTGAAGGAAGGAAGGTTACTAGAAATGAATGAAAGAGGTAGGCAGGGGCGGCGAGAGAAAACGCGGGCCCCGTTGTAGTGTATGACGTGTCCCCCTTGTGTATGTGTTTGTGTGTGCGTGTGTGTTCGCATGCAGATATGAGGATTAAAATGCAACAAATCATTTCTGAAAAAATTGAATATATTTATTGAAAAAATGTGTTACTCTTAAATAGCCAAAACAATTTAATGAATATAACAAAAATGAAACAAATATAAAGAGTACACGAGTAAATACAGTTTTTAACTTATGAGTAATTACCAAGTAAAATGTTGCTGCTTTAATTAAATATAACTAATGATATAAATAAATAACTAGCGATTATTTACCTTTATTGTTAATCCCAATTAAACGTCTTGAAAATATAAGTCCATATTATTTACGCTGGTTGCATTAAATATTGAATACATAGGTAGTACATATTTATACCGCATGAATGACCGTGATAAATGGATATTAACACCAGGAATACTAGGAAAGCACTAAGATATCTATTTCCGGCCACTTTAATTTTTGTTCACGTCTTTCCCCGCACATCCACTTTGTCAACAATACAAATACACAACATACCGGTATACTCGACCGGTCCCCTTACAGAATTCGGGTACTGAAGACCCCATCCACCCCCCTCTCTTTGGGCATGAAGGTAGTAGAGGGGATGAGAGAGAGAGAGAGAGAATTGGCCGTGGTAAGATGGAGAGGAAGACGCTGAACGAGGCAGACTGGGAGGTGTGCACCGAAACCTACTGTTAGATTGATGACGAGATTCATCCGATTCATTATATATATATATATATATATATATCATCATCATAGGTAGTCTGTCCGTAGACAGGTCTGTGATTAATCATGGTTAAACCTGGTTCTCCATATACTCCTATTTTCCGCTGTCCTCTTTATATCTTGATAACTCTCTTTCCCTTTCAGATCGTCTATCAGCTGAAACCTTTTCCTACCTCTTTCCCTTTTCCCATCTAGTTTTCCTTCTAACACGTCTTTAATCATACTCTCTCTCCTCAGGTAATGTCCAACCCAGTTAGCCTTCCTCTTTCTGATAGTCTGTATAATCATTCGCTTCTCTCCTATTCTTCGTAGCACTTCATCGTTTTTCATCCTATCTGTCCATTTTATCTTCAGCATTCTCCTCCAAGTCCACATTTCAAAGCTTTCCAAGTATTTGATGTCATTTTTCCTTAGCGTCCATGTTTCTGCCCCATACAATGCTATACTCCATACGTAGCATTTTATCAACTTCTTGCGGATATCTTCCCTTATATTCCCTGTAAGTAGTTGTTTCTTTCTCCTGAAAGCCGCTTTTGCTTTTCCTATTCTAGTTTTGATCTCATCCGTACATTTTGCCTCTCGTGTTATGATACTTCCAAGGTATTTATATTCTGAGACTTGTTCTAATGGCTTTCCCCCAATAGTTATGTTCAGATTCTCTTCTTTACCCGATATTCGAATGACCTTGGATTTTTCTGTATTTATTTCCATGCCATATTTTCTACCTGTTATCACTAGTCTATTTATCATTTTTTGTAGCTCCTCTTCCTTTCTTGCTAGAAGTACTTGATCATCTGCGTATTTTACTGTTCTTATAATCCTTCCTCCAATTTTGAAATCCCCTGTGCCTTCTAAAGCTTCTTGCATTAGACTTTCTCCATATATATTGAATAGGGTTGGCGATAGGCAGCATCCTTGTCTTACTCCTCTACCGATATTTATTCCGCAGGTGTCCACATTCTCAAACCTGACCTTTACAACTTGATTCTCATATAGATTCCTAATCAGTCTCCTGTCTTTCCAGTCTACACCTATATCCTTTAATATCTTCATCAACTTTACCCAATTTACTCTATCAAAGGCCTTCTGCCAGTCTACGAAACATGCGCAGATATCTTGACTGTATTCTATTGCCCTTTCTGATATGATTCTAACTACTCCTATAGCATCTCTAGTTCCTCGTCCTTTTCTGAAACCGAATTGATCTTCCCCTATTATTTCTTCTGCCTTTTTCTCCAGCCTTTTATTAAGAATCCTCGTGATGATCTTCGATGTGTGTGACAGAAGGCTTATAGTTCTGTAATCTTTACACTGCATTGCCTTTGGCTTCTTCTTTAGAGGGATCATTGTTACTTCTAGGAAATCCTGAGGCCACTCTCCCGTGTCGTAAATCTTATTAATTAATTTCGTGATCGCTTTTAGTCCTTCTGATCCTATGACTTTAAGTATCTCAGCCGGTATTCCATCGCTGCCCGTGGCTTTCCCCTTCTTAAGTTCCACTATCGCTTTTTCTACTTCGCTCTCCATAATACTTGGTCCTAAGTTATCTTCTTCAATGTTTTCCTCATTTTCCAGTTCTATTTTTGCCGCTCCTGTCTGTTTGCTGTATAATTCCTTAATGTATTCTTCCCATACCTGTGCTACATCCTTTGTTTCTGAGACTATCTTCCCATCCGTATTCATAATTCCTTTACCACAAATTCCATTAGACTTCTTATCTTCTAATTCCAGTGCCCTAGCGTACATAATATCGTACCGTCCTAATTTCTCCATTTGTTCTATTTCATCACATTTTCCTTTTAGCCAATTTTCTCTAGCTTTATCTGTTACCCTTCTCAACTCATTGTTTATACGCCTATAGTTGGCATATATATATATATATATATATATATATATATATATATATATATATATATAATTTACTCTTATACGAATGCTACTTCCTCTTTCTCAATTTCTGCTCATTCCCATTCTCTTTTTCCTTCCTTCCCTCTAATTACTTAATAGATTCAATAAATAAGTTATACCCATGTATAAAAGTCTGACCCGTGTTAAAGCACTAAATTGGTGCATTTATTATGAGGCCAAGAATAGAATTCAACAATTGAGACAACAGTGGTCCAATATAAACAAAATGAGTGAAAACGTAAAAAATTGTATTAAAACGTAATTTTTGAATATTTACGAAAGAGATTTAAATTCTTCTCTTCGCATAACTAATGTTAGTTAAATGCCTCATCCTTGAAATATTTTAAAATGTAAACGAAAAAGTTCTACAGGTTAAGAAATGGCTTTTTGCGTGATTCATATATGCGATGCGAATTTATAACTCCAGTTTATTATAAGATGCACTGCAAAAAAACTATTAATAACTATAAAAATAGTTAATTGCAAAAAAATTCAATAGGAAGTTAACTGAAAAGAAATTAACGAAAAACATGATTTTAATTATAAATAATTCGGGCGTCTTCTCTCTCTCTTACTAAAGAATTCAAAACACACTTTCCTTACGCATATAGTATAAGGACGACAATACAATCTCGAGGTTTAACAATAACTCGGTCGGCAAAACAACATATCTTTAAAAAGTTTACAATTTTCCAATAAATGTGATTTAAACGTATAACTTGAACGATTTCGAACCGAAAGCAAAAGTCGGCGATAAGAATAAAAATTTATGTTTATTTTTATTTAAAATGGTCCAGGTCCGAAGATCGTAGGTCAATTACTTCTAATTTAATTTTGCGAAAGAAAAAAAGCCTGCAAGTGAAAAAATGTATTTTTAAGTGTTCTTTTATGGGAATCTCTATAGAGCAGTGTTTCTCAACCGGGGTGACATCACACCCCAGGGTGACGCGATAGTTATTGAAGGGTGACACAAATATTTGATAAATTCACAGTGTATCATATTCTGGCTTATAAAAATAAATAAAACCAGAAGAATACCTGCCTCTGCTTCTTTGAATGCATAACTGTTGATCTTTATGTTGTAGAGAAAACCTAATTTATCTTTAAAGATGACTTGAAGGAAATGGAACAGTAAACGGGGTGACGCAGAACTGAAATGGGGTGACGCAAACAAAAAAAGGTTGAGAAACACTGCTATAGAGCGTTCCGGCGGACCGACGGACGGACGGACCAACGTACAGAATAAGGATATTATGTATATAATGTAAAAGGAGAAAACCTGATTTTAAAGATGTTCTGCTATCATTCGTCGACTGCATTTATGCAAGGACTAACATAAGAAGACTGTCACCAAACTTACTTCTACCAGTATTTTAATTCTAGAGTACAAAAAATGTAATAAAATATTTTGCGAGACATTCAAATGGATTTACTACTTCAATGGAGATTCCGTCAGTATGTGAAGCACTCATTAAACATATTCTCATCATGGGAAGCGGCAGAGAATTCCAAAGTCGCTCTCTTGATTAGGATTCTATTGTGTGTTATAATTGGGAATTGAGAAATGGGGAAATCCGGAAGCGTAAGAGCGCCTCTTCTTCTAAATGGCCTTGATCGGCTCCGCAAGTGGTCGGTCCACTCTTACCGCGTCCTGCGAAATAGAATTTCCAGTATAAAATCGTTCCTCGAAGGAATGATCGAATTTTTTTTGCTTCGGCCATAAGGGATGACTTCATAGATGTTCCCAATATGAAGGTCAGAGCCCATCAACAATTTTTTTTTAACTGACAACCGAAAGGTCGTCGGGAACTAATTGCTCCGGATGTTTCCAATGCCTACGCGTTTTTATTCACTCAGATCGAGGACAAAGATTTTATCGCTGAACGGAGTGAATTTCGATCATTTTTTATAAACCGTAAGAAAGATCAAAGTTAATTATATTTTAAGGAACAGTGCGTTTTACATAACTTTACGAAAGCATATATATTGCATTTTTATGGATTAGGTCCTTCATATCCATCTGCAATGTTTCTATAATGCTCTCACTAGTTGTAAATTATGATTAAATATTATCTGTAATAAAGATTTGGTTCACACAGTGTATTATTGCGTACTGATCCCACCAAGCAGCTTTAAATTGATTTAAAAATCACATTAAATTTATCATAACAAAATCAAAGTGTACCAAGTTCATAATTATTGTGACAGAAATTAAGTACCGTATTTACCCGAACCCAATACGAGTTTTTTTTTCAAATTTCAGCTTGCGAAAATCAAGGGTCGTATTAAATTCGAGTACGAAGTGGTATACCGTGAATACATCGTGGTCAGTTCATCGCGCGTCAATTCGTCACACGACAAACTCGTCGCGCGTTGATACATCGCATAACGAACTCATCGCGCGTCAATTCATCGCTCGACAAATTCGTCGCGAGACAATATGGAAGGTGAGACACCATGACTGGTGTACAGCAGGGAGCGATGAATTGGCGCGCGACGAACTAACCGCGACGAATTGACATTAAAAAAAAATAAATTAAACGTAAGATAAAATAATTATATCTATTAAAAATTTTCATTTCAAATTTACGATCCGGATTTCAATTAATACAGCATTGATTTTAAAAATTCTGTTTTTTTTTCAAACAAAAATTCGTAAATACTATTTCAATTAAGACATGAACTAGTATACCTACACCAAATGCGTGTGTTCGAAATATACAGCCAATCGATTCAGTGAGAAATTAGGCCATAAAATCTTTTTTGTTGCATTGACAGTCTGCTGAGGGGGTGTCGTCTTAGATTCATTGTCTAGGATTTGGATAAATACGGTATTTTAAATAAGTTAAATGTGTTCCTTATTTCCCGAGAACATTAAGATCCTCCAAATGGAAACTATCTATAAGGTTCACTCTGTCAAGCAATAGATGTGCAGTCATTAAATTATCTTTAATGATAATGATTAATGAACAGGACAACATGGATATCCGAATAGAGGACTTAGGCCTTTGCTTTCAAAGTGGATGTTCTCAAACTGCCGATAAGTAAATAGCGATCTTTAACTTATTGGTATGCTTTTAATGCAAATAATTTCTTATTTGACAAGTTAGAAAACCTATTTAAAATCAAACTGTAATTGACTGTTTTAATTAATCTTTTATGTTCGCTAAGATTTTACGAAAGACTACCTTAATTATAAGGACTCCTAATTTTTAAATGTTTCTGAAGAATCTTAATGATAAATGTTAGCAAAAAAGCAGTGCACAAACTACAAGGCTGATTGAATGGTACGCGCCTCATTTTCTTATCCTTTTAATTAAGCGCTTGTAATACTAGCCAAAGTATGTCTGCTGGTTACTCTAAGAAGGATGCTTTTAAGAAGACAATTTAGAGCATTAAATTTTAAGAGATTTGACGAAACTTTTAATTCAGAGTTTTTTGCGATACCAAAATTATTCTTTTAAAATTTATTTCGAACACGAAAAATTACTTTTTTGTTGCGAAAATCTCTCGTCGTCAAGGACAACCGCATTGTTGCTGCTTTCCCGAAATTGCGTCCGTTAAATTGGAATCTGTCAAAAATTCTGTATCCGGAAATCGAATCCGAGTCCCCCACTTTCCGGGCAGTATCTTTAACCAACTATCCTTCACCGGGAATATACCAATTTGAGAGTGAGGTATAAGATTTAGTAGTTTATTTGGATAACGCATTTTCCTATAAAAGTACGAGTCATGTCCGAAATTTACTCCTTTACATTAAAATGTATAATCAAGAATATGTTAATACGTTAAACTTCATTTACTTACATTCCGTATTTTACTTATTTCAGATGTTAAATTAATGCCTTTAATAAAAATTGCTACTGACGGCTCAAATAGTTGATGCTATAAGACTTAATTTTAACAACTTTTGCATTATAGAAAATGAGCTATTAGCAATACTTCCTCATAATTTTTGGCGCGCTTCTTAAAAGAAGAGCCCATTTTATATTTAGTTTGGCCGTCTGTCTGTGAACATATACCTGTCAACCGTTTTACTGCGCTGCGGATTTAAATGAAATCTGTTAATTATTGCTTTAGCATCGGAATAAGCGATGGAAATAACATACTCTGGATTTTTCGCCCAATCAGGACTGCAATTTTTACGTAAATTAAGTATTCATTTTCAACTCCTTAATCATATGATAAAGGTCAATAAAATAAGCTATTAAGAAAAATATTAAAGATCCAGTGAAGTAATGGCCTAGTCGAATTGTGTCGTTTATTCAAGGCTTTCAACTTACTGGATTTCAAATTAGAAATATCAAATCCTGACTCTCCCGAGAGAATCATGACTTGTCTTTGATTCTGTCGCTCTTTACTCCAAGTTTTTATGAAGAAAATTACGATTTTGCAAGGAATTTCGTATGAAAATTATATAAAAGAGCGTATAGAATGGCGTCGAATATTTATTTTCTTTAATGCCTCTTGATAAAAATATTTTCTTATTCGTCTTAGGTGACCGTGTTTTTACATTTAATTGTTTGTTACGCAAATCAATTGGCAGAATACGCAAAATATTAATTACTGCACATTATCTGTGTGGAAGGGAAAAAAACCTACTAAATAAGAGACAAAGCGTAGTCAAAATGTACATTTAGTATCTTATACTTTCCAATGATAAATGAGGTATTTATAAAGCCTCATTATTTCTATGAAAAAGAATTTTGTCTATAAAGAATAAAAATCAATATTCGAAATATATGAAAATATAAACATATCTCTACAGAAAACAATCTGGAAAAAAAACAACTTTATTCTCGATTTTCACTTGTATCTTTATTAATGCTCTGTATTTTAAAAACTTAAATAGAACCTGATGATGCTACGATCGTAGTGAAACCGGTCGTGTTTAAATTAAAATTTGTGGAAACAACAAAGTTATTTTTTCATTATGAGTAAATTCCACCGAGTTGAGCCTGACCTCATTACTGATATTAAATAGAATTTTTTGAATAATTTTGTGGTTTTAGAAAAAAACAAGACCTGTTTTTGTGGGAGGCCGGATTCATTTTTGTCCTTGACTGAGGTTGTTCTTTTTTGGCTCAGTTGTACTAAATAATGTTAATTTATTCCGTGTCTAAAAGTTCTCTTTTATCCGCGATAGGACATTCTAATTACACTTTAAGGCCGTAGGGTTTATTTCCGCTTTAAATAGGGTGCTTAACTTTGGAAAATTGCTACCATTCAGTTTATATCAAACAAATAATTTCGCATTCATATTGCTTTTATTCGTAAATCATATTACATGATTACATATACATAGGTTACACACACCATTCAAACTGACGAAGCACTGATGAATCATCTATAAAAAAAGTATTCACACACATTTTTTCATAAAGTTAAATAAGATTACAAATATTTACACGAACAGCATTTTTCTTTATCGGGACTACCCCTAGCATCCTTTGTAAAAGCCCTTTCCTCCTGCCCCCCGTGAAATCCCGTGTGCGTCGCCATGCGGCCCTCCGTCGTCCTCTTTCAGTAACCGTTTTGTCCTCCGGCGCCTCCGCGGCCGTAACCTCCGTTGCCTGCTCCTGTGTCTTCGTAGCGGATCTCAGGTTGGTAACCCTGTTGATCGGCGGTGTACGATACGATTTGTCGCCTGCCGTCAGGAAGCAGGACGCGGTATTCCCCTTGAGCTTCGTCTCCTTCCCTCTGCTCCTGATGTCCAAATTCGGTTCCTTCTTGGTCGTTCACCTCGTATTCGAACTGGTAGCTGGCTGGTTCCTGTGAAGTGGCGAATGATTTCTTTAGCTCCTTTTTATTAACCAAATAGTTAAGTATAGAAATGAGATACTTATGAATATATAATATAAAAATGAGATTTGATAGTCTTGGGTAACTGTAATAGAATGACCATTTATCCTAACAGTCATTTTCTTGTTTTATAGCGTTCGGGTTAACATAGCTAACGTTAATTAAAATTGCGCGAGCTATCTTACAATAAAGTTACAAAGTCGGTTAACTCATTATTTTCCGAGTGTTATCGTTTTAGGTCGATTAGTCCTAAAGAGAAACGTTGGTATCATAGATTGCAATGCTACGACTCATCGAACGTGGTCGCATCGATTCTTATTTCCACGCTAGGATAGCCGTGGATAAATGCTCCGTGAAGCGTATCCGCTCCCGTCTCACCGAAAAGTCATCGCCATTTCCGCCTCCGTATCCTCCGGCTCCTCCGGCGTACCCTCCAGCGCCGCCTCCGTTTCCGCCGTTAGGTGCTCCGTAAGTGGAAGAAGGGCGTCCGCCATTGCCTCCGAACCCGTTGCCGTTGGGTGCTCCGTATGTGCTGGAGAGTCCGTTGCCGCCGAATCCTCCGCCGTTGGGGGCGCCGTAGGTGCTGGAGAGACGACCGCCGCCGTTTCCTCCGAATCCGCCGCCGTTGGGGGCGCCATACGTGCTAGAGAGACGACCGCTGTTTCCTCCGTGTCCGTTGCCATTGGGTGCTCCATAAGTGCTGGAGAGACTTCCGCCGTTTCCTCCGTGTCCGTTGCCGTTGGGTGCTCCATAAGTGCTGGAGAGACTTCCGCCGTTGCCGCCAATTCCTCCTCCGTTGGGAGCGCCGTAGGTGCTAGAAGGGCGACCACCGTTTCCTCCGTGTCCGTTGCCGTTGGGAACTCCGTACGTGCTGGAAAGACGACCGCCGTTAACTCCGTTGCCTCCGTTGCCTCCGAATCCTCCTCCGTTAGGGGCGCCGTAGCTGCTGGAAAGCCGTCCGCCATTACCGCCGAATCCACCTCCGTTCGGAGCTCCGTATGTGCTCGATGGGCGTCCTCCGTTTCCACCGAATCCGCCGCCGTTGGGGGCGCCGTACGTGCTGGATAGGCGACCGCCGTTGCCTCCGTGTCCGTTGCCTCCGTGTCCGTTACCTCCGTGTCCGTTGCCATTTGGTGCTCCATAAGTACTAGAGAGGCGTCCACCGTTTCCTCCGAATCCTCCGCCGTTCCTTCCTCCCGGTGCTCCATATGTGCTAGAGAGTCCTCCTCCGTTACCGCCGAACCCGCCGCCGTTGGGGGCGCCGTACGTGCTGGAAAGCCTGCCGTTTCCGAGACCGCCTCCATTACCGCCGAATCCACCGCCGTTGGGAGCTCCGTATGTGCTCGATGGCCTTCCTCCGTTACCACCGAAACCGCCGCCGTTGGGGGCGCCGTACGTGCTGGAGAGGGCTCCCGTCAGGCCATTGCCGCCGGAGTACATGCCACCTCCTCCGCTAGGAGGAAGGTACTCGGGGCCTACGGGGGGCTCTGGGGCCGCGCAGGCGAGCGCCAAAGCGCTGAGAGCGAAAACGAGCTGAAATGGAAGGATGGAATGAACAGAACGGATCATAATCAGGCGACTCAAATTACATTGTTCATAAAATTTCTTTGAAATCAGCGATCATTAAAGAAAAATCTCACTGGCCTACGCGTTGTAACGTAAAATTTCAGAAGGCACAGAAGCGTTTTCTAATATTATTTTCTGCCTATAAATCATTTGTGCCTGCCGCTAAGAAAGTACGGCAAAATATGTGGAGAGGAGAATAAAACGTCAACATCTTTTCAGACTTGATCAAGCCGCACATATCATTAGAATCAATAGTGTGTATAATATGATGGAAGAATTTGATTTCTAATTTAGGAAGTAAAAATAGTATACAAAAATGAAATAGAAATGGAAAGTGTTTTTATGAAATAAAAATTAGTTTTAACATAGTATTAAAATAAATTTAAATTAAGGAACTGGCTATCCTTTCGAAAAAGACGGGAGTTTATGATTGAACGCTTGGTTTTTATGGATGCATGCTAAAATCTTCTTCCGCATTCATATAAATGATGTGTTGATAGCTGAGAAACTGCAATGCTAGTAATATTGATATTTTTTAGAGCTTAACATAAATGTGAAATATATATGGTTCAATAAAAAGTTTTTGTGTAAGGCTGTATAATCTTTTGGTTTAGAAAATTTACCAACTCAAACAATTTCTGTTATTCAACTTCACGAAATAAGAGACAATCCACATAAACCTTTTGAAATTTTTTGATTGTGATTGGAGAGAAAATGCTTCTTTATCATTTTCGTTCAATGAAAGGGATTTGTAATATTGAAAATAATTTTTACTCAAAAATTCCCATTAGTCTTTAAAGGATTTTAACGCTATTTCATTGTGAAACTATCATGAGTAATATTTTTGGCAGATGCTTAAACGACTTTTACTACGTTTAAATTGACTGGATGGCTAAATTCACCATAAACTATACAATATTTTACTTTGCAAGCATTATTGTGGCGTTGAAATTTTAAAATATCTTTCTAGTTATGATTTAAACGAGACTTTTCCTACAATTCTCACCTTATTCATGTCCGTTAGAATATTGATTCCAGGAGGTATTCTCGGAAGATGCGTGGTTATCGAAGTCCACGGGGATTGTGTCCAAAGTTAGTATATGCGTGAGGATTCCTTTAAGCCGGTGGGATGTTGAGGGCTTCTCAATGTACCACCTTTGGAAGTGAAGCTGATACTGCGATGCAATTGGAGTGCCTGCGGCTCCTTATATACGGAATCTCGTAAAGGATGTTTGATGAGCAGAGCAAAGTCACCCGAAGGAGGATGCTCTCCCTTAGGAGGGGGTATTGGAGCGGGAGAGGGGGATGGTAAAAAGAAACGAAAAACTGGGGCGCTCGTTCATCTGTGGGAAGTGAACGCATTGAGGAACAGTCTATAGAAGCCTTGCGGTTGCATCACCAAGAGTCTTCTTCTGTTCGATACCTTCCAACACCATTAACCCCCTTCCATCCCCCACTCTGCACACCACACTATCCAGATACATCGTATAACTTCCATCGCCTTGCCTAACCCGCTCCATGTTGTCACTGCGAGCGTTGAAATCTCCCGATCATCCAACCCCGTAAAACACCCCACCAACCTTCCGCCTTCATTCCAAAGTCTTCCCCTCCCCGCAAACATCTTGACCCCCGATTTAACAAAACATCCACCCCCCTCGCAGTACCAGTTCCCACCTCCTCATCTTCTGTCGCCATCCCGCTCCCCGTACCCTTGTCCCCGTGTTCTGCGTCTGCGATCTGCCAACCCACCTCCACTCGTCCCCTCACTTTTACCCGTATCCCAAATCGGTCTGCCCCACTCTCGTGCTACCTTTATCCTTCTACCGGTTTTAACCATCCATCAATCACTCCGCGGACGCTGCATCCCCTTCCCCCTTGCCACCCACTCATGCTGTTCCAATCGATGTGGCTTGCTTAACCGACCCCCACCGCCTTCGCGCCCTCGCCACCCCCGCTGTCTTCGCATCCTTCCCACGACGTCTTCCTTTCTCCTTCCATCCGATCTCGCTTCTTGTAAAATCACACGGACTTTTATCTTTCCCGATTTCTTTCATTTTCTTTGTTATACTTCGTCGATCGTATTTTTTCGACTTGATCCGGTGACAAGGCCTTCAGCATTGATCAATCAGCCGATATATCTCGCGTCCTTCACTTCGAATTTGCAGTTCAAAGTTTGGGCTATCTCTTTTTCTTCCCCGTCTATCTTGATCCCTCTCGCTTGCGGTTCATTCGTATTTGAAAGTCATTAGTGATCTTCTTAAATCACATTTAATGGATACATGAAGTAGTAACTAATTTATGCTAAGTATTAAAAATTGAATTATTCTGCATGAAACCATTCAAACTGTAATCAATTGCTCTCTTAGAATTAGAATTGTGTCATTTATCCAATACAGTAGCCGGTGATTTATTTCCGCCCAATGTAAGTGAATGTAAGACGAATAATATTTTGGGGAATGGCTGAACTCTAGGAAAATCGAACTTATCCATTATAAGGTACAGATAATTATAGCCAGCAAATGTTAACGTTTTTTCTCTTAGAGACATTGTTCAGCGCAAGACAGTGATTGTTCCGCAAAGTGCAGTACTACCTCCGTATGAGAGGTAAAAACCTATATATTGTATGTACTCCCAGCCATAAGCCAGCTGATATCATTTCATGAGATGTCCTTCTATAGTTAATTTTTTTATCTACGAAACTATTTCCTGGCATAGTACATATTTTAAACAAGTTGCGAAAAAATAGTAGAATTCCTGATGCATCAAAACTAAGCATAATTAGGTAAATTATAACCGAAGTCCTCATTCATTTTTTCCAGGGAAACTCATTGGACTTCTTTTCGTTGAACTGAAGTAAATTCATCGCTTTTCAACTGTCTCGATAAGTTTCAAAGTTTTTTTTTATAAAATGCATGCTTAACTATGGTTAATTAAGGTACTTGGAGCTAAATTTTTCCGTCAAACATTTTTAATTCGGTCATTCTATAATTGTTAAATATTTTATGACATTGAAAGAGATAAAAGAAAATAATTTTGCCTGCGAATGCTTAATTTGAAATACCTATTAATATTATAATTATATTAACTGATCGTTATAGAAAAAACAATAACTCACTAAAAGGTTTGATTAAAAGTAATTAAGTAATCTGCATTTCAAGACGCATATGAATCAATAACTACTTATTGGAAGAGGTTTCCAATTAAAATAATTCGTTTAAGAAAAATCTCGGTGTAGTCAATATCGCCATGACAAACTAGTTAAGGTATCAAATATAAAAAAACAGAAAAAATATAGAAACATAAACTTCTTCTTAACTTTTTGTCTCAAACATTTTAAACACGATGGTTATTCATCATGATTTAAACAATTAATTCATGCTTAGATGTTATGTGTGGAAGAATTAATGCACTACTAAACATTTCAGTGTGTACGTTTTCATTATTGCTGGAGAAGCTGGAGAAAATATTTCTCAAACTTTTTATGCCGTAGAGTTTTGCGTCGGGAGTCCAATCATAATTTTCTCAAGAAAAGTAGTTTTTCTTCGGTAAATAATCTGATCAGCGTGTCTTCATTTATTACTGGCATAAGAAATTTAAACGACTTTTTGACTGCTTACACTCTGAAAGTGAAATCACATTTTTTCCCCTCAACAGAAAATTGAAAAAAGAGAGAAAGGCACGGTAAGGCGCCGATAAAATTGTCACTTTTTGGCATTAAATCATTTTCATTCACGCTTTTCCGAGGCGTAATCTAAACCATATCTTTGGAAAGTGGGTTGACTTATCGTCCGGGTGCTCGAACTGGGTTTCTACTGCGTCCTTGCAATCCGGTTCGCACATCCTCATGGTAGAAGAGGCAGCTGGATTGGGGAGAGGGAGGGGAAGGCGAGGGAAGAGGTTGGGGAGGAAGGAAAGCTCCCGCATCTTTGATATTGCCGTTCATCCGATAAAGATCTTTTCCACCGCGAGACGTATAAATTCAAGCCCTTTTTTACGCTCCCATATTCTCCACGCTAGCTCCTCTTTTCGAGGAAAACTAACAGTTTGAATCACGTTTTGATATCTCAATCTTCAGGACTTTCTCGTCTCTTGGCGATTTTCTTTTGTCGGCCGACCTACGGTTCCCATTTTCCGCCCTCTCACTGCCGTGTAGATGGCGCACGGAGCGTGGTCGCGTGTGTTTTGCCATCCGTGGAGCCTTCTTTGATGCGACGACTTCCGTCAGCGGCCTCCTCTTCTCCCTTTCAAATCACTCTCCCTCGTGATCTGACCCTGAGCGAGTTTATTTCATCGCCCACTCAACGCCGCTTCCCACTCCACCGTCCAAGTCTCCCGCGCTCTTAACTCTCTTTTCCCCTTCCCGACGTCTTTCATTCTCGCGCACAATCAATAGGAAGTCTTTTTATTCCTTTTTGAGAATGGAAGCGATTATAAATCCGTCCTTTTTCGCCCTCCTCCCTTCATTACCTAAGAGTGCGTGTGTCTATTTTCCTCCTCACTCCTCGTCTCCCCTCCTTCGGTCTCTCTCTCTCTCTCTCTCCTCACTCTCCCCATCTCCGTCGATTAATCTCGTCAGCGAAACGGAATTAAGTCGTTCCCACATTATAAATATTCCCACGAGGCATGCTTTCGGTCAGACTTCACCGTGATCTCGAAGAGGCAGCATTGTCCGCTTTGGAGAGCTTACCTAGTTAACGCATCGAAACTTCCAGCATTTTTGTGGGTTTAAATTATAGCAATTCTAATATATAGGTAGTCACACTCAAAGCAAATACAGGCGTGTGTATTTACATTAGTATCGCATGCACAATTTTGTGCTTGGTATGGCTATTCATATAAGATACACTTGGTTAAAATAAACAACTCTTACTCGCGAGACTTTTGTCGTTGGTTTAAATAGAAAGTGGTTTGCAATTTTACTTTATCACCATTGTGATATATTTTAATTTAACGCGTAGTTTTTAATTTATAAGCGGGTATGGTTTAGAATTTAGATACTTATTCTATTCGTTTTTATGAAATGATCATATAACGTACTAGTTTTGCCCTAGCAAAACTTTTTACTGTGTGTTAAAAAAGTCACCGTGCACTAGATTATTAAATTTTCCATAATATTAACATGCAATACACGCTAACCAACTGCACAGATACTTTTTGAGCACTCTGTATACGATCAAGCACGCCCGTTAAGTTTTATTGGGCTTAATTACTATCATATTAATGTATTAGTGATTTATTAATTATTACTAACAATGAATTGCATTTATGTACGTGAAGTAGTTTTCTGTTGAACATTTCCTTTTTAAGGCGCTTTTTAATATTTTTTATATCGTTTAATACAGTTTTCATTTTTAAAATGTTACAATTTGTTTAAATTGTTTTAATCAAATCAGGTTTTCGCTGAATGTGACAGTGTGCTGATAAAAATCCAGTTTGTTTTTTGTCGAATTATATGTATTTTTGACGTAGGATTATGGCATTTCGAGTAATAATTGCTGTGTGCATTTTCGTCGCTATTATTTTCAATTAAGTGTATCATATAATTAGCGATTTTAGTAAATCCGCTTATGCGTTCGGTTTGTCCGTCTGTGGTAAATCTATGAGAAGGCAAGCTCTATCCATATGATTCACAAAGCATACCCGCAACGAACACTGTCCTCTGCGCCGTTGTTCTAGTGCAGGGCTTTTCAAAGTACGGGTCGTGACCTAGTACTTGCAGCAAAGCTCATAAGAAAAATGTGAGCACTCTATACAACCTGCTGTACGAGGTTTGACAATAAAGTAACGGGACTGCCTTTATAAATAGCTGTGCGCGAAAACATACCTCTAATGCAGGGGTGGGCAAACCTTTTAGGTGGCGGGCCGCATTAACAGTTACAGCTTCTTAGGCGGGCCGCATAAACAGATGAAAATGCTTCGGCGGGCCACGTTAGGGTTCACATCGTAAGTAATGTGAGGTAATGCGAGGGATCCTGTCAGTGAAAATCAATAATACATAATATGTTATCCTCATAACATCACTGGAAAAGGTTTTCCGGCATTAATTTAAACTACAAATATGAAATTATCTCTATTTTATATTGCGGTTCGCTTTCATAATGGCAGTGCGGGCCACATAAAATGCCATCGGGGGCCGCATGTGGCCCGCGGGCCGCAGTTTTCCCACCCCTGCTCTAATGGGTGTGATCTCCGTCGAAATAGTTCTCTTGCAGAGCGATACACGAATCTCTGTGCCTTTTTCGGCTTGCGAAACAATGTTGGAAATCATTTTGTGTCAAGTTATTAATTATGGTCATCGCATTTGCTTCGATATCTTCTACAGACTCAAGAAGTGACCCCTTAAACTTACTTTTGGGAATAGAAAGAAGTCGTACATAATGAATCCGGCGAATAGGGCGGATGATTCAGGACTGTAATTTTTTTATTCGCCATAAAGTTCTTAACTTAAAGGGTCGAGTGTGCTGGAGCATTGTTGTGCTGCAAAATACATTTGTCAGGGAACGATTCTGACCATGTGCGTAGAATGCGGTCTCTTAATTGCTGCAACACCTCAAGATATTACTTTCGATTCACCATCTGATCAGCAGGAACAAATTAACGGTGGACGATTCCCTTGTTACCGAAAAATCAGATCAATAACATTTGACTCGGACGTCCGACCTTTTTTGGGTCGTGTCGATGATTCAGTCTTCCACTGAAGGCTTTTCAACTCTGGATCTTATTAAAAACACCCAATTTTCATCACCGGTGATGATTCTACTCATCAAGTTGTTTTCTTCCTAAATCAGGATCAGCACAAATTTCTCTTCTTCTCGATCAGATTTTTTGGAACCATCTTTGCACAAATTTCTGCATGCCCGTATTTTTTGTCAGAATCAATCGTACAGACTACTTGTTAATGTTCAGTTTCTTTGCTATTATTATTTCGACCGTCGATTATTTCTTAGCAAATGAGCGACTTTTTCCGCGTTTTCATCTGTTCTTGATGTTTTTGGACGAAAAGATTGGTTGTCATCGCTAACATCATCTCTGCCCTCATAAAAGCGCTTGAACCATTCGAGAACACAATTTTCGGATATGGTGTCGTCTCCATAAAGTTGGCGTAATATTTCAATAACCTCTTTATCTTTTTCCCCCTAGTTTCACCAAGAAATTGATATTGATCCTTAGCTCCAAAAATAGGTCACTCGTTTTTCTGACGCATGCCTAACAAACTACTTCAGTAAAGATAACATTGCTCTCGTGATGCAAACGTTATCAAAACAAATTTACTACTGAACCCTTGCCACTCATGTCGGAACACACTACAACCGCAGCTGTCTCTCCAGTGTTGCTATATACTCCATAATAAAATCGGTTCTGTTACTTTATTGTCAGACCTTGTATTTCAAAAATGGAAGAGAACGAAATATTAGATAAATACTGTTTTTAGTATATATGTTTAGTATTTATAAAAACTCAAGCCAGAATTTTTTCTTTACTCTGCTTTTGCTTCTATTTGGTCACGGAACAAAAAAATTAAAAAATACTGTTCTAGTTAATTGTATGAATAATAAACGAGTTTAACGGAGTGAGATTAAAGGCGTTAGTGCATAGAGAAGTAAGATCAAAAAACGCAAACACACCACTATTTAAGTTATTTCTTACGGATAACATTCACTCGCTTAAAGTGGAGTTTTTGAGGAATGCAACTATGACGCGAGGCGAGGGATATCTGTATTCTGCCCATATGTTTATCAAAAATGTATCCAATATTTTAATAAAATTATTTTAAACACATTGAATCTTTAACATGAACAAAATTATGTCATTGTGGTTATTTACCTGAAGTACGTAAGAAGGAAATATAGTGAGTTTCTTTATCTTTATGAATGCGTACTCTATTTGCAATATTACTTGCGATGCCTTTTAGGATTGTCTATAGGTTAGAATGACTGTTTTTAAGATAGGGCCACGCCATTAATTCTTGCACTAGGCCACACGCAGTCGCAGTGTATAAAAAGCTAGGAAAACGTAACAACGAGCTGAATTTAAAAATCAACTCAATGGAATATTTTAATGCTCTAATCAAACATTGAGTTCCCCTTACAGTTGGAATTCATTTGGCATTAAAGATTAACTTCCAAAGTCATTACGCTATCAAAAAAAGTTGTTATTTTTGCTAAAAAGCACCTGTCTTACGAGTTATTCATAGAACTTGGATTCTAAATAGTATAAATCGTTTTAGCCAAAATCTGCATATAGTTTTCTCGACCATTTTACGGCTCAGAGAGTTATTTTGAATTTCATTTTTAGTGATATAAAGGATTTAATAAAATTTGATTGTCTATTCCGCCAATATACGAGAAAATTTAAGAACTTAGCAATTAATTATTAAGAACTATAATTATTATTTATAATTATTACTATTCTAACGGTTGACAATTATATCCCGCTCCTTCTAAAACTGCCGTCATATTTTGAGCATTAAGTTTTATCTTATCATTTTTAACTAGTGCTAACCAGAGTAATAATTTTACCATTCTTTATAATTTTTTATGATAATTTATATTACCGATGGAATTCAGTTATGTTAAAACAGCGGGAATTTGGATCTCTTAGATGTATGATGAAAACATGATGAATAACGCTTTATGTTTATTTAATTACTTTCGCACACATTTAGTTGAACTACTTCCCCATGAAATTGATTCTTGGTATTTATTAAGGGAAGCGTGGTATGATGTGTTTTACCAAGCAATAGGAAGCCAGTGGGTCTTAGAGCAACTGTTAATAGGATGGAGATCCATCATATAATCCCTCTTCGATCTTTCTTCCGGGTGAGTGCAATCTTTAAACCGATCTTTGTGCCATTTGGTCGTGATTCGACGAGAAAATCAAATTATTATTGAAATTGTACGGTTCGAAAATCGCTTCGTGCATTTATGGTGAAGACCATATTATTCATTTCAAAACATGTGAATTAGCGATGGACACTGTTTGATCATTTAAACAATAGAAAAATAGAATACAGCACAGTTTCCTATTTCTTCAATGTACTTATTATTATTTTGTCACGTTTATGCCCAAAAATGTTACAAGGGCTTTGAATATATTCTTGATAATTTTCACCAATATTTAGGTCAAACTTTAAATCGTCACACAATAAGCCTTTGGAACTTATGACGATTAATACAAAAAAGTGTGGAAACGCAACATTTCGCGTTTCTACGAGTGTTATTTTTTGTTTTAAGGCCGTTAATGTAAAAATATTGCCCATTTTCTGTTCTATTAGCTCTTTCTATTAACCATTAAAATATAGAAGAATTACTAGTAAACATTTTTTGACGATATGTAGCCGAAAGAGCAGTTTTTTCTTTTTATTCGTCAAGCATTTTATTAAAAAATAAATGATAAATGAAGACTCAGAAATCGTAGCAAACATGGTATAGTTGTTCATACTAGAGAATTATTATAAATTAGGAACGTTTCTAAGCATAATATGATCTAATTAACTAAAATTTTTAATAAAAGCATCTCAGTGAATTAAAAATGGTAAGATAAAATCTCTGACAACCTGTAAAAGAAATAAGATGAAAATTTAAATTCCATTTCTCTCTCTCATTGGGCGTGTATTTGCAAACATTTACACATTTACATTTATTTGAAGCTGACTTTTTCTCTGAGTTTTTAACATTTAGAGGGCTGCAAAATCATTCTTCGCCCTCATATGCAAACCTTACCGCGTAGGTCCTTTATGCAAGTATACCTCGCCGTTCGCGGTTTTTATTATTCACGTTTACTCCAGTAGTGATCAGCTTTTCCTTTTTCCAGAATAAAATTTTTGTATTATAAAATCGCAGAGGAGGTTTTGTAAGTCTATCAATACTAAAGAGAAGAACAGAGCAAGCCAATGCGGTAGAAACAAAAATACCCTCTACTTTTATACATGAGGATCTTCCTTCTTTAGAGAGCGAAGCAAGATTTGGACGGAAATCTGCCGAGAGAAAATTTTGCTTACGACTGAGCGAAGGCGAATATATAAAGCGAAAGAATCCTAAAGTGACAGCGAAGACATCAGCGGAGATCGTTAAGATGGCAAACAAACTAAAAGAGAAAGTAATGGAGGTTGATGGAAAGTAGCGCCAACTTCAAGAGAAGCGTTTATTTAGCGGCAGCTCTCTATGTAGAAACGTATTAATTAAATAAAAATTAAAGAAAAAGAGTGGCAGCTTCAGATCGTAGTATGAACAAAGCATGCCTCTTCCTCCTAATTCAAACTAGAAATTGATGGAATATATTGATCAATTGATCCTATGCAGAAAGACAAGCTGTAAAGTTGGTGATATTTTTGAATCAGGAGAAAGACTCTGCCATGTCCGGAAATCGAACGAGGGCCTCCACTTGCCGGGCGAATATTCAACCACTGAAAGTAGCAGACTAATTACCTCGTTTAAACTAAGGAAACGTCTTCTTCATGAAACGGGAGAATTCGTCTGCCACGATATTTCAGTGTCAGAATATCCGCCAGGTAAGTGGAAGACCCGGGTAGGATTCCTGGTCGTGGCGGAATTCTTCTGTTTCAAAAATATTCCATAATTCAAACTTATATACTTCTCAAGTATTTCCATACCAAACATCTGCTCTGCCGTTCATGTTGATTGAAATGAAGTTTCCTTTTTTATTTTTCCATATTTGTCTCCCTTTGATTTGCGCATTTTTGTCTTTATAGATGTTACCCTTTCTTTATATTCTTTTTCATGTCATACGGTTTTCGTTAATAGTTAAGGAATCCGAGCTATATCCATTCTCACAAATGCGAGAGGATAACCCTAACTATGGGTGTGTATGTGAATGTTTATGGAAGAGGAAAGGTAAATAGGTATATCAACGGTAATTAGTTGTTGAGGGAAGGTAGCACAGTGGACACCTACCAAAAGGTGAGCCACTGTGGGGGTCGGTGAGACGTATTGACGCACGTAGATCGATGAAATTTCGGGAAAATCTCTTCGCCAGCGCAAGAGAGAGAACTAATGATTATATATATATATATATATATATATATATATATATATATATATATATATACCCACATAGTTTTTAATTTTAAATTTTCTTGCAAGGTGGTATGGTGCACAGGCATTTAAATTATATTTTGTTGCAAAATACCAAATTTAATGAGATTCTCTAAAAATTTAGGAGATGAGATTTCTTTCACATTTCCAGGAAATTGGCAGGCCATATTGAATGATTTGATCCAAGTTAGCCAAAATCCTATTGTAATTTGATATAAATACTAAAGAAATTTCAACAAAATGAGTCAAGCAGTAAAGTATGCATTCATATATACGGACAGATGGACCAAAACTATCGTTCTCTTTTCTAATGAGAAAATACTCCCATAATAGAATTCGAGCATCCGTACCGTTGAGAAAATACGGAATCCGCGCCTCGTCCGTTGTAACTTTTATCTCCCGAACCGCTGAAAGGATTTTAATTAAATTAAGTAAATTAAGTGATCCCTATTAATATTTGTCGGCGAATTTTTATTTTGAACTGCATCCGTCAATTAGAACTTCCACTGTATATGAACACTTAAATAAACTTTACTCGTATCTCGTTAAATGGTATCCGTCAAGATACAATTTATTATCATATTTCTCTCTCCTTACCTCTTATATGATCTGTGACGTATAGGTTAAAAATTTATTCGAATGAAGAGAAACATTTACCCCAAAAATGCCTGCGAGACGATATAATTATTATTTCGGTGATAAAAACTCAAGAACCGCTTAATCTTTCGATAACGTTTTATATTTATATTTTCCTTAAAGAACGCCTTTGCAATCTCTGTGTATTGCATTTATAGAATATGTTTTTTATTTCCTGTTAGATTTTGCCCAAAAATCTACAAAAGACAAGTAAGGAGCAATTGAAAAAAAGAACTCATTGTTAAAATTTTATACACAAAATTACAGAATATGCTCTTGTGGGTAAATACGGTATACTTCCTGTATATCATGTTTTTAAAACACTACTAATGCGGGTGAAATTATATTTCATTTGAACTACTTTAAAATAGACAATCTATAAAATTATTTGCAAATAGATACGTTAAATAGGTAAGTTAAATATATAATTTTAAACGGCTAACAAAATTCATCTAAAGTAAGACAAGTCGATCAAAAGTTACGTAACATCTTGCTTGGTTCTCTTTCTTATTGCTCAGAAGTGATCTATCCCATTTTTATAAACATCTGCTTCCAATCTGATTTTGCATGCTTAGAATTAAAAAGCATCCGCAAAACGGACGTGACTTTTATACTTACATGATTTTAATTCATTTGGAACGCGATGAATTGTGTATCTGAATCGAGGCAATAATTTCAGTCTCTCATCTAATTATCCCAAAATACTCATTTGTGTCTCTGACGCATCATTTTATACCAAAAATTATTCTTTTATTTGCTAAATATATAAATATTAGGTAACCGATTATAAAATAGGCAAAATTACATGTTATGGAGCCATGTTATGTTTTTAGAGCGTTTTACGATAGAGAGAATGTCTTATGCCTTTAAATGGATTCTTATGTCTGTGGGATGTTTATTTTAAAAATTTGGTTACGCAAGGCAAATAGCAGCTTTTCCTCAGTAAAAAAGGAGAAGCGCACGAATAAAAATGCTTCAAACTTCTCAGTTTACTTAGGTAAATTCCAAACAGGTGATACTGTGCGGAAGAAAAACATTATTTTGCATTTTCATGCGATTCAGCGTGATTATTTCGCCCTCCCATAAAAGTAAAATAAACAGAAACGCTTTCTCTTCCCCCGCCTTATTTTAATTTACAACGCCATGGATCCATTCATCGAACACGCTGGTAGCGCTAAAAGATGATTAGTAGCGATACGAATGCGACACCGAAGTGGTCGTGCCACACGAAACCTATTCATAAGAGATGGAGGCAGCGTCTTAAATATTCCTCAGAAGCAGAGAGCGAGATTGAGAGAAATGGGCCCACCTCGAAGCTGTGGGGAACTCTTCGTTCGTACTGATTCCGCTGCTATCGTGGTTGATCCATCTCATAAACACGATGTGATGCACGCTTCCTCCTACTGACCCTTCCCCCCTCCTGACCCTCCTCCGCTCCTGACTCTCCCCACCCCTTACTCCTCATCCTCCCCTCCTCTTGGCCCTCCCCTCCTCTTGACCCTCCCTTCCTCTTGACCCTCCCTTCCTCTTGACCCTCCCTTCGTCTGGACCCGCCTCCCTCTTGACCTTCCCCTTCTTCTGATCCTCTCCCCCTCCTCCCTCTCCCTCTCACCTCCGACCATCCTTTTCCCTTCATTTCCGGAGTCCAATTCATGTTCCGTTCGCGTTTCCCTTCTCCCTTGCGTCCGTCGTCTGCATGCTACTCCATATAGTTTTTCACTCGCGGAGAGAGAGAGAGAGCGAGAGTGTCTCTTGTGTGGATCGTGCAATAAGGCGCGTCACGCCCTAGGTCTTCGTGCCACGTAGCCGCGTGCACGCCCGATAAGGCGGGTGGTTGAAGAGGGTGGCGTGGCGGAGAGGGGTTAGATCGGATGAGTTGCATCGGTAGCTCTCTCGCTAAGGATATCGTTTCAAAATGCTCATGCGAAGCTTGGCTAACGTCTCCTTCTGCGCCCTAGGCCACTCTCTCTTTACCTGCCGTCGGGATTCGATAAAAAGAAATTGAACTGCATTCCATCTCTTCTTTCATTTCCTCTCGTATATTTTATCCTTATCCTAATTTTCGAAGGAATACGATATATTTGGATCAGTCTATTTTTAATGTATGTTGACGACTCTTTAAGTCATGACATTCCTTCCTATTCGCTATAAAATATACTATCTAATTTCATCCATGTTTTTCTCGCACATATGGTGAATCAATTGTCGTTTTCAATCTTATTTTACTGTTTTCGTTTTTCGTTTGTTGTAACCTTGATTTACTGTGTATAGTTTGTCTGATTAACTTTTAGAAATCAAATTATATGAGAATATATAGAAAATTTGTGTTATTTAATAAAAATAGCTGAGTTTACAATTGGAATTAATATACATCGCCGGTTTTGAAGGAAATTCTCCACATACAACCTTGCGGAAAACAGCAAAAATTCGGAATCAATCAATACAGCCCCTTTTCGTGATTCATACACGTTTCACCAAATTCCCAATACCAACAATGTTTCTTTAACTTGGATATTCTGATAAAAATATCTTGAGAACTTATTATGAAATATAACGAGTCATCATCATTATTAATCTTACCGCAGACAGTCCGTGATTATATATTAAACCGAGTTCTCCGCATCCCATTGTTCCCCGAAAGCTTCTTCAGTTCTTAGTATATATATCAGCAGAAACATTTTCCTTTCTCTTTCTTTCTTGCCTTCAAATTTTCCTTAATACACATATCCTAAGAAAATGCCCAATATAGTTCACTTACCTCTTTCCAATTATTTCTACTATAAATCACTTCTCTTCTTAAAACCACCTCATTGCTAATTTAAATTTCAGCATTCTTCTCCATATCTGGAAAGCTTTGAAATATTCTTCGATGTTTACAGTTGTGTCACAATTACTTCATTAGATAATTGAAGTCGGTTCTAGTTACGAGTAACGGATTTTCAAGTTATATTTTCAATATAATATGGCTAAAATTATTCTTATTACTATATACTAGGCAGAACTTCCAATTCTTAGAAGTCGCACTCTCACTTTCATATCGATTAATTTTCCAAAAGTAAAAATATTGGGATGCCAGATAAAGTTGCCTCTGCAAAGAGTCACTTATGTAACTGTTTTTAGATTAACATATAATTTTACTTTTTTAGTAAGTGTATTAGCTTGGTCTTATGGAATTGCGATTTTATTTGTTTTACTCAAAAAGAAATTATCTGTATTTCTGTTTTTGCAGGTTTAGAAACTGTCGAGCACATATTTCAGACTAATATAGACCGCATTCATTCTTTGGGTTAATTTAGATATTGAACCGTAACTAACAATATATAAAAATTGAACCAAATTCATTTAACATAACATATCTAGAAATTAAATTTTTGTAATTTAACGTCTTTATGATGCTGGTAGGCCATAGCACTGTAATTAACAATGCCGGAGGAACACAGCAAGAAATGTATCGAGTGCAGTTGAACGGTTAGAAGAGAACTAATATACAGCAGTTATTTCTCATGCCTTGTCCATATTTTCAATGAAAATTTTTAAGATACCAATAAGACGTCGACGATAACAGTTTATTGTCACTTTTACAGTAAAAACTAAAATTATTGTGACTGAAATACATTTAAGCGTGTTCCTATAATATTTTGAAGTGATGGTGGTTCGTGGAAGAGGAGATGCAACTCTCTCTATCTCGCCTATAAGCATCGTATACAAGCCGTGAATTTTCAGCGCAAAGTGCAATCGATAATTTATTTTCCGAATCTCAGTTTCCATGGGAACAAATGCATCCGTCTTGTATTCGCTCCGTTAGCGTCGTCTCATCAGGTGCATTGGAAGGGGGCCATTTATTATTCCCAGAATACACACCTCGTTTCTCGATCGCTGCTTCCTCGAAAACGTGATTACGCTGTTTTATGATGAACGAAGATCCTTTAAGATCAGACTGCTGTTCTTTCATCCTCTTCATTGATCTATAAGCCATTTAAATTGATATTAACGCACGGAGGGAAACAATTCAAGTGGCTATTAACTCCTGTCACGTTCGGAGATTAATGTTATATGGTTTTATTAGACTATTTTACCATACGAATTATCAACATTTCTGAGAAGATAAGTAATCATCAGCTTTTATTAATATTAGAATGAATTGTTAATGTAAAATTAGATCATTTTCGTGTTTATATGAAAACATCTATCCATTTAACTTTAATTTCACTCTCTCTCTCTGTTTTTCCATGCATTTTTCTATTCCCCTATAGTAATGGACTCTTGTTTTTTATTATACTAGTTTTGTTTATTATAGTTTTTTTCTATTTTGATTTATATTTTTTTTAAAAATTGCCTGCAATTTCTCTACTTCCGTAAGAAGATTCTTATTAGTATTTTAATAAACAAAAATATTAATTCGAGAATTTGCCTACAAAATATTTTGTTCTATATAAAAGACATATAAGCAATAGTACGAGCAGAACATGCGACGATTTCCGTTATTATAAAATATTTGTGTATTTGTCTTGAATTGCAATCCTCAAATTCCTTAACCGTCGTCAGCTTTGCCGATAATATGAAAAGAGAAATAAAAATTCTGTCGGCATTCGAGGCGTGCGGCACGGCGTTATTTATAGATCCTCTCCCGTGATTTATAACTGCGTGTCTGACTCGTTCGTTGTATTCCGAGAAGAAGGTACAAAGAATACGATGGAAAGAAAATTTTTAACTCTCGTTTTAAAGCGCTCGCCGCATCAATTTCTCACCCAGCCTCGGTTCATTCCACGTACGCTCTCGCAATTAAAGCGGCTGCGATGTTCAACTCTAAATTATGCGATCAACGTTAATTATTTCGATTAAATAAAGCTCTCGGCCATGACTGGTTTTTGCGACTGCGCTCTTCCTACTTGGGTATTTTTTTTGGCGAGCATTCTGGAAGGCAGCGAGTGGGTGATGGTGGAACTCTCTCCGCTCTGAATTAGAACGGGATCGAAGATGAGCTGCGTGCGGCGAGTTTTTTTTATCTCAACGTTTCGAAGTTTATATCAACTCGTTTAACTGTTCGGATCAGATAATTTCCAACGGGTTATTGAACGCTATGTTGTTTAATACATTGTGTTGTCGGTTTAAAAAAAAGCGACCGATTAGTGGCAATATTTCGGAGCTCTAATTCCGCGTATGGGAATCCTTTCGCGGTACAGACAAGTTGAACGTGTCCTCTGATCTGAAAATTTCCTGCTGACGAATATATAGCCGATCTTCACCAAAAAGGTCGAGAAAGGAAAATGGACGAATAATTTATTTAAAATTCATTTTCATCTTCGGACGCTCCTAAATTGAAATGATATATAAAGCATTGTGGGATTTTACTGTTTTCAAAAGTGCAACAAGCATTTTATGGCTGTTGTCCAATCGTTGACGAAGGTAACTCCAGTAGCCACTTTCTTACAATGTACTATCGGTGGATCACCGTTAAGGTAGGCTGATTTGTAGTCGAAATGCGCGCATTGTTTTTCCAACCGTTTAATGCAGAGGTGGGAAAACTACGGCCCGCAGGCCACATGTGGCCCGCGATGACGTTTTGAAAGAAAACCGTAATATAAAATACAAATAATTTCATATTTGTAGCTTAAAATTATGGCCGGAAAACCTTTTCCAGTGTTTATATGGGGATAACATATTATTTATTATTGATTTTCACTAACAGGATCTCTCGCATTATCTCGAATAACTTCCGATGTGAACCTTTACGTGACCCGCCGAAGAATTTTCATCTGCTAATTCGGCCCACCTAAGAAGCTGGGACTGTTTATGTGGCCCGCCACGTAAAAAGTTTGCCCACTCCTGGTTTAATGGCTATTGGAAATGTCCCAATAACTGATTCAGAGTTTTAATTTGCTGTGGAAATATTTTCAAAACGAATCCTCTGTGGCGAAGGCACATTTTTCAAAAGAGGCTAATTGAATATAATGGCCTATAAACGTGTGTCCGTGGTCAGAGTTACAAATTAAGAGCATTTTTCAGAACCGGTTCGCCAAAATATTTGAGCCAGTCAAGGTGATGCATTATAGGCGTCGTATGTATATGAGTCTCGTCTCCATTTTTTTGTTTTGAGGTACAACTCATTCTGAGGATCCATCCATCCTTCAGAGAAAGTTAATTACTCAGACGGCGTATAATGGCCGCCTACATTGATGGTAATGCATTACGAGAGAGGGCGCTCTCTCTTTGTTTCAGTTTCGCCCCTCGTTCGGTTTGTTTGTATGCGCGCGCGCGAGTATGAGTGGGCGAGAGAAGAGGCTCATTCTAAAGTAAACAAGCTGATTCCATTTCACATGATCGGCTTTATTTTTACCATTCAGTAGTCCAGATTATCAACTAAGTATATCATCCGATGGAATTGATTTTGGTTCTTAATTCCATGGTATATATCCCGTTGCAGTACCCGGCGAATTGCTATTTGGATAATCATTTTATTGTACTTTTACTCTGCCTTGATTCAGAATGTACTGAATGGCCAAGATTTAATAACAATCTCTACTAGGAAAATTTGTTCAAATTGTCGTATATGCATGCGTGAATGCGTGGGTCATCTGGAAATAAAATGATGCTCATATATCCATAAAAATCAGTCGTTGAAGTGTCCTGTTCATGTTTACCAGCTTTATAATAAACCATATTCCTAAAGAATACACATAAAACTGCTTCTAATGAGTATTGCCTCTCTCGAAGAACAGTGTAATCACAAGTCTTTTAGCATTATTAATATTATCTTTATAGATGAATTGTGACTACTGTAACACTTACTGTTGATTCAAATAGATCTCGTATTATCAAAAAAATAAAAATTATATTCATTGCATAACAACTATGGAAACTTACCATGATGTTGCACAAGCAAAAGCTGGCTTATGCCTTGTTGAGTTTTTTTTAAATAAATAAGTAGTTCCAGAAATACGTGAAAGTCAGCATTTGCATATCAGCTCTTCATAATGCGTTTATCTTGTTGTCACGCAATAGAGAATGGGGAGTTGGTTAGGAAGCTGGTTGCTACTCGCCTGCTGCTTGAAAGGGCAGTTGGCACGAATCCTGCGAAAGTAGAATTTTTCCAAGGTCGCCCGACCCCCTGTTTGTGTGGTTTGAGGAGACCGCGCAAAGTCAGCGTTCCGTCCTTCCGAAGGGACGTTAAGCCGTTGGCCCCCTTGGTGCTCTTCGTTAAGAGTAGGCTAATACTGGAACCGGGTTTCCCTCCTCCCTTGTGACTGTGTTCGGTGTGGAAGGAGCTATGGCTATAATAATCCAAGATAATCTTGGATAGTCAAATACACACACACACACAGAATGCGGAGCTCACTGTAATGCTTTTTTATGGAAGCGTATCTCACAGGATACACCGCCTGATGCTTTTGTGCGCTCCTCTTAGAATAATTAACCATTAAGTCATAGCTTTGATCATGGAAACATGCATGGTTACTGTATTGCTGTCAACGAAAACAATCTTATTAGTGACTGAGGTATAATAACGAAAACATGTTTATTTTCTTTACGAGTGCATGCATTATTTTGCAAGCAGAAGGAAATGAATTATCTACGACGAAGAAAAGAACGTCAACGTAATTATTACTACTATTTAACTCAAGTGAGGTATGTTTGAAATAATTTTCGATTCTTTGATTGATTACAACCGATAAGAAAATAAATCGGTAAATTTGCAAATTCGCTCCCAATCCTCATAGATTTATATTTTTAAAATGGAAATGATATTATTTTAAGTTTGGAGGTTGTGGATGGTATTGGTGCTGAAGTGGAAAATTTAGAAATTGAGAAGGTGGGTAATGAGGTTTGGTACGAGGGTCTGTCGGAGCGGGCGATTCTAACAATAAATCTGAATTTAAAACACTAGATTGATTTTTTGGAAATGATATTGACCTCACTTGTGATAATTCTGTTAAGTTGTAGGTATGATTATTTCGAAATGTAATGAATTTTGGCTTTCTATAATCTACATTACTATTTGCAATGCTCATGCCTTCATCACCAAGGTCAATCTGAGAGTTACTCCTGGTGATTGGTGTTGGATGGCACGGTAGGGTTGCGTGTAGGTGGTATGGCTGCGGCGTCTGTGTTTGGCGTTGGTTGAGCCGCAGGAGTCCATGGAAAGTTGGGTGTAGTAATGGTGATTGATGAGATTTATGTGGTGCTGGTCGTCGTTAACCAGTGGCAACTGTTGCACTGTAGCTAATTGGGATAGTTGATGTGATGATGTGCTGTTGCAGTGGTGGTGGGTAGGTATAATAGTGTGACGGGTAGTGCGGAAAAGGGAAAGGGAGCTTGATAGAGATGGAAGTTTTGGGGTAGGAACTGATGATTTGCTTAGCTCATAGCGGCTAGAGTTGACGAAGCCGGGGGCCAAGTGAACCACGCCTCCGGAGTGTTCGCCGGAGAGTGCACTGTGATGGTTTGCACAAAAAATCACTCATTTAAAAAGGAATACTTGGAAATAATCGTGCCCTCTGGCTTTGACTACTGCGCAACTTTTCCGAGTGGCTGAATAGAGAGATTCCTCCTCTTCTCTTGATATACTATATACTCTTCGCGGTTAATACATCAAATATTTGTTCAGTCGCAGTAGAGCGACGATAAAACCGAAAGGATTGTCTCACTTTCTTCTCAGATAACTTCCTTAGTGAGGAACCCAATCGTAGAAATTGAAAATGAAGTTGTGGTTTAGTCTAAAGTTTATAGCTAATAGAATCATCAGCGCTAAAGTTGTATGAGCATTCTAGGAGAGAAAAGCGTGGTTTTCTGTACAACAATTTTTTAATGAAATAATATTTTCCTGAAATATTTTGAGACTAGTATGTTAGATATGTTACCTTGCTTTACGCCACTAGAGAATCATCGAGCTCATCTTATGGCTGAAAACAAATTCCACAATAAGCACTTAAATACCAAAAAGATGAAAAATATGTAGGTACTCATCTTAGTTATCTCCAATAGTTATAACAAGGTTATGAAAAGCCATAAGCGCATTTCGATTACAATGCAGCCGTCTTCAGTGGGGGTTCCTCGAGATTATATATATTATATTATATAAAAAATCATATGGTTTTTCATAATCTTGCTCTGACTATTAGAGATACCTAAGATAAATACTTACTTTTTCAATTATTTTATATTTGTATTTACTCTTGAATTTCTTCCTTTACGTGTAATCATGGATATGCTTCGGGGCAATTTTTTCGGAACGTCCCTCACAAGCTGAGAAGAAATAATGCGCATTGATGATAATTAAAACATTATAAGCCACAAAATGTTATATATCATTTGTTGTACGATAATCCAGCTTTTTACGAATTATTTTCCCACTCGGAATTTTCCATTTCACTTCGGTTGAAAAAAGCCGCACCTTCGTAGCGAAAGCGCGACTTGAGATATTACGTTCATTTTACGTGGATAAGGAATCGTTAAATGCCCTCATCATAGCCGTGTTGTTTTACTTCAATAAATCTGTTTTTACTATTTTAATTTCGTAGTATCACGACATGGCGTCTGCTTCTCTTTCTCCACCGAGATATGCGTTTCGGAGAGAAAGTAATTTTACCGTTCTTTGAAATCTTTTAACCGTTTCATTCCTACTGGCTCTCCGTCTACTTTCAGTCAGACCGCTAAGCATTGTGACACGTCCTTACGTTCAGCAGTACACGTGGATGCCGAGAAGACTTTCATGCACGAGCGCTCTGATGGAACTCCGTCATTTTCTAATGTCCCGCAAGGACGTCTCGTACCTCACTCAAGAACGCGTCCCGCGGCAATCCGCTTCGGATAGGAATGCGATTCAGCTCGCCATCACGTTTCCCTTCAGTAATATTTGATCGATTCCATCGGGTGACCTGATTGCGGGGAAGGATCATGTCGTCCTCTCGCGTTTGTATCGGACCGCCCACGCTCGCTCTGATTGATCATCGATTTGCTGGGAGAGGAATCGTCGCGAGACGCAGTCCGTCCGGGGTGGCGTGGGAGGGTTATAAAACGCGGCACTCGCGTCTCCGGTCTTACTCCGTCTCGTTTTATGGGCCGTTGTATGTAAATTAGGGGTTTCAGACTCAATTACGAGAGGTTTTGAAACATGTTTTTTCCAAGTATGGGAATCGATAAAAGGATGCTAAGAACGAGACAAAAGATCACCTGGTTTTTAATCTTATAGAAAGAAATTATCGTCTGATTGAACGTTGGATTTAAGATATTTTATTGGATGGCAATCCTCTTCAATCCGACCTTGGAAGTAAGGGTATTTATTCCATTAAACAACTGTTATTTTAGCTGCATAAATATTCATAAGAGCGAAAGTCAGAAGGGCGTAAAACTCAGGATGGGAAGGTTAATTGGTATTTGGTTTTTATTGATGCCATTTGAGACGCCATGTGGAAGTTGATGTCGAAAATTCATTTCGCTTTTTTATCGCTTTGCGCCGTTATACTAATTGGCAGCGAAGGCAAGCAAACATAAAGAAGGCCTTTCCTGCCTATCATTATACGCGCTGCGAATGTTCTCATACTGTCAACATCGCATACATTCCGGGCCTTTTTTAATCGATTTGGGCCATTGCCGCTGAGTATACGAAACAGTTGATGGATGAGCAGTTTACAATTATTAATGTCGTATAAAGGCGCCGTGTTACGGAAATTTGACTCATTAGTCGTTGCGGACGATAATTTCAAATATCGAGAGAAGATGAATGTCATTGGAGGCCTTCAAGAAATCTTTTAAGCAAATAATTAGAGAAAGATCGTGAATTCGAAACATATTACATATTGTTCGTCTCTCCAATGCCGCTTTTGTCACCACCGCGGAAATAACACAAAATTTAAGTTCGGGTGGATAGAACCGCGTCTAATCTTTCATTCTTCGGGCGTCGGGTGCATCGTGCAGGACGCTCCTCTGTAAACATTCGGCCAAATCTTCTCGCCCACCCCTCCTCCGCTCCTCGCTTGCGCAACGGAAGGAGAGCAATGGCTCTTAGGCTTCGTGATCGCCTTGCGTAGATTTAGTCAGATACAGAGAGAGAATGGAAGGTGCGGAGGGGGGAGTGAAGGGAAAAGGGGGAGGGAGGCGAATGCAGGGCACAGGAGAGCCTCGGATCATTGGCTCGCCCTCGTAACGTTCACTTTCATCTCCATCCCAACGGCGGCGGCGTCGTGGGAAATTAAAGAGGATAAAACGAGATCGTCGGCGGGAAATCTGCGGAGCGAAAAATAATTCGCTTCAATCAGTCCACTGCGAGCTCTTGGCGCATCCATCCATGGGACGCCTTCGCCGCTTCTTTTGTTTTTCATCCAATCTCTGCGATTCACCTCGTAACGGGTTTTAGGGTCGCTCCTCGTGCCCTCCTTATCCTCCACCCGTGTGTGCGTGTATTTATAAACGCTCACTCGCATGCGAAGTCGAATCCCGATAGTTGGAACCTTATTGGAAGAAAGAGCATGTTCGAAATGCGAAGATTAACTATGAAATATATCAATGGAGACGGGGAAAATAAAGCATCTTCGATTTGTTGAAAATTTGCCTCGGAATTATGGAGGTTCGGCCGTGTGTGTTTGTGGCTCGTTGTTTATTTAAGTTACGAGAATTCCCACGGGCGGGCCGCGGTGTGTTCTTTTCACGTTCGGGATACGAGGCGGCGAGAGGAGATGACTACGTCTGGCGATTAATGTGGGCCGATTACATCTTGAGTCTCTCTCGCATTCCCGACGCGTTCTCGCCTCGAGCCGACCATAATTATATGCCGCGAGACCGGTTCTTATGAAAAGGAGAGCGAGCGAAAGAGAGAGAGAGAACGGTTGAAGGTATCATCCTCTTTAACGCACGCTCCTCTCCCTCTCCTCTCGTTTCCCTACGGTTTGGTTCCATTTCGTTTCTCTCTCTCTCCCTCTATATTCACAGCTATCCTCTCTATTTATTTTTCCATTTCTCTCTCACTATCTTCACAACTCTCTTCGTCTCTCCATTTCTCTCTCTTCCCTTCTCTCTCCTCCTTTCTCTCTCCTCCTTTCTCTCTCCTTCTTTCTCTCTCTTCCTTTCTCCCCCTTTCTCCCCCCCTTCTCTCTCCTCTTCTCTCTCCCCTTCTCTCTCTCCCCCTTTCTCTCTCCCCCTTCTCTCTCCCCCCTTCTCTCTCTCCCCTTTATCTCTCTCCCCCTTTCTCTCTCCCCCTTTCGCTCTCCCCCTTTCTCTCTCCTCCTTTATCTCTCCCCCTTTATCTCTCCCCCTTTATCTCTCCCCCTTTCTCTCCCACTTTCTCTCTCCCCCTTTCTCTCCTCATTTCTCTCTCCCCCCTTTCTCTCACTATCTTCACAACTCTCCGTCTCTCCATTTCTCCTCCCCCTTTCTCTCTCCCCCTTTCTCTCGCCCCATTTCTCTCTCCACCTTTCTCTCTCCTACTTTCTCCCTTCCCCTTTCTCTCTCCGTTTCTCTCTCTCTACCTTCACAACTCTATTTCTCTCTCCTCTCCTCCTCCTCTCCTCTCCCTCTCTATTTCTCTCTCCAATTTTCTCTCTCCCTCTATATTCACAACTCTCTCTCTCCATTTCTGTCTCTCTTTCTCTCCCTCTATCTTCACAGCTCTCCATTTCTCTCTCCATCTCTTTCCCTCTCTCTATTTCTCTCTCCCTCTATCTTCGCAACTCTCTCCCTTTCTCCATTTCTCTCTCCCTTTCTCTCTCACTCTATCTTCACAACTCTCTCCATTTCTCTCTACCTTTCTCCCTTGATCTTTAAAACTCTCTTTCTCTCTCTCTCACTCGTTTTACGCCAGTCAAGAAACGGCGCTAACGCGAAGGCGATGACTGTAGCTCGGCGACCGAAAGACCGCTAAACTCGCGCTTAATGTCTTTTGCGGCGCGTGCATGTCACCTCTCGCGCTGCCCGAGGCGATCCTCCGCGCATTCTTCTACGCCGCTATCGGCAGCCTTAACGTCGCATGTGACAAATGTCTCAGGAAACAATCTCTAATGTGACTTAAACGTAGGTATAATTTCCCATTCGCTGACATTAATTTTACGGTTGTTTGCGACAACACATTCGCCATTAGAAATTGTTGTTTATGTAAACATATATTTATACGAGTGCCGTGATGATGTTATCGATAAAAAGTATTTTTTAATTTACGCTGATCTTACGGAACTATATCTTTCAACCGATACGTAGTTGGAAGGAATTTTGTTCTTGTTTTATTTTACGGTACCGGAAATCCTTATGGTAACTTATTTTTCACAAAAGGTGAGAATTCTTTTATCCTTTCATGTTCATGTTAAGTCTAAATTGATCGATCATATAGGTATATGATTAGAAAATATAACGCGAGAGAGAAGATCTCCTCCAAGTCTTCTTTGGATTTTGTCTTTTGGCTTTTACTGAACACCGTTATACAGTTTTGATACCTTCTTGTTAGTTATGATCTGTACACTCAGTTATTGGAATGCAACATATAATTCAAAACAAAGAAATAAGTTTTTCGGCATAGATTAGACCAGTGGTCGGCAACCTATGACCCGCGGGTCACCTAGTGACCCACTGGGAAAATTTTAGTGACCCAGTAAACAATTCTTAATTACAACGATCGGTAGGTATTCTTGCCAACGAATTAAAGTGGGTGCTTTCGATTTGGTGAAACAGCCGTCGGCAGCCGGCTGTCGGTGGCTGTCCTCTTCGAGACGAGCCGAACAAATGAAAAGCAATATGCGTAGTTTGACTTGAACGAGATAGATCTCGTTGGACTTGACGACGTGACGTCATGAAAACATGAGCAGTGAAATCCGCTTTCGGCTTTTTCATTTCATTTATCAACCTGGCCGGCTGCTGCGTTCGATAGTCGAAACAAACATTTAAATATTTTCCTTTAGTAAAAACTCATAAAGAAATTACAAATGCAGAAGTAGATATGCTTAAAACTTACATAGATGCCATTCAAACCGAATTTGAAACCCGATTTCAGAACTTTAAAGCCCATGGTCCTATGTTCAGTTTTATAATAAAGCCTGATGAAATGGAGGACAATGTGTTGGACCTGCAATATTTCAATTTCCTTGAAATTGAAAATCTGGATATGGAGTTAATTGACTTCAAAAACTCAGCAATATGGACAGACAAATTCAAGGCGTTAAGAAGACAACTTGAAGCCACTGATGAAAATCACTTAAGCATGATAGCTACATGTTGGGCATCACTTCCTTCCAAGTTTTCTTCGATAAAGAAAGTTGGTTTCGCTTTACTATCAGCTTTTGGGTCCAGCTACTCATGTGAACAGGTATTTTCCCAAATGAAAATCATTCTCAATTCATCGCGAAACAGGTTAACTAACGAAAATTCAGAATCATGTGTTCTTTTAAAAACAACGAATTATCACCCAAATATCTCAAACCTTACAGGAATAATGAAACAGCATCAAGGAAGCCATTAAAATGATTAAATGTTCTTAATTAAATAGGGGTTCATTTTATTTACATGGTGTTTACTTTTCTGCTAACATTTTATGATTTCTTTCAAGTTGTAAATATAGATTTGATGATAATAAATTTGTAATTCTATATTTAAGGTATATTGGATTATTCCATCTGTATAATGTTTTTATTTTCTGTATTATAAGATAATGCGTAATCTAAAATAGAAGTGATGTGACCCACCAGCAAAAATTTTTGTGAAAAAAAATTGAAAAATGACCCACTTGAAAAAAACGTTGCCGACCACTGGATTAGACAGATTCTAATGGAAAGTAAGATTTTGCAAGTTCGAGTCCAAATCGCACTAGAGATGGGATTAGTTAATTCAGAGAGTACATTTGAGATTCCGAAAATTTCTCTTAGAACCGTTGTATGTAACTATACTATTCCATTCGGATATTTAATAAAAGTCTAATTCTTATTTTCTCTTTGTCGATACCTTTTACACCGATATATTTGACTCCTAATATTATTCGCCTTTATAAAACACGACCGTTCTTTCGAATGGACTTGATTCTTTTATCACGGCTCTCGCTGCAACTTGTAATCACAATTCTAAAATGCGGCTTCCTCCGTAGTAATTCAGTATATTAAAAAAATCACTCCTGATTATCGCCGAAGACAGCTAGCTACTTAATAGTCTAAATGCGGGCTAAAATTAGTAATTTTTATGAGCCTATATAATTTATTTGATACGAGTCACAAGACAACATCTCATTTATTTAACCGTATATATCGATATGTATATTTCAGGTACAAAACAAGCGATTGCTCTTGGAAAATTATTCAACCCGAATTAAAGAGCCACTCTTCTTTGGAAGGACTCGAAAGGAAAAAAGGGGCTGCCAGTTACCGTGCACTTCCTTGGAGTCCTTTGCGCAGACTTTTAGACAAGGGAAACTGAGGTTTCTAATATATAAAATTTGCTTCTTCGACGAGCTCGATATTCAGGCGTATAATAATAAACAAATAGATATTGCCGAAATGAGGAAAAGGGCTCGGTAGATGAAGCGAAAGGAGAGCTCTTGAAACCAATCGACGTGTTTTCGTAGTCCTTGGAAATGGAAAAGCAAAGATTGACTGATGACGTGGAGGACACTCGCCCTTAACATGCTGAACCTCTTCAATTAGGTGTTTCCTATCGGCCGCCAAGGAAAAGTACCTCACAGTTGGGCGATTTCTCAAAAACACACGCGGACGCTCACGCACGCGTGCGTTTGACATTCGATCCACCGTATATGACAAATGTTTATAAGAGTGGTTTATGAGTTCTGTTAATGAAAACAAAACTGGGAAGCATATTGCGAGTTTTAAAGGGAAAATGGTGGTTCCGGATGGATCCTCTGAAACGGAAATGGAGTATACGCACCAAGAGCGGAAAACTCGCGTCTAGAATGAAATGCAAGAATAATGTTTTTTATTCATTTTTCATTAAAAAATTGGAAGGGAAATGGATTAGACCGATGCTTGCTACGTGGAGGTGAGGCACATTGCGCCCACAGGACGTTCGCCCACCTTAAATAATAATAGATTTATGAAATTTATGCAGAAAATTACTCAAAAGATGTTTTTTAAACAGATAAAAGGATATAGCGGACTCGGTCACTTCCGTGGAAAAAACTAATCCAAAAATATCGACTCGACAGCATTCCGGATTCGAAGAAAGCATCAAGCGAACCTCGGGTGAAATCGTAGTCCGTCCCCAGGACCCCGAGACGGATCTCAGACGCCGATTTCAAGTCGGAATCATCTTCTTTCTGGAAATATATCGTTGGTAGCTTTCTTTCTGGAAAACGAGCCATCGGAAGGAGTCCGAGTAGGCGCTTTTTTCGCGCCTCTTAACGAGCTCAAATCTCACGCACTTCGAATCTTTCGAGTAAACTAACCATCGACCGCTTCTCGAGTCGTTCATTCCCTCTCGACTCTCGGCAAATTGCCTTTACGCAAGAATCGCTTCGTTTCGGGAAAATGAGGTGGATGGATATGCGAGCGTGTGGATTTTGACGGTCGCCCTCGCGTAAATAAGACCAGGAGAGAGCGGAAAACGAGACTGGAATAGCTTGAGAAAACGGAGGTCGTGAATAGGAGTGATTTCTCGAAAGATCCTCTCTGGAAATAGCTCGTTAACGAGAACGTGGCACTTCTCCCTGTTCCTTCATTTATTGTAAGACTTTTGAAAATCCAATAATCCGTGAAATGTTTCGGGTTTCTAGAGGGGAAAACTCCTCTATGGCGGAATTGTTCGATTTATGGAATAGGTCTATTTGGCTCCGGGCTGCTGCGTGGCACTCGCGGCGCTGAATCGATGCGCCGGAGGCGAATAAGTTATGGCTTCTTCGTATTGCTTCTCTTTCGCTCTAACAGTTTACAGAAGTGAAATTTCCATTCGAGTTGAATTCCCCATAATCTCGAAATTGTGAAATGGAATCGCAACCGAGATTTGTGCGAAACAGATGCACTGAATCCTCGTTCTTCTTCCGTGAAACGCTGATGTAAAGACTATTCTCGCGTCGACCAATAAAAATCTTTCATTTGTTTTTTTAACGATTTAATGCGGCTTTCTTCGTCAACGGAAATGCGAAAAATTGTATCAGTTTCAAGATTTAATGATTGTAGAGAGTGAGCAGTGAAATATTCAAGCACTATTCTCAGAAGAGGGGGGTTTTTCTATAATTTGGCTCTTGAGCATCCTTACGGCACTTTCTACGCAGCTTCACCCGAAAGCGCTGACAATTATTCTTTAACTTCTTATGAACCTCTGGTGAAATTATTACAATTAATATTTTTTAAAGTTGGTGAATGAGAAATACCTCTCGCAATTCCGGAAAAACTATGGATTCCTCAAGGTCCAAAAGATAATTCCGTATCATTCTTAACTCTTAAGTAGGTGCACTCTACATCGTAACGTAAGTGGGCGCTTGGGGTCCTTAAGTACCCCTAAATAAATTTTAAATTATCTTATCTATTTTTTTTTCTTTTTCTTTTTAGTTTTTGTTAAAAGCTATATTATACCTTTAAAAACAACATGAAACCATTATTATTAATGTATTAGTGTTTCCGTTTAGTGTGTGCCATTTTTTACTTTCTCCATATACGTAGTATAGGGGAAAGTGTTGTATTCATGAAAAAAATCGACTTCGAGATTTCAACGGAAATACATGTTTTGAGTTCCCCTGAACACGTTTTGACCATTTTCTCGATGATGTCTGTGTATGTAATGGGTATGGGTGCTCTAACTCAAAAACTATTAATCAGGTCAATGCGAAATTTTATATTTAACATTTTTATAAAAGTCACAAGAACTGATTAGTTTTTGGTAAAAATCGGTCAACCGGAAGTGGGTGTTTACTCTTGTCACATCCGTTATTTTGAAATATTTGCTTGAATATTTGAAAAATGTATTGGAATAAAAGTTGTAGGAAATGTAATTTTCTACAACAATTGTTTGAAACATTTTTCCATATAATGTATTGTTTAAGAGATATCTTAAAAAACTAAATATTTTTAGCTGCCACCACCACACCACCTACCGACGACTATTGTTAACAGTTGACGCTTAGTTACATCTTATTAACGCTCCTTTTTCTTTTCTTAATTTCTTTGTGACTATATCCAATATTAGAAGGCTATGGTTTGAGTTTATTTCTGTTCTTTGTAAAGTCTAAAATTTTCTCGCAGTTTCTTAAAATATTTATTATTATGTAACCTATTTGGAATTTTTAAAAATATTACAGATATGGAGAAAGTCATGTGGTCAAGTAAAAAGTATAGCATATTTTAAATCTGTGGGGTCCCACGCGCTTACATAAGAGTTAATGTACCTATAGCAAGGGTCTCAAACACGTGCCCCGCAAGTTCCGAATCTGCGGCCATCCCTTTCTTTCTATTATGACGTAAGTAGGTGGAAGTTAAAGCGGGAACGAGACATTTGAAATAAAAAGATAGGAACGAAATACAAATATTTAATATGCAGGAATTAATGTTAATATATTCTTAATTATTATATAAATCATTTCAGTCATATAAAATTTTTATGTTCAAAGTGAATTGGGACATTCTTATTAGACTTTACTGATAAGGGCTATTCCCTACGATAGCAAGATATTTCAGCCGGATGATGAAGCATTTGCCAAACTTAATGGACTCATACTCCCGTTCAAATCGGAGAGTGCAGAAATTATAACAACTAATAATTTTATAAACGAGTAACGATTAAAAATTGCTTACTTGTATAATCTCAACTGTTGATGGCGTAATTTTGTGGAATAATTTCATAATATGTAACACTGTAATTTCCACTACTTTTTGTTATATTTTAATACGACCTAGGTTTCAGCGCTTAGCGTCTTCATCAGGTGATACAGAATATGTGGACAGAGTATATATAGGAGAGAAAGACCTCCACCTTCCACCCCATCTTTCTCTCCTATATATACCCTGTCAACATATTCTGTATCACATGATGACGACGCTAAGCGTCGACACCTAGTCGTGTTAAAATATAACAGAAAGTAGTGGAAAATTACAGTGCTTTATTTCATTTTATTTCATATTACTTGCATTAATTGACCAAGAATAATTTTCTTTTAATTATCGCAATGAACCGGAATTAGTATAGTAACCAATGAGAGAGATCAGCTATAGTTAAGATAGATACAGGTGTCTCCCGCTTAACGTCGTTTCGCTTAACAAATGTTCGAAGTTTCGTAGCTTATTATTTATAAACGACTTGGAGCTTAACGTCACAACTATTCGAAGTTACGTCTTTAGTTATGACGGCGAGCGGAGAGACATGAGAAAGCACGTGACGACACTTGCATGCGCACTGTAATAATCTGAACTTAACAGAGACGTGGGGGAAAATGTGAAAAGGGGGGGGGGGCGCAATCCCTCCCTTTAGCGGCCCCCTGATAGGGACCCAGTTTGTTACTTTAACACCCGTGTATTTTCTGAAAGGTTTCGTGGCATCATAAACGCGGTTGTTGGGCAAATAAACCGAAAATAACAGGAAGAAGCGCGTATGTTTAGCGAAGAACACGTGAATTACGAATTAATTATTGTTCTGAAGAGAAACCAAGAGTTGCGGGAATAAACGCCTTTGTACGGCGCATAAAACGAAAACGAGAACTGCAGGAATAAGCGCGTCTGTTGCTCAAAGGAATGAGCAGGCTAGCTGGTATGAGGAATTTATTCCTTTGTTAGTAGGAGGAATATAGTCGTTAGTTGGTCGGTGGAATAAGGGCGTTTGTTAGTAGGAGGGATAGAGTCGTTTGTGTTTCGAAGGAACAAGCACGCCCCTTTATCGGGTGAATAAGTGTTTTTGGTAAGTCGGGAAACCGAGACATGCGGGAATAAATATTTTACATTATTTTAATAATATTCATACATTATTTATATTTCGGCCATATTATACTTCAATGGTTTGTTTCGAATACATTAAATATTTTACTGGATTTTCATAACATTATACTTTCTCGGAGAGAGATGGTTGTAATTATTAGCGCAAGTTTATCAGTTCTAGACAGTTTGTTTAAGGAGGTTCTGGCCAAGAAACTATGAAATACCGAGTAAGGAGAATGCCTTTCGCTGATAACATACATTCTTTAGGAATCATCACATCACCATCGAGTAATTTACTGCGCGTCGCATCTACGCTTTCTCTGTCTCTCTCCCCCCCCCTACCCCTCATTCTCCGCTCCTTCTACTATATCTCTCTCTGTCTAACTCCTCCCTCCCACTCACACTATCCATTGCCTAAGCTATGATCTCCCGCTAGCTCCGTATGCATCCTCCTACATACACTCCTTATCTCCTTTCGTGCCTCCCACTTTGCTTTCATTCCTGCTCTTTCCTTTCATTCCCTCTCTCTCCTTTCATCCCCTCTCTACTTTCATTTCCTCTCTTCTTTCATTTCCTCTCTCCTTACTTTTATCCCATCCCTTTATCCTTTCATCACTCCCTCTCTCCTTTCATCACCTCCCTCTCTCCTCTCATTCCCTCCCTCTTCGGTTTTTCGTTTATTCACAAGTACTAAAAACGATAATATTTTCGAATAATATCAGCGCATTAGAAGCAAAACGATACAGCTAATCAGGAATGCAAAAATTATATTCATTCATTCAATAGATAGTCCGAACGAATCACCTTCGCTAATTTGGAAAAAAACTTAGGTCGATAGATATTAAGTAAAAGAGAGTGAGCTACACTGGCAAATATATAAAATATAAGCGAGGGAAATTCTCCAAAGCCAGTCAAACTGATAAAACCCGGTTAAAAGGCCGGATAAAAACAGATGAACCCGGATAAAAACCGGATAAAAACCCAATACGTATTTCGGCTACAAAGTAACCATCATCAGGGGTTAAAAAAAGGGGAAGGGGGACGAGAGAGGGCGACTGATACCAAGACCAGTGGCACGCTCTCAAGTGGATGTCCAGGGCTGTGTCTGTGTATTTATACCTGGTTGGTGGGCAGGGGGGGGAGGCGGGGGGGGGGGAAGAAAAAGGGGGGGACCTAGATGACCTAGGTGGTGGGAGAAAAAGGGGGAGAGAGGTCAGTTTAAAAAGAACGCTGTTTATTACCCCTAACTCGTTATTCATCAGGGTGTGTCTGTATTTATGAATGTGTAAGCTTTCTGTCGCGTCGAGTTTGGTATTTGGGACTTGTTTAAGCAGTTTGAGGCTATTTGTGTCTAATGGGTGGTTATATTCCAAAATGTGTTTCGCGACGGCCGATTTTTCAAAGCGTCCATGTCTGTAGTGCGCTAAATGTTCTTTGAATCTGATGGAAATATTTCTTTTCGTTTGGCCAATGTAAGACATGTCGCATGTGGGGCACAACACTTGATATATGCCGGATTTTTCTAATGTGGGTATTTTGTCTTTAGGGTTCCCTAATAAATTTTTAATGTTGTTTATATTGTGAAACGTTAATGTATAATTTGCGTTATGAAAGATTTTTGTTAGCCCTTTGTTTAGGGTTGGATGGAAGGGGAGTGAAATAAATTTTTTCTTCCTATCGTCACTTAAAGCAAGCGTAGTACTTGTCTTCTTGTCTAATGTTTTGGATTGCTTGTTAATAATGTTGTCGATAAGTTCGTGTGTGTACCCGTTTTCCAGGGCCGCGTTTTTAATATATTTGACTTCTTTGTCGAAACGTTTTTTATTTAGCGGTGTCGTCAATAGTCTATGTACCATATGGTTGAAAGCCGCGATCTTTTGTTTGTAAGGGTGATTGGAGTCTTTCTTAATATAATTGTTGGTATGGGTCGGTTTCCTGTACACGTCAAATTCTAGTCGTCCATTATTATTAATGATCAAAATGTCAAGAAAAGGTAAAGACTTATTTTCTTCGATTTCGAAGGTGAAGTTTATAGAGTTGTGAAATGAGTTGAGTTCTTGGACGAAGGTGTTAATGTTATAGAGTTTTGTGTCAAAAATCGCAAAAATGTCATCAACGTACCTGCACCATGTGTTGGGGAAATAGTTTAACGTATTTTTACAGCGTTGCTCAAAAGAATAAAGAAAAATATTTGCTATAAGTGGTGAGAGAGGATTGCCCATTGATGTTCCATTAATTTGTTTATAGAACTTATTGTTAAAAACGAAGTAATTTTGTTCCATGCATAAGTTTGTCAATGTGAGAATTTCTAGAATTTTGTTTTCCTTAACTTGTTTACTTAGTAGCCAGTCCTGGAGGTTTTCGAGCGCGACGTCAATGGGAACACTGGGGAAGAGTTGTTCTACGTCAAATGACACCAGTATTTCATCTTTGTGTATTTTTTTGTTTCTAATATGTTCCAAGAAATTTTGGGTGTTTTTAACGCCGTATGTTTCTTCAATGCCTATACATTTTAATTCCTTAGTGAGCCATTTGGCGATTTTATAAGAGGGTGAGTTGATGGCCGAAACTATAGGTCTCATTTTGTTTCCTGGTTTATGTATTTTGGGAAGGCAGTAAAGTCTTGGAATGGTGGGATTCGCTATTTTCAGAGCGAACGCTAGTTTTTTGTCAAATGTGTGTTTGCAACGGTTAACAGTTTCTTTGACATTTGTCGCGAGTTTTTAATGGGATTTTTGGAGATCTGGATGTAGGGGCCTGTTTCAATAGTATTTAATGTTCTTTCAAGGTAGTCCGCTTTGTTTAGAATGACTGTGGTGTTGCCCTTATCAGATTTGGTGTAGACGCAGTCTTTCTTCTTTAAGTTTTGAATAATTTTATAGTCTGTCTTATTTATTTGAAGGTTCTTATTTGGGAAATTGTTCATGTTCCGCTCAATGGCGATTTTACTAGTGGGTCTTATATACTGTTTGGTCGTGTCGTTACTAACCTTTATACCACATTCTATATCAATAATCAGGTCGTCAATTGGTGGTTTTTTGTATGGAAGACAATGTTTAAGGCCTTTGTTGAGCAATCTGATCTCGTCATGGGTAAAGTGAACGTTGGAAATATTTTTAACGAAATTTATCTTATCTGGAGACCCGGTAGGACTAAGATTACATGATATGGCGTACCAAGATTTATCTCAAGAGTTGTCGTTAAAGATTCAGAGAACACATAACGCGTGCATTAGATATATTTTTAATCTGAAGAAATCAGACCGCATCTCTGATTCACTCGTCAAACTAAACTGGCTAAATTTGGAGTCTCGAAGACGACTCCACTTGCTTTCCTAATATACCAATTACTTACTTCTAACAATCCACATTATCTTGCCACGGAATTCAGGAATATAGCCACTGTACATAACCGTAATACCAGAGGAAGCCATAAACTCCTTATCCCTCATCACAGAACAGTAATATTCAACAAGGCCTTCATTGTAACTGCTTGCAGACTATGGAACGAAATTCCCCAAGCAATACAAAATTTACACTCACTCTCATCACTCACACGAGACTGCTATCAATCTCTCTTATCCTTTCAAAGGAACAGTTAAACACGCTTAATGTTTCAACGCTTTCTTAATCTTGATTTTGACAAAAGAATATTTATTATGCAAGATTTATACTTTGTTATTTTGTTTTATTTGTTTATTTGTTTTTTCTCCTCTATTTTGTTTAGTCATAACAATGTTAATATCTATTCATTTTGCCATTTTTATATGTTCATTCCATCAATAATCCATTCGTATTGTGCCAAATTTTTCCTGATGTTTAGCTTTAAGTTTTTCATGTATTTATCTTTTGTTCTAAATTTCACTCATTGATGTCTTTAGCGAATCTCAGTAGGTTTCGCTGGTTTTTCACACCCCCCTCCTTGTATGGGTGTTTTCCTGCAGTGGGGTTTTTTTACATAGATTTCATTATTCAGCAGTCCTTATTTTTTACCACAAAATTACCTCTTTTTTCCAATACTTGTATTTTTATTGTTATTTGTATTTACAAAATGTTCTATGCATTATTGTATATGTTGCATGTGGAGGGGTTAGATGGAAATGGGACATCTTATTCTCGATCTCGCTCCAAATAAAGACCACATCAATCAATCAATCAATCTTTTCTTTTATTCCCTCCCTCTCTCCTTTCATCCCCTCCCTCTTTTCTTTAATTTTCTCCCTCTGTCCTTTCATCCTCTCTCTTTCCTTTCATTCCTCCCTTTCTCCTTTCATCCTCTCTTTTCTTTATACCTCCACCTCTCCTTTCATTCCCTCCTTCTTTCATTCGCTTCCTCTCTCCTTCCATCCCCTCCCTCTCTTTTAATCCCCTCCCTCTCTCTTGAAATCCCCTTCTTTTCTTTCATCACTTCCCTCTTTCCCTTCATCCCTCCTTATCTCCTTTCATTCCCTCCCTCTTTTCTTTCATTCTCTCCCTCTTTCCTTTCATTCTCTCCCTCTTTCCTTTCATTTTCTCCCTCTCTCCTTTAATCCCTCCCTCTCCTTCCATCACCTCCCTCTCTCTTTCACCCCCTCCTCTCCTTTCATTCCTTCCCTCTGTCCTTTCATCACTTCCCTCTTTCCTTTCATCCCTTCCCTCTTTCCTTTCATTCCCTCCCTCCCTCCTTTTATCTCTCTCCTCCCTCCTTTTAATCTACTCCCTCCCTCCTTTTATCACCTCCCTCTCCTTTCATTTCCTTCTCTCTTTCCTTTCTTCCCTTCCCTCCCTCCTTTCATCTCCTTCCTATCCATTGCTCCTTTTAGCACCCTCTCACGCTCTCTACTCCGCACTCCACTTTTCCCTCGTCTCACTTTCTGTCTAATCCTTCTTTTCTCTCTTTTTTACTCTCCATTTCACGCTTTCCCCCTTCTCCACTCCCCTCTTACTCTCTCCCCAATCTTTTATTCATCCCGTCTTCTCCTCACTCTCGCACGTCATTCCCAATGTACATAGCACTTTTAATTCTCACTGTCTATGTGACGCATTCATTTCTTGAGTTCTCACACCATTCTAGAAATCTGCCGAGGCCATTGTCTCACATAGGCGATGGCGGTTTTATGCTCCCCAGAATAATTGCTTTTAAGATGAGAGGCGGTAACTTTTCGAATTCTGAGTCTCGTTTAGCACCATACTTCATGCTTTTAACTCATTCAAGGGTACTTAGCGCTACGCGTACAAGCAACAAAAACGTGAAACAGCTCTTTTTGGATTTTGGCCTCTCACCAAGGTCCGACTAAGGTTCCGGGTGTATATGCCTTTTACCTCTCCAACGCTAACGATATCCAGGGTCGGAAACTTAAGGCATTCGCGTTTTCCTGTGGCACGCGACGATATTTTGCATAGAACTCTAATTAACAAAAAATCAAATTTTAGTTACTATTTAAAAACATTAAAGGAAATTTGCTGTCGTTTCCTTGTACTATGTATTATATTTTCAGCAACTGCTGCCTATGTCTAGGAGCAATAAGGTATGTTTTCATTATAGCAGCATGTTAGACTAGGTAAATAAAAAAATAATTTTTCAACTCGAGGCATTAAAATTTATGCACGGCTAAAGAGTTTGGTGTATGTTTTTTCAGATTATTTAAATAGCAAAGCAAACTTCATCATCACAGGTAGTCTGTCCGTAGACAGGTCCGTGATTATTCATGGTTAAACCTGGTTCTCCATATACTCCTATTTTCCGCTGTCCTCTTTATATCTTAATAACTCTCTTTCCCTTTCAAATCGTCTATCAACTGAAACCTTTTCCTACCTCTTTCCCTTTTCCCATCTAGTTTTCCTTCTAACACATCTTTAATCAAACTCTCTCTCCTCAGGTAATGTCCAACCCAGTTAGCCTTCCTCTTTCTGATAGTCTGTATAATCATTCGCTTCTCTCCTATTCTTCGTAGCACTTCATCGTTTTTCACCCTATCTGTCCATGTTATCTTCAACATTCTCCTCCAAGTCCACATTTCAAAGCCTTCCAAGTATTTGATGTCATTTTTCCTTAGCGTCCATGTTTCTGCCCCATACAATGCTATACTCCATACGTAGCATTTTATCAGCTTCTTGCGGATATCTTCCCTTGTATTCCCTGTAAGTAGTTGTTTCTTTCTCCTGAAAGCCACTTTTGCTTTTCCTATTCTAGATCTGATCTCATCCGTACATTTTGCTTCTCGTGTTATGATGCTTCCAAGGTATTTATATTCTGAAACTTGTTCTAAAGGCTTTCCCCCAATACTTATGTTCAGATTCTCTTCTTTACCCGATATTCGAATGGCCTTGGATTCTTTTGTATTTATTTCCATACCGTATTTTCTACCTGTTATCACTAGTATATTTATCATTTTTTGTAGCTCCTCTTCTTTTCTTGCTAGAAGTACTTGATCATCTGCGTATTTTACTGTTCTTATAATCCTTCCTCCAATTTTGAAATCTCCTTCTAAAGCTTCTTGCATTAGACTTTCTCCATATATATTGAATAGGGTTGGCGATAGGCAGCAGCCTTGTCTTACTCCTCTACCGATATTTATTCCGCAGGTGTCCACATTCTCAAACCTGACCTTTACAACTTGATTCACATATAGATTCCTAATCAGTCTCCTGTCTTTCCAGTCTACACCTATATCCTTTAATATCTTCATCAACTTTACCCAATTTACTCTTTCAAAGGCCTTCTGCCAGTCTACGAAACATGCGCAGATATCTTGAATGTACTCCATTGCCCTTTCTGATATGATTCTAACTACTCCTATAGCATATCTAGTTCCTTGTCCTTTTCTGAAACCGAATTGATCTTCCCCTAGTACAGTGGTACCTCGATATACGAGTGCCCTAATATACGAGTGTTTTGAGATACGAGCCGCCGAGCGAGCGATATTTTGCTTTGAGATGAGAGCAAGATTTGAGATACGAGGAATCGCACATTACACCGCTGCACACTACCCCAACATGCGGGGCGCATGTTGGTGTCGTGTGCAGCGTCTAACAGTTTCTCCCACCTCAGACTAGACCTCAGTCTGTGTGCTTGTTTCCCTCGTTTTCGAAGCATTTTTGATAAGTTGGGTTCGCGTTTTTTGCTTTTTGTACATTTACAAAACATTATCACATTTATTTTTATAACCATGGGTCCGAAGAAGAAGATGATGTCTATTGAATTAAAGCGTGAAATCATAGAAAAACATGAGCAAGGTGTGCGAGTAATTGACTTGGCGAGGATGTACGGGCGTAGCACATCAGTGATATGTACTGTGCTTAAACAGAAGGAGTTGATCAAGGGAATAACGCTAGCTAAGGGCGTTACAATAATTTCTAAGCTCCGGACCTCTCTCCATGAAAAGATGGAGAAACTAATGATGGTGTGGGTGACAGAGAAGCAGCTTCAAGGAGGAACCTTAACACAAAGCATCATATGTGAGAAGGCACGAGCGATTTACGGTGATTTGCTGAAGCAGATTCCACACACTTCCACAAACGAGGAATCGGAAGACTCGTTTAAAGCCAGTCGGGGCTGGTTTGACAACTTTAGGAAAAGGACCGGCATTCACTCCATCGTCAGGCATGGTGAGGCAGCAAGTTCGGATGTGAAGGCAGCTGAGGTTTACATCAAAACGTTTTCCGAACTGATAGAAGCCAAAGGATACATCCCCCAGCAAGTCTTCAACTGTGACGAGACAGGGCTTTTCTGGAAAAGGATGCCGAATAGGACTTACATAACGGCAGAGGAGAAGACGATGACAGGTCACAAACCCATGAAGGATAGATTAACTCTAGCACTTTGCGCCAATGCGAGTGGCGACTGCAAAATCAAGCCTCTGCTAGTATACCATTCGGAAAATCCCAGAGCCTTTAAGTCACATAAGATTTTAAAAGAAAAACTGCAAGTTATGTGGAGGGCAAATCCGAAGGCGTGGGTCACCAGGAAATTCTTTGTGGAGTGGATAAACCTGGTGTTTGGCCCTTCTGTTAAAAATATGTACAGGAAAACAACCTACCCATGCAAGCCCTTCTCGTCCTCGACAATGCCCCTGCTCACCCACCAAATCTCGAAGATGATTTACTCGAAGAGTTCAAGTTTATAAAGGTTCTCTACCTACCACCCAACACCACTCCTATCCTGCAGCCCATGGATCAGCAGGTGATTTCTAATTTTAAGAAGTTGTACACCAAGCACATTTTTCGGCGCTGCTTTGAGGTGACGGAGAACACAAACCTTACCCTTCGAGAGTTCTGGAAGGACCACTTTAACATCGTGATATGTCTAAGAATTATTGATCAGGCCTGGCTGGGTGTTACAACGAGGACCTTAACCTCTGCATGGAAGAAGCTGTGGCCTGAGGCTGTAGCTGAAAGGGCCTTCGAAGGATTGGAACCCGAAGTGTCAGTGGTAGAGGAGATTGTTTCTCTGGGAAAATCCATGGGTCTGGAGATGGATGAGAGAGATGTGAACGAACTCGTCGAGGAACAGTCTCAGGAGCTGACAACCGAGGAGTTACACGATCTACATTCGCAGCAGCATACGGTGGTTCAACGAAAAATTAGTTTTGAAGAGGAGCCAGAGATGGAGGAGGTTATCTCTACAAGAGATATAAAGGAGATCTTGGGAATGTGGGAGAAAGTTGTAGAGTTCGTGGATAAAAATCACCCCGAAAAAGTTGCAACTGGTCGTGCATCGGAGTTGTTCAACGAAACTTGCCTAACACATTTCCGCAATATCCTGAAAGGGAGGAAGAAACAAACCTCCTTGGACAGTTTTTTTAAACGATCTGCAGGTGAAAATGAGCAAAGCGTGACGAAAAAAGCGAAGACCAGTGACGAAAATTAAGCGCTTCCGTAAGCACTTCACTTTTTCTTTTATTATGTTTTTATAGTATATGTATTTGTTATTTATAAATAAATGTTTCTTCTTGTAAATACATTTTTCTTATTCAAAAACACTTAACAAAAACGACTGAGGTGGTTTTTTGGGAGCTGGAACGGATTAATGGCATTTCAATTAATTTCAATGGGGAAAATTGCTTTGAGATACGAGCAATTTGACATACGAGCAAGGTTACGGAACGAATTAAACTCGTATGTCGAGGTACCACTGTATTTCTTCTGCCTTTTTCTCCAGCCTTTTATTAAGAATCCTCGTGATGATCTCCGATGTGTGTGATAGAAGGCTTATCGTTCTGTAATCTTTACACTGCATTACCTTTGGCTTCTTCTTTAGAGGGATAATTGTTACTTCTAGGAAATCCCGAGGCCACTCTCCCGTGTCGTAAATCTTATTAATTAATTTCGTGATCGCTTTTAGTCCTTCTGATCCTATGACTTTTAGTATCTCAGCCGCTATTTCATCGATGCCCGTGGCTTTCCCCTTCTTTAGTTCCACTATCGCGTTTTCTACTTCGCTCTCCATAATACTTGGTCCTAAGTTGTCTTCGTCAATGTTTTCCTCATCTTCCAGTTCAATTTTTGCCGCTCCTGCCTGTTTGCTGTATAATTCCTGAATGTATTCTTCCAATACCTGTGCTACATCCTTTGTTTCTGAGACTATCTTTCCATCTGTATTCATAATTCCCATACCATTAATTCCATTAGATTTCTTATCTTCTAACTCGAGTGCTCTAGCAAACATCATATCGTACCGTCCTAACTTCTCCATTTGTTCTATTTCATCACATTTTCCTTTTATCCAATTTTATCTAGCATTATCTGTTACCCTTCTCAACTCATTGTTTATACGCCTATAGTTGGCTCTATCTTCTTCACTGTTAACGTTTTTCCATTTTCGTCTCTCATTCATTTTCTCCAGCATTTCTTTCGTGATCCATGGTTTTCTGATTTTTTTCTCTTGTTTTCCAATCTCTTTATCCAAGGTATCCTTGATACTGGTTTTAATTTCATCCCATTCTATATCAACGGTCTTCGGTTTGTTTTCCAACTTTCTTAGGTTATCTTCCAACTTCATGCTGACTACATCCTGCCTTTCTTTCAGTTTTTCTGTCCCAGGTCTGTCTTTCTCTTCTCGTTTTTTTATTTGTTTGAGCTTTGTACTCACGTCAAGTGTTAGAAGGTTGTGATCTGAATCAATGTCCGCTCCTTGAAATGCCTTGGCGTTCTTTATGCTGTTCCTGAATCTTTGTTTTACAAGAATGTAGTCTATTTGGCATCTCATTCTATCTACTGGGCTTTTCCATGTGTATAACCTTCGTTTATGGTTTTTGAACCATGTATTAGTCACTACAAGGTCATTATTGATGCAGAATTCTACGAGTTTCTCCCCTCCTCGATTTCTCTTCCCAAGTCCGTATTGCCCGACAACATTTTCTTCCTGTCCTTCTCCGACTATGCTGTGCCAATCTCCCTTTATTATGCAGTTTACCTTTTCTCTTCCGTCTTCTTCGTAAATTTCGTTAATTTGCTCATAAATCTCATCGATTTCTTCATCTTCATGAGCTGACGTTGGTATATATACCTGGATTATCAGCATGTCCACTGGGACTGCTTTTAGCTTTATTGCCATCAGTCTATCGTTCGTTGGTATTATCTTTGTCACGCTTTTCATCATATCTTTCCTAAGTACCAGAGCTACTCCCCTTTCCCCACTATTTCCTCCAGAATAAACTACCGTGAATTCTTCCGAGTCGAACTGTCCTTCTCCCTCCCATCTAGTTTTGCTTAGTCCTATAATGTCAACTCTATTTCTTATTTCAAGTTCTCTAGCTTTCTTGCTTTTCTCATAGTTCTTACGTTCCAAATCCCTATTCGTATATTACTTTCGAAAAATATTTTCCTCAAGACAGTCTCCGCCCGGAAATCCGATTGGGGGACTATTTTACCTCCGGATTGTTTTATCTCGCGAGAACTCATATTGCCCAACCATATAATCATCAGCAAACTTATCATACATTAATCTTATGTATAGATTCCTCTATAATTTAAAACTGTTGTGGTCCACAATAACCGACTTATTAATTTATTCTGCGCAAATCATATCAATTCCAATTCAGCAGAATATTTTTTCCTTCCGCGAAATTTATTAGCACCAGAATCTAGAGTTTCTCTCCAGAAATACCTGACTGATGCTATTTAAGTTCGAATTTTACAAATGCGAATATAACTCCTCGATCGTTTCGTTGATAGAGCTATGATGCGAAATCAACTTCTTAACATAAAATTTCACATAAAATACTATAATAATCCAAGAGGTTGATTAACCAAAATAATACACATACTCCACAAAATATGCCGCAGGAAAAATTTTCTGCTAGGAAATGTTTTTCTTTATCATATTTATCATTTTTTTCTCTCAATCAATGACGTTGTTTCGAAAATAAATGATCCTTTCTCCTCCTTTCTCGTATTCACATTATTTATTTAAAGGCTCAAGTTCACATACTGAAAATTACCTATCGATTGCTCTATTATACAAATATAATAAAAATTGTAACTCCTTTGAATGTAAAAATTTGTTTACTATGAAAAGAAATGAAATCTGTGATGTTGTAATGATGTCGGGTATTTTTTAACAGTTTAGGCTTTCGAAAAATTAGGCAGATTTTAGACAGAGTTAATCCGAGGAATCACATGGAATGAATCGGAAAGGCGATTAACTCGAGAGTATCCGCAAAAAAAGTCGGCTTATGTAATTTTAAATGCCAAATCATCAACATTCGATTGAACTCAAGTGAAAATAGCTCTGCTTTGGAATTTCTTTAATTAATAATATGAATGCCGATGTTTAGTGCGTGTGATTCCATTGGTTTTCGTGGGAGACATTTTCCAATCGCAGAAATACCTCGTAGGTTATAATTGAGGAATAATAACGCTGTACCTTCTCATGGAGCGATTTCTTTATCTAATTAACTAATTTATCATAGTATAACAGAGGTTACTTTGATATTGAATTTATATTTTCTTTTTTAATGGATCGCTGATTATGCGGTAAAAGAGATAATTTGTATAGCAACGATGCTATCAGAGTTGATTGTACTCTGTCCAGGGGCTCGTGACAGTAGTCTGTTGGCCTTCTAACAAAATTAATAATTTTTCATAAGAATAAATTGGATAAACTTACGAAAATTTTAATTATTCATTAAATTGAAATCTTAATTTCATTATACGTATTACACCTATTATTTCAGCACTTCATTAATAACTTAAATAAGAAACATCTCCATATTTTATGATACAGGATTTAGTTTCACTTTATGCAATGAGATCGCAACTTTTCCGCTGAAGGTCGCTATTGGCAGAGTCGTATATTCTCCATTCCCTAATTAATTATCCCTTGCCATCAAAGCGGACAGTCAAAGGGAGAGGAGCGAATGGATATGCTAATAGATTGCTTAAGATCAGAGAGCAGTTATAAACCAATAAAACCAATTAATCTTCATTGAATGTATTTACGGATTATCTAATGATTTACTGGGGCTGGTCTAGCTCCCCAGTGCCGTTTTTTTAACCACTAACGGATGTGGAGAAGGTAGTCATTGATAAATTCTATTGTCAATAATTTGTTCTAAATTTTTATTGTTAGGGTTGTGTCACGTTGATGCTTTCACCAGCGCCGAAACGATCCTGTTCACTTGACCGTACTGAAATGCATTCAGGCGTCAAAATATCTCCTTAATCATCAAAGCGGTAATGGTTACTCCTTTTATTTTATTTTTTCTTATTTTTAATGCCCTTCCTTGATCATTATCTTAAAAAAATTTCACTATTTTAAACAGTAACTTGAATAGGAGACATATGGAATGTCTAAGTCAACCCGTGCACAGATTTTAAAGATGAACTGTCGTAAAGAAGGCATAACACAGGAAAAAATTGAAACTCTAGATTATGAGGAAGTAATTTTCTTAAAGATCAAATTAGAGAATATCCAAATTTTAAAATAAAAATATTGGTGTCGTAAAAATTAGTTTTTTATATTTATCCATCTCGCAGTGTATGTATTTTCGACTCATCATACTTTCAGTATATGTAATGTGAAGAAATGAATGCAGACATAAATTATAAAGATATTTCACTGCTGTATCTACCGCCTTTTATAGAACCTAGACCAAACATAAATACCGTGTATCATTAATTCGCTGAAATATCGGCAGCGCTTTCTCTAAAATCCATTTACATATCAAATGGAAGTAGATACATGTTGCCTAGCAATTTGAACTTTGTTGGTATCGCGATGGCATTTCTTTATCTTTCCTAAATAAATATATTAACATTTTTCTGATTTTGCGCTATTTGTGTAGAACAATGAGTGAAATTTATTTTTTTACATACAGTGTTAAAATAATACATTGGAGAAACACTATGCCATTATCCATATTCGCCGCTGCTCCAAAATTGAAATGAAGGGAGTGGAGTGGGAGGAGGAGATAAACAGACCGACCGTCTACGTGACGTTCAATTCGTTTATCGAAGCCAAAGTGGCATGGGCCAAAAATTTGAGGAGGATACTTTAAATGGGCACTTTAACAGGAGACTCGCGATGTTTTATTATTGTTATTACAGCTGCCCTGATTATTTCCACCGCCGCGATCGAATTATTTTTCTCTTTGCTCCTCGGAGAGCGCTCTCATCCGATGATCGCCCATGATGGCCCATTAGTTCGATGACGTCACCTTGCTCACTTTCACGCCGTTGCCTAATCGAGCCAATCGGTAGCCGGTTTCTTTGACGATGGCCTCAAACAATCACGGCCGCGACGAATAACTCATCCGACCGTTGGCCAATCTTTTCTTCGATGCACCCTACTGCTAAATATGGCCGTAATTTTGATCCTTCGGGCTCCGCATACCAATTAATTACCGATGTCTTAGGCCACGTCCGAGGGCTGCATCGCGATTTCCAAATTTCGAAGGTTAAGTTGCGTTAGTCGGCCGGTGCGTTATCGATCGGACACTTCCTTTTTCGCCCGTTCTTATTTTCTCGAATGAGCTATGGCATCTTAGCTCCATGCGTTCGGAATTCGTGACGCAACTAATTGCGCCGCGTATCTTAATCTGTCTCGGTCACGCGTTCTTCACGGTGCGATGAATCCCGACGGTCTTCTTGTGTTTTTTTTCGGCATATTTTGACAAACAAACATTTGCCGAGGTATCAAGCCATCATGCCAACATGTTAATTCTTTTCGCTAATTTATTTTATGTCACGCGCGATTAATTTAATTTCAAAACGCTCCCACGCGCCAATCAGTTAATCAAACATCGCATATTTTCTTTCCTTTTCCTCCAAAATATGTTAATATCGATGCTGAACCTAAATACGGAAGACTAGCGATTTTGATCACTCTGATGTCGTTTATTGTTCCGACGAGGCCAAGTCAGACTTTATTTCGGCTATTTTTGTCATCGATGTTTGCCTTTGTAAGTTTTAATTTAAAATGAAAGAAAAAAATTGTGTTATTGTCAACGTTATACTTTATGACGGAACTACAGAAATTGTTGGACTGGTGCGTCTGAACTAATTATTTTCTTAAGTTTCCTTTTTTATCGTTAAGCCTCTCTTTTTAGTATCTTATACAGTAAAATCTCATAATCCCGTTACAACGAATTCCTCGTAGAGCGCGAATCATTTTGTTGTACTGATATTTCGTTCTAATGAATATTATTTCACAATAAGTTCCACTGCACTTTTATAACCTGCTGTTTTAGTAATTTAATTGATTTCAAATTTTTAATTAATAATAAATAATAGGCTAAAATACGTAGCTACGAAGAAAAAGTAATAACAGAGCCATATGGTTACAACCAATGGCAAATGAATAAAATGTTTAAGATTTTAATCTTGAATTTATATTTAATTTATAAGGAAAATTTTAAATAAATTAAAATAATATATCTGTAACAAGTTACTCGTTAAAAGATGTCTTTCATTGACGGTATATTGCCGTACACGAAATTTAAAAAAGAAAGTATTGTATACGTGAAAAATTCTGCTCCGAGACCTTGATGAATATGCACGCTTAATGCTTCCCTGAGTACGAAAAAGTGGTTTTTGGAATTACGCCTATCGTCTAATGCATATCTCTAGAGGCTAAACAGAACTCGATGAAATCTCGTATTTAAATAATGTTTCATCCGGAATAGAACCATTGTTAAAATGAATCATACGCCCAGGTTACAGATATCAATTTCATAAAATGCAGTTTTACTTTAAAATAGCACTAAGTATTTTGATTGAAACTTTTCCTGTTATAGAGATTTGTGTCACAAACAATATTGCATAAACCATTTCTTTGAAAATAAACTATATTGCGTCCAATGATTTTTTTCATTTAAATTCAATAGTTTTTCTTCACACATTTTTTAAATACGGGGTTATTTCCTTGACAGGTTCTTAGGCAATATGTTTCATATAGAAATTTAGCTGGTGTCTGAGTCGTTCGTTCCTTTGACCAAATTATCTTTATTTTCCGCTGGTAGGAAAAGCTTTCTTAAAAATCTTCTCCATCTTAGAGCATAACGTATTGAATGCCTAACTACTTCCAAATTGTTCATTTAACAACTTAAGCAGTACTAGAAGTACTTTTTAACGATAATGTTAAATTTTTGTCATTCAGCGATTCAGGTAAATTGAGGATCTCCATACACACAGCCACGCCTAGAGTTGTGAGTATCGGAGAGTGGTGGAGGGGGTGAGAAATCCTGGCCCTGCGCTTAGTCGTCACGGTAAGGAAAGGCTAATATAATAGTATAATAATAAATATATAATTGATATTTATTTGTAAGATTCGACAAATGGCCACTCGTCATTTTTTAAGGGAAAACATACTAGTTTAAAAATAAGCTCCCTACTGAACTCCTCATGGTTATATGGAGGTTTCTCCATTGAAGCCTAAACCATTCTGGTAGCTTCGTTTCCTCCGGCAACCTCCAGAGTGAGTGTGAAGCTCTCTAGTCGGGACAAAACCAATCTCTCTCTGTCCTCTCCTTCCACCTCGCCCCTTTTCCGCCATCTCGCCCCCAACCCTAGCGCCCTCGATCTCCAGTGCTGCTTCTTCCCTTTCACCGCGGTAAAACACGTTCTCGTCTCGCCCGTCAGGGAATATATATCCTCGCTCTTCACTCGTTTGCTTTTCTTTTCGGGAGTAACCCTCGATTCGAACGGCGTCTCTCTCTGTCGTCCACTCCCTCTCCTCCTTGAGGTACCTGGTCAGATGATGAACCGAGGAACGGACATATACCCTGAGAGGCAGGGGACCCGCACGGAGCCATCTCAATTCCTCTCCCCCGCACCTTGTCCTAACAGCCGCGCTTCGCTTCTCCTTAACCGTATCTTCTTCGTGGTGATCGCGTGGCCCTTGTCGGAAGGGCGTGTTCACCCGATCTAGCCAAATAGAGAGGCCCCCCTCTCCTCTCTTACCCGGAGTGATTCGGAGGTTTGTTGAAGACGAGAACAGAGAGAGGTTTGTCGCGTTGTGTATCAGACGTTCTTTTCATCATTTAATTTTTTAAATTTATGGCGAATGATTCCCTGATTGTTATAATCACCTTACAGATTGAACTTGTGCATTATTACTTCCCAAGACGAGTATTTCGCAAAAACTTATCAATTCCAGCACCACGGAGGATTTCTGAACGAGATGCTTATTAAGTTATTTTCTTCTCGATTTTAAATAGTGTCATTGGCGCGAAGCGTAGCTCCTCAGAGTGGAACATGTTCGAGTTTCTTTTTAAAATCATGTTATTGAGGTACGAAGATGCCACCTTTGTGCACGCAATGTGAACTAAATGACCTTTCTTTTCACCTTCTAAAGCATACACATCTGTTTGCGAGAAGTCCACGAAAATTTTCCGATAACGATATGCAATTAATTTTGAATATATAAAATTTAGCAAGTGAGTTTCTCTTTGTACTGTTATGAAGTAGTTAAACGAAATTGCTAAGCAAATGCCACGCAATCCTTTTATTTCTTTTACCATAAATATGATTCACGCTACCAAATTTGAAGAAAACTTCTATTCCAAAAGGACTCTGAACTCAACATAAATTCTCAATACATGGTTTGGTGTGGTTTTTCAAATGAAAGATGGTATAATTTAGCGTAAGAGTATACACATTTAGTAAAATAAAAGGGAGAAATTGTTTTCCAAATGAATCAGTCCGTAGGAAGTGATTTTCAAGTAGCAATGATTGAACTTAGAAGTTCCACATGAAACAGTTTTGCTTGAATTAAAAAGGAACATTTTCTCCTTGGACAGTATCATTCGAGAAATAAAATATTAATTTGCATGAAATTATTCCTGAGTAAATAATGGAAAAGAAAATCTTCTTAACGGCCTTCTTAATTCAGTTCCATTCTTGAGATAAGGTTTTCGAAATTGCATCGCAATCTCCGACTTCTTTGATGATATTTTAATGTAAAAAAGTTTGTAGGAGTTAAACAATGGACGCACTACGATGGGCGTGGTGCTAAACCGTCATCTTTTTTTGTTGATACAGCATTATCATCCATTTGACATGTTATCAGTTGGATCGCTTCTTAGACTCCTTGAGATTTCAAAGAGTGCATCGATATCAGCTTATAAGACAAGGACAAAAACAAAAGAATTACTAGACTAGTTGCTACGCAACTTCAAAATTTGGAAACAATAGACTATAATTTGATTATGAAAAAAGTATTACATTAATAATTTTCATTAATCAAACCCCACGCTATTAGCACAATGCACTAACTATTGAGCTACGGAAGCTAACAAACCAAACAATTATAGTTGTTAAAACAAACGACAAATTACAAAAATGACGGGAATATATACTTTACAAATAATCAAGTTAAAATGCAAATTAAAATGTCTTACACTCCTTCCAGTTTTAATGAAATAGAGTAAAGAAAATTTCAGGAATCGCTGGAAATCCTGAACAAAACAATCTTAAAATAAGAAACTCATCAAAATATGTTATATACGTGCTAATTTGAGCCTCCAGTTGCCATAAACAAAATGTTAAAATTTAACCTTGAGGTTGAACAATGACATGGTCGGTAAGACAACATCCCTTCAAAAAGCTAAGATTTCCCAATACAGGTAGTCCTCGATTTACGTGATATATGTATTCCCGAATACCATCGTTTATATCGAAATCGCGTAAATCGAATCCTATTTTCCCATACAAAATTCCATGTACAAAATATCGTTAAAGCGAATCCCGCTCGTGCAAATCGATTGATGTTCCCTATTTTATCGATCGCGTATAAACGAATCCATATAAATCGAGTTCATGTAGAACGAGGACATACTGTATATGTCATTTAAACGTTAAATTGGAGCGATTTAGAACTGAAGACGAAAATCGACGGTAAGAATATGAAAATATATTTATTTTTCTTTAAAACAGTCCATGCCCTAAGGTTGAAGGTTTCTAATTGAAATTGGCAAAATATTTAAAGCCTGCGTATCAATGGATTGATTTTAACCTGTTATTCTTATGGGGAATTGAAATTATGCTCATGAAATTGTTTATACCAAATTTTACCGACCACTTTTTATCATAGCTCCGCGCGCTGCATAAATCGCCCGCGGGCCCTACGTTGACTACCCCTGCTCTGGAATCGAGCTGGGGTATTTTTTCGAGATATTTTTCTTCATTGACCTTTAATGTCAGAACCAAGCATTCCTGTCAAGTTTCATTCTTCTACCTATTCGGGAAGTTTGTTAAAACGCTAAAAAGTGTCACCAGAGGCGATGACGTCAGAAATTTTGCTTCGAAAGGACGGATCCTCGGCCACTTATAATATATTCATAAGCATGATTTCTCAACAAATTATCAGAAGTAAAGTTAGCAGTTAATAATACAGTCATGTCTCCGTTAGAGTAAGTTTGTTTAGCGCAATTTCGATTGGAATCTCGGTGCCTTAAAAAAAATTGTATTACCTTCTAGCTTTAATCTCTACGAATACGACAAGATCATCTGCTTAATCCACTGCTGCGTTAACTGTTAAGAGATGAACGCATTCGCGTAACAGCTTACTGGATGAAATGAAAATTATTATTAGTGCACCGGATTGATGATCAATCACAGTCGCATACCGATTAGTCAGTCGATTATAATGCACAAAGCAAAGAATATCTGGGACCATTAGAGATAACAGGAAGACGATGGATCTACCACTGAGACATTTGTGCCCAGTTCAAGTTGGTTCCACAAGTTTAAGAGCCGCTGAAATCTCCATAGCGTTCGCATCACTGGCGAATCTTTCAGCGCTGACATCCAGGTTGCATGTGATTAATGTTTTATGTATTCTTTAATTCATTAGTTGTTTAAGTATTTTCTTAAAAGGTTTTACAGCGGTGTTTTTATTATGTTAAAACATTTAAATTGTGTAAACCATAACCAAGATATGTCTAATAGGTAAAAATGGGACTCGTCTTGCATTTTTTGTAACATATCCCTATACCTTACATTATATATACTGTTCGTGTAACGCAATTTCGAATAACGCAACATCCTTCAGGAACGCATCCTTAACGTTAATCGAGGTGTTACTATAAATCCATTTTATCTGCAAGTGGACTTCAACATAAATCTTTGAAATGCATTTACACGGTTCTTATCGATTTATTGAAATGGTTGCCAAAGGTTGAGTAATTTAAATCACTCAGACTGCTGTCAAGTGTGACTACAGAAACCGTTTCTCACAAAAATTATCAAAAACCGATCGCAGCGCTGCCAATTTAGATAATGTTTATTCGAGACGAGAGGGATAATAGTGAAACCGCGACGAATGATTGGACAAGCGGCGGGTAGTGGGAGGTTCGAAGTGGGAAATAAACGCGGGGAGGGGGGAGAGGGAGGTCAACGGGCGACCGGCAGTGCAGAGATTGGATTCCGGATAATGCGTGCGCCACCGCGAGGACGATGACGCGAATGGTTCCTTTCGGAGAATCGTCGCTTTGCTCAGAAGTTTTACGATGGGACTGGAAATACACCAAATCGCCTTATATCCGCCGCCGCCGGGGCATGAAGTGGCGGCGGATAATCGAGAAGCAGGATAATATCAGAACGCGTTCTGTACGGGCCAGTTAAATCCAAACGGCCCTCTGCTTATCAAGCGCGTACTTAATAAAAAGGGCACAATTGCATTAAAATATCCTAACATTTTGATCATTGGATATTTTTGTGGTTTTTAGCGCGTTATTTATAAGATAAGATTATAAGATTATAAGATTGGAAAGGTGTACTCCATGTCGGAGTACACGGAGTTTCGAAATGCGTTCTTTGAGATTTCACAATTCCGTATTTTTCGCTCAGATGAGAATTTAACGAGAAGCAAGCGAGGTACGTTGTAAAATACATGTAGGTCTTCATGTAAAGTTGTCGTAATTATTGTCCGATTTTAACTCAAATTGGAATCGATCAATTAATATTTTAAAAACTCCCCAATACCAAAGTTCATCACAATATTTCAAGTGGTTCCCGAGTTGAAACAAAGAAACAACTACTACTACAACTACTTGTAGGTCTTCATGTAAAGTGGTCGTAATTGTTGTCCGATTTTAACCAAAATTTGAATCGTTCGACCAATTCTAGTAAAATTCCCCAATACCAAATTTCATCAAAAAACGTCCAGCGGTTCCCAAGTTGAAAAAGGGAACATTGTAAACTATATGTAGGTCTTCGTGTAAAGTGGTTGTCATTGTTGTCCGATTTTAACCAGAATTGAAATCGATCGACCAATTTTTGTAAAACTTCCCAATACGAAATTTTATTAAAATACGTCAAGCGGTTCCCGAGTCGAAACAGAGGAACATTGTAAACTTCATGTAGGTCTTCATGTAATGTGGTCGTAATTGTTGTCCGATTTTAACCAAAATTGGAATCGATCAATTAATTTTAGCAAAACTCTCCCATACCAAATTTCATCAAAAAAAAACGTCCAGCGGTTCCCGAGTTGAAACAAAGGAACACTGTAGGTCTTCATGTAAAGTGGTCATCATTTTCTTAAAAATTGAAATCGGTCGACCAATTTTAGCAAAACTCCCCAATACCAAATTTCATCATAATACATCCAGCGGTGTTCGAGTTTTAACCTGCGGACGGACCTCCCCTATATGCTTTCATTTCGTGCACTTCGTGCAAAGAACGCATAAAAATCATTACAGAAGGTTAGGCCCACCGCCGTGAATTTTATACTTTTCTAACCAAACATACCGGAGTGGAGTTGGGGAGTAACTAGTATGCGTGGTTCCCAATATTAGGTTTGTGGGTTCGAATTCTGTTGTGGACATGGTTGGATGTGATCGTATTTTTTGTAGTTGATATACTCATTCTAAAATTCAATCAGTTTTTTATGGGTCTATAAAAAATAAAATCTTTTCTCGGCATCATTTATGCTAAATAGGCGTTGTAATTCCTCCTAAGATAGAGCAATAGCCCTCTCGTTTCTTATTCGTCGGACATCTGTTTTATTCACCACAGTTGCACAGTTTTCTATCTTATTCTATGCGAAGTCTCCATCTTTAGGAAAATTAAAGAATTAAAGATCTGCGGAGGATTGTATTGAACAATACGTATTTGAAGCGACGACATTTCTGCGATGATGCTTTGTCTCTTGAAAAGATGACAGAAGCTCTTATCTGTAGGTATGTCAGGCAAAGAGTGACGCTCCACATGCTAACATCCTTTCGAACCAATAATGGGAGTCAAGGAAGATAAAAAATTGAAAAACGGGTGAAATATCACGAGAACCGTCGTGTCTGCTCGACTGATAAAGCGATCACTTGGTCGGATGCTAAATTTCCTTCCGACCTCGGAAACTGCGAAAGTCGGTTAATTGCACTATTCGGTTAGTTAGAGGTCGCGTAATGGGCGAATTACTGCGAGCACAAGGTGCTGATATATCTCTCCTTTTTAACTCTCGATCTCCAGGAGCAAAGGGATAACCCGTGCGAATTTGTCGCTCGGCTGCTATGATTAAGATCGTTTGAGGTGAGAATTAATTCGCGTTAACTGCTCCTGATATTGCGACCGAGACCTTTGTTGTTACGTTAAACGCCTTTCGCTTTCGATGAGGCCATTTAAAAATTTTTAAACGCCATAAATTTTGTCTTGCTGCAGATTTGAGGTTGGATTCAAAACAGGAATTTCACGCTTCGCTGACCGCTGGTGGTCCGAAAACGGCGGAGTTTCGTTTTATGCATTTTTAAGCCGTAATTCGAGGGCGCGGCAATTACACGCCATTATGCGATCAAACATAGTTTTTTTGTTTTCCTGCTCCCGGGAAACTCCCGCTTCGTATCTCGGACTGATCTTTTGGGATTAATTGCTCCCGCGAGAGAAAGAGGGAGCGCTCTTTTGTTTTTTTTTACACGCCGTTCCTTGCTACGCGAAGCTGAAAGTTGTTTCCAACCGTGCGGTCCGGAAACGGTAGCCGCATTCTTAATGAGATTTCAGGTTTTAATTTGAATTCAAGGGCATCTGCCTTTATTCTATCTAGAACGGTCTCTTGGGTTCCTCCTACGTTACCACCACGCGAATGTTCGTTGCACTCGTCCGGTAGATCGAAGTGGATGCGATTCCATCAGTTCGTCGAAATTAACGAAATAGTAATCGGATGAAAGCCATAATTATTTCGAAAATAATTGTTAACATCAAGCGTTCTACTCTGTCATTGCGCATTCCATCACATTAAACCTATTGAGAGGAGTGTGCTTTTAAGTTGAATTAATATGAGGTATTTTAGTGATTGAACTCCATACTGGAGCTCGTGTTTACGATGAGTGATTAGCTAACGAAAGAAATGATAACTTATGTTGTTTTTAGACGTTGAAGAAACATTCTTAAGAACAGATGACTCCAAAAATCGATTTCCATTCTCACTTTAGGAGCAGAATGCAATTGATCATGATAACATAAGAGGATGACCATATAACTATTGGAAATACGGGGGAAAAACCATCGATCCCTCTCCATCTTCGATTCAAAAATTGTTTTTTAGATTCAACAATCGGTGAGTTTTTACCTAGTTTGGTTGTTTTGTAGCCAAAATACGCATCTGGTTCTCATAAATGTTTTCGACCATACGAGTTAATTGGATTATAACTTGATTAATTTTAACCAATTAAATTAAATTTTCTTAGGTAACAACAGCTTACCTAACTGAATTAATTAAGACACAAAAACTTGGTTTTCCGATGAAAAATTATTCAGCAGGTATGTTATTTTTCACGTAATTTCCACTCTCGAATATCAGAGAGCAAAAGAAATTCCGACGAAGTTTATTATTCGTCTCTAGTTATGGAATGAAATGATCATAAATTCCTAAGCAGATAGGCATTAGCTGTAAAGTTGGGAATGATTTTGAAACAAGAAAAAACTCTGCTATGACCATGAATTGAACCGGAGTCTTCCAGTTGCCGGGCGGATATTATACCACTGAAATATCGAAGCACACTAATTCTCTCGTTTCTGGATTCGGGTTCTTCTCTAGTTATATTTTCACAACCGGAATTCATTCCCGTTTTGTTTAATCATAACGATTTAAATAAACTTCGCGTTCGACAAGTAATCTGGAGCGTCAGTTGAGCGATTCCCTCTCATTCCTGCGCTTCCTTTGAGGCTTCCACTCATCTCTCTTTCACTTTCACTCATTTGGAAAGGCATTGTCGAAACTGTCTCGCTGAGTCCTTGCCCCGCTTCTTGCGATCGGCCTCGCCTCTTCTCCACGATGCACCCGACGAGAAAAATCGCCTCCTTTTAGAAAGGCCCAAAGAGAGACGATTCCTCCACGCCACCGCCGACGACGCTAGACCCGGATCTTTGAGAGGATAGTAATTGGAATTCGAAACGACTCCTCCAGCCACGTTGCTATTCATTGTCCTTGGGTTCCAAGCATCTAGACGAAGGCCGCGGATCCATAATGAGAGTAATGATGGAAAAGCTTATTTTGGTGCTTTCGACTGAAGACGGGAAAAAATGCGTCCTTTTGGTTGATTTCATCCGATTCATGTTTAAATCTGCGAAATAATTTTTTGGATGATAGCATTAGTTTTTCCATACCAACGCCTGTGTAATGGTGACGCAGCAATCGTGATTGTAGTTGGAGTAGTTTATCTCATTAGTCGATATACCCAGTGTTGCCACTTTTTAGCATTTTGGAGCTAGATTTCATCTTCTTGGTAGCTAGAAAGTAGTTGGAATATATAACTACCAATAATATTCATGACTGCATAAGGAAACTAACCAAAAGGTGTCTATATTAAATAAGAGTATTGTTTTTGAATGCACAGCATATAACTCCAGTATTTTTTAAGCTATCATTTTCTTATATACACCAACAAGAAGGTGGAACCTTCCTCTGTACCAATTTTTATGGGTAATTAAAGAGACTTTGTTTTTAAAGTCTTTTTCTCAACACTACTCTTTTTATCTCCCATAAGAATTGCATGGGAGGTATCTAGAAGGGCAGACTCCAATTTGTAACTCGTAAAACAATGTCGTAATTATCTGCTATCGCAGACTTTTTTGGTTATCTCCTCTGTACGAATAAATCTTTTAATGTATACATTACAATGCATATAATGGGTAAGAGCGAAATGTAGATTTTCCATTGTTGTTTCTAAATCATATGCAGTGCTGTAGTCGTATAAAAGCAGAAGGTAAAACTTTGAGGGAGGGTCTTACCCAGTGTTTATAAGAGCAAAGTACATGACTATAATGTTACGATGGCGGGAGAAAACGTATGAGCCTACTTTGAATTTCTTTAAAAATTTTATTTCAATTATATTTTATGGGTGTATATGAAAATTAAAAAAATAATAAGTATTAATTTTCAATCTGATTGAAACAAAAGTAGTATTATAATATTGGTATTAAATCTCTTCGTGGGTAGCAGATTTTCAAGAATTGCAGATGCAGCTTTAATATTTGCGGCCACGAAAAAGGAGTAATTAGCTGTTTTTTTCAATCAGTATGTATAAAATATCATAAGGCGAGGGTATACGTACGCTATTTTTTCGAAAAAGCAGAGGGTATACCCTATCCATTCAAAAAACAGAGGGTATACGGTCTATACCACCGTATATCCTCCACTACAGCACTGATTATATGATAAAAACGTCTGATAATTTTCTTAGCAACGAAATATACATAATTATCTAAGATATCTAAGATAATCGGGTATATATACCCGATTATCCGGACTCCATATATATATATATGATATGCACACACACAAGTAGTTGGTGCTTGCATTTTGCAAGCATTTCATCTCACTTTGAAAGCACATTAATTTTTCAACCCGATATTTCATTATTAGATATATTTTAAATACAAATGTTTGTACCTCTTATCCAACGACATCTAATAACACAACAACAAATAACAACGCAATGACAAATAACACAAACACTTTTTATAACACGGCTATAGAATAACGGAAAACCTGTCGAATACGACTAGTAAACTCTCATGCAAGAATTCTTGGGACGTCAAATTTCGCGCCATCACTATGCTAACGCGAAAAACGTCGTGCAGACTTGGTTGAAGAGAGGGGGGGAGGGACGAAGGTGGAGGGAGAGAGGCGCGCGCACTTACGGAGGTTGTGGAAGGGGCGGAAGGCACGATAGAACGCTACTATGCTACTACGCATAAACAAACGTCTTGAAATGGATAAATCGCTCTTATATGTTCTGTAAGGTATAGATTAAAAATTTTATTCGGCTAGAGTACAATATTTGCTACAATAAAGTTCACGTCGACACCTACCTACGATTAATAGTTTTCGAGATAAAAATTGCTAATAAGTAATAATCGTAGAAATTACGTGTTGCGTTCCCTTGCCCTTATATGACCTTATATGACCTATTTTAAAAATTTATCCATAGGTAGGATAGAATTTTCTACGAAATGTTAGCAGAAGCTCATACCTATGACAAATAGTTTCCAAGATAAAAATTATTGAACTTTAATATATAAATGGGGTAAAAACAATCCCTAAAAGTTAACAATTTTAAAATTTTCGACTTTTCTGGTAGGTTGTGAGCAAAATCCTATAATCGTGCTACGTTTCAAGTCTCCAGCTCATCCGGAAGTGCATAAACATTTGTATCCTGCTGATGTTATATCATAAGTAAGAAGCGTCTATATATAATAGACTAGTAGAAGGTGCTTGCAAACTGCAAGCATTTCATCTCACCTTGAAAAAATATTAATTTTTCAGAGAGATATTTCATCATGGGAAATATTTCTTTGATTCAAAATATTTCCCTTCTGCACCGATTTTCGTTTTTTCCTTATACAACAATAATGGAGTAAAACATTCACTAATTTTATGCAATTATAGGTATTATACATTTCCCGCATTGGGTTAATAATGCCACACATTTCCGCCAAATTTTAAATTTATAGCACAATTAGAAGTGAAATAACAATTATCTAATTGTTTAAATTTAAATAATTTTTAATGGCCGCAATAAAGATTTAATGGATACATTGAAATATTTATTCGTTTATATAGAGTAAACTAAATAATTTACAAATTTCAGCTCCCTAACCCGCCCCGTAGTATTTAAACATTTACCTATTTGTTTAAACTTTAAGAATTTTTTGCTGCCAAACAAATAAAAATATCAAAATTTCTGTAATCCCTATTTCGTTTTTTACAAATCCTACCTCAAAAAAAATTTCAACTCTGTAGCACATTTGGAAATATATAAACCTTGAAAATTTGTTTAAACAATAGAGAATTTTTAGCGGGCACATTGTTGCACTATTTCAAGATTTTCGTTTTTTCTAGTTGGTTTTGCCCAAAATCCTACCTAGGAAAAAAATTTCGAATCTCCAGCTCATCTGGAAGTGCCTAAACATTAGTATCCTCCTATATGTTATGTTATATCCTCCTCCTCCTCTGTAAGGAACGTCTATATATAATGACTAGAATAGGAAAAGCAAAAGCGACTTTCAGAAGAAAGAAACACCTACTTACGGGGAGTATAAGGGAATATATCCGCAAAAAGTTCATAAAATGCTATGTATGGAGTATAGTTTTGTACGGGGCAGAAACATGGACGCTAAGGAAAAATGACATCAAATACTTGGAAAGCTTTGAAATGTGGACTTGGAGGAGAATGCTGAAGATAAAATGGACAGATAGGATGAAAAACGATGAAGTGTTACGAAGAGTAGGAGAGAAGTGAATGATTATCATTATATATCGACGAGTCTTACAGAGGAGGATATATATAGATACCGTTTTTGATATTTTTAATGAACATTCTAAAATTATCATTTTTGCAATAATGAAAATATTACCTTTATTTCAGAAAGACTTCACAGCTTTTAATAAAATTACAGCTTTTATTAGTAAATTCTCGTATAAAATCTTTCTTGAAAAGTATGACGAATATATTTTTGGAGACAATAGCAGTAGTGACAAAATAATACATTTGCTCCAAAATAAACTCTTACATTTTAGAAATAATCTTTTTGTTAAACAAAAATATGTTATGGTTGAGGTAATATTTTACAATCATTTTAAAAGATATTTGGTATGAGAAGTTTGTAATAAAAGTAAAACAAAATATGAAAATTAAGGGGAATGGAAGCTTTAATACAATTTAAAATTTAATATTCCATAAGTTTCATTCAGAGTCGCGTACGTCCTCTATTTTTATGCTGGTTTCCAAAGGAAACATTGCCTTATGAAATGGTCCTGTCTGTGTGTGTGTTCCCTGCTAACAACTTTTTCATCATTGGACCGATTTTCATAAAACTTTGTATTAGGCTCGTACTGCCAGGGCCCACCTCCGGGCTATATTTTATTTGTCGAAGTTTGAAGTCCTGGGTTCGATTCCAGGAACGTTTTTTCCCTATATGTTTTACATAGGAAATATCTAAGCCATCGTTCAGGAATGTTTTATTTAACATTTTAAAATATCTTAAAATTATGATATCAGAGCGAGGTTTGTGTTGTTCTAAGGGGATAAGAATGCAGATTCTAATTCTTATCACCGAATTTTGATAATTGATTGTATTTTCTTGAAGTTCTACTAAAACATAGTGTTTTTGCGTTTTAAATCGCATTTTATCGGATTGTTGCCATGGAGACTATTATTACCGAACTCGGCTTGAGCATAGACGAATGAACAAATGGGTTATTTTCTTTTCTGTCTACTACTCTTCAGCAATGGACAGTTGATCCAGACATATTAGCGTATAAAGAGTAACATTTATAAAATTCGTTTATTTAAAAAATACATGCAAAATATAATATCAGAAAGAGGTTTTGACATTGCTTTTAGTATTTTAAACCTGATAATTCTCTGTTAATTTGTTTTCCAATTTTTATCTATCATTGATAAACTGTGAATTACAAATGGTATTTATGGTATGAGAATTCATCGGAATGACTAACACATACTGAAACATTCCATGTTAATGTAAGTAATCAATTCGGGACGTCAACTTTGGGAAACCAGCCTGGTTTGGTTCTGGTTTGGACTTCTTGTTAAAATTTTATCATCCTTGTCAGTTTGATAGGAAAAGTCATCTCTTGATATGGAGGTGATAGCTGATGACATTACTCTTTTTGTATGAATCCTGACGCCATCTTTTTCATCAATATTTATAATTTAATCTGTGCAGCACTTCTGGTGTCTTTTTAAACCATACTTATTGCATAGAAGAGAGTTTACTGTTGTTATCCCCATTTTGTTTCTGTTTTGATTTAGTGACATTTAAATGACAGTACAAAAAATATACATTTTATTCATGTACCCATCTTCCAAGGTGATTGTGTACATAATATTACAAAGGGGCGCTTTCTTAGGTTTGTGTATAAGGAATAGATGCGGACAAAGTGCATTATGACCGTTAAATCTAACAAAAATATATCTGGGATTGCATATCTCCAACATAAACAAGATTTTTTTGGGTAGTCGCAAGAAATAGCTAGAGTTTTTTTTATCAATTCACTAGATTTGTAAGAAGTCGCTAGAGGCTTTTCTTAGGCGCTAAAGTGAATGTAAAGTCGTCAGATATAGCTGGATATACACTGGATATAGCATCGGCGCCTCGCAAACAGATGATGGAAAATCATCCGTTATTTAAAAAAAAAACGTCGAACAGGCTGTACTAATGTCGTCAAACAAGTCTGTTAGCAAAAAGAGGGTATTTCTGTATTTTCTTTATTTTTATACTTGATTTCACTGCTTTTTACGTTCAGTTTAATATTTGTTGAAAATTAAAAAATAAGATGTCCCCGAATAAAGTCATGAGAATGCGATCAATATTCTTTATTTTTGATAACGTAAATGAAACGTACTCTTTGTAGCACGCCATTATTTAATATTTTGATATTTATCGTGATGATTTATAAATAAATAAGTATATATCAACAGTAAAATCATCATTAAATTTAATTGTCATATAAAAGCGAAGCTTTATTACCAGCAAAACTTCATTGATGGCATCAATTCTGGCACATCTTGAAAAGTGCTGCTACCCGGTCAAAACTAATTTCCTTAGTAGATGTTTCAACGTGAGCTGAAGATCAAATATCCATTTCATTTATTAAATGTAAATATTTCACTTGGGCTAGAAATTGCAAACCATGAAGGGTGTAGATGAAAACGAATCGCACAATTCCAACTGAAATACACAGTTGGTAAACTTTTTTCATAGATTAGTTTGAATTTATCATTCATTTTGAAATCGAACGGAAAACAAATGATTAATAATGATTCCGCCCGAGTCATGTATGGTGCTCCTTGCGTCGAAGTTTCAGTTGTAGCTGAGGTCTTTCAATTTTGGTGCATCTTTTATCATTATTATTTATCCTCCTTTTTAGGACCCTTAGGTTTGAAGAGTAATGGGATCCAAATTATTTTAATTTCGACACACAAATATTTCGCTAAAATATTTAAAAATCAGAAAGAAGTTAAGGAACATAAACTTTTTACTTTCGCAAAGCTTCCAGGATGTGTTATGACATTGGAATAATAATGAGACGCAAAGTTGGGCAGAAGGAAGAAAGTGGCTCTGTGGTTGGAGTAGTAAAGAGACATGCAAGTTGCTTAATTCACGGAAAGTTGAGATTGAAACAGCCATAAAGGGTTTTAGAATTATAGGGAATTCTAGTGTTATGACGTATTTTGGGAAATGTTGCCAAAGAATTTAAAAAAGGCCACAAAATCAAATTTAAGAGCAATTTTGATACCTATAATATAATACAAACAGTTTAAAAATTCGATTTTCATTGTAAGTTCTTCTCTGAAAATGTTACCGTTCAAATTTCTCGTTTATATATGAGACATGTTTTATAAATTAGATTTTATTATTTGTAATTTTATAGCTGTATTTGCAATGAGATTAAAATTTGTACAGTTTCTCTAGAATTCGCATTCCTTATTCCTTGAGACACGGCAGTCCTCACGCGGGGTAATTTTATAATCCAGCATCATTCTAACGGTTTTTTCCTCTCTCCATTCTTTATACCTGCTTAGAATGGTGTTAGGAAATATTAGTTTTGTTTAATATTCCGTCGAGGTTTATGTGGCGATGCAGTAGGCTGAGCGGTGTTATTTTCCTTGTGCAAGAGTGAATTGATTTTGGAGGCAACTAAGTAAATATCAGCTTTAGTGTCTTTTGTAAACTTTGTGGAATTTTCGTATTTCCAAAGGGTTTATTATGACATTTCAATTTCTGTGTTACTCGACTTGGTGAATGAAAATGATATCATCTCAATTTTCTCGGATATGATTCATAATATGAAAAATATATAACATAATGGATGTGCCTTATTAGTATCTGTAACTATAAGAACTAAAATGTGTCAGTTATTAATATTGTGATGTTTCGAAACTTTTTGTATGGGTACATATATACCCCGTACGATCAAATTCATTACAAAATCCGGGCAACTACTGAACTATTATTTATTTCGCCAAATAAGCTACATTTCTCATAAAATAGAATAAAACACTCCGAATATAATTGATACCTGTAATTAGATACTATATGTGCCGATTTTTTGTGCATTTGAGATTGTAACTGTTAAATGTTATGCATGAATTAATGCGGATTTATAAATGAAAATGAATTTAACCGCCTAAAAGAGCGCCACTTCGGTGTAGAGTCAGTTCTGTGTTTCTCTTCGAGAGGTCAGCAGTGAACGGAGAAACTATCCCGTTACCACTTAGTTCATACAAAAACTGTTGGTGTCGCTAGAGTACAGAATACAGAAATGTTTTTACTTGCGAGAATTTTTTATCTCGCATCAGCAAAGAAATCAGTTTTAGATATTTATTATTCGATTGGATTACATTAATCTTACTTCCTTCCGATGGGAGCGTTTTAAAACTCCAAAATAGCCTTTCAGTTTATTGTTATTTATGCTTGAATATTCTTCTTCTGTAGCACACGAGGCAGCATTTAGGTACCTATGATTAAAAAATATACGCTAATTTCGAAAACTTCCTTAAACACAAAAGTCTTAGAACGCGCCTTATCGGTTACGTAAATTTCCCTTTCCGTTCGTTCATTATGCTTTCAAGGACTATAATGGCATTCTCTTGGATAAGACTCATATTCACATGGAACTCTCCCATAGGCACCCGTGTGAAATTTCGAATAATGCTGCAATTTATAAACCTAGGCATTAATTTTTCATTTCTACAATCCATTACATACCAAAAAATAGGGTAACTGTTCGTAGTTAGAAAACAAGGTGATCAGGTAAAAATGATTTAAGTGGGTTTTGCAGAACTTTAGGCTGCGGAAAAAAGATTAATGGACATAAAAAGTTTATTATGTTGTTGAAATCCATCTGTTCATTCTTAGCTAGTGTCGCTCTTCGCTACTGTTGACTTTTTATTTGATAAATTCGAAAACAGTCTCAAACATAAAAATGTCATAAATTCCACATTGCAGTTTCATTGTACTACTACGTCATAATACGTCTTTCAATTCTCTCCCCATCTTCGAGGGCAAACTAAAAATGGCTGAAAAATACAGAAAAAAGCGTCATAGATACTTCAAAGAATTGCAAAGAAAATGATGGGGGCGTAACTTTTTCCTTTTTTCCCGTCCTGTCTTTTCTCCACGCAACTCAGTACGAACAAAATCGCTCTCTTGCTTTGCCGTTTGTGAGGGGGTAACTATCTTCCGAGAGATATGTCATCAAACAGCGCAGAAAAAGAACTTTTAAGGGTGTATTCCCTCTTGCCTTCCATTATACTCTTCTCTGTTTACATCTCCAATCTGGTCTTTAAAAAAACTTCAATTTCCCTTAGTTTGGAACTTTTAAAGAGGATAATCCACTACGTCGGCAGCCGAAACAAGTGTTCACGAGGGCCTTTAGATGTGCCAAATGTGCGAGTTATGATATATTTGACCTCTTGATTTTGACATAGAAGTTGCTGCCAGGGAGGAAAAATCCAGTGTTTTTTAAAACACGAAACGGAAGGTCGAAGGGAGGAATAATTTGATTGTCAAAAGTCTATGAATATATGGCTTAATTCAAATTTATTTTAATGAAATTATTATTGTAATGAGTACATGCGCTCCAACAGGCATGAGGAATTTGACATTGCTCATTTTAAAAAATCGTGAAAATTCGAATGCCTTTATTTAATTTTGGAAAAAATGTTTTCACAATACAATATAATACGTTCATCAATATTTTCACGGTGGCATATCACATCAATTGAATTGCAATGATTGGATTTGGTTTCTAACTGATCTTTAAACTTAAGAACAATTGATGCTACTTCAGCTAAACATATTTCATATTATTCTATTTGTTGAACAAATGACTGTTGAATAATTGCCTATGTATGAAATTCAAATCAAGTTCAGCTTACGGGTTTTCAAAACATTCTTTTCACGCTTTTGGACATTTATCTAAACTCGAAAATATATGACCCTAATGACTCGTGCAATAGCATAAAACGTTCAATGGCAGACTTTAACGCCGATCGCCTGGTTTTTTAAAAAATGATCGCGATCAATTTTGTTTTTAGCTACTTGGTTTGGAATAAATGGTTATAAATTATCAAATCAAAACTCTAAAATACATAAGCTGACTAATTACAGCTTGCGAGGGCATTTTTACTGACTGAAAATTATGAAAACTCGGTAATTAAAACTTAATGGAAACAATTTAGTATTGTCCTTTAAAATAATTCCCATGAAACCTTGCCAATGTTTAACACTAAAAGTTGTTAACATTTAGTCATAATTTTTATAAATCCTCATATACCTTACGTAAGTCTTGCGAACCGAAGTGCTCGCATTGGTAGCACGCCCCTGCACTCAAATAAATCAATCCGAGTTATACTAATTTTGTAGGCGCTCTTAAAGGGTGTACAAATTTGAGTAAGAGAATCTAACGCGCAAGGATTTTCATTGGTGATTTCAATAACTGCAAGTTTCAGGATCAACTTCTTTTATCTCTTTTATTTACTTTTAATGTGACTGAGATATTTATGAAATCGTTTCGTGACATTCAGTTCTTTATATAAACCGATCTTTCATTTCCTTCCAGAAGGTTAAGTGGCCGCAACTTAAGACGCGACGTATGTCCATCTCTGCGATTTGTGCCTTCAATATTTAGCTCACTTTCGCACTGGATAACATTTGGCGGACGTCGATTTAATTTCCTCTTTCCTTTGCTTCCGGGATAGCATCGACCTCTCCGCGTTCGACGACCGCATCATTAAAAAGTAACTACAAGGCCAAGGTCATCCCCGAAAGTGGTTTCACTTTCTTCCGCTTCTCTTTGCTGGCGCTCTCAAAAAAGAAAGCAGGCAGCTAAAAGACGCCGAGTAGTAAGTGACTTCGACCATAACTTCCAAGAGGAAAGGGCGGTCCGAGGTATATTGGCCCTCTGGGCGAGAAACCGCTCCAGCGCCCCTTCCGTAAAATTTTGTTAAGATATTTATAAAAGAACTTGTTCATTTATTCATCGCTCCGTGAAATAATTGATGACGAAAAGGAAAATTAATTTAATCTAGATTCCAGCCTGTTTTGCGATGTAAATTGGTATCCAACACTTATTCATTCGTAATTCATGTCTAGATAGATGATCTGGTTAGCGCACCCAATACTTTGGCGCCCCGGACAGCCGCCGTGCTCGCCCATAGTTCGTGCAGTCCCTGTCAAGAGACTTACTCAACGCAGTTTTCAATTATTTTTTCACACAACAGGTCGGGAACCTTTCGTCGCAGATGTCCGCTCGCTTACCTTTCTCGATTTTTTTCTTATTACCCAAATACCGTATTATCCCGAATCGAAGATCTTGAATTCATGCAGGCGTGAGAACATATCAAATGAAAAATGCTGAGTACGCCTTTTTTCGTAAATTGAATAATAATTATGATATTAATAGTTATTTAATTATCATTACGCAGGGCATAGGAAGGATTGTATTCTGTTGGCAACAGGACAGGCCAACACATTTAGGTTTTGAATTAGAAATCCACTTCACTTGGGTTTTGATACTAAAGACCATGTATTCGAGGTATTTTAATTTAGAAAATAGGTTGACTCATTTAGTTTTGAGAATCGAAACTATTACTATGAATTTTACAAGTTTGCGTTTTTAAGCTCCTCCTTTTCAACACCCAAAGAGAAAAAATTTCGTCTTGGATTCGAATAAATACGATATGCGAATTTGCGTCTCTTTACCATTTTTTGCTTAAGGACAGAGAGGAGGATTCGAGAAACCATAACGTCTCTTTTTTAAGTTATTAATTCTACATACCTGTTGAGTACTACTGATCAAGTAGTCCTCGGCACCTCGTCATCTGCTGCAATTGAATCCTTATAACTAGGCTTCGTAGATTTCGGCGTTTATTTTCTTTAAATTTGACGATTAAAGTCGATGTTTATTTTTCCTAAAATCGGCGACGAATATCGACGTTTATTTTAATACATTTTATTAGGCTTGATAGTTTTCGGCGCTTATATTTCTTAAAAAGCGCCCACTAATATCGTTTTTCCCCTAAAAATCGACGACGAATATCAACGTTTATTTTTATACATTTTATCGAGTTTTTAAAATAAGATGACATAAATTTGATCCTTCTAATTAAAATTTAACAAAACTTTATATATAAAATAAAAATAACACTTCTAGCAATCCGGATTTTTTGTTGCTCTCTAAACTTTGGGGAAAGTGTTGTTGTTGGCTTCGCCCTCCAACCCGGAACAGCTAATTTTTCTGAATAAATCACAAGTAAATTTTACTCGTTAAATCGCGCCTCTTATTCACGAAACCGTGAACATTAAATAAAAAAATTAACATTACGTTAATATAAGATAATGTATATTTTTAAGAAAAAATCTTATCTTGTTGAGTGACAAACGATGATTGATTGATTGATGTGTTCTTAATTTGGGGCGAAATTGAGACTAAGAAGTCTCTTCTTCTACCTAACTGATGGGTGTACAGAAAAGCCCCGAGTACGAACATTGAACGAAGCTATGACAGCATTGCAAGAAAAAATAATCATGGGAGTCTCTTACTCAGGTGAATGAATTGTGGTAGGGTTACCAAAAATAAAAATTTTATGACTGTTTTTATAAAATACTTTAGGGCAGAGCTCCAGAAATATACTCGCAGTAGTAGATTTTTAACTTAACCAACCAAGAAGTGAGGTATGGGAGAGTGGATTTTGTGAAGCAGGGATTAGGATTTAGTTATACTTTCTATAGGGATATTTGGCGATCAGTATTAATTCAATTTGGGAAAATCTGATCATATCATGTAAGTCAGCTTTTCTCAACAAGCAGATGATGGCTACTTTGCGACTGAAATACGTTTCAGTGCTTTATAATTTTGTTATAGACCAACTAATATTTTTGATATTAAATTTCATTGCTCCATCAGCACTTATGGTAATTAAAATAAGACTCGCCACGTCGCGTGCGATCGTTCGTAATTATGTTTTTGACTTGCCATCCTTCGGACGTAACGTGTACCATAAAACACTTTCGAAAATTTGCATGTATGCTAATATTGTGTCATCTTAATTACATCCTTTATCATGTGAAAGTGATTTTTCGTTTACCGTTTATTTAGTAACGAGGTCTGCAGTAGCATGTACGGGACATTGATTTTCGCAAGATGACGTTTCGCATAACGACGCTTCTTCGTGGGGCGAATTAGGGTCGTTATGCGAGGGATGGCTGTATATGAAAACTGCGAAGAATCACTCCATCAAAATCATCCCGCGCGTTTTCGCCTCCTGTTAGTGTGAAAAACTCACCGAAAGTTTTGCGGCCGAATGCGGCCTTGAAGTTTGTTTTCTTATTCTATGCTGAGGAATTATTTCCTTCTTCAGCCTAATATTGTTATCGATCGCCTCGACCCAATCTATTCTCTTGTTTTCCTCCCATCTTCCCAATCGTCTCGCGTTCCCTCGTCCTCTCCAATCAATTACTCAAGCGACAGCGATCGGCCGTAGAGATCGGAAACTCCCTTACGGAATTTGCGAGAATAGTTGTTGAACAAGAATGTCGATGTATCGCCGGGATGAGTGAAGCTTGTCGCAATTTTATACTCAGCTTTTCAATAAGGAGGAGACGCAAATTTACTCACCTTTCTTGTCGTATTGCGCAATGATGACGCCGACAAAAATATTCTCGCGATGACGTTAAAGATGGAATGTTGCGGTTAAGTACCTGAATGCGTATAACCTGCCACGTGGAGAGATTTATCAAGCGAAGAAAACAAAAATGTCTTATGAGCGCCGAAACGAAACTCACGATTGGAAAATAGCAAATCAACACCTTGAAGCGAGCGAGCGATAGGAAATCCACGTCTATGAGAAAATTCGCGAGAACTCCGGAGGATATGATAAACTTTTCGTGGATTCAACAGTGGAGAAAGGAATGCGGGGAAGAGCGTTGGGAGCTCTCCGGTGACGAAACAATCGCTCAGGACGACGATCGAACGATCGCCAGGGAACCAATCGGATCGACACATCCGACGAAGGAGCAAATTATTTACAAAAAGTGATGATCGAAGAAAGGAAAATAGCCTTACATGGAGAGAGCGCATGCGTTATCCCGGGACGAGTCACTGAACAAGTACATAGTTGGAGATCATACTTTCAGGTTATCGTGTCGCTCTCTGCCTGTTTAAAATCCACTTCAGCTCAACGTCCTTTTATTAAAAGCTATGTAAATAAAAGAATTAAGGAGCCATACGTTCTAAGACTAAGCAATCGCTAGTGATTTTAGTGAATGTACGGTTAGACAACCTAGACGAAAAAACCATAGTGCTAATCCTTCTTTCGTCTCCACTTATCATGGCAGACACGAACCGTTTATCTTCTATGAATTGTTTTCTGAAGCATTGTCCTTAAATCAAGCTGCCCCGTAAACAAGACTCATGTATTAATTTGACAAATTATAAACTTAATTATTTAGAGATTATTCAATTGCATTTCCGGCACATTCGGGGAAAGGTATTACTTTTCTAAAAAGATTACTGGAATTCTGACTCATCAAAAATATTTTTATTACTTTTTCTATTATCCGTTCATTTATTTCATTTAAAAAATCATTTTTAGTGATTCTAGTCGACTATTCCTGCATCACATTATATCGATTATTTTCAGTTTAATAGTTTCTCAGTATTTTATATCATTTAAAAAAATGAATGTTTGGGATAGTTAAATGAGCCTCTACATAAAGAATAATGATTCTCACAAAACCAAATGAGGAAGCCGCAACTCTGCGAAATGACATTCTAAAAGAAAACAAGGAATAATTCGATAACTATATTAAATATAACTGTACAACTTTCATTTTCAGAATGAAGATTCTTTTTTCACATCTGATGCTTGGGATATCTACATCTACATTATACCCTGCAATTCACATTAAGGGTGGATGGCAGAGGATGCAATGCACTTAATATGTCCCTAAAAATTCTCATTTATATTTTTCTTAATGTGATTCGCAATCGTTCTGGGGAAAACGATCATTTTCTGTCGCTCCGTTTTACAATACATCTCGCGAATCTTATCCTTATTCTCGTGCCGTCAGAATCATGTTGGATTCCTGATAAGAACTTTAACCTCGTTCGCTCGTTCGCACGATATATACTTTTCTAACAGCTTAAGCCTAGCCTGTAATCTGCGTTCTTCTAACGACACCCATTTCAAATCTTCTATTAAGGACGGAGGAGACGCTTATAGAAAGCTAAGTTGTATTCCTAATAGTAGATGCTTTTATCATTCGAACGGAATATTTCAATTTCAACCGTGGAAATTAAAGTGGTGTATTTCCTTAGTGATAAAGGCCACGGAGAGAGAGAGAGAGGGAATGGTTTGAGAGAGGGATGTTTAACATTAAAACTGAGTCAATTTGTATTATAATTGCATTAAATGAGACCGCAATCATTAATTACGGGGATCGTAACCTCCATCACTAATCGTGGGCCGGATAAAATCATGCCGCGGGCCGACAGTTGGACAGCCCTGATTTATATATTAAATTGTAGTGAGCTGAAATATGGCATAACTTCTACAAGGCAGTTATAAGATATCTCTGTCACCAGATGTATAATTATCAAATGTCATAATTGGCAAGAAAAAAGTATCTGAAGTTTCATTTGAATCCCTATCACGGCATTTTTAACTGCTTGTATTGAGTTCTTATTGCAGTAGGTCATCTTTATGCAGAGGAATTAGTGACAAAAATCCTGGCTCCATTTTTCCTCTTATTAAAATTTGTTTCGAAAATATTTATAGCAAAAAAGATGTTTCTAGTTATTCTTATAGTAAAAGCTATTTACGAAATGAAATAAAATCCCAAAAAAGACTCCAATAGATGATTTCTATTTCCGATAAGATAACAGAAAAATCGATTTTTGGAATTACAGGCTTTTACTCTTTTGCAAATTAAAATTAGAAATAATTGATCTTCGGATCTAGACCCTTCTAAAGAAAAATAAACGTTTCTTATTATTATCGTTGCATTTTGCCTACGATAAAAATCGCTCAAGTTCTACGTTTAAATCAATTATTTGAAAAATTTATCCTTTTTGTCTCCGCATTAAACAATTCATTTCTGTATGGTATGTTGTACAAATCTTATATATAGAATTTAGTTGAACCCCGTTCAGGCAATTCTTCCAAATCCATAATTACTGAAAAAATTTAATTTGTAAGTGTGGCACCCCAGATTGGTTGATCCGGTCCAAATATGCTACTCTGGTTTTGTATATACTATGTGTACATTAAAAATTTCAAATTTGGTTAAAATTGAAGTGAACAGTTCAACACAAATACTTGTAAAAAGAAATTTTTTATTACTTGTATCGTGGCAGCCCTGTTTTCTGTAACTACATTTAAAATATTGATTTTATTTTTTAATGTTGCACACCTCCATTCTAAATTTCATTGAAATTAGTTCGGCCAAATCCTTCCAAATTCATTATTATCGAAAAGTTTAATTTTGCAATTGTGGCACCCCTGCGGTGTCGATTTGGTCGAAATATGCCATTTTGGTCCTATATTTATATGAAGATTCTATGTACCAAATTTGGTTGAAATGGGTTTAGCCAATTCTTCCCTGATATATGCGTACGGACGGACGGGCGGACATCACAAAGATAATAGTGCTTTTCACCATTGACGAAAAAGCTAAAAATGGACTTTTCGGTGTGCAGGCTTTCCTTCTTTTGGAAATTAAAATTATAAAAATTTGACCTTCGATCTTCGGATCTGAAACATTCTAAAGAAAACATTTTCAAATTTCTTATTCTATTCGTATTTTTTCGCCTTCTGCTATAAATCGCTCATGTTAATCGTTTGAAATGTATATTTTGGAAAAATCTTGGCATTTTAAGGGGATGTTGCCTTGCTTACCAACTACATTGTTAAACCTCGATATCCTATTGTTACTTCAATCCATATATGTTTAAGTGTGATTTGAAGACTTTTATTACGAGAAGGAGAGAAAGACGGAAGGAGAGGGATACGATTTTCATAGCAATCAATGCAAACAATATTCGTTGCGTTATTTACGAGAAGGAATATCTAAAATCTGAATATCATTAAAAATCGTAATAATGAGCTAAATTCATTATTATTAAAATAGAAACGATATGAAAATCTGAGGAACGTGCTTGACGTTTTAATAAACAAGCCGAGCGTGTAAAAATTTTATGGGGTGAAGGACTGTGCGATAGGTTACGGGAGGAGGAGGACTTGAGGACGATTTTGGAAATAGGGAGAGGAAGAGAGGTTTAAAAGAATCAAAGAATCGCGAAAATAACAATAAAAGGCTGTTTTATCCGTCCGTTGGCCCGAGTGTCAAGCTATTAAAACGCGAATAACTCAATCAAGGATGCAGATAGAAAATTCAAAATTTGCAAAAATAATATATACATAAATACATTACCGAAAGAAAATTCACGAAAAAATTCCCGAGTTCGACTCCAGGGTAATATTTCCATTCTGCGGAATATAGCAGGCTTTTCTTCTTTTGGAAATTAAAATAGGAAAAACCTGACTTACGATCATCCGATTTGAACTATTTTAAAGAAAAATTAATAAAGTCACTTATTCTATTCTTCTTTTTCCTAACTCACTCATTTGTTTTTCTTGACAACCGACTGCTATGTGAAACAAAATCAATGTATAAATAATGATTGTTAAAATAATTTATTTAAAATTAAAAATTTTTATTGCGCTTTTTATTAATTTGAACCCGTCATTTTTGACGGGCAATTGCGCTAGTTTAAATTATTTTACATTTTAACCTATTTTTAGACTTGTTTCCAAAGGAAACAGCCTTATGAAATGGTCCTGTCTGTGTGTGTGTGTGTGTATGTGTGTTCCCTACTAACAACTTTTGCATCATTTGGCCGATTCTCATGAAACTTTGTATGTGGCTCGTACTGCCAGGGCCCACCTCCGAGCTATATTTTATTTCGCGAAGATTTAAGTCCCGGGTTCGATTCCAGGAACGTTTTTTTCCCTATTTGTTTTACATAGGAAATCTCAAATCCATCGTTCAGGAATGTTTTATTTAGCACTTTAAAATATCTTAAAATTGTAATATCGGAGGGAGGATTGTACTCTTCTAAGGGGGAAAGAATGCAGATTCTAATTTTTATCACCGAATTTTGATAATTGATCGTATTTTCTTGAAGTTCTACTAAAACAGTCTTTTTGCGTTTTAAATCGCATTTTATCGGAATGTTACCATGGAGACTATTATTACCGAACTCGGCTTGAGCATAGACGAGTGAATATATGGGTTATTTTCTTTTCCGCTCGATTACTCTTCATCTATGAACAGTTGATACAGACTTATTAGCGTAACATAAGTAACATTTATTAAATTCCTTTATTAAAAAAATACAAGCAAAATATAATATCAGAAAGAGATTTTGACATTGCTTTTAGTACTTTAAACCTGATAATTCTCTATTAATTTGTTTTCCAATCTTTATCTATCATTGATAAACTGTGAATTACAAATGGTATTAAAATTCCTTGGAATGACTAACACATACTGAAACATTCCATTTTAATGTAAGTAATCAATTCGGGACGTCAAATTTGGTCCTGGTTTCGACTTCTTTTTACTTCTATGTATCTAATTATGTATGGCTAAAAATAAATAGTTTATATTTGCAATTTTAGATGTTTAATTTTAAAGGTACATACATAGCAACAACATTACATTTGAATAAAACATGTAAACACTTAAAATTGTAATTTATCTTATAATTCACGATTACTAGTTGAAACCGGTCGAGTATTTTTATGTGGAAGTTTTTATGCAGAGTAAAAGTTGTTATATTTTCGTGCAAATTACGGCCGTTCTCCTGTAATTTATCTGGTTTAACTTTCTTTTCTTTCTCAACAATTATTAACCTTATTTTAAAAGGGAAAACTTGGGTGTCAGATATAATTCCATAAGAAAGATTTGTCCAAGGGATCGCAACATAACATTTTATTACTAACGTATTTGCCCGTCAAATATGACGGATAAGCGTGGATTAAGTATTAAATTTAAGTCACTTCTCGTTCTTTCTTCTTTTCTCTCTTCCTCTCTTTCATTCTCCCTCTCTTTTTCCCACCCTCCGTTCACTTATTGGATATTTTCCTGTATGGGTTTTTACTACGCTTGCCAAGCCTAATCCTTCCTCGGTTTTTCCCAAAAACACGTCTTTCTTAGAAGTTTTTCTGAATATGTCTCTCTCTCTGTCTGTATTAGTATTTTATCATCTTAATCGTTTTAAATGTAATTTAATGTATTTTAATATATCATTGACGAAGGGTTAAATGTTAGAGGCGACCTTATGGTCTAAATTTCCCCCGAATATCTATCTATCCCTCCCATTCTCCTCCCTTTCTCATTCCCATTCTACCTCATTTTCCCCTTCTCACTGTCCCCTCAATAATGTAGCTATCTCTCTCAGCGTGATATACGTATATAAAAATCTTACATGCAGAATGAATATTTATTTGTTAAACAAAACGCAATGCAACTGTTATATTCCCAAAACTGTTGTATTTTTCTGGAATGTATTATTGTGTGGAATTTATATTTTTTAATTTTTAGTGCATATAAAACGTTATATTATCAAAATAAACTTATAAGTTTTCTTTTTCTGTTCTTCAAAAGAAATTCAGCAATTTTAATCTCAATATCTGACATAGGAACTCTCATTAACGCAATATCAGTGAATAATTGAGTATTTATTTATTTTAGTTAACTTCGCTATCGTAGCCAAGGTATTGTTTGATCTTCAACACAGCTTCGAAATTTCGTGAATATGTGAGCAGATACCACGCGAATTAATGATCACAATACGTCTAGCGCAATTGCATAACACCGGCATCAATGCAAATAACCCCGACGACGAAAGATTTTCACGTCTAATTTTGGAGCTCATGACTAGACTCCATTTATCGCGGTTGGAATTTTTCAGAGTGACGTACTGTTTTTGTCGTGAGCCGGACGCGTCTCTTTCGAGCATCGGAATCTCTACGTGTGCCTCAGTGCGATTCACGGGGGAGATGGATGTGTCCTCTAGATATCTCTCTCTCTCTTTCTCTGGATGAAGGTCGGCAGCTGAAGCGGTGATTGAGGTGGAGGGAGGGCGAGGGAGTGCCGGTTCGGGGACAGATTCCTCTGCCGGAGGTGTTCGTCCGAGGAAGATGCTCGAAATGCCAAGTGGTGTTAGAGAGTCTGGGGCTTAATTACTTACCTTTCCGGGACCTCGTCGCCCTCTTGACCTATCCCATTTACGAAATGCTGCAATAATGCTAAAAAAAAGTGGCGTACGAGTGTGGCCTTTAATTGTGAACGCAAATTTTGAAAAAGTTATCCTAAGCGATGGAAATGAGCGATCTTCGAGACTCGTAGAAAAAAGGTTTTTTGAGGAAGGGGCGAGAGATCGCCGGATAAGAGGCGAATTGATGATGTGTTGGCGAGAAAAGTAGATAAGGCGAAGGGCGGGAGGAGGGGACGGCAAAGAGAGAGAGAGAGAGAGTCGTGCGCCAAGAAATTATCACCGAGGAAAGAGTTCTTGAGATGTGCGAATGGCTTCTCAAGGATGTGCAAGGCGGACGGAAGAACTAGGAAAGGCTCTTTACTTCAGCATTCTCAAATTATAATTATTTTTATGGCATCACTTACGACGATTCATAATCAATTTAAAAGCATCATCCGGCCACTTTTAACAGGTATTTTTGGCGAAAGCGCTATCTTGCGCTACTGAATTAATTTCCCTACGACTGATTTTATTCCAGGGTTATTACAAAAACGGAATACTTCGTGACTTAAGGAATCACGGTTTCTATGGTTTAGTGCAGCGACCTGCAACTTTTTCAGCCTTGAGGGCGCATTTGCGAATTCAGAGAACGATTGCGGGCGCCAATTGGGGGTACACAGAACAATAAAGCTAAAAGAAATGGGTTAGATTCTTTTTTTTTTATTTTCAAGCAAAAAATATTTTGATTTGAATACAAAATTTATTAATTATAAAGAAGGAAAATCTTGAAATTTTTAATGAGAAAATTGAATTTGTACTTCTTCTGTACTATCTTATTGCACCTCCCCAGCAAATGACTTTCCATAGCCCTAGTCCAAGGACTTTTATGAAAGGCGCCGTGTTGAGGGGCCCTAGTTTAGTGGATCTATTTTCTCAAATAATCAGTAACACAAACGGCACCGCTGTCTGTCGCTTACAACATTTATATTACTCCATTTTCAGAAAAAATTATAAACGTATTTTGTAATCATTTTGATCAACAATTAGTAATTTTTATTTTTCGATGCTATCTTCAATGTACATTAAATTGCTGTTGACTGTTAGTCATTACTTTGTGTATCGCCGTAGTAGGTAACGATAAAATAATCTTTACTTTATCATTCCCAAATTCAAAAGTTTTCAAGGAGGTAGTAATAATGTTTTCACAGTCAAAGATTCGTTGTATTCGAAACCTTCATTGATTAAGTTTCAAGTTTAATATAATCTCGTTTTCGTTGAATTTACTAAAGTGAAAATGAAAATAGGGAATTAGTGCGTTAGGCAGGTGATGGTAATGGAAAAGTTAGAAGTTAGAAATCGTCTCTTTGCGCGGTTGTTCCAAACTTAATTTGCCCTCGGGGACGTTGACTTTGATCGGTGACGTTTTCGCCTCGACGGTTTCCATTTCAGCTCATCTGTTGACGAAAATGTCGTGTTTTGGAATCTCCCTTCCCTATGGATGACCAAAGAATAATTTAAATATTCTTGGCAAAGTACCCATATAGGCGACTTTGCAAGTAAATCCATACGTACCAAATATTTTCAGGGCGCATAATAACAAGGATACCGAGTTGAATTTCATTTGAAGGTTTATTTATATTCATAAAAAAGATATAGATATATAAAAAATAGGAGTATAAAAAAGTTAATATTAGAAATTAATGTTGGATTGATTGGCTACTTGTTTTTCAATCTCAGAGATTATTATTTTCGCGAAGCCAGCGCCATGCTATATGGCAGTGGTTTGCAACCGTTTCAATTCCACGGAATACTTTCATGTTCATCCGAATATCCCGGCACGTAGAACAGAATTTTATGAGGTTTTGTAGAACATTTTTATCTCCTTGTAACCAGTAAAAGTAAAGGAAAATAATCGCCTTTCCGACACTGCTGATTGCTATTGGTAAAAATCTACATTTTTCGAATCGTTTTAATATTTAGTATGGATTACGAAATAATTCAATGGTAAAATTTGTTAATTCTCCAGGTTCCAAGCAACTGGGTTACTGTTCCGAGTAATTGAAGAAGCGTGAGAAAACTCTCTCTTTAGGAGAGATTTCGTTTCTCTGGTCTTACAATTAATTTGAGAATGATGACACCGATGCGAGTATTTTCCTTCCCCTATAATTACGCCAAATGCGTCACGACACGCTAATTCTATACTGCTGTATAGAATTGCTTCGGTCTACCACCACTCCACATCCTGTGACAAGTTACTGAGCTTACTATGTGGCTGTAAACCAATTTAGAGTTTTAAATAGTCGTGTAAAAATGGATTTTGTCATATAGAGTCAATAGAGCATATATTAAAATTATTCCGCATGCAGATTTTCACGCATTCATTGTATGAATAGAAGAGTGGAGAATTTGGAATGACGTTGTATGTATATACGAGGGCCGTTCAGAAATGATTGGGACTACTGGCAACACTGTATGACACCTGGAAAATAGGCAGCTCCTATCTCCTGTGCTTATAGACCTGGGTTGGTAGAACATTTACGCAAAAGCTGGTCGCAGTGGCCTTTAGCAGTATCACGCAGCAAAGTCATTTCTCAGTTCAGTCGCGCGCTTCGGTGGGCACGTTATGGAAGGCGATTATCATGGGCAACGTTGGATCGCATGGCTCCTGTGGAAGGGGGGGGGTGCCTGTGGTGTAGTGGTTAGGACGCTGGCTGCTACTCGCCTGCTGCTTGAAAGGCAGCGGGTACGAATCCTGCGCAAGTAGGATTTTTTCCAAAGCCTCCCGGCCCCCTGTTTGTGTGGTTTGAGAAGACCGCGCAAATTCAGCTGTTCCATCCTTCGGAAGGGACGTTAAGCCGTTGGCCCCACTGGTGTTCTTCGTAAGAGCAGGCAAATGCTGGCACCGGGTTTCGCTCCTCCCTTCCCCGGCTATTCACTGCACTACCTCTGAGATACCCTGTGTGCGTAGGACAGAGGCGAATCGGCTGGGCACACACAATCACAATCAATCGATACCTGTGGAAGGAAGGCGTGTCAGATGCTGACATTCACCGTCAGCTAAGGGCTGTCTGTGGCGAAGCAGCACCTGGTCACAGCACTATTTTCCTTTGGGTGGAGGCCTTCAACAGAGGAAACGAGAGTGTGGAGAAAGGAGTCAGCCCAGACCGACCTGCAACAGCCCGCACGCCGGCATCATCATGGGGAACAGACGTGTGACATTTGACGAATTGCAGCATGCAACAGGTCTGTGTTATGCAACAACTCATGTCATAATCCACGGGGATCTGAAGATGAAAAAAGTGTGTGCGCACTGGGTGCCACGGGACCTGACGCCAAAACAGTGGCAGATGTTGATGCAAAAATATCGTGAGCTGCTCGCGATTCACAATGAGGACCAGGCTGGTCACAGGAGATGAGTCATGCTTTCATTACTACACTCCTGAAAAGAGACGGCAATCCATGCAGTGGAAGCATAACGAAAGTCCTCGTCCTAAGAAATTTCGGACAGCTCCTTCTGCTGGCAAGCAGATGACCACGGTTTTCTGAGACACGGAGGGCATCCTGATGGTGGAATGGCTTCCCCAGGGGACAACAGTAAACAGTGACGTATACTGCGGCATCCTCACCCGCCTTCGTCAGAAAATCCAGCAACGGCGCAAAGGATAATGGACACGGCAAGTGTTGTTGCTGCATGACAATGCCAGGCCCCATAACTGCCATCAAACAACAGGGACACTGGCGTCACTCGGGTTCACTGCCTACCACATCCGCCATATTCACCGGATTTGGCTCCATCAGATTATGCCTGGTTTGACAAGATGGAGGATCCATTGCGCGGCTAACGCTTCCCGAACAACGACGACTTGCAGAGCAGTGTCCGCGAGTCTGTGCGTGCCAACGCAAATACTGGTTTGCTTCACCCACCAGAAAGTTATCAGAATGATGGCAACGGTGCATTGACCTCGGTGGGGAGTATGTGGAGTGTGCTACAGTGTGATAGTGCGATTATCACCATCTCTCGATCTGTGATCACGGTCCAATAATTTCTGAACGACCCTCGAAGCTGTGGCGAGTGTTGGCGTAGCTTTCGTTCATTCTCATATTTTCATTCAATCTCTCAACTACTCCACATTCACTTGAGCAAGGAAATGATATCATTCATAGAATTCTAATTACAGTTTCAGGGATTAAAAATATGGCGCTCTTGTGCATTCTATTCTGTCGTTTATTCCTTATTTGAGTCAAAGAGTGTACTTAAGTTGCTAGTCTTTCGTGCCTATTTTTTTTTAGAAAATGTCGGGCAAGTAAACTATATGAACTGTTGGGTTTTTCTTCATCATCGATTCATTCATCACTTGTCACGTCACAAGTAATTATTCAGAATTGCTTCCTTTCAGTTCAATGTAAACTTCAGTCGAGTAAATTAATACATAAGGCAGATGTCATGCGATGCTCAAAGTCAGCGCCACATGACAACCGGATTTTAAATTAAGCAATCTAAATGCCACGTCGAACTCTATTAAAGAGTTAAGAGTGAAAACATGGATCGCTGTCTTGTAATTCATTTTGACTTTCTGAACGAGAAAAATCCCTTCCCTGTCGACTTGCGATTCTTTTTAGCCCGTCTGGCTCTCCAAAGAAGATTGGGGTTTTGAGATAACTTGGATATTCTCTGTTTCTTGTTTCTTTATGGTGACTCCAGATGCGAAATCTAAGAAATGACATCGGCGTCGTATTTATCTCTTCGCGCGGGAATCATTAATTTTTTTGCATTGATATGTTGTATTTGTGGGAAAATCAAACACAAGGTATTGCGCCAAGTATTCCTTTTTAAGTTCAGCTGTTTAGATTTCTTAAGCTTCGAGATGCTGGCAAAACGAGGTGTACGCGTAGAGAGTCAATAGATTTATCCTACGAGACAGCTATAAGACAAATTGCGCAGCTGAATTCCAAATACTAAGACGATGTGGATGGACGGAGTTACATTTTTATCTCTCGGATGGGATGGGTGTTTTTGAATATCACAAAACCAAGGAACTTCGTAATTTCGGTACTTTCGCCACGTAATCACTATTAAAAATTTTTCCTCGATTTCGGAATGCATAGCGAAGAGGCGAGCATTGCTTACTTTTACGTGATCCTGAGAACCCTCCGAATTCGATCTTAAAACGACCGATTCGATCCAAACGTGAGAGACTCTCCCGCGAAAGACCTTTTCATTTCAATTTTCGTTGTCGAAAGCGAGCTTTCAAGAAGTTGCGTAAAACACGTCAGAGGAATTACGTGTGAACTTCGCGGGCGCACGTGCGGGCAAAAAAATTACGCGCTGTAATTTTTTCTCGACCGAAAATCCAAAGAGCGCTCAAGAGTCCACGCGCCGCGTTACGTCATAATCCCCCGCCAATCCAGCGCCGCAATCTCCGTAGTGCCATTGGCTGAGCGCCTTTTGGGAAAAAAGGAAAGCAATCGAAGCGAGGAAGCACGCTCGTTTTTTTTCATTTTTAACCGCGCGAGTTTTCGCGGAAGGGGCCTATGGCGCTGGCGTCGTCTCCGCGGCCGGAGGCAATCACCTCCGGGGCGTGAAGGGGAAAGAGGAGTGGGAACTGGGTCAAGGAGGCTGAGGAGTGGAATGGGCGAAATGGAACCAAGAGGGCCGTGGGCGAAGGGAAGGGGAAATTGCCATTCAGCCGTTCGCTCTCCAATGAGGCGTCTCTCTCACCCTTCGCCGTGCGCTACATCTCGCCGTCGCCGGAAAAGGTGTCTCAATTTGCTCAAAAACGCGTGAAAAATATTTATCCACCCACCTTAACTTTTTTCCAGGGGTCTCAAACTCGCGTCGGTGCACGGGCGGCACGAAGGCCCTCCACTAAATCTGCGGGCCGCATTAAGGTACCGTACCAAGTCCGCGGGCTGCATACTTTCACAGTCCGTTTCATATTCTTTGGACATTCACTCTTTCCTTCCATAAGAAATAAATCGCCCAAACCCTTTGATGCGGCCTTAAACCCATTCGTTCGAAAAATACATGCAAGAAACACGGATGCAGCGGGAAGAACATACTCAGTACTCCACCTGTGCCGAATTTTTATAAATCGGAATGAGAAATAAACTACGTATATTTTTAAGGCGCTTATTTAATATACTTCTTCAATTTCTTAGATTTACGTGAAATATTTTATAAATTTTTAGTTTTGGCCGCTAGTATACCTAGCTTATTTCGTGGGTCGCAGATTCGCGGGTCGCAGAAATGTATGTATGTACTACCATGAAGGTCGGATGAGGTCCGCGGGTAGCGATTTTTAAACCCCTCGTCTAGTCGGAACCTCCTCTTAAATCGCTCGAAACACTCGCATCAAATGGCGTCGAACTAGCAGTACTATACTCTCCATCACCAAAATATTGCGCTAATTTAAGTTTGGCTTCTCGCGTATGATATGGCCGCTCAGGGGAACGTTTTTACGAAAATTTCTTATTTTTTGCAGGAACCAAGAATACAAAGAGCGAATCTGTTTATAGTTTTAAGAAAATTATCTAAGACATTTTATTTTCACCGATGAAAATTATATAAATATCACGTATGTAATATTTTTGATAGAGAAAATGTTTTGGTAATTTATACGAGTACATTGTAAAACCAGTGCGGCACTTACACATGAGTAAAATATAATAATGTTTGAGCGTCATTGCTTTAAATGATGGATGCAATTGTGCTGCTATGCCTCAAAATCGGGATAGAGAATGGGGTTTTTTAAATTTTCGAGTTATCTGTAATTTTCGTGCTAGCGTATAAACCCCTCTTAAAATTTTGAGGAGACATTGTGGCCAATTTAGTTTGTGATGCTATTTTGTTAATGATAAAAATATTTTGTAAAGAATGTGAACCAAATTCAAATTTCTCGTCGTTGTTGTTTCATTAAAATCGTGAGATATTATCGCGATGAGTGCAGTGAAATAAGACGATATTGTAAAATTCCATAAATCTTTTATTTTCGTACCATCACAGAGTTGGGTTCCTTTCACTGTAGCATCACCTGCAGTTCAGGGCAACGACATTCGGGTCGTGTATGAAAGAACTTTTTATACATTATCGCTAATTATTTTCGGGGACGACGGCGCCTGATTTAGCCGCTCTGTGCAAATTCCGTCATTATAATAATTCCTCGGAATCGCTTTTCTGTGAATGGCATTATTAATGAATGCGTCGCCAGGAACGCATAATGCAGGCAATTATATAAAACTTTCCCTTTATTTCAAAGTATAATTAGGCATCAATGTAGCAATTCGTCGATAAGCAAAACTAAACTCGATTAGTGATAGGAGAAAAGTCGCAAATGAAATCTTTAACATATGACTGCTGAGTGAATTCACGTACAATAAAAGCCGTACTAAGCCTGATTCAGACTTTCCTAATCGTAAATGAATTTCAGTTTGGAAAATCTTCGTTCAGTACATCCACAATTACGCCAGAGGCTTTTTGAACTTGGCCAGCGGAATGTCGAAGACTTACTACGACAGAAGGGCTAACTGTACATGATTTTAGGAATGCGGCCGTGTCTGACTTTATAATCCCACCAGGACGAATGGGAGATCTACAAAGCTCTAGCCGGCTGAAGGGAACTAAAATTATTAAAATTTTATTTAATATTTAGAAATGCTACTGGTCTTTTAAATAAAGAATATGATGATGATTGGTCGAAAGTGACATCGAGTGTTAATTTCGACCAAAACGAAAGCATTGTGGACTGATATTCATTAATTTAAGTTCAGCACAATGAATACACTCATGACAAAGTTAGAGACTGAATTGGTCAGAAAACTCTGCAGGACTACATAGAAATTGCCACCGGGGGACCCAATGAGTTGCCAACTGCATTTAATAGATGTAGTTATCGACGCAAACGCAAAGAAAAAACAAAGGCGAATCAGGTTAATTTCAATTCTGTGTATTATATGTGAATTAATATTTTGTGTGATATCCATGTATTATGCATTCAAAAGACTTTTCTAGTGGTAGTGAGGCTGTTGGAATGTTATGTAAAATTTATAATTACGAGTTGTCTGTGCTTGCATACTGCATGCGTTCAAAAAATCACCATATACCAAGATATAAACTCGTAAATAATCCAACGCGACAGCATTTGAACTACGCAGAGTCCATTTATACAAGATAATAGTTTTCATTTTCTGTGAAATTAAAGCATCTATCCGGAATTTCTAAATTATCTGGCAATCGGCTTCCGTCCAAGTTTTCCAATTTCAGGTTTCATGGCTCAAGTCGTCCTTTTTAAGCAATAACTATAATCATCATTAAGATAATAGCTTAGATGTTACACTAAAATTTATGTACAAATTAGGATATTTTGTGTTAGGATTATGGTTTCATCATCCGTGCCTTTTAGTTCGTATCTGGATAAAAAATTAATTTATAATTATCACGTGATCATATGTATACGTCGTTGGCTAAAATCAAATGGATTAAATCAATGTTCTTAAAGTATGGAAAACCAATTCTCATTGAAAGGCATTAGAGTTAATATTTTTCATTGTTGAAAACCGAAAACATTTCATAATTTTATAATGAAAATCAAATTTTTACACAAATTCAGCATGTGTTTAAATTCTGTCTTCGAGAAAAATAAACTTCATTCTTTTTTCCACAGTATGGTGAATGTACTTTGTATCTTATTTGTAAATAATTTTAAAAAGCAATTTTATATAGCCCTGCACAGTTTTCAATGCTTTTCTTATGGCTGTTTAAAATTGGACTTTGAGGTCAAAAACACACCTTAATTATAACTTTTTCTAAAATTTCGGATTTTTTCCTGAGGCATTCATGCCAAATTTCAGCTCTGTAGCACTTATAGAAGTACCTTAGATTTTATAAGATATATAGATATATACTAGTAGAAGGTGCTTGCACTCTGCAAGCATTTCATCTCACCTTGAAAAACATTAATTTTTCAGATAGATATTTCATTATTAGGAATATTTTCTTAATTCAAAATAACAATTAGCGCACAATTTACATTTAGAGGTGGCTTGCTGCATCTTGGTTGTGCATCTGAGAAATATTGCTGGAACAAGGACATTCCTTCAGGATAAACGGTTTGTTCTTCGTGATAGAAATTATTTTTGTATTAGTTTCCAGCTGAGCATTTTAAGACTAGCATATATATGGTCTTCATAAAGTCCTTCACATTCAAAAATTAATAACTTTTGATATAGGGATGACAGAGATGCTGTAAATATAATGATGATGATGAATTCTTTACTATGATTTATTTTACATTACATATAATGCAAAAAATAGACGATTTACTCTCTTTATCCAATGGTATTTCACATAAAGTTGTGGAAGTTGTTGTATCATATGGAATGAAAATTGATGATAAATCAGGTCCAAACACATACAATGAAATTAATATCGATAATGTCACGATTTCGCCTGATTCCTTAGAATTACATCATCGCTTTTAACCGCCGTTCAATTTGATTAAAAGGTGGTTCCCTTGCGCAGCTAAGAGTTGGTAAATGTACAATACAATTGAAATAAAAGATCTGATCCTGATAGTTTTTTAATATTTCGATGGATCAAAAGACTCCATCGCTTCGGAATATTATGAATGAATGGATCTCATATCCACCTCCCTTTTCTCTCTTCTCTTCCCGCCTTTTCTCCACTCCTCCCCTCCATTCCGCTGCCCCGTTCCTCCCCGCCATCCCTCCACCCTTTCCCTCCCCGCCATCCCTCCACCCCTTCCCTCCCCGCCATTCATCCCCCTTTCACGCCATTCCTCCCCCATTCCTCCTTGCCTATTATGGAAGAAAGCAAAAACGCCGAGTCATTAAGTCGCATGTCAAACGTCTTATCCTTACGCGACCACAATAGGTTTAAATATCTTGTTAACAAGATTTTCGTCTGCATAAATTGAATTTACGTGCGTAGCGATGAAGCAGGATTTTTTCTTCTTCTGCAACAAACAATAACAAATACGAGATTTGTGATAAATAATTATTTACATGGTAGACTCGTGTTTATGCACACATTTTATTCTTGTTTTTGGATTTTTTAGATGAAAACTGGAATTATAACCAACCAAAAAATGTTACGTAGCATATACAGGTTAACATCGTCCATCGCGGAACCCTTCTTTGCGGTTTTATAATTACGTACCCGACTAATCTGAGGCCGCCCTTACCCTTCGGGGATGCTCTGCAAGAAAGGAAGAGGTGTGTCACCTTTCTTCCTAAACATTTGAAACTGACCAGCTATTCATTGCACTACCTCTTATTTTTAGAAACCCATTGCGCGTAGGCAAGAGGGACTCAGCAGATCCTATAAAAAAGAAAGAGAATGTTGAAGAGGGGTTTAGGACAGTTCGGCGCAAGGCAGTTCAGCGCAACCGTTTTGGCGCGGGGATCTTTCGGCGCAGAGATCTTTCGGCACAGGGATTTTTCGACGCGGGGACTTTTCGAAGCTGGAACACAATTTTTCTGTTTCCCTGGGTAAAACTCGAGCAAAGTAGCGGAAAATATTACTACGCACTATATCTTGGCTTCCTGTTGGTAAAAATCTTAATGGAATATTTATTAATACTGATACTGGAGATTGCTTGTACAGATCTATTGAAAGCTTATGGCACCTAAATGAGTCACGTGATGTAGGGGATGGTGGCTGTGGAGGGGGAAAGCTTAAGGGGAAGGTGGCTGTGGAGAATGACTGATTACCCCATGCGTATATACCCTCACCCCCGCGTAGCTCGCTTTCGAGAATGGACTCTTCCATGCTGAATTCGTGTTTGTGCGCAGGTGCCATAAGCTTTCAATAGATCTGTATACATCATTATCTTATGAAAATAATAACCATAAGAGGGGGAGGGCGGTATAAATTGTTATCATATATAGGCGTCATGGCTGTCTGTCGTAAAAGTCGATAATGTCGAATTTTTTAATTTGGAATTCGATGAAATTAAATAATCTTCGCTAACTGTCGTTTAGAAATAAAAATTTTAATCCTTAATAATAAATTATGATTTCTGTTAGCTTATCACATTGAAACTTATATTATTATTCTCAAACGTCATTAGCTGTTAATTCAATACAATTCGAATACACTTTACGTTTACAACGTTTACATTTTGTTTTAAGGTCACTGGATGCATTGCTTTTGTGAGTACATAAACAGAATCCCTCTCATAAGGAGTTGAATTCGCTCCAAGAAAAAGCATCGTTAAACGAGACTTCTTTGCATGAATTTTAATATACCAAAATAACAATACTGTACCTTTAAGGGTAGATTATTTCTCTGTGCTTAAGTTATTTGTAATAAAATATATATATTAATCTTCAGATCTTATAAAACTAGCTGCATGATTTATGATCATTTTCATAAATACTGGTTTTCCATACCACCTCATGCCGTCCCATCTTAAGCACTACTTACATAAATTTGATTTTACGCTTTACACACAATATATAGAAAAACCGGACATAAGATTTAAATTCCATTACGCTCTGTTCTTACACTCCCAGCTTCAACTCAATGGAGATCGTTGTGATTAATCGTAAGCTGACATATTTGGCGATATATCTCAGCATCTTTGCAAGATAACTGGAATACCTTGTTTTAATATTTTTATTTTATATGAAAGGAAGAGAATCAAATAAAAAAGGAACTAAAAATATTTTGAATGAAAATAGCAATTCCAAATTGACGAACAATTTAATATTTACAGCAGTGCTGAACACATTGAAATAGAATTAAGGATAATGATAATAAGTAATTCACAAAGTAAAATTCGTAAAAAATAGACGAGTGTACTGTGAAGAATATTGTAAACAATCCGAGTTACCTACACAAATATAAAAAACACCCAGAAACGCCTTAGTAGTAAAGGCGGTGCTGAACATAATGAAATAGAGCTAAGGAACGAAAATGGCAGAAAGTAATTTACAAAATAAAATGCATAAAAATTATATGGTAGAAATTGTACAGTCAAAGCCATTGCAAACATTTACAGTAATTAAAACTAATAAAAAAACAGAACGTGAAGAAAGTAATATGAAAAATAAAATAAAAATGGATTCCTTTTAATACATCTCATAATTATAAGAAATGCCCCTCAAATACTCGAAAAAATTTCGTGCCTTATAATTTATCACCAAATTTCTTATTCTTTCATCCGTGTCCCGGTATTTTTTTAATTTCATGGGAGGATTGAAACCAGCAATTAACTGCTCATAGAACACATCCATACCCTTCTAAACCTTCCGAAGGCTGTCAAATTTTCAGAGAGAAGGATGATCCATCCCAAGTTGAAATTGTGTAAAATATTTCGTGCCTTATAATTTCTCACCAAATTCCTTATTCTTTCGTCCGTGTCCCGGTATTTTTTCAATTTCATGGGTGGATTGAAACCAACAATTAAGTGCTCATAGAACACATCCCTACTCTTCTAAACCCTCCGAAGGCTGTCATATTTCCAGAGGGAAGGATGATCCATTCCAAGTTGAAATTGTAGCCGCCGGTGAGCAGCTTCGGCGTGGTCATTGGTACTGTCCTCTCCGTTCATGACTCGGTCGTACATGGACCACATAGCTGGCGGGAAAAGTGAGGGTCGTCTACCTGAGTGTTTTTCAAACTAGCACTCAACGCATAACCAGCTGAAATGTATCAAAAATGACGGATAACTTAATGATCTCATTATATAAACGCCAATCTTTTAGTATGATTTGTTTTTTATCGAGAATTAATGAAAACTTAATTCAGAACATGTTTTTCTCCTTGTGCCGTCCCTTCGACTGCCAACGACGACACCATTTTCACTTTGAGCGCGAAATCTGAGTCGTTATTGTAGTTACTCAGTAAATGAAGATCTCCCAGGTTTCTTTTAAGGTTTTGGCAGAAATGAAATAGGCATCCGTTTACGTTGGCGTCTGGAAAGCACTCCTTAATGGCGTTTATTGTGGCGATTTCGAAATCGCACGCAATTGTTGAAGGCCGAAGCTCCGGCTGAGCGTCTTGAATCATTTCAATCATTTTCTTATATGTGGTTGATTGCTTATATGGGAGTAAAGCATGAAATGCTGGAATCACTCTCCCCCGAATCTTTTAGCAAGTACTACATATACTTTATTAATTTCCGTGGTGTAGTTAAATATTGCTCATTTACTAAGCAATTTCCATTCGATAGACATATCGCCTATATATGTTAATCTCCGCGCCGAAATGGTTGCGCCGAACTGTCCTGCGCTGAACCGTTCCATTCCGGGAGAGCTTGAGCCTCATCAGAAGGAATTAATAGCTGGGAAGCTTCCTGCCTTTGATAAATCTGACTATTGAGAACGAAGAAGCTGAAGTTGAATGCGTGAAGTCTGACCAAAATCTTCAATGCTGTAGAACCCACGAAAGAGTTGGTTTTCGAGCTTAATTTTTTCTGTAAAAGGATTCTCAGTTTCGATCAAGATATAGATCAGACTGTGACACTATACAGTCCGGTCACGAAGAACATCTCATTAGTCTAAGATCACAGACTCCTCAACGTCATCGTTTGCCTCAGACTCCGGCGCAGACTTTCCAAATTAAAATTACATTCCCTTTAATAAAAATTTGTATTCTTTCAAATTTTCATTGCTCTTCATGTTTTATATATTGTATAATGCACTGTGTCGGCCTACACGAGTTTGTAATTGAAACATATATATATATATATATATATATATATATATATATATATATTGGATATAAGATCATTATGATCTTGGGACGTATGTTCTGTTACTTCTTGTTATATTTAGTTACCCCTCTCCAATTTTCATTCGCGAAAATCTCCAGGAACCTATCTCCCGCGAATGTGTGTTAGCATCTGTTAAATATCTGAAGTATACGTTCTTAACTTGGCAAAGTAGCAATTTATTTCGTGTATTTACGTCAGAATCGTGGCTCTGGACCCGCGTGCTTCTCATTGCTGCTATAATTGAGCTACGTTTAAGTGGCTTTTCGTGATGTTTATGATTTGATGGTTATTATTTAAACGACTTAAATCGAGGCAACAATTCGGCTTTCGGTCCTTCGTTGCTCGACTCGATAACAGTAAGTGGCGAATTTTTGTTCTGGCAGTATTTTTTCTCGCAAATTACCGTCTAGGCCTTGGATGATATATTTCCCTTCGCTGGTAGAGTGACGTTGTTGGCCACTCTTTAGACGGGAACGCTCGAGGAAAAAATTACGACCTGGAAGATGTCACAAAATTTCAACGAGTTAACTACGGCGTTCCAATTTATTTGGAAATTTTGAAAAATCCGCTTTGTATTCCTCGGAATTGCTTAGAATTTTTTTATCTATTTCACGGCTTGCACAAAAAATTATGAGAAGCATATATAGTATGAATGTACGACCGGTAATTTTAAAGTGGATGCATTGGAACTTATATAATAGAATTGGACTTAAGATAAAAAAATCTCAAATATGATCTAATTAGCGTTGGTATTAGGTAACTTGACGAACTGAACCTTGTCCGAAAGCGACGCAATAGATCCCAACATGACTTATTTATTTATCTTAGACACATTTCGTTTTAAACCAAACAAGAGCTTTTATTTGAATAGCGGCTGTGGGTATGTGTGTTTCCTTTATTTCTGTAGCTCTGGTTGCATCGCTATCCGCTGTTTAAAAAAGAGAAACCATTTCCCATTTTTATCTGCACGAACCCCGCACTCAGAATTATAATTGCGTTCCCGTGTACACTCCAGACGTAATGATTGCGCACCGTCGCCGCTGTTTGCATTCGTGCATCAGTCTCGGCGATCTGCTGGGCGTGTCATGAGAAAAGTCCTTCCGATGAGGCTCAAACATCCTTTTGACAGAGAAGGTGAAGTCAGAGGTTTTTTTTCTTGTGACATTGGCATGCCTGAATCACAGCGCCGTGAAATTGCGCCCGCTTTTGTTTTATTTGCTTTATGTGCGTAAACATGGGCCGTCCCTTCCTCGGTCATCTCGAACGTGATAGCCCCCCCCTACTGACCTCCTTGGCGGGAGGAAGCATTTGCATAAGGAGCCTCTCTCCCGCCTCCACGCCCGCATCCCCGCCCCCACATCTTCACCACCTCCACCTCCTCCCACGCCTCTCCGTACTCACCATTCCGTTGACCGTGTTACAACCTCGAGCATCAGCAGCCAGTTTGTTAGTCGTTTTGTTTTTGTGTATTCGTCGTTTTGATTTTGCAGTTCTCTCAACGTAATGCTTTTGTCTTGTAGCTGTGGTCCTTCGGCATTAGCGGAGAAGAGTGATTGCGTCTCGCCGGAAAGTTATCGGTTCTGAATACCTCTGAATATGTGAAATTTGATGATGTTTTCTTTTTATTTCTATTGGTCATCGCTAAAAGTGATAACATTTTCTATGTTATTTTGTTTTAAAGAAACAAGTTTTGTTTTAATCTTGTAATTTTGATTGTCGTTTGTACTGATATTTTCCCTTCACTGGAGGTTAGGTTGTTTTAGTATAACATACAGTATTTTAATAAGAAAATCATTAAATCTGTAAGATGGTATACTGAAATTGATGGAATAACGGCAGATTACGATGCGTCCAATCTTCTTCGCTTCTCTTATCGGCTGCCTTGGACATTTTTTTTATTTTCCAAAATTTATAAAATATTCGCTTTTGAAGTTCTTTGTACTTGAAAACAGCATCTTCATCATTCAAAACGAAGTCGAGGACTTTCCATAGCATACGCCTTCGCTTCACAACGGCTACCGGCATTAAATGATCAAATAAAGCGCTTGCTTTTTGTCAACTCTTCTTAATTAAACAAACAGAAATTATTTTTTTTTCTAAAATAGTTCGGCGAGAATATAAAGCTGCCCCAAAACTTGAGTAACCTTCAGCGTTTTAAGAGTTAGAAAGTCATCTGCAACTTATTCGTCGCTTTATATAAAATAGGCGTCACAGGCTCGCGGATTATAGTTAGTCATATTATAAATTATGTATATCTATAAATGTATCTGCATAACTTACGAATCGTTTTTAAGCGCGTTGCTTAAAATAAAAGCGCCTGCGTTTTATTTATGTTTCTTTGTACGCTTATAACACGGAGAATTTAGAATGGAGAATTTCAAGGAAATTTATTAGTTATGATTGCTATGTCAAAGAAAAATGTGCAAATGGCATACTCAGGTCATATCATACGTCGAAGACGAGTACATTTATTGAAAAGCGTATTTATTGACTGAGTCAGTGGTTTTTAAGCTGTGGGGCGCGCCCTCATACGGGGGCGTTTGAGGATTCCAGCGGGGCGCGAAGCATTTTGGACCAAAATCCGTTTTGCCTCAAATCTCAACCTCTTATAAATGCTGTCCAATTTACTCTCTTTAATATTTTTCATTTATTTTACGACTATTTATATTTTATAAGTATTGTACTGATGTATTCAAATGCTCTATCAACTTGTCACCTCTATAACAAACGTAGTGCAGACGAATGGATGCATTATACGTAGATATAATATATAATAAACTACACGGATTATTTTAGGCAATAACAATGACTTCGTATTGTCGACTGCACAAAAATGACGCTTGATTGCCAACTGTGAGTTGTGCGACGAAATCAAAATAAAACATTAGAATTCACTAAGTCGAACTCAGCTCATGCGCTTAGGTAAGCAGACAAAAGTCGATGTCATAAAAATTGATTAATATTATAATTAATAATTTTGTAAAATACTATTAAAAACACAAAAGAAAATTTTTGGGGGAAGGAGGGGTACGTGGGAGTTTTACAAGTTCAGGAGGGGAGCGCGAGACGAAAAAGATTAAGAACCTTTGGTCTAAGCCTTTAAAATTTATACCTGAGAAAATAATTTCTTTCCTGAATATGACAAGAAAACTAAAAGAAAAATTGCTAGTGATATAAATTGGATCTCAAGTTTAAGATAAAATCCTGATAAAACCTTTTTAAAATTTGTGTCTTTCATTTAAATTCAGCGTAAGACTGGCATATCTGTGTCATATCACTCAATCATGAGATAATTTTCACTTTGATTTGGTATTTAAAAAGGTTTTCAAATAGTGTAAGATAATACTGTATTTGAATCACGTGACTCTGTCAGACTGCCATCTGGAAACAATCATAATTTCAGATATTTAATCTCATCAGAGAAACGCGCCTAATATATAACACGCTTCTTGTGTTTGATTCTCCCATTTGTTACGATTTTAAAACAAAAGTCATAATTTGAAATGCTAGGAATATTATTTCGCGAGAATTCTCAAGTTTTGGAATTGTGGACATCAGTCTGGTTAAAAGGTCAACATATTCCGCAGGAAAGAAATGAAAATTCGTCGAGTTTGTAATGATCCTAAAATACCTTTCTTTATTATAGAATGCACAGTTCTCTTTCGATTATTCGGTGCAATGTAATCTTTACGGAGAAATATGCTCGCCAAGCATGTTATTATTAACACTCAATTTATATTTCCCATTCTACTCATTTGATAAAATTTTGGGAAGGGCTAAAATCTTGCTAACAGTTTATTAGAAGTTTAATCTTTTTTCTTTGAGCGTAATGATTTTCGAGCTCTAGAATATTTCACTCATTATTTATGTAACTTACCATTAATTAGTCTATTGCAGGCCTCCTTACCTAAGAATAGCTTGATAAGCTACGCTGGTTGGCAATACAGTAGTTTTATGAGAGAGAGTGTTCGTATCATATTCGATAGCTCGCTATCAGAGAGGGTTACGCTCCTATATGGAATTATCATTTGTAATACTTACTCCTTATGTTCCGTAGAGATGCATTCTATCTATCGCATGTGCGTTAAAATGAACGAATGCGATTTTTTAAATTTCAAGTCGACAGTGTGCATTAAGGTAAACTTAAGATGGCATTTTACAACTCCTATTGTTTCAGGAATGGGCTCGACTCGACAAAAAGTCCTCCAATTATAAAATAATTGTTTATTCAAATCCTTTCTTCGTTAATTCCTCGCGCCAGGGACGCGATTGCACCATCTCGCGACGCCCACGTTTGGCGCGCGAAAATGATTGTAAGGGGTCGAATTAAAATATTTCGCCGTTATTTTTTAATGCGCGAATGTGAAAGTGGCCCCTTATTAGGAAAGAATCGCTGTTCAATGCTATCGTGTGAAGGCTGTTTTTAATGCGCTCGCATATTTGAATAGAGAAGCGTCGCTATGAAATGCAAAGACGCGGAGTTTATTTTTAGTCATTGGAATGCGGTCCTGTCCTGTCCTGTCCTCCTGTTGGCGTGTCGTGGTAGTATTCTCGCATTGAAAATTGCGGTCCGTAGCTGCTACGACATCTGTTTTTGGTTAAGCTATATTTACAAGATATATTGTAAAGTACTTTAAAAGGAATAGCTCCTTACGTATTTCTAGGTGGCTCGTTTCAGTAAGATGTACCCAAAAGCATAAAAAACAGTGTGTTGCCTGACTTCTTTCACTATCCAACGCTTGGAAGAGATCTCGATAGATTCTCATTCTAATTGAAGTACAAACTGGCTCGAAATATCCTGTACCCAGGTGGCTGTTAGGTTACTTATTTGGAAATCATTAAGTCCAATCTTCTCTTTGCATCACAGATTCTTAAACTTGCTCTCCATATCCTCACTTTTTGGGCAATCGTTGTAATGAGCCACTTAATTGCATTGGTTAGCATTTCGTCTTCATTTAACATTTTACAAAACTTTTACGCAAAACTATTATCTTGTTATTATGACATGACGGTATCGTTTACACGCTTCTTTCAACGTCACTTTGGAAATACGGCCTCTTGCTCCTTTCTCCATTCTCATTTACAATTGAGGTTTCATTATCTCTTTTGGAGTGTAATATCTCATAGTTGTTTTTGTTGCTGGTGAAAATAACATGTTTGTTGAATCTTTAGCATAGGTAATGTGTGTCAAGAGTAGATGCCGTGATCCTTCGTGCGAAAAATAATATCTCGCTCGAATTAGTTGCTACTCAACGTACTGCGTCCGTTTCTAGGTCAGGAAGAGCTTATTCCTTTTTTATTTCGTTTAGCTAAAAATAATTGAATGGAATGAAAGTTTTTGGGTGATAATGGCCAATTTTTTTTGTCCTGCCTGTAACTGTCGACTTATTCGCAACATAAGGATTGAGCTTGTATACGTTTTCCTGGCAGCGATTTAAATGTTTATCGCTTTGGAAAATTCCATTTTACTCTCATAGATTGAATTGGAGTTTACTTTAAAATTTTCAATTATATCTTCGTCGTCTCGTGAAATAATTGCTGAGAAACTACTTAAATTATTATTCATTTTTATCATTTTATTCCTGTAGATTATCACTAGAATACATTTCTTAAAATTTTCTGCCCATTTTTTATACCAGCAAAAAGAATTTTAATTTCATTTTCTCCATCAAAATTCTAATAGTTTTCGTACCACTTTCTAACGTCGATGGATCAAATTTAGCTCGAATATCAGTATTTATTTATTACTCCAAGTTGTTTTTTTGGAAGAACCCATTTTTCAATTACGTAAAAAATGACTTTTTTGTAATAAACTTTCGTTTGAGTGATTTATTATCCATCATATCGATATAAATATATGATGGCTACTCGAATTGTTTTGCCTCTGAAATATTTTAGAAATTAGTTCATGTAAAGTCGTTGACAAAAGAATTTAGCTTTTTGTCCAAATTTAGTGCTGAAATTTTAAGAAAATCTCTGTTCGATCTTTATATTGGCTCTAACGAAAGAAATCTTCTACAGTGTTGTTGCATAAATTTTTGTTTTCTAGTGGTGAAGCAATGCGCATGCAATTTAATAGATGATGAACTTATTGCGGACATATTTTAGCCATCAGGTTAATAACACATTATTCTTATATTTTGCCTAAAACGGGAAATATACATATGATTCTCGGGACTAAGTTCTACTCTAATAAAATCATTTTAACGCTATAGGTTGAGCTTTTTTCTCTTTAGCGCCAGCATAATTGCAAACTCTTAATTATCATATTAGTATTTGTGATCACCAGCAATAGACCGTTTTGAAAATGGCATTGAATTGCAGAGATTTATATGGCGCGGAATTTTGCATGGAATACTTCAGCGGCGACGTCTGATCGTGGTAGAGCAAAATAGTGTCATCCCGCGAGCGCGAGCCGTTTCTTTTGCACATTTGAACTTCCTGCCGTCGCAATGACTTCATTGCGAGGAATGCACGCGGTACGCAACACCACTGTTCCGAGTGCGTCTGCCGAAGTTGGTGCGAGGCGCAAAAGAGGGCGGGTCCTTGGAGGGAGTCATCATCCCGACTCCCTTTCAAAAGCGCTGGCTTAGCATAATGGCTTTCCATTGTCGGAGGAGAAGTGGGTGAGAGAGTCGCAGGGGAGCTATTCAAATGGCAACGCACACACGACACGCGTTTGTGGAACACCTTAGAGAAATACCGTTTTATATAAACGTCATTGTGATCGGAATGCTGAGTCGCGGAGATACGCGAGCGCGTTACTCGGAGGAATTCTCGGCGGATCGGTTCTGCGGCCGTTGTGATCGGCGATCGTATCGGAGTTAACCAACGCTCTTTATCCTCAAATGGTCTTCGCTTCGAGTTTAGAAATATTTATATGGGTCCTAATTGTTCAGAGGGGGAAGAGGAGGGCGACCCCCTCACGAGAAATCGAGTCACGGCAGCTTTCCAAAAAAGAACTATTACGATTTATTTGGCTATAAACTAGATCAGTGATGCCCAAACTACGACTCTCGGGACAAATGCGGCCCGCGAAGGGATTTTGTGCAGCCCGCTAAGCTAGCGAAAAAGCAATTCGAAAAATTTAACACACAAATTCATAAATCTTTTGAAATTTTTGATAATAAAACTTTAAATATTGAAATGTTATCCATTAAAACATTATTTACGTAGATCTCAGAATATATCCTCCTGAGTCCCAAGAATTTTTTCTTAAATATTGTTTAACCTGCGATATTTTTATGATGAGTATATCATAGTAAATGAGGAAAAAATACATCAAAAAATTCTGTCTTACGTACCTACGCCTATATGACGTCCTTTTAATTCGTACTTCTTTTATTTGGGAGGGAGATATGAATGTTTGGAATGGATGTCCTTTTAAAAGGACGCCGGGGCTCAGGAGGATATAGAAAACTTCTCATTTCAACTCTAATCCGGCTTGCCGAAGCAACTTCCAATGCGGCCCGCCAAGGGATTCGCAACCACTGATGTGGCCCGCCATTAGAAAAGTGGTCCTCCAACTGTGTGCTGCGGCAGTAGATATTTAGGGGCGCCGCGAGAAACTTCGTTTAGTGAATAAATAAACGATTTGAATGTGTTGGTGGGTAATAAGGGCAACCATTTGTCTTCTAATCAATTGATTATGTAGTAGCATCAACAAATTCATGCGTCCAAAGGTTGTAATACCCGTGTTTAAAAATATATAAAGCTTGTCACAAGGCTCGGGTGCCGCGAAACCCTCTTTATTTTTGAAAGTGTGCCGCGGCTCAAAAAGTTTGAGGACCACTGATCTACATGATGGAATGATTTTTCTTCGGAGGAAGTGGACGGCAACACCACAGTGTAACGAGGAGAAAAGGACTATAGGTTTTATCTGAAAGCGATATCGTTCAAGGGTTCAGAAATATCGCTCGTTCTCTTGTCGTTTTCGCGCTCTTCTGTCTGGCATTAGCCATGTTATATGCATACAGATCGCCAGCCTGTCCTACCATCACCTTCGTGGATTGAAAAGAACACTTAATACGGATATTTATGGCAATAAAATGTATGTACTTCGAAGATCGATAATATAAAATAATATATTCCATCAACCCAAACCTAAGGCTATAACAATTCAAGATGTTGATTAGCCAGAAATACACACACACACACACACACACACACAAAACCTAAGAAATACAAAGGGGATAGGTCCAAATGAAATATTTGGTTATATTTGTTCCTCTGGATTCTATAAATATCGAGTGGAACTCATTCGCACAATCGGTATTGAAAGGGTTAATAGTAATTCAAATCGGAGGAAAAGTTTATAAGAATTAATTTTGAATAAATTCGCAGCAGCACGATGAAAATGAGGAAGGCAAACGTTTCCTTTTCTTCCACTGCGAAGAGGTTCTCAATACGGATACAGTGACGTCACAAAGTGTCTCAAGTAAATAAATTGGTATGCCCTTCAATGAGGCTTACGAAATTATTAAGAATTTTTTTAAAAATTGTGGTTTACAAAGCTCATGATGATCGAGTTCGCTGTATGTGGATATGTATTCACCTCTAATAGATAACCTGCATAATTATGGCAGGTGTAACTGCTGAGTTAATTTAGGTGTTTTTTTCACTTAACTTTAAGAAACCGTTAAGTTAATGGTTCACTAAAAATTTAGCAATAAAGTACAAAATGTTAACCATTGCGCACAAAGTTTTAAGGATGAGTACTGCGGAAATGATTTAGTCCTGCGACAAATTTTCATGTGATTAATTTCGATTTAATATTTTCCAACATATCATGTTACAGCAGATAATGCACGTTTTTGCTCTACGGTGAAATAGTTTTTATCAATATTCAATTCCGTTACCGTGAAGTAAAACCACTCTTACACAGGAGCGTATGAAGATCTTTCAACGTGAGTTGTTGAATTTAAAATGGGAATGTATTGTCGAGCTTATCTTATGGCTATGATGCCACTTATAATGAAGATAATTCTTAAAGTCATAAAAAGGATGAGTAAATGACTCAATCATTTTATGGCTAAAGGAGTTATCTTGATCGTCAAATGAATCGCTGAAGCCTTGGCTCTGACTTTACAGTATGTAATATAGACAATCCTAGAGTATTTCCACAAATCCAGAAAAAAATACTTTAGAACGCCAATCAAACGCAGTGAAGCAAAAACTCAAAGGAAGGAAAGGAATGCAACTATGATAAAATGATATTTTTATTTAAATATAATAAAAAAATGTTGCTCGGAAGACCCTGTTATGTCATGCTTGACGCAACTTTCGTGAATTCGGACCTATTCCATAGATGATAACCTATTTTTAAATACACTTTGTCGAAGGCTTTTCAGAAATCTAGTAACACCGCTTCGGCCTGAATGAATTTTTTTTTTTGAACCGACGAATGTTATCAGCTGAAAAAAGCTGAGATTTACAGGATTCGCCTATTCTAGAAGCGCGTATTCCTTTATTTATTTTGCGGTAGCTATTTAATATAAATTTCTTCTTTGCTGTAAAATGTATTTTTTGAATTAAAGCTACGTCAAAGTTGATACAACTGCACTTCTTAAACACAAAACTGTCACAACTTTAATTTTCCCACGCAATATTAAACGTAGGTAGCAGAAGCATAAGTTGTTTTCATTTTTTTAAATGATCATATAATCGATTAGCTTAATTTGCGATGCATTGTATTAACTACCCTTTCTCAGTCCAAAATAATTGCATCAACTTAATCGAAACAATATTGGTGATCGGTTCATATTGTCTGTCACAATCTAGGAAGGCTGATCAGTGATCACCCGTAAGAGCCCGACATTGTCAGCGCTCTTTGTGGGCGAAGGATGAACTAATGAGGATAATGATACAGGATAATCTAAAAGTTCTTTCACGCTTTAGGAAATAACGTAATTCATTTTTAATATGCATTATGAACGAGCTTTAATGCGACTGGGAGTCGTACTCGAGTGGACCGGGATCAATCTTCTCCGCTCACTCGTTCTTTATGTTATAAAAAATGGAACTGAAATCCGTGCGTCATCGTTTGCTTTGGAAAGGCGCATCTTGAAAGGTCAATAGTTGAATTCCTCTCGAATTTCTTAACGCCCTCACGCCGCAAGAATAATCGCTCGAACGGATCCGCTTCCATCCACCCCCTCGGGTGCCTTAAGGCCGATTCACTTTATACGTCACGTCAACGTTTCGACACGGACCGTCTTCAACACGTCAAAATTTCTTCTACTCATTTAGATAGAGTTGTTTACACCAACCGTCACGTCTCCGTCGCGTCATCTTTCCGTTCCGTCACGGTTTCTCTGGAGGGATATTTGACGTGACGCTTCCTGTCAGAACGTGTCGATTCCAGAATGGGACGATTCAGCGCCGCCGTTTCATCGCCGCCAGTTCATCGCCGGCGTTTCATCGCAGGGACGATTCAGCGCAGGCCGTTTCATCATAAGTAGATAAATTATTACTCCATTTCTTTATAGATACAGTTACATTTAAACGTGCTATCTTAAATTAGAAATAAATACTTTTATTGTTTTAGATGAAATTATTTGAATAATATTCTAGCTTGCCCCCCTCCCCTCTGGGTTGGAAAGTTAGTTTGTTTTGGTTTCTTCCCACTTTCACTGTCCCGCTTCCCCGAGGGGACAATATTTCCCCGTTAAGTATTTTCCGAGTTAAATATATAATTCAAACGAATAATTTTTAACTGTAAAAATGGAAAATATAGATTAACACATTATTTAAATAATTGTGCATAAAATAATAAAAGAATATTTATTTTTAATTGAAGATAGCACGGTACGTTACGTATAAATTCCGCCCTATAAATGTAACTGTATCTATAAAGAAATAGAATAATAATTTATCTACTTATGAAGAAACGGCCTGCACTGAAACGGTCGACGCTGAATCGTCCCTGCGATGAAACGGCAGCGCTGAACTGGCGGCGATGAAACGACGGCGCTGAAACGTACCAGACCCTGTCGATTCCTGTGCCTCTCTTACAGGGTGAACACCGAACCCGTCAGGCTTCCGTCAGTCCCTGATAGAATTGGTTAGAACATGAAGAATTGTACGACATGGTAAATAAAAAGTACAGTGATAATGGGCATAACGAGAAACTGTGGCGGGAAATCGGAGAAGAATTAAAGAAGTCAGGTAAAACTCAATACATTATCAGATATTTATTTAAGAATATGTTAAGTATTTATTGACATTAGATCATTTTACTTCAACTAGAATTATCTTTTCTTAGTACGGATAAGCTCCCGTCGATGCACCTCTTCATCTAAGAGTAGAGCAATTACCCCCAATTTCACATTATAAAACATATATACTAACATATTCCAGTACTAACCACAACTGAAAACGTGACCGTCTGCGTCGAAACGTCAACGTAAAATGTGAACATCGATGAAAAATGACGTGACGGAGACGGTCCGTGACAGTTCGTTGACGTTCCGTATAATGTGAATAGGCCTTGATACTTCCTCCGTGTCCCTCTATGCCTCGGGGCCTCCTGCCTCTTCGAAGTGACGCGATCGTTTTGTTATTGGGGACGTGTTGTCATGGGATCGCGTCAAAATGGAGTGACAGAAATTTTGATTCGAAGAAACGAAAAGACATCCAACTCGAAGAATTATTTTTTCTTCAATTCATAGCATATATATGGCTTTTTACCACTCATGTTTGAGCAGCGGTCCCGGACAGCGAACCATCGCTTTCCTTGGAAAACTGTGCGGATCATTTTGCTGATGAAGTACACTGTAGCCGATTTCTAAGACCGATAGTAGGTTGGTCCTCAAAATGACAACTTTTGAAAAGGTTTTGTCCCACCCTGTCATTATATGCCACTTACCGATTTAGAAGCTCCCCCAAAATTACAGATCGATCAGATGATATTTAGAGGTCGCGCAACATCGTACAATTTTGAAATTGGGTGGGTTCAATTTGAACCACCCCCTGAATTGTCCCCAGGTGGTCTACCAGGATCACTCTAAGATGGCATCGCTTTTCATACTTGTGAGCGTCTGGTAGGGTACGAGAAGTGGTGAAATGAGCGCTGTTCAAAAAGTTCAAATTTTGTTCATATTTGAACATTTTTTACTCTCATGTATTTTTATCGTTTTTTTCGGAGAAGTGTCTGAGTATGAGAGTCGACTCAGAGCGACGATGTTTACCGGTCGCGCAAAGCCGTTTTGTTCGTACGCAACCGCAGCACACCGCCTGGCGCGCGCTGGGACAGGCACTGACGAGTGGCGTGCGACCTCGCAGCGCCATCCGCTCGCGGGCGGGCGATTGCAAATTCGTCTGTTCTACTAAACAATTTTGCCTCAGTCAACTGCAGGTATGACTATCAGTAGCTAATATTCATATTACGTAGGCACTAGATAGTACACGGCATGAGCGCCGTGCCAGATGTTGGTTCAGTCATGCAATTAAGTTTTAATCTCATTTTGCTTAGTTGATTTATGGAGCCGCTAGTTTTAAAATTACAACTTTTTCGGATTGTTTTTATTAGAAATCAGTTTAGGAAATGTTTTAAGTAAATGTTTATGCAAAATATACACCCGATACTTTAGTGGTTGAGATCTGCCAAGTTCAGAATGCCTCGCATCCGCCCCCCCCCCCCTTTTGGCTGGCCCTGGTAAAGCATGTGCAACTATAAAAAGCTAACCCTCATTGAATTCGGTTATTTTTAAATTGTTTGACCAGCTCCTTTTATTTACTCAATTCTTATATGCATCATAGATTTCCCGTCCAACTTAGATCATCCAAGTTTGTCAAAAACTCGAGTCGCCCTTAACCAGCATCGTAGTACTGGAAGCCCCTAAACTATCCCTCGCAGAAGGTATTCTAGATCGCGCAAACTACTTTCACTCTGGTTCGATTCCCACTCGAGGTCATTTGGTATCCTTGTGCAACGGGGCGGCGCCTCTAAGCACGCGCGACAGATGGAGCCAAGGTGCGTCGAAAGCGTGATCTTTCGCGTCCTCGGATATTCCCTCCTCTCTCGATTTGCACTGATAAACTTCTCTTATGAGTTGGAAGCACGATGAAGATCCCTTCTAGTTATTCTTAAAATATAGGCTTCGACTGTTTTCTGAAGTTGGGTAAAAATCTCACACCCATGAAGATTTGGAATAAATTGCTTTTTGGTGAATATTTATTTATTTAATAATGCACAGTTTCCTTTAGTTATTTGAGGTGAAATTCAGGTAAGACTTTAAAAGATTTTGTGATATAAAAATCACAAGTATAGATAAGATGTAAACTTTTAAAGTTAAATTGGCATACATCCCTACGTATATTTCCAAATCAATTGAGATTTGAAAAACATTTATTCTCTCAAACTTTTCTTTAAGGAAATCTTCGTCACATAATCGTCAACTCGTAATGCAAATCTCTTCATCGCAGCATTAACTCCTTTGATTATTTGCCGATCGTGTTATCTTCTAATCTGTCAGAATTGAGAGTCGTCACAGAAACAGAAAGGAGAGGAAATATTTTTCTCATTTTGGAATCGATTAAATTATGATGAATGAGTATTAATTAAATAAAACCCTGCGTTGCTGACATTTTATAGGTTAGAAGTCAATGGTTATGTTGCTAATTTTTAGATTTACTGAAGCTTTAAATAGGTTTCGAAGGGTATTGTTGATGGCGATATAACATATTTTTATTTGAGAAAAATTGCATTGATCAGAAGCAATCAGTGATGATACATTTTATATTATTCCTCTAGGTAGCGGTTCATAATCCATACCACTGGTTTTACTGTTGCGAAGTGGTGCTCTGGAAAAATTAACGTAAGTAGCACACATCCTAGAAACGATATGGGAAGTGTAATTATTTTATACATTAAAAATGAAAAGTGTGTTTATAATTAATATTGTTTATTTAGCAATTAAAGAGATCAACTAAGAACAAGATTTTTCTAAAATATTGGCTTTACCAGAAATTGTGTTTTTTCGGCTCTTGTACTTGAGTAATAATATTGGAATCTCTACCTCTAAACGATGATAGATGTCTTATTAGGCTGTGAAATATGTTAAAAGGAAATTCAATAAAAGCATTTATATCTGTGGTCCAATTAAAAATACAGTTAACCCTTGTCCAACGTGGGTTTGTCCGACACGGATTTGCTTATATGCGCAAAAATATAGGAGAACAATTATTTGCCGAAATAAATATTACCCATATCGACATATTGCATGAAAGTACAAGCCACATTGTGTCATAGTTAATATTTCTCGTTATCCGTGCGCATAGTTAGCGTAGATTTCTCAAAAATTAAATAGAGACTCTGCGACTGAGCCCTGTCGCCTCTGTCTCTTTGCAACTTTGCAGACGATCTCGTCTCCAACCATCTCCGTCTTTCCCAGTTTGGCCACGTTCATATGGAATGCAATGATGTGTCCCCATTTGTGTCGTCTCCATTTGTCTCAGCCTCGCTTACCACGTTAATCCCTCAAGCGTGATTTAAAAATGGCTCCCTCGGATATTTAAATGCTCCTAAATGCAATATTTATTATTTTAATTTATTTCTCGGAACATATTAAAAATAAAAATTAAAAAAATAGTAATATTTATAATGAATGCTTCAATGTTTACTATTATTTTAGGCTTCTATTTTATAGTTTGAAATATCTATCGTACTTACTACTTTATTCTGTAATGTTGGATAATGTGTGCTACATTTCAAAACGTACTACAACACACAGAGGAGGGTTTCCAGGGCGGTTTTTACATCGGTTGACTGTTTCCTTCCTTCATCCCTTCTATTTGCAAGTAACGCACTTCCTCTGTCCGACTCTTCTCTTTCCTGAAAGGAGATTTCCTTCTGAGAAGAGACGCCCTGTTAGCAGTGTTGCTCCTTTGTCAATATGCGTTGTCCTTACCTTTTTTCCACTCCACCCTCTCGATGAGTCTTGTACGGAAAAGTATTTGGTTCAGTAAATTTGTGTTTTATTGGTTCCCCGTTTTTTGCTATTACCTTGGCATCAAAGCTTAAAGCATCTCAAAGTGAAGAGAAGAAAAGTCGCGTGGTCGTGACATTATTCTAAAAAATAAAGATTCTAGATAAGTTGCGTGGTGGTATGAGTGTAGCATTACTGGACCGTGAGTATCTCGTGAACAAGTCTACCATCCGAAAGAGTGAAGAATAGATACGAGCCAGTGGTAAGGCTTCTGCGCCTATAAGTTCTAAGGTGTCTCAAGTACCTAGGACGAATCCTAACATTGAAAAAATGGAAAAGTTATTAAATGTGTGGATAAGTGATCAAGTGAACAAAAAAAGGCTGAGTTGTTGATGGCGTCGCTATACGAGAGAAAGCGCGTCGTTTGTATGAATACGTGAACACCAGGGAAGGTGGTGGGAGTGTAAGTGATTTTCAAGCAAGCAAAGGCTCGTTTGCCAACTTTAAGCGACGAGTCAACCAGCACAAGTTGAAGCTACAGGGTGGAGCAGGGTCAGCAGACCATGAAACGGTTACACAATTCAAGCCCGAGTTCCTACAATTTATTAATGAAAAAGGGTATGCTCCTGAACAGATATTTAATGCAGATGAAACGGGTCTTTTTATAAGAGGTTGGGATCAGAAGGCAGCACCCGAGTTCAAGGCTTTTTAAGGATAGGTTAACCCTGCTTTTTTGTGGGAATACATCCAGTGATTTTAAAAGCAAGCCTTTGTACATGTACCGTGCTGAGAATCCGCGCGCACTTAAAGGCAAAAATAAGCAACATTTACCTGTCGTTTGGCGATCAAATAAGAAGGCCTGGGCAACAAGAGCACTATTCAATGACTTGCTGAAAAACAGTTTTTTCCATGAAGTAGAAGAATATTTGGCAAAGAAAAATCTTGACTTCAAATTTTTATTGGTTTTGGACAATGCCCCCGGCCATGACCCTGAAACACTGCAATGCAGTCATCCTAATGTCGAGGTGTTTTTACCTCCAAACACTACATTGGTCCTGCAACCTATGGACCAAGGAGTTATCAAAACATTTAGGTCTTATTACACTCGAAATGCCTACAGGCAATTTTGGTATGCATACAACATCAAAGACTGCATCGATGTTATAGAAATGGCATGGGGTGAGGTGAAAGCATCTACCATAAATGCATGCTGGCAATGTCTTCGGCCAGATGTCGTAAACGACTTCAAGAACTTTCCAACGGTTGAAAATAAAATTGCTGAAATCGTGAAGCTTGCAAAAGAAATTGGAGGGGAGGGATTTGATGATATGAGAGACGAGGAGGTGCATGAGCTGCTGGAGTCCCATTACCAAGAGCCAACGAATGAGGAGCTTGAAGAGATGATAGACATTAATGACAGCGAAAGTGATGATGATGCCGACAAGAACAAAACTGCTAAGCCTGTCCTAACAACGAAGGCTGTGTCTGATTTTCTGTGCAAAGCAAACGAGCTGGCAGAGATTGGCGTAGACATGGATCCCATAATGGGAGGATCCTTTAATTACAAGAGGACTTGAGGAACTTTTAGCGCCTTACAGGGAAATCTTGAAAGATTTAAAAAGGAAAGCCAAGCAACAAAAAATCACTGACTTTTTGGTTAAACCTCAAGCATCCACTCCAACTCCCGGTGATTTCCAACCATCAACGTCTGCATCCGTTTCAGTGGAGCTTGAGGTCGAACTTCCCGATGATCCTAATGATTCATCGGCGTCAAACAGTTAAGCCCTCAACTTCCAAATTCATCATCATCATCGAAACCCTTCATCATCATCACTATCATAGCTACTTAATTTATAACATTTAATATATTTTTATCTATTATATGTAAATGACATAATTTTTACGGGTTTATTGTTTTTATTACATTTTTATGTCTGGATAGGTTTATTTGTGTAAGGGTGAAAAATCTACGATTCTAGGTATGAAGGGGAGACTTTACGCGGCCGCATTCGCGTATCCCCATTAAACCCATAACGTATTAGATTTGTCCAACGCGGATTTACCTAACGCGCCGTTCTCGAGGAACCTAACCCCCGCGCTGGACTAGGGTCTACTGTGTCCTTATATCTCGTTTTTTTAAGTGAACTATAATCACAAAATATTTATATCTGGAAGTTTAACTATCCGTAGTAAAACAACATGTGAAATTTGTTAAACATTATTCATATCCTTAGTTGGGAACTTGATAATTACGGGCATTCATTTTATTCTCCAAATTTATTTACAGGAAATCGTTAATAGGCCATCGTATGTCATTCAAAGATAAATATATTGTACCAGGTCCTTTTGAGAATAAAGCCCAAATATCCACGGTGCGATTCTTTTCAAGACGTCCTCTAACCAAGGAATTTAACAGGATTATTTTTTCTGGGGTTAATTTGCTTTACTGTTATTACCTTACTTAGAGGAATATTTTCCAAACTAGTTCAACTATCTATGGAAGTAGTAATTTATAAAATGAACACCTGTAACATAATAGAAACTATAAGCTTTACAAATGCATCTAAATCTTTCGCAAAAATTAAATAATAAATTTCTATTCACCTTTGATTATGTTCAAGTTATAAAAAAGTTGTTGAACGAATATGACATAAACCATATTTCATTTATTTCCGCGGAACGCAAAACAAAAGCAAAGGCGATTCTTGGGAATTTTAAAAAATTTATTAATTTACCAACTTTGTGCAAAGTCACGGATGAATAAGTTATGAGTTTCAGATCATGGTAGATTGCCTGTCAAAATTGATTCAAATTCCTTCATCATCATCATCATATATCCTCTGTTTTCCGGCACTTACAAGGCCACTCGTAATCCCTGCCATCTATCATATTTTCTTTCGATTCCTGCTATTTCCAATAAGGCGGTCCAACATCCCTCTCCTTCTCTCCCTCCCTCTATCTCAATTTGGCATTTGTCCTTCCAACACCAATTTTTGCAATCTTATCCTTCTTTAAAATAAAATAAACGCATCCCGAGCCCTTATTAATGCCAAAATTTCAAATCTCTTTCTCTTCTCGTTCATTTGACATATTTTCTCCGGAAGCAATTGTTCGTGCACATGTAATGTTCGTTTTTCTTTTATGTAACGAACTATTAGGTGCGCGTAAGTTATTCTCTATTTTATTTGGTTCTCAATTTGAGCTCACTTTTCAGGTTCAAGGCGCCTTATTCTGGTTTACAATTTTTGATCGATGTATGGAATATATAAGCATGAATATTCTGTTATAGAAATTAAGAGACTTATTTGGTAATTCCACATGAACTTTTATTTATATTCGATCTGGGTTTCGTTGCAACCTGATCATGTTGCATTGCAATGAAACCTAAGTCGAATATAAATAAAAGCTTATGTAGAATTACCAAATAAATCTCTTTATTTCTACAATATGAAGAAATTCCACAAAGTGACGCCTGAAACCATTAACTATAGGAATATTCTGAATTAATTCCAGAATACGTTGTTGTAGTTGTCAAAAATCTTACTAACCCCTTCTTTTATGTGCATATTGCAACCAGTGAAACATTTTCACAGGTTATATCAAACATAAAGAGATGATCTAGCTATTACTCTCATTTGGGAGCTACTATTCCTGCCATAATATTGTATGCGGAGAGACATTGAAAGTGATCCTTGAAATATGATCCAGTCGAACGCAAAACGGAACTCATTAAAAATATTATTGACTGTCGTCGAGTTTTTTCCTTGTATCATTTATATACTAATAACGTCATAAAACAAGTTCGCTTATTTTTCTCTTAATATTTGAAACAGTAATGATAAGAGATGCATGAGTAATAGTAAATTTTAGGAAAAGAGGCAGTGGCGTAACTGGCACTTGAGGATTCGTATGCTAATTCGGATTTATTCTGTAAAATTAATTTTTGCTAAGAGCATAATGCTCCAGCCGGATGACAAAGCATATCACAACGTTTACCCGTTGAAGCGTTGTTTGCAATTCGGATGCAACGGTGGTAGGAGATAGGAAAAAATATAAAATAACGTAAACATTTACAGCTAATTAATCCATGCCAGGATCTTGGCTAAGAAATGAAGAGGTTTTTTCTAAACTTTTAGACCTTGTTAGATATTTACTATGCACACGCAAAAATCTCAAAAAATTCTCTTTTTTTCTGACACCAAACGAGTTTTTAAGCTAATTCTGCTTAGATTCCGCTTTTCTTTTCGAAAAAATATATTTTGGCCTACAATGGTTCGTCTCATGTTTATATCTTCATTCTACCATAGTTAAAAAAAAACAATGTTATGGATAAAAATGGCGACGCAATGTGTTTATTGTGGAAATGTTTTATTTAAAAAATGTTACTTCTTCATTAATATTCCACATTTCAAGGTTTTAAGATAATTCCTGGTGACTTCGCGTTTATATCCACAAATCTTCTAAGCTTCACATTATCACCGACTCCGGATGTCCCACTTCCATAACGGTGTGACGCACGCACTCAGCTACAGTAAAAGATTCATATATTGGATTAATTTCAGCGCAAAATTGTTTTATTTTGGTATATTAAGATTCATAATGGCAGAGCCGGTCCTAGACGTGTGCTATATAATGCACTCGGGTGGAGGCTTCCGAGGGGCGGCTTCCGGGTCGCTATTACATGTATTCCACTTATAAACGTGTTTAAATTTGCATTTTATAGCTAAATAATATTGAATAAATTGTATCAGGCGTAGATGAAATAAACCGAACATGCGTAAATCGAGATATATCTGTATTTGGTTAAGCTTTAAGTAGGGACGGCCAAATTTTTCTTCGCACACCCTCACCCTCACGACCGCCACTGCATAACGGTATCGTTGTTACCAAAATAGTTATTTCAGAATAGTTATTTCAGTGCTGTACAAGGATTGTGTGACTGAATATTGATAGGTTGGGGAGGATTAATATCCTGCCTATCTTAAGTTTTATTGTATAAACTGTCACTGACACAGATATACGCTCCCCAAACCCTATGTGATAGCCACTTTTTGTATGAGGTTTGCAGTCCCTGGCAAGGAGCAACATTCTGTAAACTGTGACGAACGTGCATTATCTAAATTGTGTATTTGAAAACCAGTGGGATCTAGTACAAGTATAGAGAAGGATGACTTTATGCTCCTTGGAGCGTAAGAGATTCCTTCCTATCAAATTCAATATGAAAAAGTTGGACGAAGATAACAATGTCTTTAATAAGTTTAAAACCACAAGGTATTCCCCAAGTTAAAAAAATAACACTCCAGCCGTAACCTACTTATTGTTAGAGAAAAGAAAGAAGTTAAATCTCAAATTAAAATATTTTTTCTCCATCAGATAAAAATTTGAACTAGAAGATTTGAAATTCCATCTTTTATCTGGCGAGGAATTCTATTCAATTGAGTTCGAAACAATGACCGATTGTTACCTTAATTGAACACGAACATAACAACCATAGACAAACTGAAATTCAGAAAACTTCGGTTTGGAAGAGATCAGCTATCAATACTACCCATAATAGTAGCGTTATTTTAAAACATGTTTAATGAAGCATTTGCCTCTCAGTAACTGAAATTGCCGAATTATATACTTTACTTTTTTCTTCCTCATAACACGTTTCGATTGATGATATCGTTATATAGATGTTGGATCTTTCATTATGTTCCTAAATTACCTGATTAAAAAACATTCGAACGCTTTTGAAATAAAAATTTATATGAACGAATCTCAATATAACTGTCACCATACAACAATTAAAAATAAAAAATCTTCTTGTTTACATATACAGTATCGAATTGCCCAACGTCTTATCTGTATCAATAATTTCTAGTAGCCTGTCTTATCGTAATCGAGAAAAATTTTCAGTAATAAGTCTGTTATTTAGATTATTTCTATGTATTTTGTCGTAAATACGCTCCACTATGTTCATCACCAATAGTTATACATATTCCACGAACTTCGCCAATAAATTTGGAGTCAGTTATACTCAATTATTTTACAATACGTCGACTTCTATCTCAAGATCTTCAAAGGTCATGTTGCTCTAGCTTCACACATAGACCCGCCTCTAACAAATCGAGCCTCACTGTCGTGGGCCAATTCAGCGTTCTTCGATAGGCTTTCATCGAAGAGGCTCCAAACCGCGCCGGAATATTGAACTATAGAATCAGTGGAACGGACGCAATTTCATTCACACCCACTGGAAACCTTCTCATTAGCAAGCCTTTTCACTTTATTCGTTGAGTGAAGCAATAAAGTAAACTAAAGTAATAATAATAATAATAAAGTAATCCATCATTGCAATATTAATGAAAAAGTGAAGAATTACACCATCCCGCATAATTTCTGGTTTTTGGATTTCGGCTTATTTTTAACGGTTACTTTACATCGATTTTAAATTTCTCCTGTTTAGCTAGTTTCCACGTGATGATAAACTTTGAGTTTCTTAGTAGTTAATGAAATTTGAGCTCGGCCCTAAGATCGGCGGCCCCTTAACTCTTCTCCGCAATATTTGTAATATGTTTTAGCTCACATTCGCAATTACTCTGTGGGAACTTTGAATTAGGGAAGTTATTTAGATGTGACATATCAAAAAGACTTTGTTTCGCGAGGATTAGTCCTAACTATAAAACACTTATTTCAAACCTTGGCAATTTGTTTAGAGAACTCGTTGGAAATTTTATCCCCGCTTCCCTCAACTTGAAGTGTTGGGCTCTCTATAGACATTCGTTTTCCACTTCCTCAAAAAACGTATCGGGTCGTTGATCCAATATTTTCCCAGCTTAAAATCATTTCAGGAATCTTTATTTTCCTCCGTCCTTCTCCTCGCCGAAAAAGCAGCAATTTCGAAAGGATAGATCCCTTTCGAGTCAAATGTTGCAAGCCCTAAATTCCCCAAAATTTCGACGAGAGGATGAGGAAAGGATCTCAGACGAAGAAACATGCATGTGAGGTTCTGATCGACTGATGTCATTACCTTCCCCTCACAGGATAACTCCAGGGGTGGTGTGGGACCGTCTCATCCAATCGTCGCATCCATCATCGGGAAGCACCCACGGCGCCGATCGTGAGTGAGGTCCCTTCGAAATCCGGGTCGTGAGTCCGGCGAAATTTTGCACTCCTGTTGTTGGTATCCTATGACTCAATATAGAGCTGAAAATGGCGAAGGTTCTTTTATTTCGAGAGTCACGCCATTTCCCAACCCTTATTCCCCTTTCCCTCGATCCTCTCACTCTCCTCTCATCCTTTCTTTTCCTCCGCCCTCGTGTCTCTCTTTTGTTCCTTCCGCCCCTTGCATTCAGACCGCTCGAGAATTTTCTCTCTGAATTCGACCACTTTTTCTCAGTACTTCGTTCTGTTTTCGCCAGTATTCCCGCATTTCGTTACAGCCTCGTTTCGTTTTTGTTTCGACACCGACCATCTATTACGGGAGAATTCGGGAAACTTGAGCGCCTCCTAGTCTTTCTTCTTGCTCTCGCAACCCGTCAATTGTCTCGACATTTATCGTTTGAATGATATGAAATGATTTTTTTAAAACTTCAATATTATCGATTATACCTTTCCGCATTAAGCGGATTCGCATTCATCAACACCACGCTCGGAAAATGTTTTCCTGTCAGCTCTCGTTACAGGTGCCGGAGGTAATACGTGAATTGCTTTTGCTGTAGATTCCAGAACCAAGGCGCGGATTACTCGAAAAGTTCGTTTCCTCGAACATTTTGTCTTTTGCATTCTCTTGCGAGGGTTGTAATATCAGCAATCTACTCTTGTCTGACGATTTTGAAATGAATCCTAATTAATCGCTTATTTACTACAGTATTTCGGAGAACGGGTGTCATTTTTTAAATGTATCTTTCCTTAAAGCGCTATGGTCAACAATAATGATCATTCACCTTCACCTATTACCGTCATTTCAAAGACACTAATCCAGATATGACGCCAAAGCAATGGAAACTATACTCCGTGCTCTATGATTGGATATACTTTTCTATTTTTAAAATGCATCATCACTGGATGTTTTCCTTGCCTTGAGCCATGGTAGAAATTGTTCCGCGAAAGAAAATGTTAAGCAGAAATTAATGTGAAACACCTTAAGATATATTGCTTTTTTACAATTATTATATTTTAAAAGTTGTACATTAGATCATTTTCTTTCGTCTACATCTACATTATACCCTGCATGCCACCTTTTTGCGGATGGCAGGGGGTGCAGTGGACCAAAGGTCCCTAGTTTTTCTACGTTAACTTGTCCTATTATGTTCTCTTATCGTCATAGGGGAAAACGATCCTTTATATAGCTCCGTCCTACAATCGATCTCGCAAATCTTATCCTCTCTTTCACTACGTTCCTCTAACGAAGCCTATTTCAGATTTTCTACTAATGACGTTACGCATTGTGTACTATCGTAATTTCTCTTTACGAATCTAGCTGCCCTGCACCGCACCTTTTCTATCTACTTAGTGAGTCTCTTTTCATAAGGATTCCCACACGGCTGACGCATATTCGACCTTCACTTTTTCGGAGCTACTTCGAACTATTCTACCTATAAAGGCCAACTCGGCGAATGTGGATGTCCCGCGAAAGATCACGATGGGTCGTGACTTCTAGATATTGAACCGAATCTGAAATTGGAGTCCTTACTCCGTCGACCAAATAATTAACATCAAGCGAGCTATTTTGGTTCTCAAGAAATTGATTACGCAGATTTTCTTTCGATTTATTTCTAACCGACATTCCTTACACCACACAGAAATAGCTTCTAGATCATTTTGGAGATACTGATGGTCTTCCGGATTGCTTATTTCTCTATAAATGACGGTGTCGTCCGCGAAAAGTCTAATTTTACTTCTGACTACTGAGCTGATATCGTTTATATAAATTAGAAATAATAACAGACCAAGTACACTACCCTGTGGATGATTAAGGATTATGTTACCATAAAATGTGGATAAATTAAGATAAAAAATGTCCACACATTTTTGGTAAAATTTTTTATTATATGGAACCGTGGAATAGATGAAAAAGAATCAAATGTGTATTGGAATTTAAACAGATGAAGCATGGGTTAGGTTCAAGACATAAAGTGATGCGATAAAATGTAACCAGGAAAATTACAGTTAAATTGTGAATAATGTATTGAAAATTAAACTCATCGCAGTAATTTTACTGTCATACTTACGATATAGTGCTTCAAGAAACCAGCACAAATCTCGTAAATATGATTCAACCTTAAACATAAGTGCGGCTTTCACCACTGTAATTTATCGAAGATAGTGATGGATTTAAAGCTTAGAAAGGCTGCATATTAAGCACAGAAAATTGTCAAGGTCTTTAAATGAATCGCAGTGAGGAGTTAATGCGCGTTAGAGCGAGACGTCGATCTGACACGATGCAATCATCCGCTTCTGCTTCTTTCTCTATATCAAAGATCGGGTCGTGGGCGGGGCAGGCGGATGAGCCTGGAGGGGGATGGGGTATGGAGGGAGGAATTGAAGGAGGGAGTGAGAGGCGCAAAGACGAGGGGAAGTCGTCCCTTTCTCACCGGTGAATGAGAGTGAACTCTTGATCTCTTGATAAGTGGTACTACCTTCTCCCTTTCAAAGCCAGCCCCTTAACCTTTCCCTCTCCCTCCTCCACCCCCTCCTTCCCCGCCCACTCTCCCCCACCCTAGTGAGCGACTGTCGTGGGATTGTTGAGACCTGTGGGAGGTGATTGTTGCGTGTTGCCTCTTTGCAAGCCCTCCTCCTACTCTGGCCAGCTTAACATCACCTTTTGAGAGCCGTTCCGCGCCTGCGGCGGTACTAATTGGTTGGGAATGGAATGGGAGGAGGGGGAAAGGAGGGAAAGGAGTGATGTGGAAGTCGGCAGTTTATAAAAAAACCAAGGAAATATATTCACCATATCGACCTTTGTTGGAAGGATAACGCGTCGATCTTGTTGCGGAGGATTCTTTTCTCTCTCTTTTCCCATGCTTTACCGCGCTATGGAAGGTTTCCCTCACGCATATTTATAGGGCTATTTTATGGAATGAAATGTCTGTAAATGTTGTTATTGACGCATAACATGCTTGACCGGTATTAAAACCTGCTAAATATTTGCTCTTGGCGTGGTATCCAGGCCGCGAATGAGTTATTCTTTTACACACGCGAATGATTAAAGGAGTTGCCTGGCATTCCCCTGCGAGTAAGGAGTGTGAGAAATTTGGCCTCTAGGTCGTATTTTTCTCAACGTTTCAAAAGGGGAGAAGAGAACGAGTTTACAGAAGAATCTGGTTGGATTATATTATATTTTTTGGAGGGATTTATCGCAAAAATAAGTGTACTGTTCAAATAACTCCTGCGGTATGTAGTAATAGTTATCCAAATATTACAAAAATCACATATCCAGTGCCTTACTAAGAAAGTAATATTTTCAGCGATGGACATTTGATAAAGAGTTAATTTTAAATTAAATCAATATCGATTTTCTGGGAGTTTGTACAGTTCTGGTAATTTATATTTCAAATCAAGCTGCCTACACAAGTACAGCTTCAAAGAAGCATTAGCTTCGTCTTATGATTTGACAGGAGGGACTACTGACAAATGTCACTTCATCAGCCGGTGCCACCAAAGTGTATGGAATAGAAATAATTTTCCCGGGACTGGGGTAAATAGTTGGTAAAAGCACATGGGGAACAAAATTCGAATTCAAATCCGTTATCTTCTAAAATGCAATTTTTTTTATTCACAGAGTGGTTATTTTTCCTAAAGTACATTAAACACACAATCACTCAAGCAAATGCATATTTTGCCCAAAAGGCTTTAGATATTTGTAAGAGAAATTTGTATATATATAATATATATAAAAAATGAAAAATTCTTTTTCAAAAAAATAGATTACTATAAATGTAAAAAGATATCGTTTAAATAATGAAAAAAAGACGTTCTAAGGATTTCAATCCCAGCCCGGTGCAGCGGGCGAGACTCGCTGACTGATGATGAATTTGAAAATAATGACGTCGACCTCTACTTCTTATGACTGATTGTTGGGATGGGGGTCTCCGGCATGCAAACGAACTTTTTTTTTAAGAAACACACGAAAGAATATTTTTCTTACTAATTTACACGAAACAGTCACCGGAACTTCGTTCCAAAATTCCCTCCCAATTTTTCTTTCTCTCGATTTTGTCGTGATGCAAGTATTTAACTTTTTCTTTAGTCCCTTTTCAGAAAACAATCGTCTTTAAAAAAAATCAGTTCGTTCACAAAATGGCGTTGGCATCGTCAGTCTCTGGGAGTACCAGCGACTCGTTTTGCTAGATCAAAATTCGATATTCAATCGTTTCACGTGTCGATCTCGAGGTCCCCTTCACGCGCGCCTTCGACTCTAAAAGACGCTGTTTTCGGGCGTTGTCGGCGAACGATGCGTTTGGGTCCTGTCGGTTTTCCGTCGCCTCAGTAGTTAGTGTTGCCGAGGGAGTTGGACTCGTAAGCCGCCGGGTTGATGTTTCCCTCGTAGCTGACTTGGGCGTGGTAGCCGGTCGCCCAATCCGCCGTGTATCGCACAACCTGAGTCCTGCCGTCTGGTAGGAGCACCCTGTACTCTCCGGTGACAGCGTCACCGTTGGACACGGCGTTGTGGGAGTAGTCATTGATAGATCCTCTGGGGTCGGACTCCCTCACGGCATAGGTGAAGTCGAACGGCATTCCCGGTTCGTGGTGGTGGTGGTGGTGTTCGTGCTGGAAATAGAATGAGCATAGGTGAAGGGCTTGGATTGAACGCGGGCGTTCGTTCTTTCGCGCCCTCCGCGTAACCAAGCGCGAGCATTTATAGATTGCCCTTCTTGATTTTTCCGAGAAATATTATTGAAGGATCAACATCGCGTAATTATTCGAGGTTAAATGGTGTCTGATTTTTGCAAAAATGCGCATGTTTTACCCCAAATATTTTATGTATCGATTGAATTCTCAGCCACTAGACGAGCTAAGTACCTTATTTGGATTAATACTTGTGGCATATAGATGTTTTCCTCAATACTCTAGAGCAGCGGTGCCCAAAGTACGGCCCGCTGGCCGGATGCGGCCCGCGAAGGGTTTTTGTATGGCCCGCGAGGGTATGATAATTGATAATAAAACTATTAATACTGATATATTAATCATAAAAACCTTATTTAGACTTGATTTTCACTTATGTGGCTCCTTAGAACATATAGATAACTTCCGATTTAATCTCTAATCCGGCCTGCTGAAGACTTTGCAACCACCGATGCGGCCCGCCAGTGAAATAGTTTGGGCACCACTGCTCTAGAGCAGTAGTTCTCAAACTGTGTGCCGCAGTAGATATTTAGGGGTGCCGCTAAAAACTTTGTTTAATAAATAAATCACGATTGACATGTGTTGGTGGGCAACCAGGGCAATAATTTTCCTTCTAATAAATTGATTATGTATTTGCATCAACAAATTCATGCGTCTAAAAGCTGTAATACCCTTATCTAAAATATATAAAGCTTGTCACAAAGCTGGGGTACCGCGAAACCCTCTTTATTTTTGAGCGTGCCGCAGCTCAAAAAAGTTTGACTGTGAAAACCATTATGTCGAATGCTGTTTGATTGGTCGAGACCGCGTTAAATTTTCGAAGTTGACGTCTAATTGTAATTCGTACGTATGACAAAGATGATCCTGGGTTTCAAAAGGCGACATACGTGTAGCGAGAACTCTTAACACGGTCTCCGTTCCTATTTGGGCCAAAAAGTGAAACGAGCAAAGGGCCACATAATATCGCTTTCATTGTTCGAGATCTTCCCAGAGCGATTGCGCCGCCTTTTTCCAGTGGGTGATGTTTTGTAACCCTTTTTTTATTTTTGAGAGAACAGAAGGACGTTGGCATTCGTGAGACAGACGGGTTTTACCGTTGGAAATTCCCTACCCCGTGATTACAGTTCGTGCCAGAATTGTACAGTATTTTACCATCCACACGAGATCTGGGTGATGAACTTAAAGCTAAGCATTGCGAGCGGTTAATCCGATGTGAACTGTAATCACATTTGTGTACTCGATTTTGATATTAGTTATTATCTACGTTTCTATAGGAACTTCAATCTGCTCCCCATTTTTGAGTTGAAGTTTGAAAGGTTTTGCTTGGAAATATGTAGACTGTAATTAAACTTGATCTGTTTCAAAAATTTTCTTGAACGAAGCTGGTTACCGTTAAAAAATCGCAATTTTCGAATATCTTTAGTACAGGCTTTTTGCCAGTCGGAATTTTGGCGTTCATCCAGTTTTTTTAGTTTATCTTTTGACGGATGACGATATTAAGAATTTTTCTAAAATCTTCTCTTGGAGATATTACAGGAAATTATAAACACGAAAATGATACTACGAAGAAAATTTAATTCTAGGGAATTAAAAAATTTAAGCATTGTAAGGTTGATTATGCCTATGCGACTTGTTAAGATGCTCAATTCACCTCCAAAGGGGTTGGGAAAACTTACTCATTTTTAAGACTAAGATTTTTTAGTGGGTACAGTCTTAGCGACAGAGACCCAGACTTACTCTTAAATTACTATTATTACTATTAAATTTTGATTTTTAACCTTTTTGAAACGGTTAAATATATATGCTCAAAAATGATTTGTTAATGAACTTGGCAAAATTTTCTCCTTGCGTATAGTAGTCAAAGTAAATTAAATTGATATTTAACGCATTTATTGACCTTGTTATGGGAGAGAGGAGATTTTCTGGTTCATCTGTAACATTATTTTTACGAATATATATATATATATATATATATATATATATATTCGTGTTTTACGTGTCTCTTCGACGCCCCCCAGCAGCCTGCCAGCTTGGTCCTCAACTTGGTAAGTGTCCGCTGGGCTTCCCTCAACACCTTGTTGCCACCCTCATCACTACCTTTTCTTTTCCTTTAGTTAATATATATATATATATATATATATATATATATATATATATATATATATATATATATGATATATATATCATAACACGAGAGGCAAAATGTACGGATGAGATCAAAACTAGAATAGGAAAAGCAAAAGCGGCTTTCAGGAGAAAGAAACAACTACTTACAGGGAATATAAGGGAAGATATCCGCAAGAAGTTGATAAAATGCTACGTATGGAGTATAGCATTGTATGGGGCAGAAACATGGACCCTAAGGAAAAATGACATCAAATACTTGGAAAGCTTTGAAATGTGGACTTGGAGGAGAATGCTGAAGATAAAATGGACAGATAGGATGAAAAACGATGAAGTGCTACGAAGAATAGGAGAGAAGCGAATGATTATACAGACTATCAGAAAGAGGAAGGCTAACTGGGTTGGACAATAACTGAGGAGAGAGAGTATGATTAAAGACGTGTTAGAAGGAAAACTAGATGGGAAAAGGGAAAGAGGTAGGAAAAGGTTTCAGCTGATAGACGATTTGAAAGGGAAAGAGAGTTATCAAGATATAAAGAGGACAGCGGAAAATAGGAGTATATGGAGAACCAGGTTTAACCAAGAATAATCACGGACCTGTCTACGGACAGACTACCTATGATGATATATATATATATATATATATATATATATATATATATATATATATATATATATATATATATATATATAACCTCTATGCGTGTTCAATCCTGACTCATTTCGCCGAAAACTGATATACCCTCACGCAATTCTATGCGCTGTTTTCGTTTCTGCGGCTAACAAAAATGCTTTCGAGTTCCGGGTGAGATTGTTTGCTTTTTATCTTTCCAACGCGGAGATAGAAATGAGTCGTTCGTCTCTCTCGAAACCTCAGCGGAATGATTAAGTGACTTGTTTTTCGTCAGATTCACGGCCCTGAGTTAGTTTTTCTTTCGCCTCGTCCTGCGATAATCGAACGGCCGCGTGAACCGCCGAGATGGCGAGAAGAGTGTACTGCCATCTCGAGGACACATTGCGAAAATTCGCCTAAAGGTCGAATCTCGTTCTTGATCATCGTCGCACTGCCTCGGGCGAATATTGCGGTGGCGATTTTCGAGCGATCGCTTTCGCTTCGTAAGAGTCGGCAAAAAAAATGGAAAGCAAGTCGGGCGCATTCGCGTTATTTCCATTATACGTTCATAAAAAATGTATCTGCATATATTTTTAAATATCCTTGAATCCGCGACTGAAAAACACGCGAAGGCTCCGAGTCACGTCACTGGTCGGCGATGTAATTTTTTCCGCTTTTAATCTCCGATGGAATTTGAAGCTACGCCGCTCCTTTAAAAGATTTTATGGGATGGTATTCAATACAATGAAAAAAAACTCATCACACTATTCCTTTCCTCCCTGCGTGCTATGGTGGAAGTAAACATTATTATAGTTTCGAGTTTTTTGTCCGTTGGCTACTTATAGGAAAGCAAATTGATGATCCTCAAATAGACTTTCGCAAGGATGGAGAAACTCCGAAAGGAATTTTATTGCTTTATAACAGGAGCCAGACGTTATTTACTGGCCCCGTATTACGTCCGCCGCCGTCTTCCAGTCGCGTGAGAACGATTCACTACAGGCTAACGGGATGTCTTGTCGAACGAATAATTATTTTTTAATCTGCCGTAACCCACAATCGACGTTAATTAAAAAGTTTTCCAACTTTTAAAGTTATCAGTACGAACATGTTTTTCTTTATTTTATGCCCGAGAAATATTTCTAAATAGAAGAATACCTTTGAGAGATAAAAATCTGGTGGCGAGAGAAGATGAGCGAGTCGAATGGCTCTATGGAATTAAAGTATAACCCCTCTCGGAGTGTTTTCTTCCCATGTTCTTTCTAAAGACTTCTTCGGCACGCATTAATTAATTTGCCTGGGAGAGAAAGTGCAAAGTTGCGTCATCCGTATTGCAAGGACGCAAAAATTTAAATGATATTAACTAATTGCGCGAGTTTCCAATGACGTGTCTGACCGCGCGAGACTCGTCCGTTCCTTACGAGAAAGAGAGAAAGTGTGTGAGAAAGAGACAGATTGAGTACGCACGAACTGGAGGCGAGACTTATTTTTAATTCGAGGGTCAGAATTTCCCCCCCCTCGTTTTGCGAATCTACGGAAGAATTCACTCATAGAGCAAAAATCGCTGGATTTGCGATACTGTCTTATGGGATTCGATCCGAACTTTACTTTTTTATGAAGGTTTTAAATGGCTTTGTTGTCTAATTTTATTAGAATATTATGTATAATTTTGAGCTCATCCTCACAGGAGAGAAGGGCGTTAATTAGTCTCTCGATCGACCTATCAAGACTTGCATCTAAAAATCCATATCTCTGAAGATGAATACAGGACGCTACTCGGTTGGGAATGAATTTCTGTCATTAGTTGATATGCTTATTGTATGTTTCGAAAATAACTTTAATTTTCATGCTAAAGTAAAACGAATTCATATCATAATATTCGTCACATATCGAGTAAATATAATCACCGTTAAATTTAACTGCCACAGAAACATTTAAAACATCGGACACGAAAATATTTTTAGAAATACAGGAGTCTTATCTAACACACCGCACGTCGAAACACCTCAAAACGCGTTTTCGTCTTCGTTCTTTGCTCCCCTACTGGTCCTGCGGGCTCCTCTAGTCCTCCCGTCCCTCTCCCTCCACTTCCTTTAAAACACCTCCCCCCTCTTTCTTCCTTACGCGATTCACAAAGGAGACCTGTCTCGTTTTACCGTTAGGAAGAATCCAACGAAAAGGAGAACCACAACTAGAGAGTAAAAGTGGAAGCGGCGTTTTTTTCTTATCGCCGCGGCGTAAACACGGAATTAGCGATTCCCCCATCTCCTCTTCCTTCCACCCCAACCCCTCCTCCTCCGCTCTCTCTCTCCCTCTACCTCAACCTGCGGAATGGGGTCGAGAATCGCCACTGTTGAGGACGGTCGGACCATTTGTACCATTATTCCACCCCATCCCCCTCCATCCCCCGTCGGCGTTGATTCAATGGAGTAGGAGGATTTGTAATAATTAAGAAGCCACTGGCTTCGGTGCGCGCTGTGGAGTCGCTCGGAAAGTTGCGGGACCGGGGGAAAGGATGGTTGAGGAAGGGGGAGAATCGCCGTGACGAGCAACGGGGTAAACGTCCTTCGCGGAACCGTGGAAGGCGGCGTATGGGAAAAGCGGCGAAGTCCATCCCCGTTTGTTGTGGAAGGCCGTCCTTTATGAAGATTGGCGCGCAAAGGGGTGGTGGGGGAGGACGAGGAAGAGCAGACGAAAGTCTTTTCGGGGTGGCGGAAAAGGAAAATTGTAATCTGGACTATCCCTAAGCCGACGTAAAGCGTCTACTCCGTTCGCGATCCACGGCCGCCTCGAGTGAGCGTGGCATGCGTTGTTAAATGTAGATCGAGTGCTTGATACAGGAAAGGTATAAAAGTGGGTTCTAAACTAAAAATGACACATTTGCGTTCATCCGATGGCTACTATAAAATATAAAAAAGAACAGGAAAATCTTTTGGGAGAATGTGCATTTAATGTTGTTTTAGTTTGCATATTAGCTTTCCGCAACGGTGACAGTGCAATTTTATTTATCGAGATTATAGACCTGAAGATGACGTTTGATCGTATTTTTATTTAATAAAGTGGTGTTTTTACAGAGTTATCTTTCCTTTTTAAAAAATGATCACCACAAAGTTACGGCTAACTAACTAAATTTTATTTTAGAAAATGTTTATGCCGCCACCAGTTTCTGCGAGAAATATATTTCCACTACGAAGGAAACGATGAATTGCCTAAGAGTTTTTAAAGTATGCCTTATCATGTCACTCTACTCTTAGGAAAGTGAATGGTTTTTATTTGCTGTTAATCAAAGTAACGCGATTTGATGCGATTTCCAAGATTTTTGTAATTTCTTTTTAGTTCGTAAAATAATAGTATAAAAAATCTCCGAAAACCTTTTTACTAAGTTAATATTTTTGCATGCATTATATTCAGATAGCGCGATAAGCTATCTTGCGCTCGTAAGTTATTTAATTCTTCACTAGGGCAGGATGGATAATTTTACCAAAATTTACATACTAATCTCGGCATAATTTTTTTACCAGCCAAATGAGTGAAAATTCAAATTTCCGTGCCCATGGAAGGAAACGCTCACTCACTATCTCTCACTCCAATCTCCGCGTAATTTATTTCTATTCTTTCAAAAGCGCGCGAAATTTCAATGTCGGCCCTGAAGAAAGCCTTGATAGGATCCTGGCTAAATAAACAATCTGGCGATGGAAATGCTGCGCCGTTTCTCATGCTTAGCAAAAAGTACAGAAAATAGGAGAATATTGGTCGCAAGGGTCTTTTTTTGTTTTTTTATCTACGATAAGTGTTGTAAAATATTTTTTTTGAAATAACCATTCGTTATAAATGTAAGAAACACAGAAAAACTTAACAAAATAATTCCAGAGAATTCCTGTCAAACGTTATCTAGTATTATATAGGTGTTAGAGTTTATAGAGAAAAAAAATACAATCAGCTCAGCATGGAACATGAGAGTCAACAAACACAAGGTATCCGCGGACAATGCCTTTATACTTCTTTTGGTGTGAACTGCGCTTAAAAAGTTTCGCCGAGATTTTACGAAAGAGATAATCGAAGTAAACATGGGAAAATTTTAAACCGGTTTCGTTTCTACATGCATATGGCACCGTCGAGGCATTTTCGAAGAGTAACCGAGTCAAATAAGAAGGGGATCTCGATTATTAGGCGTACCCAAAGAAAGGCCGCCAAAAGCAGAATCCTTCCGAGGTCGCGCCTCCGAAAGGCGACTTCGGTCCTTCCTCGGCTTGCCTCCTCGGAGACCCAACGGCCAGCGAGAGTTATGGATACCAGTTGGGGGAAACGGGAACAATGGGGGAACTGCCCGGAAGCAGCTAGCTGGTACGCGTCTGTCGTAGTATTCACTTAGTGTGCCAAGGCAGTCGGTGAGAGGAAGATTTCCCGTGATGCGGGGCCAAACACCCGACCGCGTACACCTCCTCTCGTCCCCCCCTCTTCCTCCCTCCTCACCCTCCTTCCCCGTGCTCGTTCCCCTTCCCCCCTTCCACTCCTCCCTAGCCACTCCCCTCCTCTAGCCTCCGACTCGCCTCTTATTTTTAAAAATAAATATGCTACGGTATAAGCTCAAACGTGCGCTTTTTATCTTTATAAGTCCAGCGTTCTTAAAGTTTTTCATTATTTGCTCGGCTGTTGGAAAAGATGCTCTGACATCATATTTACATCGGCAGTATACATACTCGTCGCCCCACGCTGTAAAAAAGACTTACTCGGCCGAAGCCAAGATCGTGCACACGCAATTAAGGACATATTCAACTAAGTTCTATTATTTAGGCCAGTAGTGCCCAAACTTTTTATATGGCGGGCCGCATTGGTGGTTGCTAATCCTTTGGCGGGCCACATAGGAAGTTGCCAATTCTTCGGGCGTGCCGGATTAGGATTTATATTGGAAGTTACCTATACCTATATTCTTAGGTGACATATTAGTGAAAATCAATTCTAAATAAGTTTTTTATGGCTAATATTTCAATATTAAAAGTTTTACTGTCAAAATTTTAATAAAAGTGTTTGAATTGATGTGTTAAATATTTTGGATTACTTTTTGTCGCAGCTTCACGGGCCGCACAAAAACCCTTCGCGTGCCGCAGGCACCACTGATTTAGGCGATATTACTTGTAAGTACAAATGTTCGTGTGAGGCCGCGGTGACCAAAATTTTCTGCTCGAGGTCCTTCATCTCTCACCCTGTGAGAGATTAAGCGCGTATATTTCATCGGTATTCTATTTCACATCGGCCTTTCGAAATCCCATCAAACGGCGAAATTACGTGAGTTGCGACTTTTTAGAATCATGCTTCTGGATTTGTCTGCTGTCCTTTGAATGCTAAATTGCTATGAGGGAGGCGCTAATTACGCTTCATCGCCGCTACGTATGTACCTAAGCGTTCTTTTTTAAAAATCCCCGTCTTCCAAATTCTCTGTCAACATCCGAATTAAGTTCTGCGAAATTTGCGGAGTCGGTTGCCGTAGACGCATGGAAAAGAGCCTTGAGCGAATGTCCGGACAAGCGAGGAGAGTTTCCCGCTCTAAATGCGATGTTTAGAAGGCGACGTTTTTTCATAGTGAATTTGGGTTAGCGCTAGGTTATTCTTCTTTTTTTCAGCTTTTGCACAATAACAAGAAGATTTTACAAAGAAATCCTATTGAATCAGATCCTACTCTCAATGAAATGAAATAATGAAAAGTTATATCAGTCGTGCATCAGCGAAAATTCACATTTACATTTATAAACAGCATATTTTTATTGTGCAATTCATTTAATCAGCGATATTTGTAATTATAAATAAGTTTTAACTTGACTATATATGTATATATATAAATGTCTTCATCCTGCCCACGACATAGCAATAAAAAGCGACCATAATTTACTAGGGGAAAAATCACAAAAATGACACAAAGTACTATTGTGACCTGATGATGATGCTATGCATCGAATCCCGGATCGTGTTTTTTATTAAAACATTTTTGGTATTGTACTATATGTAATTTTTGTGATTTTTTCAAAATGGAATACCACCAAGTAAAATCCAATACAGTGAAGTTCTTACTCGGAGAAGCCTTTGCCATCTTTCAGATTTGATCAGACGTCCGTCGCCTTACCGTCTGCGCCAATGCGCTTTATGACAGAACGAGAGGAAACTCTGTTATTTATTTTAGCAAAGAGACCATTTTACTTGCAAGCTTTCCTTCAATAGGTTTTTGAAGGATGAAACAGTTGAGGCCCAAACTCTAGGTCTGTACTATTCGATGGGTGAAGGAAAAGATGTTTTATATAATATAAACGTTATTTACAAAATATTAGTTTTTATAACCATTACTTGTTAATATAATTCAAGGTATATTCAGTTTAAATGTATCAAATTCAAAGAGGAATTTATAAAGGCACATTATACAAAATTTTTCGAATGTCATATTAAATGAAGAAAATATTCCCGAAATTTAAAATTTCAATTCATCGTATAACTTGTGTAAATATTTATGCCCAGGTTGTTACAAAGGTTAACGAGTTTTAATGGACTGAACTTTATTTAAATTAATTGATGAAATTTTTCAGGTTTCCAGTTAAAAAAATCATGTGAACATCATCCCGATTCAAAGAGAAATTTTAATTTAATTTAATTTTACTCTATCAGGCGTGACTTCGTGGAAGTGTTTAATATTACTCATGAAATAACACAAGTAATACTTTTCCACACTATTATGAATAAATTAATAAATATTGTTAATAATATCATATGAATATTTTTAAAAACATATACCCGAAAATCGAATCTATGTCATCCGCTAACTCACCCCATCTGGTGAAGGTGGCGTTGGCCTGGGCGGGGGTCTGGTCGGTGGCCTGGTTGGGGTGACAGTCGGTGGACCGTAGGTCGGTGGCCTTCCGAAATCGGGCCTATTTTGATCGGGCAAACCGTAGTCCGGGATGTTAGGGGGTAATGTGAACGCGGGACCTGTCACTGGCGGATTGTAAGTGTATGTCGGGGGTGGATTGTAGGTGGGTGGAGGTGGGGTGAATGTCGGAGTGGGCGGCTTGTACGGAGGCGGGTTTGGTGGTGTGTAAGTGGGTCTTGATGGGGTTGGTGGCTTGTACGGAGGTGGGGTGTATGTCGGAGTGGGAGGTTTGTACGGAGGTGGGGTTGGCGGCCTGTATGGGGGCGGGGTTGGTGGTGGATATGAAGGTCTAGGTGGGGTTGGGGGCTTATATGGAGGCGGGGTATATGTCGGAGTGGGAGGTTTGTACGGAGGTGGGGTTGGCGGCCTGTACGGGGGCGGGGTTGGTGGCGGATATGAAGGTCTAGGTGGGGTTGGCGGCTTGTACGGAGGCGGGGTGTATGACGGAGTGGGAGGCTTGTACGGAGGTGGGGTTGGTGGTGTGTAGGAGGGTCTAGGTGGGGTTGGCGGTCTGTACGGAGGCTGGGTTGGAGGATGGTATGGCGGCGGTGTAGGGGACGGTTTCGTGGGTGACGGGAATGGGATTGATGGACGTTCGTAGTGGTATCCTTGGTCTGGGGGCAGATACGCGTTTTGTCCCGGGGCTGGAGGCTCTGGAGCAGCATTTGCGGCGTGGAATGCCGCGAGGAGTGCCACCGTGACCTTTGAACCATGAAAGAGAAAGAGCATAATTAACTAGAAGATCTGCATCACCCTTCGCGAAGAGCAATGTAGGGAAGTCTTGGGATATTCGCTCTAACGAGATATTGCAACGTGACTGCGAAGAGAGGAATTCGAAATGTTCGTCTGCTTCGCCTGCCTTTTACCGATTCCTCTTTTGCTATCAAAATGATTCAAATATGAGACACAAAAACGGTCATATTTTTGGCTTCATTAGTAGTGTGTGCCATGAGAAAGGCGGGCACATTCGCTTTTCAAAAATATCAGAGCAGAGAAAATTTTATTGACGTTCTTCTATTATTGCACCACTGAAGAATCAGTTTGGCATCTTCTTGTAGAAATTTAATTTCGTTGAACTTTCTTATCATATGGAATTTTCTCACTCGCTCAGTAGCGATTTCACAGGAACTTGTAATGAATAAAATTAGCATACTATTTCGCCGTGAATCTCTACCAGAATCACTTTTTTGTTATTTTTATCAATCATCCAGTTATTACCAGAGCGGGGGATACGAGGACCACGCGTTGAAGTCTCCCTGAATGGGATTTGCGCGGATCCGCGATGCGTGCTCGTGTGTGACTCGAACTTTTCCCCTCTCATCCCCTTCTGTCCCCACCTCCTCGCTCTTCCCCCTCCATCTATCCCCTCCCTCCATCCCTCCTACCCCCTCCCCCTCGTTTCACATTCCTGGTCGTGAGTATTCTATTCCTTTTCTCTCTTTCCGCAAGCATATCCTTGATCATTGAAAAGAATGATGCACCGCTGTCCCTTGCTTTCTCCAACCTAATAAATGCATTCCACGCGTAAAAGAGCGGAAGCTTTCTCGATTCCAACCCTTTAATGAAGTATGCGGGAGTAAAACAACGAAGGAAGTCGCGGCTATTTGATTCGAATTCGTGTAAGATAGAATGGAAAACAATCTTTAACATATGACGTAAATAAATTGTTTAATGGCACATAAAAGAGTATTTCATGTATAAGTTCAATTTTATAAAAAAATTACTGAATAGTTCTGTACTATAGGTGTTTTGACTTATTTCCGCACGGATTTGAAAACTAAGGAAATAGTGCCCATACATATTGACGAAGAACTAGACGAGAGGAAATATCGTGACTGTAAGCCTTCTATTAATTACAAAATATTTTGACGGAAATTAAATCAAATATCTCTTGGTTAAAATTTGGTAAAAAATATTTATTTGAAAATTCGAAATTTCTTACTCATTTGTTGCACTAAACCAGTTTCCACATGTTAAAGTTTTTATTTTCGGCGAAGTATCGCTGCATGCGGTACAAAGTTCTTTAAAATACCACTCAAGTATGCCGTAATAGCAAAAATTGCAGTTAATCACACGAATTCAGGAAGAAACCTTGATTTTATGACAGAAAATCAATAATTAAATTGATATTTACTAAATTTAAGTCTATTTCATACGGTAACGAAACACTGTAGAAGAAATACAAAATAAGACCATCGTGATTAAATCGCTGCGAATTTTATAATGTAAAATGACTTAAATTCTCTTAAATCATTTTAAAGTATTCTGTCTTCGTTGCTGCAAAAAAAACATTTTACGTTTCCTTCTCTTTCCTTTTCCGAATTTAGGGGACGACCCGATTAACTCAGCAGACGCTCCTTACGCCGCATTCACCTTTCCTTTTCCTCTTTCCCCTCCTCTCTCCCTCTCCCATTCTCCTCCTTCCTTTCCTCCTCCCTCTACTGCTCTACCTCCTCCTCCCACTCTTCCATTCTCCCCTCTCAAATTTTCTTCTTCATGCCTCTTCAATTCCGCAATCTATCGCGAGTAAGTCGTTTGCCGATATTCCTCTCCTTAACATATGCGGGCGTATTCTAATTTTGCAAACAGAGACCGATTTGAGCTGTTTCCGCATCCAAAATCACCGAGGAGGGCTGCATATCCTATACCTCTTGGGTCAAAGAACTTCCTTCGAACTACTTTTGTGGATACGAGGAAACGCTTAAACGCTTCCGCACTTTTGTGGCATAAATTTCGTAACCTCTAAGGGAAGTGAATGTAGGTAATACAATTCGCTGAATAGTTAATTAAGTAACATATTATGCAATAAAATACGTTTTGAAGAATATTAGCACATTCTGAAATTTCTCGCAAATTCTAACCCATTGAACAAGTTACGTTAGAATGGCCAAGTGTGCTTATGAAAAAGCATCCTATTAATTATTATATAATCAGGCGTTGTTCTCAATAATTTAATCCACATTTTGTCTTATCTTATCGAGAAGTGAAACTACTCGTGTTGTAGTTAGGGATAATTGTATAATAATTAACTAATTAATCCATTTACAGATCGTGTTTTTCCATAGCCATATTATTACACTAATTTCAAAGAAATTGTTCCCTAGCATTTAGGTCTACTTTAAATTTCCAGCCAGGCGAAAAATTATGCATTTTCGTGGAAAACGCTAATATTTCAAAATACGTTGTAGAGGTACCGTATTTTAAATGAAATATCAGAGATCCAACCAAAGACAAAAGTAACTCCGATTGCCACCGAACGAGTTTGCTAATATCGGAATCGCCCTCGTCAAGAATTGGGTTCCAGTTGCAAAGTGAGCTCGATATTTCATTTTGGAATCCATGAAATAGCCATAAAATCTTATATTATTTTAAGTGTGGCATTTTCGCCATAATAGCGATGTAATTCACTTCGCACGCGTCACAAAAACGGCCAAACTCGATCGCGAAATCCAGCAACTGCAACGAGGCCTAGCACTACAGATCACTCCGAACCAAATGCAAAACCTATCCCACGGACGAGCTCTCCTGCCGGAAGAACCATATCAGGAGAGATGTGCCCTTTAAAAATGAATGTAATTCCACATGAATCCTTAATATCTGCACCTGGATGAGGATCTTCATGGTGGCTGCGGACGTCTTCTCCTCCTTGCGGAGACCTCCTACTCTCACTGGGAGCGCGATGTCCTCACTTCTCCGGCGGTGAATTTTTCTTCGGAGGTGGTGAACCCTCCAACAGGGACACTGTGTTTGTGTATTTGTGTATGTTATGAGAAGACGCCCTCTTCTTCTTCCACCGACACGGTTCTGACTGACTTCCCGCCAATCCTCCGTCCTTTTTATCCCCCCGAGGGGGCGTTGCGAGGACGGAGGGGGGGGAGAAGAGGGGTAAGGAGGTGGGAGGAGTAATAGGGGACGGGGGAAGGGTCAACGAAGACTCTCTTGGTGAATCCCACCTTCACTGTCTGTTGCAGAGAGGGAGAGTGGGTGAATGGAACGCTAGAGGAGAGGGGAGAGAGGGAGGAGAAGGTGGGCGGGCAGGGGAGGGAGGACCGAAAATGCGGGCGAGGTAGGGGAGGGGGTGGTGTGGAGGGGGGGAGGCGCGAGGGGTGATGCAAAGGTTGCTATATGCCTGAAAGGGCGGAAGGGGTGGGAGGGTTGGATGACGAGGAGATGGGGTGAAAGGATGCGGTCGGGATGTCGAGAGAAAGAGAGAGAGTGGGAGGGGAATGGAGGAGGGGAAGATGAAGGGGGCGGGGGGAGGGGAGGCTGGGAAGGTTGAGGGCTCGCTCTTACCGAAAGAGGAATCCAACGAAATACTTTCGTGGTTTGAGGTGTGAGGCGCTCCATTGCTTCGGGCTGTCAGACGGAATCCTTAATTATTCAGCTCTCTTACTTTATCAGGTTATCATTTTAATACTATGGAATCCTAAATAGTTGCTGGCAGTGCAGTTAATACAATTGTTGCTCGATTTGGTATTCAGTCGATTGGTTTTTCATTTTGGATCACTCAGTTACATCTTTCTCTTCTATGCTCTGTTTGTTTGTGGAAGAGTGGACCGTCACAGTATTAGAGAGTGTGAAAGAAGTCATACATCTATGTGGGCATTAAAGGTGGATTGCGGCCTATATTTCCATTCCATAAAATTTTAGGAAAATGTATTACAAATAAGTCAAATTTTAGAATTTTCATTATTGTTAAAAGAGCTCACATCAAATGATTTGGCTTTGGTGTACGAAATCGGGTGTTCTGGTCCTAATGCGGAATGATACAGTACTGCGGGGAAATGACTAATGCTTATAGTGAAAAATTTCAAAGATCGGATCCGTTAAATAACTAAGACTTTTGATTTTTATTAATAGCGTATCGAGTTCATTCTTTATGACATGACAAATTACTTGCATGAAAATATAAAGGAATTCGTATTTCAGCGGTTTTACTTTGATCTTCGCTCTAAATCATTACCGAAATGGCATTTTTCTTTCGTGCGCAACTGTAGAAAATATAAATATTATGCGTAATTTTTCAAGGCTATATTGGAAGTAAGATACTCAAAGTTGCTTATAAATCTCTTATATCTGAAGTGAAACTGGTTTTATTGAAGTGTTTATGATTTTCATTCCTGAAAAATCACATTTTTCTTCCAACATACAAGTTTTTATAGACAATTTATCAAACGAGAGGGGCAAGTGCATTTTTCTAAATGAACTATATTTCCAAATGAAGAGATATTACAAAGAATAAACGAGGATAGAAATCTGGTTAACTAAATATAACAAAGGAAAGCTACCTATATACCGTGAATTATGATATACTTATTATTTATTTATGATTATCTTTTATTGTGCTCAGGAAGGTATTTTCTGAGGAAAATTAGAATATTTTTATCAATAAAATTGTTATAACATTTTAATCAAAGAAAGTGATTGTTGGCATTTTATAGTATAATTAATTATAAAATGATACTAGGATTAATACTTTTACTAAACAATAGATAATTTCATTATACATTGAATTAAAAAAATAAAATCAATGTATATACTTGATCAACAATGATAGGTTTCAAAGATAGATACGAACACAGAATTCTTCTCACATAATGGCGACCAAGCAGCATGCACGAGCATAAAAAAATATTACTTCAGAGTATAAACTCAAATAAAATTGAAATATACCATCTTTTGGCTTAAGGGTATTCTTCTAATATGCGGTCTATATTCATTTGCGGTCTATCCGCATATTAGAATATACGAAATACTTAGATTACATGTTAGCCAAGATATATTTTTTCTGAAATGATTCTTGGTCGAGCAAAATGTCCCTTTGAGGAAGAACCAAAACACTTCAACCAACTTACCCAACCCGGTGAAGTCGCGCAAAATGTCTCTTTGAGGAAGAACCATAACACTTCAACCAACTTACCCAACTCGGTGAAGTCGCGTAATATTCCTCCATGTTGATAGTTCCCAAAACAATGTATAAACAATTTATACTTGATCAACAATGATAAGTTTCAAAGATAAATACGTACACAGAATTCTTCTCACATAATGGCGACCAAGTAACATGCACGAACATAAAGAAATATTACTTCAGAGTATAAACTCATATAAATTGAAATGTACCATCTCCTGGCTTAAGTTGGAACTAATATCATTGGATACAGCTCTATATAGGTAGGAAAATTCTAAGGCATGGAATAAAACTGGTAGTAAAAAATAAATTGGCAGTAGAAAAAAGGATTATTTGACAGTAGAAAAAATTAAATGGCAGTAAAAAAGTTAAACTGGCAGTATTCAAGCAGCAGTGAAGAAAGCGAAAACTAGCAGTATTTTAATGCAACATGGCAGTAAAAAAATAAAAAGTCAGTAAAAAAATAAAAATGTTCCTTTGAGGAGGAACGAAAAACTCTTCAGCCAACTTACACAACTCGGTGAGGACGAGCAAAATGTTCCTCCAATCAATAATTTCCCAAAACAAAATGTTCCTTTGAAGAGTAACAAAAAACACTTCAACCAACTTACCCAACCCGGTGAGGACGAGCAAAATGTTCCTCCATGCAAGCATTTCCCAAAACAACAAAATAAGAACGAAAATCGCCATGGGTGACTTACACTAAAGCTTAGCCATAATTTGGTGCCTCTAATTGCAATTTCTTTACTGCTGCTTGGAAACTGGCAGTTTATCTTTTTTACTGCCATTTCATTTTTCTACTGCCAATTTATTTTTTTTTGCTTGAGAAATTCTACTGCCCTAACAAATTGTAGCGAATTTCTAATAGCATCTTGCGTAGAATCTTTTCAAGCTTTGGTACTTAAAAGTACCGTTAGGGTATAAAGGGTTAAGAATGGAAGATTAAAGGCAGAAAGAAGGAGAAGACTTGAGATCTTGGACGATGCCAGGATTGGTAATTACCAGCAAACGAAGGAGGCAGCGGAGGACAGGACAGGTTGGAGGAATCGCTTCGGGCATAGATCTTGAGCCTATCAGAGAGGACAAAAGACTGAAGAAGAAGAAATTTTCGAAATATTTAACTTATATTTGAATTTTCGTCACAAAGTGAAAATCATCGTTGCAAGCTCCAGCCGTCGTTTGTTACAAACTTCGAATGCCACTCAGGATGGCCAATATTTCATCAAAATGCTCAAAACGTTAACCGATCCTTTTTACGCCTTCAATTTTCGCACGTATCATTTACTAGCCATAACTCGTAACATCAATCGCATTTTTAATTATTTCTAATTTTGGAAGGATATTTTGTTGATACTCATGAAAAAGTTGCCGTTTCAACCTTCTAAGATATTTTTTCTTAGTGTAACGTATTTCTCACAGGTTTTCAGCATTTTTTATTGTTAATGTGGCGTTGTTAAAATTAAAAACAAAGCAAAAATTAAAACAGTTTTAATCACATTTCTACATATTCCACATTAACAAAATATAAGAACGAGCGGCTTCGAAGAATAATCGCCATCAATTTTAACAACGCCACATTGTTATGGAATTCCACGCAGTCTCGGCCTCGTCTATTAATTATATTTTCGAAGGTTTTTGAATTAATATCTAGGCATAATATTGTACATTTTAATGGTGTCATACACACACACTCAACTTTAGATACGTGAATTTCATTTACATGTTGCTTTTCCATCATCAGCGTTAGATATTTCAATTTCATGGTAAATTAATATAATTTGCATAGTTATAGAAGAGAGGGATCGCACTAGATTTCGGAAGTTAAATGTCGATTTTAAAAGATTTTTTGACATACGGATTTGGAACTCCAAAGGCCAAAAACATCACGTATTGAGAAAATACTCCTACATAAAAGAAGCAGTCGATAGCTCTTGCAATAGTATTAATAATCGATTGGCCTATTCCAGCTTATCTTAAATTTGTCGCCTGTACGAAGAGGAGGACAATGCGACCGATAATGCATAAGTGCGTGCGCCCGTCTCCCGTCTTGATTGTTTTTGTACATGTGATATTGAAATGATAATAAAGTGAAAATGTAGGTAAGCTGTTTTAGGAATTGATTTTGCAAAAATTATGATGTGCCAACAAAATAATAAATCTAAGTTGCAATAACAGAAATTATTTAAATTAAAAGAGAGAATCTCATGGAAAAACATTAAGCATCATGCCATTTACTGCGGGTTGTATTGCATATCAGACCTTCCCGAGGCGCGTAGGGTCTGTAGATAACTACAAAATTGGAATGCTAATTTTGATATAGATAATGTACGCATAGTTAAAGAATTTAGCATAGAAAACGCGGACGAAAATCATAATTTCATATCGCAAAAAGCATTGTTTAAAACGTACAGGGATCATATAAATGAATAATTCGTCGTCTTGGATGAAACCATTTGGCAACATCAGAATTGATAGATTCATAAATCGGTTTTGGGTTCGCGGCCCGGGCGGATCGTGAATGCGGAATTATCGAAATAGAGGCGAATGGTATGCGATTGGACCGCGGCGAGATGGGATGGGCCCCGCGCATATTTGAGCGGTCGCCTGGCGCACGCGGCTGCGGATCGGCGGCGGGCGTGACTCCATCCCAAAGATGGGCCTTTCGGATGGATAGAGGTGAAGGGAAGGACTCTTCTCTCGGAGGATCGGATAGAGAAGGCGGCGTCGAACGGAACGGGTTGTTCCCACAGCGGATGCTCGCCCGCCTGCGCACTCGAAGGGGCGAAGTCGCCTTCAACGGGTCGTGTATCGATCCATTCCCTTCGCAATGACCTATTTAAGGGATCGAACTTCACATTATCCGCAAACCATCTCCGCTGCCGTGCGTCGCCATGAAAACGCCGAGCTAAAAGCGCTTCGTAATGTGGGGTTACGTATTTGGGCGTGCGTTTTGTGTCGTTTGTGGGTGCGACTTTTATAAGAAACGGAGGTTTTAGATTATTCTACACGCATCGGCGATGATGCGCATTTGTTTATGTGCAGAGTCATTGTGGGTTGTTGCATTTAAATCGAGTTAAGTAATGAGTTGATGGAAAGTGATTTTAATTGATCGGTTGTAACTCTTGTGACTCGAACGATATGGTTACGTGCACCTGCCAGCTGGCAGCTGCAATTATACAGTGGGAGCATCGGCAATGGCCATATACAGTTGACTTCTGCCTCAGGAATCGGTGAGAATCGGTGATAAAGATCAGATTCAATAATAGGCCCTCTACCTATATTTTGAGAACATTTATTGCATTATTTATACTAAACGCATTATTCGATTTCCTGTCTCATATGACGCAGTTACAAGTTTTGTAGTACTCTCCTCTGTCACAACTTTAAAATTTTCTCTTTGTAAAAAGAGAGAAAAGATGAATACTTCATGCGTGCATACAACGCAGAGGTGTTAAATAATTAATTGCACACATTTTCTTAGAAGCCTTTTTTAATGTGACTAACATTTTTTCTTCAAGATACTGTGCAAAGAGCATGTTTTTTTCATAGAAAGGTGGCAACCCTGCTTGGATTATGTGAACCATTACTATTATTTTCTTATTGCCCTTTGCTCAAAAACTCCTTAGTAACAAATTTAACGAAAATTCACTCAATGGTTTCGAAGGTGATACATACGAACAGACGGACATGACATGAACGTAAGGCGTTCATTGTTTGATTTTTTGTAAAATATGCCAAATAATCGATCAATTAAATGCTTTTATTTTGGCTGCTTGTATTTTTGTAAGAGTGTTTTTAGTTGTCAATGTTAAATAATGAATAGAATTCTATCTTTTCGATTTTTCTAAAAATTTTAAATATATTTTATTAGTTTTTAATTTTTCTTAATAAAACCAAGAGACATTTACTATACAAATCAGAGTTTAAAGGTGAAATATGCTCACGGTTTACGATTAAGCAGATCATCAAAAGTCGGTTCAGATCTTTTTAATTTTAACTTTTCACTTGTAAAATTCGGTTTAGTAATATTTAAGGTAAGCCTGACACAGTCAGTAATAACTGATATTTCATGATTACGCAGCAATTAGAATTTAACCATTATGATAATTTACTATTGTTTAATCAATCAAATTTAGCATAAAACATTTTTATATCGAATATTTTAGCGTAGTAGGACGCGAGTTGAATCGCTCTCCTCGTGAAAGACGTGCGGCAAAAGGGCATGTACAGGACGAACGTAATCGCCGTATTCAATTGTTTTTCCATAACCATTGCCTTAATGGCTTCGGAATTCCTGATCTTGAATAATCTAATTTATTGCGATGAACTTTCCCGAATAGAAAGCTGAGTATTTTGAAAAAACACCTCTTGATAGAGAGATGGAGGAGCGGTGGCTGTCGAGCGCATTCACCTCTTGAGGGGTTAGGCGAATTCTCTGATATAAGAGATCTTTTCTGGAAAGATAATCTCTCGTTCGGAGAGAACAAAAGAAAGGAGCGTGCTCTCAAGTTCCTGTTTTTTTTATTAAGTTCCGGAGCCGACGAAATTGCGGAAGAAGAATCGGCCATGAGAATGGAAGTGAAAACATAAATCTAAAATTATTCTTTCCGGGGTCTCTTAACTCGACGATATTTTTTGTATTCACGATGATTAAAATAGAGGCAGACAGAAGTGGCGTGCCTTCAAGCGCAGAAAGGCTGTAAAAACGAAACGAGATAAAGGGGATTGGAGGTTGAATCGGACGAAACGCCTCACATGCCCACAATGGAATTAATGAGGCTCTGACATTAGGGAGATTTCAACGGGGGGTATGGTTGGAAGACTTCAACGCCTGCTATGGAAATGAGACCGTTTGGGCTTTAAAAGGTGAAGCGAAATATAAGAGAAAAGAATATAGAGACAAGAATTTTATATGAAAGAGGTATAACAAACATGGTCCCAAGTTCTGAGGAAAATGGAGGGTGATTTATAAAAGTGAAAAAAAATGTTGAGTAGAAGAGCGGGTAAAATATCACTTTTTAAAAGAAAGCTCTATTAACGGGAGGATAGTAAAAATTATTATGGAAAAATTTTAATTATTAGCATTTCATCATGAAAGTAAGGGAATTCAAAATGCAAGGGATAAAAAGTACATGGCGAAACAATTGTAGTTGCGTGGATATATTAGAAACTAAAAAGTTGAAATGATTAAATTAGGTGCAAAGTAAAAGGCACATAAAACTCCTAAATCCGAGCCGATATGAACAGCGCTGTTTTATTTATAATAAGTAGTATTATAGAGAGTTGAATATTTTTTAGAAAGATGAGACGAAAGTTGAAGACATGAATAGGAATTAGTGCGTCTGATGGTGGCAGAAGGTATCACAATGCTCCTCTAGGATGGGAATTTACGCGTCTGTTGTGAAATTAACTCAGGGATTATCCTGGGAAATACTTTCAAAGAGGTAAGTTGAGGGGCCACAGAGATATGGGCGGGGAAGATACGGTGATGTGCTATAGAAGAGGGAATACAGCGTGAAAGAAGAAATAAGATTGAAAAAGGAAAAAGGTGACGATACCGAGAGAAAAGAGATATGAAGAGTATTGCGTGGGAGGTCGAGGAGGTTAGAGCTAGTTTTAGAAATGTATGCTTGGAATGAGAAGGATAGAAAGAGTATAACTAATGAGCCAGTCTTAGGAGGAAGAGAGAGGTAGCAGAGGATTATGAGAGGGGGAGGTTGATTGCGGTAGAGATTGACTGAGAGAGTGAGAAAGAGAGAGAGAGAGAGATAAAGAGAGATGGGGTGAATGAAAATAACGAGAGTTCTGGAGAATGGAAAGAGGAGTTTTGACGGGAGGAGAGGGGAAGGCTTAAAATTAGAGAGAAAGGATGAGGGCGAGGGCATAAGGCGGCGGAGATTGCGGAGGAAGAGGGCGAGAGAGAGAGAGAGAGAGAGAGGGAGGGAGAGAGAGTTACCTTGAGAGATGGAGAGTGAGAGTGATTGTGGAGGAAAGGGTTGACGTTGGCGAGGAAGGGGGATGAGAGGGGAAGGGAGGGGGCGGGTGAAGGGAAGCGTAGGATGGAGGGGAGGAAAGGGTATCATCTCGAGGGGAATTGGAGGGGGAAACACGGCCCGGATGGCGGCAATGAATGCTGTAATACTCCATGACACACATCCACCCGCCTCCTCCATTCTTTCCTTCCTCCGCACTTGGGCGACTCTTTTCCTCTTTCTTCTCTTTGCACCTTTCCTCCGCTTCCCGTTCTTCCTTCTTCTTCAGTGTTTCTACCGTTATCTCAATTCCGACTTCCTTCTTCCGCTCTGAGAACGTTCTATCGATCTGCGAAGTTTATTCCTTCGCATATACCCTTGGATTATTTTATCGTTGATAACATCCCTCGCATAGAATTAATAAAAACCTTTTTATAGATCATTACAAAAGGGACATTTCTCTAATTCGGGTAATAGGCTTTTATACCCATATACGTGGCATTTTGTGGTATGAGTCAGTGACAGTGATAAACATTCGCGTACATTAATACATTTATATTCCATATTAGTTGCCTCGCCGTAATCTAATATACTTTGTCTGGGATTTCGCAAAATTTGCCTGCGACATCCCCAAGGCACTTCAGAAGTGCTCGCAAAGCGTTTCGCTATCATTTACATTGCCGTCTACCGTAAGGATATCAAACATAGGCGTGGAACTATGCACACATGGCTAATGGGCGACCCGAATCTCTCTTGGATTTTCAAAATCCCAATTCTTTTACCTTACGACTCCATTAGCATACTCTTTATCTTCAAACTTTTAGGTGTTCCTCCGAGCGTGATCGCATTGAAATTCCCAGACAGGATTTTAATGAGTATAACGGAAAAAATGTGCGCTCTTTCGAATATATAAATATGATAATAGCTTTAAATTTCTCGTGGCAATGGAAAGGGATTTGCATTGATGCTAAAGTGAATGCTTTACTCCATTGCTGCTTAAGGTATGTATTTATTGTGTCACCGCTTAAAGTATGTCTTTCGACCTTTGGATATGTAATTCTGTATGATGTGAAACTTTCTATCCGTCGTATCGCATGAGCTCCATGGCTTCAAAGTTTTCACCTCGACTTTAGATGCACATTTTATGTACAATACCGGGTAGTCTAAAACTTCACCATCATCATAGGTAGTCTGTCCGTAGACAGGTCCGTGATTATTCATGGTTAAACCTGGTTCTCCATATACTCCTATTTTCCGCTGTCCTCTTCATATCTTGATAACTCTCTTTCCCTTTCAAATCGTCTATCAGCTGAAACCTTTTCCTACCTCTTTCTTTTTTCCATCTAGTTTTCCTTCTAACACGTCTAAAACTTACGAACTGATAATTATTCTGTCATATGGTATTTTTTATGAAAATGTTCATTTTGAGTAACATTTCATTTAAAAGCGACTTAATTCTCAAATTCCTGATAAGATAAATTCATTTATATATTCTCGGATGTTTCACTTAGAGCTTCAGGGAATTGAAAAGAATATGATTGATAATGATTGATTACCTTAAATCCACATAAATGCCCTATTTAATTCCTATATTCACATTAAATCTTTGTAATTAATTGGCATTTTCAATTTCTTCATTAAAGGTGAAACACTGATAGCTAATCCTAGAAGAATTATCCTATCAAATCACCTGAAATATGAGAGGGAATAAAAGTTTGTTTTTTTTTGTTATGACCACTTTCATATGTTAGAAGAAACCACATATATGCCCCACCCTTGTTTTAATGGGGAAATCGTGCGAAAAAGTGGGCATTTATTCGAGAAAATACAGTAATTATTCTTAGAAACAAGGTTCGGTCCAATATTTTATCAAAATGCGCATAAAGATTATCCTCCAGGTTTTGTCTAAAAGAATTGACTATTATATGTTAATTTGAAATGAGCTGAGAACATGGATATAATTTTCCAATTTAATATGAATCACTTTATGACCTGATGCCAAATATACCACTCGCCCATAGATAAATTTCTGCGCTTAGAATGTCAAATATTTTAACAAGCATGTTTATTAAGTAGCGCATAGTTCTGAAATTTTCATCTTTGTATCTATAAATAAATGATCCAAAGCGCTGAAAAGTTTTTTTGAAAATCGGAAAGGATTTTTTTTTAAATGGGCAAGTATTTCGGCATGTTCGGGCTTTAACTTTACCTTTTTACCATAATTTAATTAGAATTCTGAAAGCCGTTTCTTTCCCTGCCTGTCATTTACGCAAAAAATCACCCTCACGGATAAATATGCAAGTCACATTCCTTATTAACGCGATCACAAAATGGGTTCGTAAAAGCAAAACGTTTACACTCAGCGTGAGCGCATTCTCATTCACTTCGTTCGATTTAGTTTCCACATATTTCCCGCTCACTTTTTAGCATTGACCTCTCGCACGAATTGTATCTGGATCATGGCGTTGCACTTGGGCAGTGAACTTGTTCTCACTTGGCGCCTCAACGTTGGTCCAGATCAAGGTCGAAAAAACATTTGCGGCGCGAGTCGTTACTCTTCCCGACGGCCTCGAGTATAACTGGAGTGCAACGTTCGGAATCTTGATCTTGGAGAGTGCCACTCTTTAAGCGACCGGCCATTCGCTTTTACTAGGCTTCTTACGCTTTCTACACTTATCGTTGTATAATCTATTCGGGCCATCTAGAGATGTACCGATCATTATCGTAAAATCGATAATGATTCAAAGATACCATTTCGGAACGAAAACGCAAACTTTGGGCGATGGATAAAAAGGACTTGGCCCTTTTTCCTCCGCTTTGGACTCCAAAAGGATTTCGCTTCTTTATCTCGTATCTCTGCTTCCACAAAACGGCTAAATAACTATGCGATGTCATGGATAAAATTTAATTGGACTTGAAAGTCTTGCTACTTCTTTAAATTTGTTTAAATACATCTTCTTTAGGTTACGAAAAGTAATAAGGAATGAATTGATAGCGAACGTTGTAGCTAGTTTAATGTGTGGTAATGTGTGAATTGTAAAGTATTTATATTTCTTAGTTAACGCCATAAAGGAAACATATAGTACGCTTAGGTCTCCATTGGAGATTCAATTGACGAATTTTGGTGAAAGAGCCGCCTAACTTGTGGCTTTCATATCGTGAGTTGTCGATATATTCATCCAAACTAAATATCAATTATGCAGTAACCAGTGTCTAAGAAGCAGCTAAAATTTTTATTTTCTTTCAAAATGCTTCTAACTTTCGTGTCCACTGTCTCTGAGAATTATTGTATCGAGAAAAATTACTGATTAGCGCTCCAGGGCCAACGGTTTGTCGGAGCATCATTAATATCATCTTTCCCAGATTTTTTTATTACAGTATAGCATGCAGGAAGCATATCATTTCGAATGTAATCATAAAATATTCTTGTTTGATAATTCCTCAACAAAAATTAGAGACATTGTGGAAGACACTATGTCAAGAAATGTTTCTTGCCCTTAATTTACATGATATGGTCATTGTACAAATATTTGGAAACGAAATAAAGTGTTTGTCAGCAAAAAGACGAAAACAGCTGAAAGCATTTATTTGGAGGAAGAAGGCTAAAAAAGACTAAAAGTTGTATCATTAGTTAAGAGTATAATATTACAAATCTATTTGATATTATTGAAAATTTTCAAGTATTGCATATCAGAGTAATTATGTTATGTTAATAATGATTCAAGATTCTATGCTTCAATCTAAATTATTTTTATCAGATATTTATATAAAGATCTAACATCTAAATGGCATTAATCTATACCTAACGATATTTTATTTTCTCTATGGATGAAGAAGAATTTTTTAGGAAGTCAAGAAATTCCCATATTTTGAACTTCGCAAACTGTCCTTGTCCACGGCCACCTTTGTTTCTTTTCTCTTCCTTCACTTTGTCTAAACCAACTCGCATGCGTGGTCCTAGCTTCTAGGATTTTCTATTGTTGTCACGCTACTTTGCTATGGGAGAGAATTCCACTATAAGCTAACCGAAAAAATGCTTAATCTAATTGCGCTTCTGAACCCGAAGTTAATGTATTTCCGATTCCCATGCAAAACAAAAGATTCTAATAGAGGGGAATCTAGAAGTTTTACGCTGTCACTCGTAGCTATAGACACGAATTATAGGATTATTTTCGGCCTTCAAGCGTTTGTGTGGAAGACTGGTGACACCGGAAATGCTGTCGAGTCACATGCACAAAACTCTTGAGATTATCCATCCTTAGGAAACAACATATCCCCACCTAACATTTAGGATAGACAACCTTCGTTACTACCATTTTTGATTGAGGTCCATATTGTTCTGAGAAGAACATTAAGACAAAGTTCATAGCGTTAAGCTGATTTAGACGTTACTCAATTGCTATGTCGTCTTTTGTTTCATTTTTGAAAACTGTTCAGATTTTGACGTTCGAATTCGGTTTGATTTTCATGAAAGTTTTCAGTTGGATACTATTTATGAGCGAAAATATTTTTACACACTTCGTGGTCTTGAGGATAAATATTGTTTAAAGTTGTATTTCCAGAAAATATAAATCTATCAGGTTGTACATCCATGAAGCTCGTCATAAAAACATTCATTACCATGCACAGATATGGGGCTGCGGTGGTGAAGTGGTTAGAGGGTTGGCCTTCAACACGGCGTTTCTGGGTTCAAATAATGCGCTCGGATTTTTTAACCTGGGATCGTCCCTACTTGTGTGGTTTGAGGAGTAATTTACATAGTACAGTATATTTATTGCTATTAACTTTACCCCTTGTGGAATATATAAATTGTCCTTGTTTACCAGCTGAAAAAATCCTCTACTTTCTTGATAGATATTTATCGTGCAAGTACCTTCATCTGCTGTAATCAAGATTGGTGTGGATTTTAGTCTTTTGATATAAGTTGCACTTAGGAAAGAAACAAAAATACAATGATACATCCTGAAAAACCTTAGAGTTGTCTTTAAGTGGTTATGCATGAATTAGTAATTGTTTACCTTTCTGAAAACCTCCTCAATAACTCCACATATTCTTTCAATCCCTCAGAATTTCGCCGTGTTTCAACTTCAAATAAATTATAATAACTACACGTGTTATTGAATACACGTGTCCAAATTTCATAACATCTTACTTCCCCCACGCCTCTCTTTTGTTTCCAACTCTCGACTTTGCCCTTTTGAACTCACTTGTGCGTACTGCAATGCGTGCGACTGGCATTGGGCCCACCTTCCTCCTCCTATTCCCTCCCACACTCCCTCCACCTTCTACGTTTTCTTTCTTTATTATCCTCTCCTCTCTCTCCGTTCGTCTTTCGCATAATTAGCGTCCTCTTTCGTTCTCGACTATTCCAAACAATTCTCCCACGATAGGAAATTTCGATGGATTACTACTTCGCGAGTAGAATGATTAATAATGATAGCTATAAATAGATTAATTAATTATATTAATAGATTAAAGCAGGAATATAGTACTATGCTATAGTAGAGGTATAAAAGAGGCTTCCAGGGAGGTAGAGAGAGGTGGAGGCAGCGATTCAGCTGAAACCTGTCTTCGGACATCAGCATGATGATGATGATGATATATAAGACTCATGCACACGCTGTGCAAAGTGGTAGAACGGTTGTAGTGGATGCAAAATGGAAATTTTGGGAACGAGTTTTAGATGCCTTATTCAATAAAATTCTCAAAGATTTGAAATTTTAAGTTTTGTTTTTAGGTTCGGTCTCATTGGCTAATCTGATTTAAAAACAACAGCCTTACAGATAACATGAATGTATCCACTGAGAGGATAATTTAATGGATATTTCCTTGGGGTGGAAAGTTGAAAGTAGTATATTAAAATCAGAACGTCGTTGCTGACCACGTTAATAATAGCTTAGATCTTAGACTATTTTTATCTACATTTTGTTTTCATTAAAACAACTGAAAAATCATATTTTGTACATTACAGATATGTTATGTGTGTGCGTGTGCTTCCTCGCTTCCCAGCCCTTTAACCCAAATTATCTACCCAGTTACATCCCGCTGGACTTCTACTTTCATAAACGTAATTTACAGTTACATCTCGCTGGACTTCCACCTCCAGAAACGTAATTTATCTATTCAACTGTAGGCAGTGCCCGTCTTTTTACGAGAACCGAATCACTCTCACACCCCTCAACAACCGCATGAAAGGTCGTTGAAACAGCTTCGCTCATAAGCGTCCTATTCCGTTGGCCTTAAATGCAGGAATCCATTTACTACCCTTTAACGCGTTTCATCGTGAGGAGCATTCGAGACCTTCCAAAAAACTCATCTGCGCCATCGTTCCGTCAATGATCACTTGTAAATATAGACATTCTCTGCTCCCTTTCGTTCCCTGGTTTGAACCTCCCTTAACAACCTTCTCTATATATGTACTCCAATATTCCTCCTTTTTCTGAACCTCGTCCTTTTCTCGTTCTCCCTCCTCCATCCTACTCCCAGTGAGACACTTAGTTTTATTTCTCCCTTTGCCGAATAAGGGCGTTTTCCCGAAAGCTCCTTCAGTAACAAGCCTTCCTCTATCGCTGTGAGTGTCCACACAACCAGATAAGTGTCCACTGATTCCTATCCATCTCAACCTTTAATTTCCAACTCACACATATACTATATATGTATAATACAATAAAATGAAACAATATTTTTTGCCAACATGTCACAATGTTAAAGTTTCGTATCTTTGTACGATGATCGATTAGCTTTTTGTATAACCTCCGGTAAGATATGTATGCCTCTTTAGGATGCATAGGAACATTCCGAAAATGAGATTAACATTCAGCTAAAATATTGTTTGGCATTATTATGCATCTGAATTCGTTATATGCCATTGATCAAACCCTCAATCAGAGAAGTCAACTATAGAGCCTATAAAACATGTACAATGTCTTTCATTCGACGATGCAGTCTGCATGATAATATCTGAAAATGATATGTGGTACGACTACATCCTTTCACTAATCTATTCGAGGACGACACGACTTTAAGTTTTCCATGCTGAATCGATGCTGCGATATTTATGGACATCGCAAAATGATCCATTAGGAATCTGTTCGTAGCCTCATGCATGATCGAGAAAAGGCAAACATTGTATGGTAATGTAAGATTATACGGTGATGACCCGAAGAGAAATAAAAGCTTGCGGGATTTAATGAAAAGGTTTGTTATATAATTGCGGATCTTGTCCCGCTGCATTTAAGCGCCATCTAGAACGTTCAGTAAATCTTTTCCAATGGAGGAATCATTTAGATCAGAGCTAGCTATGCCCGTGCGCCGTAGCATAACGCGAGCCTCTATACTTTACCATTGCACCGAGCTCAGAAGGACGTTCGCGTAGAATATTTCCGTCGGTAACCTAAGCCCATCGGGTCAACTGAATGGGATCCCTGCCGCACAAAATCCCGCCCTCGACCCATAAATTCTCTTAATACCGATTCCCATTCCCATTCTTTGCAAAATCCGCACTAATCCCCGTTTCGACTACATTCTAACCCCACGGAGGCCACGTCAAATGATTCCGTGCTCATACCACCTCGTTCGAGCACGAAGCATCGAAATGATTCATTTTAATTCTTCGGCTAACTTCCTTTTCTAATGCTTCCCAGCGTTCATGTGTCAAAATGATCCATTTTAATTGTTCGGCTAACTTTATATTCTAATATTTCTCAGCGTTGCTTTGATCTCATTGATGCCCAAAACACCCGCAAACGCGTCTCGTTCTCAGCTCTTTCGTCCGACGATGGAAGAGCCACACATTCTATCTCTCTCTCTCGTCGTACTCCTTTTGATGATACACCTAGGGTTGCCAACCTAAGGCTTTTGGGCCGGAGATCTCTTGCAATGAAAAGCCCTTTTTACGACTTTTTGCGTTTTTATTGTATTTTGTTTTATACAAAAAACTTGAAGCTCTTGTGTATTTGTTGATCATTCATACTCTACAACCTACCTTATCTCTGGTTCAGCAATATAACAACTAGGGCACTGCAAAATATATGAAAATCACCAGAGGAGTTGTGGAATAATCTGTTTTTACCCTTTCTTTTCTTCAATTTTACTACACTGAAAATCGGGAGATCTAGTCTTATTACAGGCGAAGTAGGAAAAATTGGTTGGTATGCCTAGATACTGATGCAATTAAAATAGCTTTGCTTTGGTCTTACAAAATACTCTAATGTTAAATTATATTAGCCATTTTTATTTTCATGTGTCGTATATTGAAATCCTCTTAGTTTTCTTCTAAACTCTAAAGTATCCAGGTTTCAAGCAAACTCTGATTCATATCTTAAAGTAGACAACCCTTAACACAAGATCCGGCTCATGAAGATCTAAAAGTTGGCAACCCTAGGTACACCTTCGTTTTCGTTTCCCAATGCATTTGGCTATGGTCTGCTTATGTGTTGCAGCGTCGGTGCCTTGTTCGTAGACGCACGGTGGAAGCGCTATTTTGAAATGAGAACGATGGGACACATCTCGCTCTTTTGGAGAATGCGCTGTGATTACAATGCGGTGTAGTGCGGTGACCCGAGACTTTTGCATATTATAGATGTGAAGTGTCGTCGGTCTTTTCTGATGCACTGACAAAACTCACTTAATATATAGATAGGAATCCGTAATAACAACCATAAGAATAATCCTAATTATAATCCATAATTAGAATATCGTTTCAGGAAGTTCACAAATTATGAAACACGTTTAAAATTATTTTCGGTATTGTGACTGATAGAATGATGCTACATATAAATTCTGTAGCAGTTGTTTGCATTTTTATTTTTAAAGTTAAAAATACAACTTTATGAAGCATATTATCTGCAGTTATTTTTTTTCCTGCCAGAATGTAAATTTATTATATGTTCACAGATAACTAAATTTTACTAAATATATTTTATGAAGCAATGTTAACATATGAACCTTAAACTCTCTGAAGCCGCATGTGCTTTGAAAGAGAAATGTATGCAGTATTCCCTCTTTCATGAGGCACAAGAGAGCAAACGACGCTCACTTAGGTTGTTTTGTTCCATTCTGCCGAGCCTTCATCCACGCAACCCACCTTTCTCACCAAATGGGGTGAAGCGAGAGCCCGCATTCCGTTCTGAGACGAAGAAATCACGCATGCCAATTCACTTAAAAATGCAAAACACGCGATTGCGTAATTACTTTTATAGTGAAACCAATAGACGTTGAAAGCGATTGCCCCTCATTCTGTAGGAAAAATGAACTTTGTTGAAAATATTTTCGAAGCAATACCGTGATGAAATCATCTGTTTTGCATTTAATATGTCTATATCGACATGCGACTACTTTAATGTTTGAGGATTTAGAGCTTATGTTGAGAGAATAGAAGAAAACGTTTTGTGGAACAATTTATTTAAATTTCGACTTAATTATCAGTTAAAAACAAAGAAAGGAGACTTAAAAATCAATTTAATTTTATTTGCGATCTACGTTTTTAATTCTTATTTGCATTCTTTAACTTTTTGTGATTAAAATAACGGGCATTAGAATGCATTCTATTCTATTGTTGAAAATATTTTACGCTGGCTTCCCATAGACATTCTTCCTTGTTTTTCATTAGAAATATTGCCCTATCAACTAATGCAAAATTATGCTTTTCATTTTGTTTGAAATGTTTAATTGGGAATTTTAAACCAAATTCTTCAGAATAAGCGAATAGATACTTTTTCTGTTGTGCCATCGTGAAAATAGACTCGTAGATTCAAATTTAACTCCAGCATTACCTACGGAAATAATTTCTGCTTGGGATTGTCTATTTCCGATACCTTTTTCTATTATTTAGATAATTTTACGTTGAAATAGTGAAAACAATTTCAGACCAAACGAGTTATACGTATGTATAAATGAGAAAACTCACCATTTATTAGACAAAACACAATAAAATACTTATAAAACATTCTGTCCTAGAGATATCTAGTGACGTGACATACGTTTCATTTTTCAGCAGTAAGATCAGGTGAAGAAAACATTGTTGAATATAGTAATGAATTAAATTTGAAATCTTGTACGGTCGTAATGTGATTTCAATAATATAGTTTGAACGTGTTATCGATCAACGATAAGCCATATTTAAAATTTCATTTTCAATAAGATCCACTTAGATTGAAAAATCTGGTATGAAATTTGTTATAAAAAGTTGTTGGTAGTTGTTGGTGTGTAGCTTTAATCTCCGTGTTAAGATATTATGCTGAGATTGCATCAAAGGCGAGAGAAGATATATCATTCAATTTCAGAGATTAAGTTTTCCCAAAATATAATTGCTGAAAACAATTATCTTCACTGGAAATCACTAAAGACGTGTGTTTTACACGCAATAAAAATCAGATTACATCTAGATTTCACCTTCTGAATTTAGCAGGGAATTGAGCAGAGTCACGTGGCGTTAAGAAGTCGGCGGAGGCAGATCGGGGGGGGGGGGGGGGGGGATGGGGAGGGGGCGAGGCGAGGAGGTGTGCGGCAATGGCAAGGTTGGGCGTGTCCTTCGTGGACGTGGAATTCATCGCCAAACGCGTACTTCAAAGGGGATGTTACTCCTCTCTTCCAAGGACAATAGGCGAAGAAGGTTTCGAGGAGCGCCTTATTTTTCCGTGGAAATATGTCCGCTCGTCTGCTCTGACCTTTCGACCCCTAGCTGACGTACGCACGCACCTCTACCCAGTTCGTCTTCGCTCTCCTTTGTTCGCATAAGGAGCGAACGCGTTCCCTTTCTTTTCCCTTGAACGCTTCGCCGAAGGACGAAACCCTCGCCGGAAACCATCAACCCGAGGAGTAAATCCCTCCACTCTCTTCCAGCTATGGTCACATCCGCCTGCGAAACGCGCGCTTGTTCCTTTATTGCAACATTGAATTTGCATCAATTTGTTTTTCCAAGCAACTTCTTCGGCTTAACTTCTTTGTTAGAATGCCATTCGGTTTTTTATTTTTCCGCATTTTTACGAATATATCCGTTGGCCTTGAGTGTCGCACGCGCGGTAGCCAATCTTTCTTTTGACCCCGAGGTCATTATGAAACGTTTCGGTGACAAATGGTAGGACATGGGCTTTTGGACAGTTTAAATAAAAAATTTTGCAAGTCATAAACGAATTACAATTTTTCTCCCTCACGTTGCAACTCAGCCATGTGAATATTTTTTATCGGACGGTTTACACGAGAAGTTCGTTTTATTTTTAAATTTTGGTGAAAACTGAATTATTTTGTGCATATTTTAATAACAAATCCTCTAATATTAAATTACATTAAAACATCAAATCATTTATAAATTTCAATAAATAAATTCCCTTATTTTTTTTACTGTTGAGTTTTGTAATCTTAACAGTTATGCCCACTCTTACGGGGTAAGCTTTTGATCAGAGTCGATTATTCTGTATAAATTCATCAAAATAGGGACCGATCCATCAAATAAGAGCCATATATTATTGCTAAATTAACAAAATCTATTGTTTTATTTATTTATTGTTTTGTTTTTTATTCTGTTATCTGTGTATTGATGTATTTATTTATGCAACGGGTACCACAGGGAGTTTTTTCGGGTTTCTCTCCAGGCTCGGAGCGAATTCCGGTCATATGCTATCACCCCGAACAACTGAAGACAAGACTGCCACTTGGCTATACTAATGTCATTTAACTTTCAACCTGGTCCAACTCTGAAGAGGCCTTCAGCTTGAAACGTTTCTGAAATGTCTTTCTTCTAAGAAAATAAAAACACATTTTGAATTGAATTGATCGATATCTGCGATATTTTTTCGTGTCCTGCAAGGAGATATTCCCGATACAGTACGTAGTGTAATCCTGATTAGAAACAGTTGACGCGCAGGCGATTGCCCAGGGCGACTCCCTCTAATCATTCGGTTTTCTCGCTGTTTCTCATTCGATCCCGATGCGATCATTCGTTCGCGGCTCGTTCGGAGCAATCAATCTCTCACATCATCGCGCCCTTGGGATGACTTTCAGAATGTCTTCGCTTAAAGTATCGTTTTCCTTCGGAATTTGCAGGAAACGACGCATTATGTATCGCGCTTGTCAGCGACGCGCTTTTCGGAAGACGGATTGGAATCCGTGACTCTTTTTATCCTCCCACTAATCTCCTAGAAGTGGGGGTGGGAGGGGCGAGGGAGAGGCTAGGGTCGTGGGAACCAGAGAAGACGGCGAAACCGTTTCGATGGATATAATGACGCCGTGTAACCACGTATTGCTCGTTGCGTGCCAGGGTTTGCATCCGGTGGATAACAAATTTCTAATTATTCCCTTGAATCTTGGCCCGCATTGCCTATTAAGGATCTGACGAACAAGGAATGTTTTGAGCGAGTATGCAACAGCGCATAAACCGTTTATTTTGAATTTGTTTATTTTTATTACACAATTGTGATTTATGAATCATAAATATCAACTTGAGGAGATAAACTAAATAACTTAAGTGCAATTGTGCGAACGAACTGCTTTCAGTTTGTAGAATTTGAAGTTGAAATTACTAATAAATAACTAATGAGCGAGGATTATAAAGATTTTCCTACAAGTCTCATCTAACGAAATTCAATAAATGAAAATACCATGAGAGAGATTTAAGGTCTAACTGGTAATCAGTTAAATCATTAAACGTTAAAGGCAAATCCTTGAAGTCAAAAGTATCCCGTAGGACGTGTTCATTTTTGCTGAAATCAATCCGCTTTGAATGTCAGTCACCGATCTTAAATTCTAGAATCATCAATCTTTGCATCGCAACTGATAATGAATAGCTGTAACTGGAATGCGCATTTATTTTGCTCGACCATTTTATTCCCATAAGTGTTACCTATTTGTGAAATCTGATCTCGGACGTAATCCGGTATCGCCAATTCAAACCTTCTCTGGAGCATGTGGAGATGAGTTCGATGCGCGACGCAGAGAAATTGATCTGTGACGACTGTCCTTAGCGACCGCCGCCTCGAATTTTTTGTTAGTAACACTCTCAACCCTCCATATTTAAAAACCAAACCTTTTGAAAATAAACGTTTAGGATTCATCTTACAATTAGACAATTATTTCCGGTGTTGGTTAGGAAATCTGCTCCCCAATACCCTGGTCGGGGGTTCGAATCCTGCCATTGGTATGGATCTCTGTAGTTATATTTGTTACTTTACATCACATTAAAAAATATTTAGTGTAAATTTAGTCAATGAAAATAAATTAGTTCCTATGCCACTTAAAAGGAAAGCAGTCATGATCGTAAGTACCGCTTCCACCCAGAGAAGAGATGAACCGTTAATTTCATTTACATTCCAGTTTTTTAACGAGCCAAATTTCCATGCGTCCTTGATGCGTTTTAATGGTCCTGTTGCTTTTAAAACTCACGACAAGTTTACATTCTGACGGTTAAGATGGGTCACTATCGTGGGGTGTCCATTAAGTGACGAGGTAACCTTCCGAACAACTTTAACAACATGACAGAATCCGACAAGGGAAGTGAATTTGGCGGGATTATGCTTTGACAAGGACGCCTCGTGGCGCGATGTCTAGTAGCAATGTCTCTTTGGTAAATGAGACACTTTTTACTCTCGTTAATCGTCGATAACCACTGACACTCTGGCGCTAAATTTGCATTTCGGCGTAATTGATGGGTGGAGAGCCGGCCATCCGTCTCGCGATGACCATAAGGTGTCAATGCATAAAACACTCAAAATTTTTTCGCCTCTTATTTATTGGCGAACATCTAATTTTACTCCGTAAGTTAATCATATTAACGAAGGCACTTAAAATAGAGCACTTGCCCATCTGTAACGAGTAAACCCAGACCTAATTTTGGAGTTTTCCCCTTGGTGTTAATGCACCCCCTGCCACACACCCTTGCGGTGGCTTGCAGGATAAACTGTAGATGTACTTATTCCGATTTCTTTGAGTGTTCATTAACCTTTCATTGTAATAATTGTTATTTTAACAATGAAATGATATTCCTTAGCTTTGACGCCAAGTGAATCAATAGGATTTTAGGTATATTTTAAATAATTTATCCCTAAATTAAAGAAATAATGAAGCTATTCTAAGCTGGAATTTGTAATAAAGTACATAAAAATGAATATTTATTCCTTCAAAGAAAAAAATACGTATACTCATTGTAAAAATGTTTAAACGGCGGACTCTTAAATTTTATTTATTGTGTTTTTCCGTGATTCCGTTCCAGAGAGTTACGCCTTATGCAGTTTATTATTAATATATTTGCAGTTGTTATAAATATGTCTTCAAGGCTGTTTTTTGTACTTTGTCGGATGTTGATTCAGTTTCGATTTAGTTATTACTTCATCGCGTCTTCATTTACTCTTTGGAGCGTGAATCATGAATAATCGAAAATGAGAAGTTAACCCTTGAGAATTTAAAAACTGTAGCGTATGATGGTAAATTTGCGCAGGACACAACAAATAGCCTAGATAGTTCCATTCAGGAGAGATTTATCGAGCTCGTACAATGGCTAAACTGAAATTGTAGGAAGCTTTTAATCGCTATATATAAATAAATTATAGAGATAATTAAGGTTAAAAAGATATTCTAAAATCACAACAAAAACTTTTTATTCCAAATATCAAGTTGGAACCATTAAATAGCGATATATACATATAAACATATATTCCTGGACTTTTATCAGCATATTTTTATGGTATATTTATAATTCATGTTGTAGAAAGCGTTTTACTCAATGTTCTCATACAACTTCACCTGGGATAGTACACTTCAAAGATAGTTCATAACTCTTTTTATGAAATGAAAAACCACGCTGCCTGTTCACTTTGCTCCTTGGCAATGCCAAATATATTCTTAATTTGATATCCGCATTAGCGAATTTAGATATTAATTTCTCCTCTATTGTAAAGTGATAATTCTTGAAATTTAATATTGCATTTATCAGCGAAACTCAAAACCCGATCAACTTCATAAAAATTGTCTCAATCCTTGTACAATAGAGTATCTATAATCCGTGGCTCGTTAAACCGAGGTCCACTTAATCCGAGGTCGTTCACAGAAAAAACAAGTTCCAGTGAAACGTTGTAACCTGCAGTTGAAAATTATTTAGACGGAAAGAAAGCTTTATTTAAACACCGTTATACATACGTACCTTTAAAGCTTTCTTTTTTGTTGGTTGGATGTGAAAAAAGCTTCATCGTCGCAGCGGAAAAAGGTGTATTACAAAGAAACTAGTCTGTCGAAGATTTTTATTTATAATGTATGCTTATTTTTTATTATTATTATATGGTATTTTCCAATGACGATAAAATTTGTTTTTTATTTGTTTTTAATAATAAAAATATTCTAATGCATTTTTCTTTTAGCGATTTTACATTTTATTTTTCCGTATAATCAGTTTTTTCTATAATCCGAGTTGGCTCTGGTCCCGTTCACCTCGGATTATCGAGACACTATTAGAATTAATATAACATTATGACGTAGATGTTTCGGGAGGTGATTTTAGAGCCACAATGCCTTATGCTTTGTCCATCTCATGTGTGTTATTTCTTCAAAGGAATTGTTGTAGAGCAGCGAAAACAGATATTAGAGGATTCCAAAAACAAACTATCCGTTCTCCTCCTTATTCTCATTATCGCTCTCAGTTAATGGGCAGAAATTTGTAAATACGTTCCAGATCGTATTCTATAGCTGCACCCAAATATCTTATTGTCCGCATACGGCTTTCTTCCTTTCTTTACGATCCATCGAAAATAGGATTTACAAGTATATTTTACAGCTTCGTTACCGTGGAAAAAAGAAAGTCCATATTTTTATTCTCAGAAAATTTCGCCGCTCAGAAACGGAATGACGAGGCAAATAGTTTATGTGTATTACAGAAGAAATGATGTGTTTCCTCTTCTTAAGAACTTGTCCTTGGTTCTCATCGGTCGCGGCGACGTGCAGAACATCATTTTCCCCACTTCTCCATTCAACCAGCATCCCCTTCCTGCCTCAGCCCTTCCCTCTCACAAAAATCGCATCACTCTGAATCTTAAACCTACATCCTCCCTCCCAATCTCCCTCCTCCCTATCTCTCTCCCTCTCTATCTCTCCCCCTCCCCCCTTCCCTCTCCTCTTCTTCGTATTCCGTCCGTTTCTTCCTTTCTGCATGATCACATTCGTTTATTACGCTTCGCCATGTCACGTCTTGCCTCTCTCTGCATCTCCTTTGTTCGGCTATCATGATCTCTATTCCTCCCCTCCTCCCTCCCTATCTCCACTCCCCCCCTCCTCCTCCCTATCTACAAACTCTCCCTCTACAAACTCACTTCCGCAAAAGTTGCGGCGGCGACTCATCTTACAGCCTCCGTCTGTCGCATGTGAATTCACTCTCTTACTCGCTATCTCGGCGACTCGATCAGCGTTCCTCTGCTTCCAACGCGTTTTTATTAAACTGAGCGGGGAAGGAAGGAGTGCGCAGAGGAGGCCTTTGTGGAGGGAGCTAGGCGGCGTGGAGTGGAGGGAAGGGCGAGGAGGAACCGAATTTCAAAAGGCTGGCTGTTTCCCACGGGAGTATTTTTGCAAATTTCGACTGGAAATTGCACTTCTTTCAATGATACGATTTCTAGCAAACCTACTTTCACCTACTCATATTCCTGTTTCCACCGCTCTCTGAAATCTAAACCGAGGGTAAGGACCGCATACCTACGAATATCTTCTTTTCAAAGAAAATGAAACATCACATTTTAAGGTGTACCAATGAGGATATTGGACAACTAACTAATGCATATTAAAATCCATAAAGCTAGACAAAAGATGAACAGAATAAACAAAGCACATTGCTATGTGGATAAAAACTTAGCATGGAAACTCACGTGACGTACGTTCATGGAGATTAAAGCGAGGACCGAGAGATACTTTTAGTCCATCTTCCCGACGCAATCAGGCATAATATCAATACCATTTAGAAGTAGGTCGGTGCTTGTCATCCCCTGCCACGCCCCTTGGTGGGCTGTAGGGTGTAAATTGGGAAAACTGTTATTTAAAACCACTCGGGCGCGTGTCTTTATCGTAGTACTGACGACTGCGCCGCGGCAGTTGGACATCGCAATCAAAGTTTAATCGCTCCGAATTCCTAGAAGACGTGCGCGGCATAGTTGTATCCACCGTTGCTAGTGAGTGTAGGGTTAGATCAGAGCGATCCAAAAAATACGTCGAAGTAGTCGCTAGAACCTCGAAATACCTCCAACCGCTCTTACCAGACTGGCTATCTACATCTACATGATACCCTGCAAGTCACCTTTTTGGTCGATGGCAGGGGGTGCAGTGCACCAAGGGTCCAAGTTTTCCTACGTTATCTTTTTCTATTATGTTCTCTTATCGTCCAAGGGAAAAACGACCCTCTATATCGCTCCGTTCTACAGTCGATCTCGCGAATCTTATCCTCACTGTCCTACCTTCCGAGATACGTCGGGCTTCTGATAAGTCCTACTACCTCATTCGCTAGTCCCTCCGACATAAGGTTTTTCAGTAGTTTAAATATAGCCTGCAGCCTACGTTCCTCTAACGATGCCCATTTCAGATTTTCTATTAATGATGTTACGCTTTGTTTACTATCGTAATTCCTCTTTACAGATCTAGCTGCCCTGCGCTGAATTTTTTCTATCTCGTTAGTGAGTCCCTTTTCGTAGGGATCCCACACAGCTGAAGCATATTCGACCCGCGGTCGAACCAAGGATAAATAACATAATTCTTTCACTTTTTCGGAGTTATTTCGAACTATTCTCTCTATAAAGGCCAGCTTTTTGTTAGCGGCATATATCAATCGGCGAATGTGGGTGTCCCACGAGAGATCACGATGGATCGTGAATCCGAGATATAATAATCCAAGGGGTTGATTAGCCATAAATTCCATAAAAACAAGCTCTTACCAGAGGAGATAAGAGAAACCCATAGAGGCTTCAGCTATAGTTTATTCTTGGTGCAACGACACACTCTACCAAACGCTATTGCGACATGCATCCTGCCCATCGCGGTTTCAATATTTCTGCTATAAATGACAGCCCTCTTGTTTGAGTACATAAATTGTCTTCTTATTACTCAGATTAAAGACTTTCTCTTAAGGTTTTGTGTCAATCATTTTTAAGTTAGGTAGTGTCATATTTTATGCTATGTTTATTATTTGAAAGCTGAATCGAATTGTGGTTACATTCCTTTGATGCTCTCAAAATGAAAAAAATGACATCTCTTCCCCCGTTACGTCCGTTATCATGTGTGTTCTTTTACTTATTCCCTTCTTTTCGAATATGTCTTTTCATTTAGTAACTTAAAGCTTTGAGTCGTGCGGTCCCCTTCTTTAGTTTGCAGATGCACTTTCTTCAATCTTAAGAGATGCGTTTCCAAACGGCATACAAAATTTTTACGCTTTCCGTCTAGCTTCTTTATTAACACCTTCCGAAAATTAATAATGAATGATTATCATAAATATTTTTCTAAATTGTTACTTTAAAAAATAAGAGGCATTTTCTTTCAGAATTTTAGCTATATTACTTTGTGATTCCAAAGGGCTACTTGTCACCGAACTTTAGAAGCATTGGCAGCACCATTTTCACCTCTATATAATTCTGAAAACTCCAATCACCTCCCAGTTGAGTTTAGAATCACGTCGAGATCGACAGGGCAGTTTGTAAAATTGTAAAAGATAGAAATCCTTCAAATTATTATTTAAATCGGTTTTATGATATGTCTGAACTACTGTGTAATTTAAAGGGTTAAAACGTGTCTAAGAAAATGTTTTAAGGTAACAATGATAAGAGTAGCGAAGTGCTCGTTACTGTCCAACAGTTAGTCTGGCTGGCGTCTTAAAAGTTTGGTGTTTCAACATATTAAAACTTTAGTATAGCAGGTAAAAAAAGGACACAGTGACATTTTTAGCCAAAAATCCACTTTTAATAAAATATGTAAATGTTCACGTTATGAAGGGTTTTAGTGTTTCATTCGTTGTCAACATCTTTTCAAATCTAGTTCCAATATCTGTTTGTATACACAACATTTTAATAAAAAACTGACAACGTGGTATATTGTAACAGAATTTAAAATTCTTCCCCTGTTAAAGATATGAAAAAAATGCTTTTTTAGTTTAAAAAATTTTAATCTGACTTAGAACGGATTTAAAATGTCACTAAACTTTGCTCTCTCGCCCTCTAATAAATTTAACTGAAAATTAATACCCAACACTCGATCCCATGTTAATCAAACGAGGAAAATAAACGTTTGTTTCTCCTGTTAAATTGTGATACATTTTTCTTTAAACAGTTCAGCATCAGCTTTACTTCCGCTTAGAAGTTCAAGCATAATTATCAATCTCACACTATGGCTAGAATTCAACCGATAGTTTAAGTAGTTTAAATAGCCTTAAAAAAGCTGGAAAAAAAACAAAATAATTTTATAATCTATGATAGAAGAAATTACTGAGGGCAAACACATTATGGCCAAAATATGCATTTGATGTTGCCAAAGTTTTTGACTATCCACATTATTCATTGCATCGGGAAGAAAAATGTGTTATATTTTTACTTGAGGATTATAATATAACACAAGTTATCTAATCAACTCAAACCATAGTTAATCAACACAGTAAGAAAGCTTTGTAAAATAAAAAACGGGTTGTGGAATTTTACGCTTTGATGTTTGAAGCAGATAAAAGCGCCAAAACTTTCTCAGTAACGTAACGCGAAATAAGACAAAAAATCTATAGGGAAGTATCTTTTCTTCAAAAGTATTTTGTGAGAAGGAAAACGAAATAGGTGCGGGAGAGAGTAAGGAAACACATTCATCCTGTGCACACGACACACGCGTTCACGCGTATGAAACCGTGGATTTACCAATTCGTGCGCACTATTGTATATATTTTGAAACAACATGCGCGCATCACGTGTCGCCAATCGCCAACGCAAAATCCGAGGTCAATTGCGAAATTAGGAATAACCGCTTCTAATTTGGAAAGCCGTTTGTTCAAAATGAACGCAAATTATAAGTGATCGAAAAAGCAAACGAGCGATTGCGCTCGCAGAAAAACTATCTGCGAGATGAGCGTTTCGCTTCGCTGAACTATCAAAATGAATTTTCAGCGATTAATGGGCAACTGAGAAACAAAAAGCGTGACTAAAATCCAATATAAAACTGTTCTTCGTTATCATATTATTCTGGTCAATTTTTATAATAGAAGCTCGCACCTCAGAATTGCTGGATAACTTACAATTAAAATTCTAATCCGGCATGCCCAAGAATTGGAAACTTTCAATGCGTCCCGCCGAAGTATCCTCGACCATTGATGAGGACCTCCATGGAGAAAAGGTTGCCCGCCCCAGATCTAATTTTAAGCACTTAAAGCGGATAAGTGAAATATTTGAAAATGAAATCCTCAATCTCAAGTTAAAAAAGATACCACCATGAGCGTTTTGCCGATCGAGCCGAACTCTGTACAGTCTGAATTTCTCCCTTAGCATTTTATTTCTTCGTAAGTCTGGGCTGATTTATCAAGATGTTTTGGTGTTGAGGCCAATACTTATGAACAGTATCTACAGAACCATTTAAGGCGCTTGGTTAGAAATTCACTCATTCTTCGGAGGGCATTAGCGGACTCGAAATGAAAAACCAACTGCTTTCTCGTTTCCAATTTTACGCTTATTGAAACGGTTTTCCTTTTAGTTCTTGGTTCATACGCGACAACTTTAATACGTAATACTTTTCATCCTTTCCACTCAATTAACACCTTACGAATGGATTTGACTCGATTAACTTTTTCACTCCATCCCTCGCCGTCTCTATCTCCCAGAAGGTTCTATTCTCCTCACTCTTCGTCTCTCTATTCCGGAGGCTCCGCCTCGCCCCTCCTCTCATCCTCTCCTTCCAGCCGCCAGCCCACTCCTGTCTCCACGCCCCAACTCACCACCCACCTCTGCCCCCGCCCTCGCTCCGAGCCCCTTCTCCCACCTCCCCGTATCCTTAGGAAAAAGCCACCGATGAAACCGCATCTTCACCGCCTCTTCCTGATCCCCTCCCCCGCCTCCCCCTTCGCACTTCATCCGTTTCTGCCCCTCCCATACAAGTTCGTCTCCAGTCCGCCCGTTCCTTTTCCTCGCGTTACGCCCACACGCCTTCCTTCTGCCCCACTGGCCTCGAGGATCTCACCTCCTTTCTCTATTCTCTCCCTCCTCCTTTCTCCCTCCCCCTCTTTTCTTCCTCCTCCTCTTCCCCCCCTCTTTTATCCCTCCCCATATTTCCCCCCCACTCTTTTCTCCCTCCCCCTCCTTTATTCCTCCCCCCTCTTTTCTTCCCCCTCCCAATTCTTCTCCTCCATGTTTTTTAGCAATTTCTTAATCTCTCCATCTGCCAACGGATGCTATGATCGCGGGTTCGAATCCCGCCCAGGACATGGCTGTTTGTTTGTCACATCAGGGTTATATGTAAGAATGGACGTGATTGTCTAAATATCGCCCTTAATAAAGACGGATTATTATTATTCTCCCTCCTCCGTTCTCTCTCCCCCTCCTTTTTCCTTCCCCCTGTTTTCTTCCTTCCCCTCTTTTCTCCCTCCCCCTCTTTTCTCCCTCCCTCCCGATTCCTTCTCCTTCATGTTCCCACAATTTCTTAATCTCTCCATCCTATCTCCCTTTTTCTCTCTTTTCCGCTCTTTCTCTCACTCCTCTCTGCTTACCTCGTCTTCGCTTCACTTTCACTTCTCGGCATTCCGTAGGGATCGCCCGCTGGTCGTGAAGAAGTGGTTTTTCCCTCCCTATCCTGTTTATATGAACGGGACGCGCCTCAGCTCTTCCCCACATTCCCAAACCTCTATGCCTCTCTAAATCGTTACCTTTGCCGATGGGTCGTGTGGGGCGGGCATTAAGAAAGATCGAATTATTTTTCGGCAGATTTTTTTTTCGACAGAATCGGGATCATAATCGACGCGACCTCCCTCAGGCTCTCAGTTGTTTTTTGTTGTTGGCATTTTCATCTCCAGGTAGCGAGAGAGAGAGATGTATGGAGGACGAGAGGGATTGAGATGAGAGGATGGGAGAGTTTTGTGTGCTCTCGGTTGCTTCACAATTCTTAATGGAGGCCGTGATGGAAAGGGACGAGATGTATCTTTGCGGTGCGATCTCAAAACGGGACTGTTGCCCTTAAACTCGCGGCGGCGGTGGAAAGGGAAATGGTTGCGTAATTACTCTTCGGCGGACGAGCGTTCGGAGCTGTTGTTTTTTCGGGTCGATTATTATCGCCCGATATTTCCCGATCGGCCGTCTTGGTGGCGCGGTCGTCTTCCTCTAGCTGAAGGCCGTGGGATCGAGAGACGAACTTTCACCTGCGGCGCTAAGAGATAAAGAACGCCACCGATATGGATTTCCTATTTCGTAAGGATTTATCACGGTTTGTACCAGTTCGATATACATCTTGGATGGGCAATGGTTTGATGAATGGGCGTCTGAGACGCAGCGGACTCGCGGAAACTATGATCCGGGCGATTTTTTAAACGCTGTCAAAACCATGGAAATCCATTCACATCATTCTTCAAAAGATCCCGTAGATAGCTGATATATTACGAGCTCTCGAATTCGTGAAGGCCATAGCAGATGCTATCGGTATATATATATTAGTTTGTGGGTAATGTTTTAATTATAATTGTCGCAGTGGAAAAAGCCATTTCGGTAAAATGATATTCACTGAAAAAATCGCCTCTCGCTGATAATAATTTCCATCTTTATATTCATTTTCCATAGCCATTTACCGTTTCTTGAAACTCTCATAGGATTTCCACGTTTAATTGCAGAATTCATTTCTTAATATGCATCCATTGTAATTGTAAGCGATGGAATACTCGAATGGAGAGAAAGGGGAAGGTCACAATGGGCCTTAGGAAGTAATCGACCCGTCTTCCTCACTACTCGCCTGACCTTTTCTCCTCAGAACATTTATAATCGGCTCCGGATTCTCCCTTGGCGTCGCGCACCACTAATTCCCATGCATATTTCTAAGACTATTCGTTTCCCTCTTAGGGTCGTAAGAGGAAATTTACACATCTGGAGAGAGATCCCGAAAACTACGTAAAAGATCTCGTCAGTCGCGTTGAGCCTATTGGGCACCACTTTTTTTCGATATGCTGTCGAGAAGGTGAAGGGCTTTTCGTGATAACCCACACTCCCAGAGCCCGCGGATGTTACTGTCAACATGGGATAGTACAGGGCATGTGCCCGTTATAATGGATGAGGGGGAAAGATAGAGAGAGAGCTTATCTAAGAGGAATTCGAACGACTTTCACGGAGGTTGGTGTCGTAGAGGAAACACCTGGAGGGTCAGCCATTCGAAAGGATTTCTCTGCGGAAGAATCTGTTTATTGCGCAAAGTTCTCACGTCCTCATCTGCCCACAGTGTGAGCAGTGCGAAGCTCAAGAGTGGCTAGCTATCTTTTTGTCATGGGGTCAGAAGAAACGCGTTGTGAAATTAAATGGGTGATCTGCTGAGGCTCTGTTCATTTTTCATGTCTTTTTTACTTTCTCCATATGCGTAGTATAGGGGAAAGTATTGTATTCATGAAAAAAATCGACTTTGAGATTTAAACGGAAATAAACTGTTTGAGGTCCCCTGAACACGTTTTGACCATTTTCTCGATGATCTCTGTGTGTATGTGATAGCTTTTTGTGGGTGCTCTAACTCAAAAACTATTAGTCAGATCAACGCGAAATTTTATATTTAACATTTTTATGACAGTCACAAGAACTGATTAGTTTTTGGTAAACATCGGTCAAACGGAAGTGGGTGTTTACTCTTGTCATTTATCCGTTATTTTGAAATATTTGCCTTAACATTTGATAAATGTAAAAATGTACCTGAATAAAAGTTGTAGTAAATTTAAATTTTCTACAACCTTTATTTGAAACATTTTTCCATATAAGGCATTGTTTAAGAGATATCTTATATTTTTAGCTGCCACCTCCACGCCACCTACCGACGACTGTTGTTAACAATTGACGCTTAGTTACGTCTTACAATTAGTAACGGTCCTTTTTCTTTTCTTAATTATTGGAGCTTTGTGGCTATATCCAATATCAGATGGCTATGGTTTGAGTTTATTTCTGTTCTTTGTAAAGTCTAAAATTTTATCGCAGTTTCTTAAAATATTTATTATTATGTAACCTATTTGGAATTTTTAGAAATATTACAGATATGGAGAAAGTCATGTGGTGGCCACATCAGATTTTTTACCGTTACTGTTATTTAGCGGGCACAGTTAGCTGAGTTATGCTATTAGTGAAAATCTGCTAGCCTACCGCGAACTTGCTGTAGGTGTGTTACGCCGTAAGCTTCATACTTTTTACATATTTGACACTCGATACTTCCTATTTTTTTTTACTTTATTCGTCCGTTATAATTTCTAAATCTTATTCTATATCCAAATTTTTAATATTTCTAAAACTTTATGCAATCTTTGCCGCAGACTTCCATGTTTCCATCTCACACTAGGCGATACTATGTGCTATTTAGCTGGTTTCTTTTTCGCTCTTCATCTATTTTTTGCTTCCTTCTAAAGACAGGATTCGCTTTTGTTAGCGTCGTCTTCTTTGATCTTTTTCATTTCTTTTTTCAAAGATTCCAAAGCCTACATCCTGCTCTACTTGTTCTTGCAGGTTACTATTAATCCTGTTCTGATTCTCAAGTCTCCATATTTTTAAAAATTTCTATAGTTCTATATTTATATTCTCTTCATATCTTCTTCGGGAACAGAATGGTCCAGTTTTCTGCCATATTAATGAATGAATATGAGTGAGGAAACTTTATTTCAAATTAATTGTAAGAAAGAACAAAGGAAATACAGACAACGAGATTTATTTGTACTGTTATTTAATCTGCACAAAATATCAGCAAATTTTGTAAAGATATGGATGAATTGATCGTTGCAAAATATCATAATAATACATGTTACTGATTCTCATGTTTAACGCAAGCGTTATACAATGTTTTTATCCATCTTCCACGAAATTTCACCGGGTACGTTAAGGAATACTTTTTAAGAGAGCAAGTTTATTCTTATAATATCTTGAAGCATTGCAAGTAAGTTATTACACATCAAATCCGTCATAGTGTTCCTACTCAAATTCATTAATAAAATTGTATTCACCAAGTGTATTTTTAGCCAATTAATCCGACAACTGATCAAATAAAGCATTTCACAGGGCAGGGTATCATGACCGCCCGTGTGCACGTCTCTTTTATGACCGCCCTTTTTCGAATCATGGCAACGCAATGACAAAGATATATTGTATTAAAAACTAAAAGAAGACAATCTTAATTACATTATGTGTTCGGACCGTCCGCCCATTATTACTGGGTGATGTTGGGGCAATTAACTCTCTGTCCCTTTAGTTCCTGCTCCGCTGTTGCACCAAAATTAAAATTTCCGGAACTTAATCACAAGTAAGAATGCGGTATACATCCAAGAAATTAAGGTATGCACAAAAACAAAAATTCATAAAATACCGTACAGTGTAACGTGCGTTGCGAGCAATCGCCCGCTCCCAATAATTCTATCGCCCGTGTTCGTCGCACGCATCGCACATATGGACGGCGTATTTTCCCTCTTCTCCAACGAATAATCACTTGGCTGATTAATGCAATCCCGAAGCTCTGAATCCATACATTGCACAAACGGGAGTGATTTCGGCCGAACTTTGCCTTTTGGAATTATCGGCCCTTTGCCCCTGTCTTCGGAGAAACAAGAGAGGAAATATCACACATAATGCACAACAAGGAGAAGTGAAAATTGTTAAACGGATTTTAATTAAACTTTTACAGGTAAAAATTTATCGAAAATAAGCAGATACGTGTTTCGGATTTTTGTCCCATGCCGCGTCGTTTTCGAGAAATTAATATTTTTAAAACGTTATTTTACGCCGATTTCAAAATTCTGATACACATAAGATTAACGTATGAAAGTAATCCGCCGCGTTTTTAGTTCTTCATAACTTTTAAACCATACGAGATAACAAAACTAAAATTGGTACGTAGGTGTATTTATCAAGCCGTAAGATTATGATGCATTAAAAAAATTTTAAAAGTCATCTAACTTTTAAAAACGAAAACAAAATTTCCATTAGAAAATACATTAAAGATTGAGTTTTCATAGTGCAGGCTATCTTTCAATTGCTTATATAAATTCGGCAATTTAACATACAAAATTCGGACCTGCATAGTTTTAAAGAAGAATGATCATGGTTTCTTATTCTTAAAGTCTTTTTTCATCATCGATTCGAAATCGCTCGCACTTCACGTTTATTCCAATTAATAGACAAAATTTGAAGTTTTAACAATTAATACTTTGACGACAATGGCATTGTTAAATCCCGAGGACTACTAGTTGTTTTAATCCATGTCCCTTTCCAACTTCCTCTCCCCTCGCAAGAAAAACGTAATAAGATATTACCCTTCTAGATTTCCCGTTGAAATTCAACATGATTTTACGCTAATATATTACATAAAAGGAATTTCCCATTTTATGACTAACGCTGATGTCATCACTTCAAATGGCACACTGTCCTAATAGGTAGAATATTTAGATGGGATAAAATCGACCATCTGAAGTAAAATCGATCCGGGTTGGATAACATTTATTTGTACATATATTTAAGTAAGGGACCAGGTTGCGTTTTATTTACACGAAGAAAGTCATCTGTTGGAGACATCAAATTTTTAAAACAAGAAATTACGCCACTTTCAATAATTAGTAAATAATATTCCTTATCATAGGAAAAACATCGAGTTTATTATGCTCCATATTCGCGCACACGTATCAAAAATTAAATTAACATTACAAATAACTTAATAAAATAATTACAATAAACAAAATTAAAATATTTTTGTGATGGTGGTGAGGGTGGTGGTGGTGAGGGTGGTGGTGGTGAGGGTGGTGGTGGTGAGGGTGGTGATGGTGAGGGTGGTTGTGGTGAGGGTGGTTGTGGTGAGGGTGGTAACCAGCACCAGCCTCACCACCACCGTTGAATTTCAACAGGAAATCTAGAAGGGTAATATCTTATTACGTATATCTAGCGATGGGAAAGTAAGAGGGAAAGGAACATGGATTAAAACAACAAGAAGTCCTCGGGATTTAACAATGTCATTGTCGTCAAGGTAATAATTGTTAAAACTTCAAATTTGGTCTATTAATGAGAATAAACGTGAAGTGCGAGCGATTTCTAATCGAAGACGAGTAAAGACCGTAAGAATAAGAAACCTTGATCATTCTTCTTTAAAACTTTGCAGGTTCGAATTTTGTATGTTAATTTGTGCGATTTATATACTGAGCAAAACATATGCGGACGACGGACACGACCTGACCATAAGTCGTTCTTTTTTTACTTTTTGTAAAGAACGCCTAAAAAACGATTGTCAATAAAGGCCGACTTGTGATGTGCCGAACATTCGCCCAGTATTTTCGCAGATGAATAATGCAGACGGACGGACACGACCTGATCATAAGGCGTTCTTTGTTTACTTTTAGTAAAGAACGCCTACAAAACTTGATGGCAGATTTTTATGTGCCTTATTTTGTTACTGCAAATCTGGGAAAACTATATATATGTGGCGCTGGATGAGTGCCAAACGCCCGACATAAAATTGAAAAAGTATTGTTATTCAGACCAATGTATTTTAAGAATTCCAAGAGCTATAGGGACATTACTATATGTTTCCGTAAGTATAGCAATTAATTATGATATGGCGCAATAATATTTTTTATTAAATGCATTTTAAAAATTATTCTTGGTTGTATTTCTCTATTAGTTTTTTAGATAATTGAATTTGTTTTCACTGTTTTTATTACAATTAATTTTGAAATAAATGTAGTTAATTCATCTTTTCCCTTGTATTTTCTTAAGGCCACTACGGCTTCCATGTTTTTCTTTGTATTGAAAATTAGAGAAAACGTATAGGCGACGAATTTGTTTTAGAAAATCATCTTAAATCCTCCAGCATTCACCACTATGTCATTTTCAGGTTTCTTGGTCTTTCTTACCAGGTTTACGCTTATATTACAAGCGAAATATTGTTCCTCCTAATCTTATTACACATATTGAATAGAACCAGTGATAATTAATGCTTTTTCTTGCTTCTCGTTTCGTTTAATCTCATTATATCTGCCTTTTTCATGTAAACATTTCTCATTAGTATTCTATGTATCCAGTTCACATCGATACCATTCAATCTTCCCATCAACTTTTATCTATTTTGTTTTGTTATAGGCCTTCTCCCAGTCAACGTCCGGCAATTAATAATGTTTTTTTTTACCTTTCCGGTGTGATTTTTATAACTGTGACAGTATCTCTTGTTCCCAGTATCGTAGGCGAGAAATTTGGCACCCGAGGCAAGACCGAAAGACGCCGACCTCAAGCTCTCACAACTATATAAATAATGATTTTAATTGTGTATTTAATGAGAAATATATTGCATTTATTACCATTAATACCCTAATTATATCCAACAAGAACAATTTTAGAAATATTTATAACAAAGTTTACACTGTCTTCCCTTCGTTTCGGCGCCCGGTGTCATGGCTCCTCTCTTGCTACGTCATTGCTTGTTCCTCTACTTTTTCTGAAAGCAAATTCATGTCCACTTAATGTTTCCTCAGCCTCCCTTTCTAGTCTCTTAGAAAGGATTCCTACAAGTATCTATGACGCTTATGGCAGTAGGCATTCTTCTATAGCCAATAGGCATCCACAAAAGCCAATCTTCAGTTTTGAATTGAAATATGAAATTTACTTATGGGAGCTTAAATGCGCTTTGTAGAAAATTAGCACTTGGCATTCGAGTTATTGGAAACTAGCAATAAATTACCAACCAAACATCTTTCGCTGAAAATTTTGAAATTCAACTCTCGATGAGATACGAATGAAAAACAAATGCCCGACCCCATAGAGATAGTGAGAAATAATAAGGCATAATTTAAAGTGTAGCGTCATGAGAATCGATCAACATGTTAACTAGATGAAGATGTACTATCTATAAATGCGGAAGGCATGTATGTCTTACTAGAATAGTGAATGTTCTAAGGATGCTCTGTCTCATTAATTATCTATGCGTTTCTATATGAAAATTCTAAACCTACTATCAACTTTGATTTCGATACAATGAAAAACTTATAAAGCTAAAACAAATTAAGGTACTAAAATTTCACAAAGTAGATCAGACGAGAAATGCCAAATATGATGGACGGGGAGATAGGAGCAAAACATCCATTCAGTTCCTTGCCGAATAATTTTGCTTTGTCATTTAAGGAGTCCATCAGCATCTTTAGGTCCTTTTATGAACCATTTTCTAACTTTCTGTAATCTGACCAATATGGCTAAATTTACTTTTACACCTCTACTTTTTCACATCCTTCTTTCTTTTCCAAATCCATATTTACTATTCTATCAGAATACATAAATACACAAGTGGCACATTTTATTGCTTGGGTTTCTGCGGAAAACTTTATGATGTAAATTAATCAACGATTTAGAAATGTTGATATCTCATTAGGGCAATAATTTTTCCTCTAACAAACTAATTCCGATATAATACCAAAACATGAAAGCGTTTAAATTTCGTGATAACCGTATGTACATACGTATGAATACATTATCTTGCTTCATTGTATAGGTACCGCGACATTTAGTTTATTTTTGAGTGTCATGCCCACAATAATGATTGCGAAATCTGGTATTGGCAATATAACTCGCACTCGCCTTTTTAAAGTTTGCGATGCATTCAGAAACATCTTAGGAAATCGAAACTTTTCTGCTGTACAGCTAAGAGTCAAATTGATCTTCATCTATATTTTATTACTATATCTTGTAGCTTTCTCATCTAATCCTGGGAATCAATTTAGCTGCATGTGAAATCAAACTAATATAGCTTCTTCGATTCTTGATGCAACTAAGTTTTTCTCAGGATTACCTATAACTTGCAATCAAAGGTGCCAGATTCTTTAACTTTCTACGTATGTAAAGGAATAATTGCTGTGGCCCAAAAGGTTTTCAGAAAACTGCCTAGTTCATCTGTTAAATTCAATCCATAAATTATTTATTTATGAGCTTAACTTGATACTTGGGGAGGTCAAGGATATTCGCGAAGTCCTTTATCGTAACACTGAAAAAGAATTATACATTTTTCACTGCATTCTAGTAATGCAATATTTTGTATTTTATCTTGTCCTAAATTTGTTATCGTATCAAGTGCCGTAGCGACTCACACTGTACATTAATATTAATTTCCCTTCTTGCATTAATTCTCTAAAGAATTATTCCACGCGTGTCGTCATTTCTAGACGGCTATTTGGGTCGCGCGCAACAATAATAAGGCGCTATTATTCTCGTCGCCGTTTGAGTTCTCTTTTCCGCCGCACCGCGGCGCAACACGTTGTCTGACCGACTTATAATTCGGCCGCATCTCTCAGTATCTCCGACGTTTCTCCGCTAATTAGATACAGATTCGTGTAAAGTGGACATTCCCACGAAATTTCGGCTGCCTCTCCATTGGGTCAGTTCCAGAAGCATTTCACTACCCGCATTCCCACGAGTCAAGCTAGGAAAAATCCTTGAACGCCTTTTGTTACATTCTCCACTGAGGCGCAATTATCTTCAAGCGGTCGATGACAAAATCTGAGTGGTTTCATTACCCAAGTTCGTATGAGCAATTTTATAATGAGATTTCACGCGACCTATCTTCCATACTCTCACCACCCTAAAATCGCGCCCCCCCCCTTATGGTTGTGCTCTTAGCACATTTTGTAACGAAGGTGTTAGTTGCTCCAATGTTTACCATTGGTACGTTACGGTGACTTTCATTTCGCCATTGCAATGACACAAATTATCGACTGTTTTGTCAAAATCAATCTTTAGAGAATAATAATTTCCTTGGAGAAAGGTTTTAAAAGATAACAGCTTAAGAATCAGAATGTGAAATTTTATATGGAATCAGTGATTTCGTGTTCATCGTTCCCCAATGATATCAGAATTCGGAATTTAATCACGTGGTACAAATCTAGTATATATACTTACCAACTGAAAAAATTAGAATGCGGCGTAATGTAGTAAACATTTTACTAGAAAACTATATGAATTAGCTCGTTTAAAACGGGCTTTGTAATCAAGCAATATGAAAAACAAATTTTACCATTTGTTTATAATATTATAATATAGCAATCTTACCAAATTTGGTTGAACTGGCTGAGGAAGCGGCTGAGATATTGAGCGTTACGGACAGAATGACCAAGTGAATAAGGGTTTTATTTTATATGATTTTTTTCATGCTCTAATTTGATTTTTATTATAAAGTGTATATAAAATTAATATTTACTCGGTAGAAATTCTTTACCAAAATTAAAGAATTAACGTCTTATGGTAAGATCATATCTGTCTGTCCGCATATTTCATATCCAAAACTACTGTGCGGATTTTCATGAAATTCTCTATTAAGAACTTTTGGGCAAAGAAAATAAGAAAATGGTATGAATGGTTTACATAACCTAATCAGGAATGCAACTTTACTGTAAACAAAAAATGGACTTCCCGCCGCATCTCGTAAAATATTGGTCGCACCCAAAAGGTTTTCAAATAAAATTTATAGAACTAGTTAAATAGAATATTTCTTGCAAAATGCATTTTAATCGCAGGAGTAGACGTTATTAATAATAAATAACAATAATATTCACATTCATTTTGAACAAAATTTCTTGCATGATTTTTAATTGTAGTCAACGAAAGCAATTTTTTTAGCAATTGAAGTAAACAAGGTCTGCTAAAATTACATAGTTTTGTTTAATTTCTTTCCGTGTGCATGCAGTATTTAGTAAGCTAAAGGAAATAGATTATCTTTGATGAAGAAATGAACGTAAATACGTTCATTTTCCTTTCGTGCGCACATAGTGTTTCCTGAATGAAAAGAAATGAAAAATTTGCGATCAAGGGATGAACGTGAACGTAAGGATCACGTTGCAATTACTTAACTGAAGTGAAGGATCGTTTAAATAATTTTAGATGTTTTATTAATTACAACTGATTAGAAAATTAATCGGCGAATCCAAAATTTAATATTTCCATGGCATCACTTCTCATACTCTGTTTTGCAGTGTTTATACATTATACTAAATCATTAATGTTTTTCTTTATTGAAATGATTACACAATGCTTAAATAACGCCTTTGTCTTAAATATATGCACGAATGATGCATGCTTACGTTCTCTCTTGTTCACAAATAATATGAGGAAAATATTGAAAAGATTAATCTGAATTTAAAAGCTGGCCTGTTAAAATATATTTGATAAGCATTCATGAATAACTTTCTCAAATGTCCTTGCAGTTTCATGCAGAAAAACCTGGTCAGTATTTTATGAATTATTAAATTATACATACGACCAGGGTCGTTTGTCATTGGGAGATGCGGTCGCCACAGTCACTTCTCGAATTGGGCGTCAAAATAAAGCCACCATCAAAATATTTCCATAAACATTCATAATTTTTTCGATATTGTTTATTCCTGGAGTACTTTTATAACTATCTTACCTTTAAGTATTCATACTGAAATTACCTTGGGCTGCCAGTAGCATTGTCGTCCCGGAATTTCCGGTCTTTAACACGCAAAGCAGAGCAGAGGAGTAGAGTTGGGATGTATTTGCAGTCACTGCTATTTTGTCACAGTAACTAACGGAGAACTGTGACCGGTAACAGGTTTGGGAGTAACAGTCAGTCACAGGTTCAGTCACTGCGGGCCCGGTGGAACAGGAGAAGGGGCGCAGTCCCTAGTCCCACTCCCACCCACCCGAGTCCTAACTTGGCCCCAATATTTCCAAGTGTTTCAACGGTCCAAATGGATTCAATTGACGCCGCTGTGCTGCGCTCAGGCTGTCCCCCGCCAACCGGTTTCGCATAATCGCATCGTTGTTTGAACCTATGTACCTGGGCTGGTATAGCTCAGGCGGAGACGCATGAGAGGGGAATGGAATGAATGGGAAAGAGAAGCTTTAACCTTCTCCTTCCTAAGACGGCCAAAACCGCCCGATCCGAGTTCTCCGCTACGTGACGAATTTAAATACCCCGTTCCCCAATTCTGACCCTATAAATTGGCCAGTGGAACACACTATGGCCATTTATTTATATATTTAAATGGAATTTCAAAATAAATATTTAGTATATCATTTCATTAATATTAATATTTCCTTCCTTGATATATATTTAGTTTGCCACATCCACGCCCTTTTCTTGATGATACTACAGATAACACCACACTCTGCGTAGAGGCAAATTATAGTTTTTACATTTAGAAGATGTTTGGATACTTCTGCCGGAAGAACTTAGTCTTTTTTATGGCTGCAATATGCGCACACTTTCTACCTTCGATTTTTACTAAAGTATGTGGAACTCGAATTGAAACTGCGACATGTGCTTTGCTTCTTTTAAACCAGAAATTTTTCGGGAGAAGTTCCCTATCATTTTTTTATAAAGAGCAAGGCGGAATTCTTTTTGTGTATGTCCATGCCTAGAACTTGATGGGGTATTCGTTTCTGTATAAAGAATAAAGCTGTTTACTATGGCTGTGTTCACCACAAACGCAAATAAATACTTCCACCATTTCTTAATTTTTATTCCGAAGTCATAGTAGCTTCTACTCTGGTCTGCTCTGTCAACCCAACCCATGTATTTTGTATACATTGCAATTGATTGGGGACATGGTATCATGGCCTATTTATTTCCTTCCCCTGTTTCCTTGGCTACTAACACACTCTTATTAGGATCGCCATTCGTAGAAAGAACACAAATATGTCGATTGTCTTGACACATTGTAGCCGTAACTTTTCTGCATTGCAAACCTTTACTTTCTCCTCTTTTGAGTTTAAGATTTTTAGGATTTTTAAATTCAGACGACCATTCAATAGCGACACTCAATCAGTTCTTCTATATTCGATGAACTATTAATTTCGGAATCACTAATTATATCGTCTCTGTTCTCTTCCTCTGCAAGAGCGTCTTCACTCAACGAAGCCATGGTCAAAACTGAGAGTCAGTTTCCAAAAAGATTTTTTAGAGTGCCCTGTGAGGTGTTTATTCAGTCAGCATCGTGGTAAGCAAGGGAAGAGAAGTGCACACATTACGCATAAAAACACTAAAAAAAGACATTCGTAAGCCATAAAGGTATGTACAAACTGGGAAACAATCGCCAGAAACTCGTGTATCTCGGCGATGGGATACTTTTTCCGGTGCTAGAGGAAACAGTCTGCCGACTCGATACAACATATTATGAAAAGAATCGCTTGCTGCCATTTTTCCCGCCAAGAATGGAAAACATCGCTCAGTCTGTGCGTCTCAACCAACGAGCAACATTCATTTAGAGATTGGAAGATCAAACTGTAGGACTTCTGGTAAGCAGAATTAACAGATAATTTATATAAAAATGAACTCGTTTCATTTAATAAAATTTATTTCTCACTTTAAAACATTTTCAGAAAAGATGTGGACTAAAGAAAAAACGCTTAAATTAATTTTAAGCTTTCACAGTGCTCCTGCCTTGTGGGGTATCAAATCCCACTACTATCGTGATAAAAAATTATGAAATAAAGCGTTTGGCCGACGAATTTGGGACTAGCTCCGATAAAATTTCTAAGAAGCGGCGATCTCATCAGACGGATCCATGTTGGGTAATGAAAAATCACATTTCGGTGTGGACGAGACATATTTTATCCCAACAGTTGCCCGGTTGTACCTCAACTGTATCCCGGAGCGTCGGTCAATTGTATCCCGACAGTCGAGACACAAGTTTCTGACGATTGTTTCCCAGCTTGTATATACTTTAAAAGATACTGCGCAACAGGGATAACCGGAGCGGGCGGTCTCGGGCGTCTTAGGCCGTATCCTAATTGGCAGCATTGCTGTGCTATGATAAGCGGCGCGTAGCCGCTCGAGAAATCAAACCTATGATTTCTAATGGGATTGTCCTAAGGCCGTGCCCTAATTGGTGAGGGATAGAAACAGGGAAACATGAAAGAGATCTGCTGAATCGACCCAGAATCATCACAAAGGACTTAATAATTCAAAGGTATATGCATAATTGAAAAAATGTACAAATTTATTGGAATGATTCAATAAGGAGGTAAAAGAATATGCAGAAACTGCCTTAAATCGTGCTATCCAAAACATAGGAAAACTATTCAAATGATTGATGGAATATTTCCAAGTATTCAAATGAATATTAGAAGCGTCATTAAAATAAAATTTCCTTATGAAATTGCTATAGAGCAATATTATTACTTTCTCCATACGTAGTATAGGGGAAAGTATTGTATTCATGAAATAAATCGACTTCGAGATTTCAACGGAAATGCACGTTTTGAGGTCCCCTGAACACGTTTTGACCATTTTCTCGATGATGTCTGTGTGTGTGTATGTTACAGCTTTTTTGTGGGTGCCCCAACTCATTAAATTCATTAAATCGAAATTTATTAGTTTTATTCGGAATAAGTGCATTATATCCCCCCTCAAAATTGCGCCAAAAACGGACATTTATCTCTTAAATTACCATGCCAACCCTAAATAAACTAATTCTGAATTTCTGCCAATTTTCTATTTTTTGTCTTGATCGAGTTATTCGCGTTTTAATAGCTGTACACTCAGACCAACGGACGGACAACATAGCCTTTTATTATTATTTTTGTGCTTCTTTTAAACCTCTTTCTCTCCGTATTTCCCAAACCGTCCTCAAGTCCTCTATTATTCTGTCAACTCCTGTCTGTTTCTTTTACAAAAATGTAAAATATAGCACATAGCGTTGATCTGATTAATAGTTTTTGAGTTAGAGCACCCACAAAATTCCTATCACGTACATACACAATCATCAACAAAATGTTCAAAACGTGCTAAGAGGACATCAAAACTTGTATTTCCGTTGAAATATCGAAATCGATTTTTTTCATGAAAACAATACTTTCTCCTATACTACATATGGAGAAAGTAATAATACAAAATGGAAAAAAGAGCGAGAAAGGACTGATTTGATATTAGATACCTGCAAGAAGATAGGCGAAGATGCTCGATCGCGAATAATCGAAACCGAGAATAGCTGATGCACGAATACGGAGGGATGACTGTATGTATATGCACATGCGCTCGTGAAAACCTCACGTAACTTTACACACCTAGACCAGCAGAGGAAAATCCTAATCACGCTTCTCCCGGAATTCATTAAGAAAATGTCACATTTCGAGATAGTCATTTTCCTCAAAATGATCTTGGGTTGGCTCCAGGAACTATTTCTTTCGCTTATGGTAGTACATACTTTGTAAATTTTTATATCAAATCGCTCATGTTATAATGATAATATTAACGTGTTTAAAAAAATACGCGAACATTAATACACTTGTTAGACCGTTTTAAATATTGAACGCACTACATGAAAATATAGTTCTCATGATAAAACACTTTATTAAAAATATTTACTTGCACTTATGCAAAATATCCAAAATGCTAATCCCAGTTCTTAGACAGTACTAATTCCCTCACTCAAGGCAATGAACGAATTGAATGATCGTGACGATAAAAGAGAGTTTGATTGCGTGAGAAAAAAAGAGCGATGACACAACGTATTTGTTTATTCTTTCAATAAAATTATGCCCTGAGTATGACACACACTGACAGATCCCCTGGCTCAGTCTAGATGTGGCGAAGCACTTGGTACCATCATGGGCGCCGAGAGCCAATATGGGCCCCTGGACAACAAATTGCCGGGCCCCACTGTACGAACTTAATTCTCTCTATAGATCTTGGACTTTGACAGAAACCTTACCTATATTCTCTTACCACAATAGTGAATACTTTTTTTCAAAAACAAAACTAAATGTAAATTGGATGACGTCGTTCCGTTTTATTGTGCGCTCTGATATTTAGGCTGTTAGGCACACACACATATATATAGTAACAAAGTGGTTTCTGCAACAGCATTAATCTCATAATAAATAAATCTAGGCACAGCATATGTGCCGCAGGTAGGAAAAGATACGCAATGCTATTATAGACATTACGTTAATTTAAATAAGTGTCAAAATACCGAAATGTAATTGATGAAGCGACGTTTTCTTATTTCTCTAATTTCAGTATTCTCGCCAAAAATATTACACTCTGCTTCAGGCTTTATTAAAACCAGAGCGTGATTTCAGGTATTCCCCGATACATTCCCAGCTGTTCAACTGCATATTATATTTTACGCTTTTGGATATCAAAGCTTCAGCGGCGTAGCGACGACCTTGTCAGCAAAATAAATGAAATAATATATTGTTTTTATCTTTTCATATATTCAGTATGGGTGTTCAGCGGGATGCCGCTCCGACATCGAGCAGCAATGTAAATGCAGAGGTAGTACAACATAACATAACACTATAAGTAGGTACATAGTTTATTTACAATTCTTACGTAATAAAAAATATTGTTAAAATTCATAATAATTATTTATAGAAGGCGAATTTTCTAAAAAAGCGAATTTAGGATAGTAGTATCCAAACCTCCGGTCTGGGCCCCATGAGGATCCTTGGGCCCCGAGGCTGCGACATCCACTGCTCCCTATATGAGTCCGAAAGTTCCCTTTCGACCCTTAAACTCGACATATTAATTGAAACTTTAGTTCCCGTTTGTCCGCAGAATGGTGGCCGCCCTCAGATCCGGCCACCCGTGGCTTTTGCCCACGTTGCCCGCGCCCTGTGCCGGCCCTGCATAGGAACTTACTTAAATGTGCACTAATGCTGTTTTCTTAATGCAGTCAGTCCTGTATATAAAAAGGTTGACAGGATTTAAAATATATTGATCGTCTATCGAAGAGCTACGAACTTCCAATACATTTCTTTTTAGATATTCCCAGAATGGTCTCCTCAGAATCCAAGTATCTTAAATACGAACGGGTCGTTTGCGCCACTTAACGTTTCAGAACTGTTTCTGTTTGCCAACTAATTTTAACCGTCTCTGTTTAACATAGAATAAATACTTCATAGTTAAAATAATTTTTTACTTCATACATAAAAAACACACCCAAAGTTTGATGTTAAATAACGGAAATACTTTTGGGCTTCTTGCTCTAGAGCAGTGGTTCCCAACCTTTTTATCCTGCGACTCTAAACTGACCAACAATAAGACCTCGCGACCCGTACTTCTAATTGAGCGAAAATACGATATAGATGAACCGGAGAAAAAGCAGTAAACTGCTATTGTGACACTACTGCACCGCAATTTTGATCGGTCTCGTTCATGACCATTTTCGAGAAAAGGGTATCAATGTAGAGTGAAACCCATGTTATCGGGTGTGCGGAGGGAAATTATTCGGTCGCTTTGGCATTCCAGCTTTTCCCAATCCATTTTTGCACATAATTGGCAAAAGCTTCGAACGGCCAGGGTGACTTGCATCGGCTGCTAGCATATCCCTTCACTGATAAAGGCAGTGTTCTAATAATGTATAGTTACAAACAGACTGTCGGGAAAGTTTTCTTCTGATGACCTTCCGCGACCCTACTGAAGACCTCTCGCGACCCTGATTTGGGTCGCGACCCGAGGTTGGGAACCACTGCTCTAGAGGTACGAACTTCATCGCCCGCCTGTTCCCGAATTTAGGTTGACCCAGAGATGGAACCCAAAACGGGATATTAATAAACATCAATCCCCAAGTTAAATCCTCCCCCGTTTCATACGACCGCGTGAAATTTTGGAGAGGGCGTCCATAATGGCAGCTGCCGATTCGCGGCAAAACGCGTGCCTCATCGCCGGATGTTAATGAGGTGAAAGCCAATGGCGCATCAACCCATGTTTTTTAACGAGCATGTTACCAAGAATGGTGTGGCGGATGGCGAGGTGGGAGAGGGCGAGGAGATGAGATGATGACGCACTGATTCGCCACGGAGAATAAGTGCCCCTCGCTACTAAGCTATTCGAGGAATGCTGCGAGGCCTCAGACTCACCCCCGCCCTCTCCTCCTCCATCCCTCCCTTTCTCCCTCCATCCCTTTCTCCCTCCATTCCTTTCTCCCTCCATCCCTTTCTCCCTCCTCCTTTCCTTTCTCCCTCCATCCCTTTCTCCCTCCATCCCTTTCTCCCTTCTTCCCTTTCTCCCTCCTCCTTCCCTTTCTCTTTCCCTCCTTCCCTTTCTCCCTTCTTCCCTTTCTCCCTCCGCATGGATTGACCTAGTAGTAACAGTCGATCCAGAGAAATTAATTACACACGGACGGCTATCTGCCCCCGAAATTTCATCTCATGACGTTATCTTTCTAGCCCATTTTCTTAATTATCCAAAATACAAAAAAGTTCATTTCTCAACGATAATTTAAGAACAATGATTATGTTAATCTACTTGCTGAAGCTGCCCTTCTTCCCTTGTGCATAATAGAATATACTGACAGACAAAAAAAGTTGAATCACTTATCACTTTGCTATTAACCTTATTAGATAAATATGCACTAGCCATAACTATTCGTGTCTCCAAACCTCAAGCTCCATGGCTAACTACCGATATAAAACTAATGATGGCTCGACGCGACTCTATTTTCCGCCTCTTCAAACCAAACAAAAGTCCAAGCACTTTCAATGCCTACAAAAACAATATAATTAAACTAAGTAACAGATTATGAAAGCTAAAATGAAATTTTCAGACTCACTATCTAGTCCGAAAGGTACACCGTCCATACTATGGAATAATCGGCTACATCTCGGGATTGGTAAGCCCGAGGAATCATTCTTGCCACCAAACATATCTCTAGATTCTCTTAACACTAATTTCTCGACTCCTCCCACAGTTATTGACTTCGAATATAAACGCAAAGTTATTCGAAGCCTTGCTCTAAAAACGAATGAGTCTACCGGTTCTCGATATTTTTCACTTCATGTTGGTTTCGCAAATTGACGTACTTCAAGCTATACGCAGAATTAAATCAAAAGCGCAGAGCAAATACTGCATTCCAATCTTACTCATTAACAAATTAATTCAACTTATCCTACCAGTAATTACTAATATATTTAATCACTCCTTACTTCTGGGAAAATTCCCATCGCGATGGAAACGAGCATTAATCCGTCCTATTCCAAAGAAATCACTGTCAACGGATGACATAGATTATCGTACGATTGATTTTCTTATTTCTCTTTCCAAAACATTAGAGAGACTTGTGTACGAACAAGTTACAGATTTTCTCAATTCAAATCGCTTACTTGATTCCTTCCAATCAGGCTTTTGAAAATCACACAGCACAACCTCTGATTTGAATAAAATCACGGATGTTATATGACGATCCAAGGACGACAAGAATTTGACAATATTAGTACTGCTAGACTTCAGCAAAGCTTTTGACTTACTAGACAAAGAAATCCTTTTGGCAAAACTCCGCAGCATGAGATTCTCTATCCCTTCAATTAACTACTTGCGCCAGTAAATCTTTCTGAAGTTACTCCTCTATGTATGAATGGTTCAGCCATCCCGTATTGTAAAACTGTAAAAAAATCTTGGTATTCTAATAGATGAATCACTCTCATGTTATGAAAGTGTGCCAGACTGTAAATTCTTCTGTACACTCTCTTAGGACTCTTCATAAAGTTCTGTCCTCTTCCCTAAAAGTATAACTGGTTGCTTCTTTAATCATTCCACACTTCGATTACTGTGACGTTGTATATCAAGACCTATCAAGGGCGCTTGCCCTTAAGCTGCAGCGTAATCACAATTCCTGCTTACGATACCTCTTTAATCTTAGAGAAATCAGACCATATCTCGGAATATTTCTTCAAACTTGGCTAAATCTTGAATTGCGTAGAAAATTACATCTCCTTTCGTTGTTATATCAAATCCTTAAAACAGACATACCACAATATATATCCACAGAGTTTATCACCATTAACACAATTCATAAATGTAACACTAGAGGATGCCATAAAATTCTGATTCCGCATTACAGAACGGATAACTACAACATCCTTCAATGTCACAGCATGCAGATTATGGAATAGCCTCCTATCCGAAATAAAGCACTATTCATCCCTATGTACCTTCAAACACTCGTACTACAAACATCTCTTATCCCGTTCCCCGTCATAACCTTAAACTGACAAGCAATTATTTTCTCTTACAGGTCCTCAAAAATGTTTTAATTTCTGCATGTGTATATGTACGTCTTATTGTGTACTTGTATGTTTTTCTAAGTTTTTATGTATAGATGTTTATGTGTATTTCACTTTATGTACTTATCTTTTATGATCCTCTCAATCTTTAAATATTGCTATCATTAGGTCTCGCAGGTTTTTCACTCCCCCCACCCCTTCTTGTGTGGGTGTTTTCCTGCAGTGGGGGGTTTCCTAGGGAATAGTACTTTAATTGTCCCTAGTTTTTTACCACAAACAAATCTCCGTCTCTTTTCATTTCCTAAAATGCTAACTTGTCATTGTATTTATGTAGTACTTTATTTTATGTAATCTTTTATTTTATTTTTATTATTTGTTACTTTCTTCCTGTTTGTAATTGACAATGGGTTAGATGGAAGAAGAGACTGCTTAGTCTTTCTTCTTCCATCCCTTTCTCCCTCCATCCCTTTCTCCCTCCATCCTTTTCTCCCTCCATCCCTTTCTCCCTCCGTCCCTTTCTCCCTCCCTCCTTCCTTTCTCCCTCCCTCCTTCCTTTTTCCCTCTCTCCTTCCCTCCCTCCTTCCTTTCTCCCTCTCTCCTTCCCTTTCTCCCTCCTTCCCTTTCTCCCTCCCTCGATCCTTTGATTACGTGAATGGTCGAGGGCAAGGCGCTAAGACAACCTGTTTCCGACGATCAACCTCATATTGGATATTTGCATCGCATTCCCATAAGGTGAGATTTAATGCGTGGTTGTCTTACGTTCACAAATTTCTACGTTCCACAGTATTCAATTTAAATTGCTGACGCGACTCGAACCATTGCTGGTGGACAAATACACAGCATCAGCATGTGAACGCGTGGTGAAAAGCGATGGCGCCCTAATATCGAACAATATTATTTCGTAACGTAGGTCTCCCTCTTCATGAGAAATAAATGCGCTCTTTAAACTTCCTGGGGATTTCGAAATTACAAGTATCGAAACTTATTTTCCCAAAGACATACATTACATAACCAGATGTAGATTCCCACAGTAAAATATCTGATCCAATACGATAAAAATACACTAAAAAGCCACCATTCTTGACCACCACATAATATTTATTCATTTATAATACAGATGATCATTCACACGTGTTGAGATGGTCCACAGACGTTACGTCCACTTCCTATATGTCCACAGTATTTATGTCCACAGCCTATGACATATAGGTAGTGGACATATCATCTTGGAAGCGTTGAGATCGGGGCGCTACAAAATTTAAGTCCAGTCTCCAAGTTCCAAATATGCATTTCATTTATATGGATTTATTGCAGTATTAATAAAACTGCTATCTCATCTGGGGATGACCACCTGGTTTTGTTAATTAATACTTCTAATAGATATTAACACATTCGTGACGGAATGCGTTTACATAGAATCACTGCAGGACAGGGAGAGTTTTCTTCCACCTGCGAAATATATCGTAGTTATTACATATTTATTACCTACTAGCATAATTGCCCGTCAAATGTGACGGGTATGTGTGAATTAAATACTAAGTTTGAATTGAAATAAAAATTAATGTAACCAACTTCTATAAGCACTAAAAAGCAATAAATATAAAATTCACATAATTGAGTGTTCTAGAGAATAAAAATAGTTTTGGGCGATTAGAAATTGTATGACAAAGAAATACATTACGCTATACAATTTTTATAGGCCCAAAATTATTTTTAATTTATGGAACATTTAATTTTGTCTCTCTCCCTCTCACTCTCTTCTTTCTTTCATCCTCTCTCATTCTCGCTCTCTCTCCTCTCTCTCTCCCCCTCGTTTTAAAGCATGCAAAGCACGCTTTGCTTACGTATATATTATAAGGTCTGAGACGACAATAAAATTTCGAGGTTTAACAATGACACGGTCGGCAAGGCAACACATCGTTAAAAAGCTTAAATTTTTCCAATAAATATGATATAAACGTAAAACTTGAGCAAGTTTGAATAGTAGGCAAATTCTGACGATAAGAATAAGAAACATCTATTTTTCTTTAAAACGGTTTAGGTCCAAAGGTCATAGACCAATTCTTTCTGATTTTGATTTGTAAATGAGTAAAAACCTGTAAGTCGAAAAATCGATTTTTCCGTGCTATCTTATGGGAAATGGGACCCACCTCCCCTTTCCCCTCTCTCACCAAAAATTAAAACTCTGGCCCCGAGGTGCACATCCTCATGGTCCCATTAGTAAGTGTACCAAGCTTTTAGTCTCTAAGTTTCATGGTTTTCGAGATTTGCTGTCCACACACACACAGTCTTTTATTAATATCTATGTATATTATATCATTTTATAGGTTTCATTCCAACATTCTCAGAGGCTTTGCTTGTTTAAATTGACTCCGTTTTCGTTAATTGAAAAGCAAAATAAAAAACGAAACATTAATTTGCAAAAATGAAAATTCTTGATAGTAATATTATGTTTCAATCGTAAAAAGTAGTATATATTATTCTGAATAGATTTAATAAACATATTTTTCCTTTTTTTACTCTTAAACTATGGTAACATTTTAAGGTGTCATGAAAGTTATAAAGAATCTCTGATCTCGTTATAAATGAACAGCAGTCCCTTGGAACGGTAATACGGTGGGTAATAGTAAATCTGTCATCGCTGAAGATTTGAAAATTACTGTATTTTTAGGATTCAAATTCATTTATGGGCTAATTATTTACCTTTTTAAATCCCTTGCTTGCATCGAGTTTCAAATGCAAAGTTCCAATCTCGATTTAATGATGCAAATTAAAAATTCTCTACGCTGTTTATGTTGGTGATCAAACAAAGAAATTAAACAATCCTAGAGTCTAATGTCGTATGTGCGTGTACAATTGAGCTCCAGCTATTAATTCTATCCAAAAGTTGAAGCATTAGTACCAAGCTCGCCTTATGGCTGAAGTGCAGTCGATAATTTAGATAGGCTCACTAGCCATAAAAAGCGTATAAAACGAAGGTTCTTTTTATAATCGACTATGGATGAATAGCCCCTCAAGACGTCTGATTTGCATATAATTTTCCCAAACTTTCATCGCAGTTGGAGCTATATACAATACTCATTTATTCACGAAGAAAAGTGTTACGCACCGGTAATTTGGGATTACAACATACTTTGATGCTAAATAAGATAAAAATATCTTAAGGGAGATATGCTTTCTTCAAAAGTATTTGGTGAAAACCAAATCACTTAAAAAAAATAAACGCGAAAAAGATGTGAGGGAAAAATCTCTTCTCGCGAGCGACAACGGAGCACGTTTTCGCCCGTATGGGAGCGAAGATTGGTCAATTCGTGCGCGGATTACACACCTAGAATCAATAAAAGTGTTTGCGCTGCGTATATCAGACGTAGCAAATCACTTTGCTTCTGAAGCTCATGGAAGCGTATTGGGAAATCTTTGTTGAAAGTGAACGCAAATTATAACTGATCGATTATGCAAACTTATCTAATTGTAAGTGAAAACAACTGTAATGATGGAATATGTTCTAAGAGGCCGGCGCTTCACCGAACTGTCAAAATTTATTATTAGAGAAAATATATTTTAAGCCATTTAAACTGTTAATGCGATTCTCTGGGTCACAGCCTATACAATTTCATTTCTATATCTAATCAGAAATTTCCAGAAAAAATCGTGCAGAACAGATTCTCTAGCTCATTCACCTGACGAAGAAATCCATCTTGATGTGTTGTGTAAATGTAATTAAAATTTGAGTTGTCATGAGTTTTACCAGATGATTAAAACTGATAAAAATTTGATTGGAATGCAGGAGTAGTATTATATACGATTTAAGATGAATGTAATTGGTATTATCTAATACTTGGAACCAATGTTGATGTTTGTGGTATTACTCGTATGATTAAGATAGGCGCCTTATAACAACAATAACGAGTGGCATGTATTGCATAATATTTTATGGATATTATTTTTATTTTATAACATAATGAAGTAGAGTGATATCTTATTCATTTATTGCCATGCATGTCTCTCCCACGTGGTCTGCTTACACATTTAATCCGAAAATATCCTATCTAAATTAGCGCATCTCTATTCTGTGGAATGTAGGAAATATCCTCTTATAATATAATAATAAGCTAATCAAAGCGAAACGCTCAGTAGTGAAGTTCGGACCATTATTTTCGGCCTGATTCTCTTTTGTTTGGCGAAAAAACCTGTTACTACAGTAGAGCTTTCTAAGTGATTCAGTTTCTCGAAACTCGTTAGAGTCGAAGCTATTTCTAGTGCACTTTCTCCCAGCAAATGTCAATAAAGCTAATTGTATCCGTATATTTTTCCTACTTCGTGCATTACTATTAACAGCAAAGAGCTTTTCACAATTCATTATTCTCTTTAGCGGCGTAGCATGTTGTTCCATTTCTCCGTTATTTGTAACTGCGAGCCGTGTTGTTGTTTTTCCACGAAACACATCCTGGATTATTAGGCTTTCTATTCGTGAATGGCATAACTTTCAGTTTTTATCTTCATTCGTTGGGCCTGAAATATGTGCGAATGAGGTGAGAGGATGAGTAGAGTTTTGTTAGTTTCAATAGGAAATATCTCTGAGATGGGACTTGACCTGGCGGTCTTTTCATCAGAAGGTTGACCCTATCTAGCCCCTACTTGCTCCTCGTTTTTCTCCCGTGTTACACTCGTCCCATCAGCATCATTCGCCATTTTCTTCTCTAAACCATTAATTGTGCGAATTCCCAATAAAATTATAAATCTTTTTATCGGATACCCATCGTCGCCACTTCGTCCCTTTCATTGCGACGTCATCGATCTACGGCCGTCGGTCACCCGGATGGAGCAGATTCGCATAAAGGCCTCTCTCTGTATTTGGAAAGCGTTCATAATCGCCCCTCATGACTTACTGACGATCACCGTGAGGAGTAGCAGTACCTCCTCCTTCCAATCCATCGCGATGACAGGAGCACGCCAAGGTCACTCCCTCTCTTCCATCTCCTTATGGCTTTTGTGCTTGTTATCGTAATATTTCATCTCTCGAGGGTCGCATGCGGCCTCTCGCCTTCATCTTTTTCCTCGCGGGAGTCGTATGGACATTCGCCCTCCCCTTCCCTCTCGTCCTAAAATTTCCTCTCGCCTTGCGCCCGCATCCTCTTTGGATGTCTCGAATGCGCGGGCAAGTTTCAATGCGTCTCGACCCCCAGACAATCGACTGGCGAAATGCGCAACTTGTCATCGTGTGCAGGCAGGGATGTCGGGACCGGAGTTAAAAATCGCTTGATGTTATTTTTTGGCGAGAAATAAATCAGAAAAAATTCTTTTCGTTTTGAAATGGCAGTTTGTGTGGAGGGAGATATTTTACCTCCATAAAGACGGACTTCGTGGCACGGAGGTTTCGTAGAGGAGCTATAAACGACCCTTGTCCTTAAACGGCCGCTCATAAACGCTTTCAAAAGGATTATAGTGGTTTACTCCCGGAGCGCTTGCTTGATTCCCATCTGTAACATTTATTGCGTTATTCACAAGGAAAGTTAATGCCTTTAAAAAGAGCGTTTATTTAATTATGAGGGCATACATGACGATTAAGAAAATCTTTACAAGGAGCGGTATAAAGCATATCAGTATTCTTAAATTTCCTTTGATAAAAATATTCAGAGCCACATAGCAATGGCGCAAGAAAATGTAGACAAAATATCCCCAGACAGACCTAATATGCCAACAGTCTTTATATGGCTTTATGTCACATTCACAGCATAAACATGTCTAAAATTGACTTCCAGTGTTATAAATTTGTCCTTATCTTTCGAGAGGGCATAAGGATTTTTCTGCAGTTCTCCAACGTATGGGGATATTATTCACAGGTATATTCAGGCATCATTTCTGCCCAAATATCCTCAACTATCTCAGTGTAAGGCGCCTATACAAATGTGTCATTTTATCGCATCACATTTAATTTTATATAAGCGGTCATCAGCTTTTCTCCTTTATTGATAACATTAACATAATTTATACGAGATATTCCTACAAAAAGCTACACATGAATGCTCTTCGTTTACCTACGATAATCTTCGAATGCTCACATATCATTTTCCATCTCATTCTTCGAAAATTTCGCGAAATTTGCCAAGATGATTGCTTCGCTCTTTTACACCTTCCTCCGCCTTCATGAGGCGAGAGCGCGCTGGAGCATTCGCTTCGCGCCGCATTCCCCCTTTAACAGATATTTAGTGCGTCAATCATCTTCGCTAGGGCTAAAATTGACCTCGTGACCTACGACCCGCTAGATTAAGGTTGCGGGCTATTAGCTCCGCGTGTTCTTTGTGCCTCTTTCAGTGCCTTAATCACGGCTCCGAGCTTTCCTTTTGCCTCTTTCGCCTCTGCCACCAATCAGCATCCCCTAAAGAGTTCAACGAACCCCGCTCCCTTTCGGGTATGAGAAGAGCATGGGGGTCAGAGGGGAGGAGAGAGAAACTTGCTCCTTACTCACGCATCGCCGTTCGACCGCGCATCGCGTGCCCTCAAAACTCTCGTCTCCGTTTTATTTATGTTTTTTTGGCGCTCACAATATAGATGGTAGAGATGAAAGGGTCGTCGTGATGCCTCTTTTATTTAATTTTTCCGCTAACAATTCACTTCCCAAATGGTTTGGCGGTTATAATTATCTTTATTTAGGGGTATTTCCAGATTCGCTTCCGGAAATTCCAAAGATGAGCCGAGTGTGCTGAATGACTGTTCATCACGCCTCGCGTCACCTCAACGCTTCAAATACGTGCGTGTTTCCAGCGCAGTCGCCTCTATTATGATTAGGGATTCCCTATCGTTGCATGTGGCCTAACGCCCCAGGGGGATAATTTATGTTCTCCTATCGTGAATACTCCAAGATGCCGGAGATGATGTTGGGTGTCGGAGCGTGCCTTCGGGAAATTAGCGCTTTCCTCTCATGACGAAAAAACGGAAATCAACAGTGCCGATCTCGTGAAATCCTTTGTAACTGAAAAATACGCCGGTCCCTAGGCTAATGTAATGTTAAAAAAGGTGAAATGCGCGGTATTTGTTCCCTTCTTTAACGAACAGGTTTCTAATAAACTGGTAATAATTTTTCTATAGGAATAAAATATGGGTCTATTTTGGAGGCTGATTAAATATTACATAATTACCAAAAGTGCCAAATTTCATAATATTTTTTTTTATCGGCTGGATTCACTAGACTGCTTTCAAGTAAAGAGTAATCTGAATTTACGTTAATTTTTTACAAAGCGAATAGTGGTTAAATGTGAAAATGAACATCTACGTAATATATTCTTATTTAGTGTATTTTTGTGGCAATTACTGTGATATTTCGTAAGTTTTGCAAGAAATTAATGAGTAAATTTTATATCGGGTGTATTTGTGCATACGTTTGTGTTCATTTATCCAATAATTTTGATTTGCATTGACACTATTTCTAGCTACTCGAAATATTGTTGTATACCTTTGTCCCAAACAGCATAGAGGCAAAATTATGCAAAATTTAATCCGCAATATACTCGGCTGTAAAAAGCTTCGTAAATCATATAGAAATATTTTAGAAACATGTACTGACAGCAATCAAGAAAAATATGATTAAATTTTAAATTATTAAGCTAAGTATCTTAACTTTAAAGTAATGTGACAATTGATATTTTAAAGTAAAATTATATACAATGAAATTTAGAAGGAAAGTTTTGATAAAAAAGGACGACAATCAAAAGACTCGGTATTATTGTTTGGCAAGAAACATAATTTTTTACTACAATAATATCTATATTTGCCATTCAATTTGATTAGAGAATAATTTATTTTACTACCATTATGAGAATTTTATTGCCCATTTTAACGGCGAAAATAAACTGCATTAAATAGAAAACAATTGATTGCAGGCGTTTTCATGAAAGATCAAATTGTAGTGTCATTGCAGTCGTTGAAGTCACCACCGTTGCATATTTCTGAAAGAGAAAGGACAGACATTTTACGGAGTAAACAGATAGCAAATCGTATTAAATAAAGCAGCACACAGTAAATTTTGCGTTTGTATCAAATGGAAAGTATATATATTGTGAGGATATCCTGTAGGTTTATTTAACGCTTTCTCCCAATCAGTGTCCTCTGTCTCAATGTCTCATTAGCACTAGGGAGTGCAGCAAAGAATGTGCGTTGCAAAAACATCCAAAGGAGTGGAAATTAGCATAAAATTCTTGGCATTATAAAATATCAAAGAAAGCTTGAATGCAAGGAGATTTTGAAGCAAGGAATCTTCTAGAATGTGTCTTTAAAAATACTATATATGTACTGATAATGCCCATATCAGATGCAACAAAATTTTAAAAAATAACGCATGATGTCACCCAAATCCAGAAGAGGAGATTCTTTTGCATTATTCCTTTATGTAAAAATTTTGCAAAAACATCCGACACAGATAAGTCGAAAATGCACATACCATATCATATATTTAACAATTATTTCTTTCTTTGTTCCCCTTTTCGTCTCGATTTGTCCTCAGTATTTCTTAAGGATTGAGGTTTATCTTTATCGCACAAAATGTTAGGAATCGGATTTTGTAAAAAAAATGTTTCTCGGATTTGATGATTTAATTCTCTCTGCTCTGGAGGCCGAGAGACTTAATCCAGTGCGCCTCACTTCCTCTCCTTCGCCTCCGTAATTTTTCTCCTGACGGGAGTCGAATCGTGAATCGCTGCAGGGGAGGTGGGATGCCTGGTCACGTGATAACTACACGTCACGCGCCTGCGAGCAAACCCCGCGCTGGCATTTCGGTTCACGTGTAGGATCCCGAGGCGATGCACCCTCTTGCGAAAGCGATCGTAATGTATGTGCATCTCGTTCGGAAGGGATCGGGTCGGATGGCGCGAACCGCCTCCTCCCATCTTTTATCGTGAGGTGTAAACGACGCGGTGCGTTGCACACTTCATCATCAACGACGCATAAGGTAAACTCTTCGAATCGTCTTTGGCGATATGTAGGTCTGACGATAAATAAGCTCGCACCGCAATTTTCTGTTACCTGGGCGGTTAACGGTTAAGGACTACGCATGGAACTCAGTTTTCTCGAAGCATTTTGTAAAAAATATCGATGACTAATTACAGTGTGGAGGGGAGAATATTGAATATTTTAAAACGTGTAGTTACATATTGTTTGCAAATGTTTTTTATTTCTATCTATTGATTAAGAAGTATCACTACATATTCAACCATCACTATAGTTTCATTTAGAAATTAGCTTAATTTATATTTTCAGTAAGTTGTGATTATTGTATTTTAAATCTTACGTGGTTGTAGGCATATCGTTGTATTCGCGTGTAAATGTCTAAATATTTGTGTACACGCACCGAGCATGTAAATATTAATTCTGCGTCTCGATTCACTCATGCGTCGGACGGATAGACACTGAGGCGGACTGATTGGCGTGCGTCATCCCATCGCTACGTTTCTTCGTTTCCTCCGAACGGTCTCCGAGGCGTTACTCGCCCTCCCGCCGCTCCCTTCCACCGTGCCCTCCCGCCCCTCCCTCCCGCCTCGCCCTCTGACTCCAGGCGCCCTGCTCCCGCACCCGATAACGATTCTGCCGCGCCGCTCCCGTGACCGCATCGGAGCAAAGAACACGGCCGTCGATTCTCCGCGGCCTTGACATTTGCGAGCTGGAAAAATACCTCTCCGCGAAACCATATATATTCTTCAGCGAATTAAAAAGGAGAGATGATGGCGCTTTCCGAGCGTAATTTTCCCTCGGTTGATGTAACGTCTCACTCCTCTTTCGCTCGTTCGGAAGACCTGAACTCGAAAAGGAAACACGGATTGTCTCTCGAATCTCGACTTAAAATGCACGAAGAAATGCGCGAACGGCTGCGTAACTCACCCGAAATGACAAGTAACGTTTGTTCAATGATCGCAGTCTGTTGTCTATGCAACTGGTTTTTGTCTCTCTCTGTCTGGGTCGCGCTCAGTTGGGTCAAAAAGTCCATGATGATATAGCGGGCACTCGTCGAAGACGAAGAATATCAAAAGAGGAGCGGAACGCACTACTACTATTACGTTTACAAAGACCATCGTTTTCTTTCGGGAACGTTGCCATGTAAATTTCAATGCCCCAAAATCGCGTGCCGGCTTACGGTTTCAATACATTTGAAATTCTTTTATGAAAATATCTGTGAATGCACATCGGCTGATATTGCGAGATCCGGGCGCAGGAGTTAGGATTTATTTTTATTTAGGATCCATTTAGGATTCGCATGTTTTCCGCCAGGGCACGCTAAGAAATCGATCCCAGAATCGAAGATCGATGTTTTCTTCGATGCATTTATCACCTCCCTTGAGCAGAATCAAGTGTCTTTCCTATTTAAGTTGCAGACGGAGAAAAGTGACTCATTTACGCGCGATTTGACCTTTCGTTTATCATGGATTTGAGATCGCACGTCTCAGTCGGAATCTTTTGAACTCGTTACGCAATCCGCTTAGATTTCACATGTCGAAATTTATCGAATCAGATTCGATTTTTCTTCCGTTCTGGGTAGCAGTACGCTAATTTTAAGTTGGCGGGATACATTTTAAAGCGCATTTACTGACTTTGTTTTCTTTGTGTAAATACCCACAACCGCAGAGCACTTTGAGCGCACTTAAGATTTCCACGAATATTCCGATTTCTAAACCGAATGTCTTGCTACTTCAGGTGAAAAGATTCACTACTTTGGTAATTTATCTATTTTTTCTCAAGGATTGAAATTGGTCTATCCACACTAGAGTTTTAACATTAACGTTTGCTTTTGGATTAAAATTTCAACTTCAAACATTATGAAAAAGGAATATAGCGTTTTGGAGTTTAAATTTCAATTCAAAAGTTATCTTTGCCGTAGTCTCCTCTTCTATATAACATTATCTATCATCGTCGCTAAAAATCAAAAGGTTTTTTCCGTTTGTTAAATTTTTCTCATATTTCTAGTTTTGTTTGATCATTTTTTGATCAAACTATAATGCATGTTTTTTTCATATTATATACTTAATTTACTCAGTCCTCCGCTGCTTAATATCTCTCTTGGTATGATAATTTTTATCTCCATCAAAAATATATATTATCATCTGATTATTATTCTCAGCTATCCTCAAATTAGTTCCTCAATTTCACTTTCACATTATCTTTTCTTTTCATCTGTGGCCTTTCTTCTAGTCTTTCGGCACAGTAATGAGATTCTCCAGATAGTCTGGATTTCTGCTGACGTCATCTTGTTTTGATAGATGCCGGGATTTATTTTTATTGCTTTCCGTTGAAATTGACTCTGCGTATCACTCGTTCGCTTTCTGTTTGTTTTGATCATTCCAAATGAACATCAATGAATAATGAGATCATTTTTAATTATGATGATAGTATTATCCCTGGTTTTCAGTTATAATTTTCTGTGAGTGTATAACAGCATAGAAATTACGCAGAAATTCTATGTAGTTTGTGTATTTAAAAGTGAGTAGATAAGTAAACTAATTAGGTCGATCAATAACTAGCAGTTGTCGTTTTAAAAAGCGCTCCATATTTTAAATTATATCATAATTGCAAATCACTGCCGTTTGCTTTCCCCAAAGAGAAATACAAACGTGACAGGTTAGATATCGTTCATCGAATCTATCAATTTTCTTAGGACACCAGAATTCAAATTTTAAATCGATTCATTACAATTAAATGTAATTTCTGCTTGGAAAATATCATCGTGCACATATTAAGGGAGGTGCCACAAAGAAGAAACTAGCAACTGTAGCAACTGGCAACAACCGACTAGCAACAGGCGACTTCTTTATCCACACAGAAGGGACTAGTCGCAACGGTTGAAAGTAGACAGACGGGGATCTCGCGGCGGTCAGTCTCTTGAACCGTCATTAGCCCGCGAGATACCTATAGTCTTCGGCTGTTCGAACCCTTACTCGACGCCCGAGCTCATCCTTTCCACCCTGACCGTCCGACTGCGAAGCAACGTTTTCCGAGTTGCGTCGCTAGTTGCCAGTTTCTTCTGTGTCGCACCTCCCTAAGGGATAAAATGGAAACGGTTTAAAACCCGCAGTGCTTTATAGTCGTCATTATTGACGTAATTCCTCGTCAAACGATTAAATACAAATCATTACATTGAATTTTCACAGCAATTCTACATAGTAAACATGTAAAGCTCATTTACATGTAAAGTGACTAGACGTCCCGATTTCGGCGGGACAGTCCCGCTTTTGAGCAGCATTTCCCGCTGTCCCCAAAAAACTTTAGGGGACGCAAAATTGTCCCGCTTTTGGATTTACTGATGATAAATGTACCGATTATTCAAACTTTTTACCAGTAAACTATGTATATGATATGATTAAAGTGACCAGACAGTCCCGGATTTCGAGCGGCATGTGGAGTGCTAGTCGAGTGCGTGCATCGGAATGTGAAGTTTGGTGCTCAATTCCCCGAAGTAATTCATACCCTATGATTTGTTTCATTCTTCGTTTCTTTCTCTTTTGGCGTAGAAGTGTGCAAGAAATGGAATTAAGCGTATATAACTGAAAAATGATACTTTTATACTATTTGTAAACGGACTAGTAAATTTTCCTTCTCAAAGATTTTTAAAAACCCCGCAATAGCTAATCTGAAAGGGGTTTTTCCCACATTGACTGAACTGAAATCAATTTTGTCCCGCTTTGGCTGATCTGAAATCTGGTCACTTCATTTATGTCGGAACAAAATCCAACACTTTTTAAGTGATAGGCTTTCCAATTAATATGACGTTATTCTAGTTGGATATATCATGAAAAATATCGTCTTATCTTTAGGAAATCGTTAAAAATATTTTTATGCGCTTTGGTAACCTAGCCGACAGTTTTTCTTATAATTATTGGTTACTTTTACATCCAAGATAGAAAAAACGCTGAAGTAATATATATATATAAGTACAGTAACAACAAACAACATTAAATACTCATGACAACATCCTTAATGATAATCATATATAGAGCCTACCATACCGCTTATAGTTACAGTATATTGAAAGGTTCTTCTTCGGCTTCGAATGGATGTCATAATGCATCAAGAGGGGAAGTTCGTATTTCTTAAGTCGTTATCCATCGCCGATGCCAGATTCCAATGCGATTCTCCCGCTCACCTCGGAGCCACGAACAGCGAACGCTGCTCCTTCTGCCGCCCGTTCTCCGCATGAATAAAAGATAAGCGAACTCTTCTTTCTTTATCTTTTCACCCGTTTGATCGCTTGTTGCGGTAATATTACCTGTCGACGTGAGTGCACCTTATTCCTCTCTCTTCCTTCCTCTATTTCCTCTTATTTCCTCTCTTAGTACAACGTCGCTCTCATCTCTTTCGCTTGACAGCCCTCTTTTCTTGTATGCATACCCCCACTCTCTCCATAGTGTTGCTTTCAATTCTCTCTCATTGCCTTTCATTTTTCCTATCAATTACCTCTCTCCTCCTTTTGGCTTTTTCTATCTCACTTCTTTCTTACGCATCCTTTGCTCGCATCTCTCTTGCTCTTCCCCTTTCAATTTCTTCATCCTTTTCTTTTTTCCTACCTCTCCCCGTGTCTGCCTCTCTTCTCCTCCTAGCGAGTAAGAGTGTGTGAATATGTGGGTGCGTGTAAAGAGAGAGAGAGGGGGGGACTGTGACTGCACCTCTTCCTTTCTGGTCGGGTCGAACATCTCGATGGTTGAGACCTTTAAATGTCAGACCAAGCGGTAGCAAGGGAATGGGGTGAATGGGGAGAGGGGTCGCGCATTGGAATGTAGAAGGGAGGAAGGGGGATGCGAGGTTCGTCTGGGGCTGCCTAGGGCGCGATCCCTGCACTCGCCTGCATTGAATTCGTTTGGCAAACCATCGTGGACCCTGGCGTCGTAAAGGGGATCGCTTCCATTTCCTTACATAATCGAACGAATAACGAGATAGATAACATCTTACCTTATTTATTTATTCTGTAAGAAGCTATAATAATAAGAAAAACACCCGCATTCAGAAACGAGAAAAATTGTCTACTACGGTAGTTCAGTGGTAGAATATCCGCCCGGCGAGTGGAAGACCCGGGTTCGATTCCCGGTCCTAGCAGAATTTTTCTCGTTTCAAAATCATTCCCAGCCATAATGTGGATAATGATTTTAAGAAAATTTATTATTGATAATTCTTTTATTCCCAAGATCGAAATGTTGAGCTCACCCTGCGTCTAAACTACTAAACCAATTAGAAATATTAGGCGATCCATCGAGTGCTGATGATCTTAGTTAGAATCAAGGATCGGTGGATCACCGCTGATAATGGCTGCTTTATAGCGGAAATGTATTTTTCAACCGTTTTTTTATCATTGGATTTATCTTTATCAAAAATTCTTTTCTTTCCATCTCGCTGCAAAGGCTGTAGTTATAAGCCCTAAACACAGGCATGATGCGGCCGAAAATTGTTTGCCTCCGCGACCACTGGACCTAAAGGTCGATTATTTGGAATCCATTAATCGTTTATCTCTCTCTAATCTTGGCTGTGGCCCGCGTTGAACTTTCTGAATAAAGAAACGATAAAAATGCCTCTCTGCATCTAGCGAACTCGCAGCCGATTCCGAAGGCGCTGAATGCGCGGTCCTTCCGATCCTAGGAAAATGTGAAAATTGCAAAAGGCTCGAATGTATGTTATCTTAAAGTGGTTAAAAAAATTTTATATGTAATTATGACCCCGTGATATAATTAAATGTCAACATGCAACTATAAGCCGAATCCAAATATCATAAACGAAATGTTTACTTCTTTATAAGAACGATCTCACTCATTCTTTCAATTACACACCGTCTCGTAATCGTAATAACTGTGGGTAACGTTATGGCTTTCTATGTTTTTCGTAATATTTAAAACAAACCAATGAAAAGTATTTTTTAAATCCGAATTTCGAATTTTCGAAACTCCTCTTTTAACAACGTAGAAAAAAGTCAGGTGCAGGACCAATTTCTAGAAAGTTTAATCATTAATGGTCTATATTTTAAATTATTCTGATATTATAGAAGATTATAGCTATTTAGAAATACCTTATGATGAATTTCAATGAGAAAATGATGCGATAAAATTTGTTTTACAATCGATATTTAACCGACCGCGCGAGTAAATACCGTCTTGAAATGTTGCCGGTGCGTCTATGAGCGTTTTGGAGAGCAGTTAAATTTATTTAATCGAAGGATTTTTAATTGTAGTCTTCATCGCCGGTTTATCTTGAAATAATTCTCAATGTCATTTTTACAATTTTTCCATTAATTTAATTTAGCCGATACAAATTTTCGTCGACACCGAGAGAAAATCGGTTTCTTACTGAAAAAGTGTAGTTTCTTTAACCTTGCCTGCTCTAGATGTAACTCGAATGACCCGCATAAAATTTAACCGCATTCCGTTCTTGTAGTAACTGTCTCTCGATGTTTGAACGACCGGATAAATATATGAAAATAGGAAGATTAAATAATAAATTCGTGCTTTATTATAACATGTTTGAATGGTATTTATCTTCCTTCATTAACACCCTCACCGTCTTTGAAAGCCCTTGTTTGCTTAAGAACGGTCTAAACCGACAGTCCAAAAAAGGCATTATATGTGTGCAATCTGCTACGCTTCTGAGGAAAAAGCAGCTCTCTGTGTACAAAAATATCTCTTTTGCCTTTTGGTATGTAAAATTCCCACTTACCATGCAAAAAATGGCGTAACGGTGATTCGTTCCATAGATTTTGACGTCAAAAGTGGAATAAGTTCTCCGAGTCAGGAGAAGATCGGTAAAACCACGCTAATGCGATGCCTCGCCATATCTTTCCGTATTTCACTGAAATGGTATGGCTTCGATCAAATCCAAGAAAATTAAAGGGGGTTTTTTCGCCGCGGTATTTTCTTTAATGGCTCACGGTTGCGCTGAATGTGATCCACACAAAAAGACGGTGATTACGACCTGGATGAGGTTCTCCCCGTGAGGAAACCTTCGAGTGCTTCATCATCGCGAAGTGACAAAAAACGCCAAGATGGACTTTCACGGTTCGCAACGTATGAGACCTTGGGCCTTGTACGCCATTTCATCTTTTACTATCGCTTTCTGTTATCCTCCGTATCCATTTCTATTTTTCTGCCTCGGGGAAGCATTCCCACGAGTTAGCTTGATCAACAGTTTCCCACCGATCATTTTTCCGGGAAAAATCAAATTTAAATCGTAAAGCGCGCGCGTAATAGTATAATTTATTGTTCGCTGCGTATTTCGAGAAGATCCAGCGAAAGCGTATTGGGTTCCGTGTACTCCACCAAGTCTCATTTCAAAGAATAAAGCAGTATTAACGCAATTTAGACGGGCGACTCTGTAATGCGAGTGGTCCGAGCGTATAACTTTACGTTCGCCCATTCATTACCTTCTCATAAAAAAATTTTGCGGGCGAGCTTGTATAAATTTTACCGCTGGCTAATTTTAGACAAAAGAGAGGAAATTATAGCAGTAAGTATTTGATTCCTGTTTGAATGATAATTGCTTCGAGGAGAGAAAAAACTGCCGTACGAGAATCCTTGGCCGAAATTCAACGCAGGGATCACCACGGCTCATTACTCGCAGTTTGAACTGTTCGAGGACTTGAAAAATTCATTCGAAAAAAGGTTTCAGGACCATTAATTCTTCAACTGTTCTTACATTTCTCGTTTTCAGGATCGTTAATTTCCCAAGTTCACTTACGTTTCCAATTTCTTGTATAGATTTACCCGTTATATTCCTGCCTTATAAGTAAATAACTTAATCAAGTAACCTTTCTTGGAAACTACTCAATGATTAGTTAAAAGAATAATTACTTATATGAATATGAGCCAACATATTAGAACTAAAAAGTGTTGTAATTCTCTGCGACAGAAATAACTGCAGATATTTTCATTCTCAATGATTTTTTTCTTAGCATTCATTTCGCTAGTCACAGGGCAAAAATTGTCGATATTTCGTAGCTATGGAAATGGATTTACTGTGTTTGTAATTACTTCTGCCAGGGTTGCGCAATTTAGTCATTATAGGATTTCAAAATTTCATCAAAACGCTAGTTGTCTGACAACTTTGGATAGAACGATAATCAATCCGTGTAACAAGAGCTCATATTTGAAAAAAATGGAAATTTTCCGTAATTGTTGCGTCATTAACATAAATCCAGTCGTATATTTACCGAAATCATGGACCAATATTCTTACTTTAAGGTAAATCGTATATTAATTTGGTTGAGAAAAGATTCTATATCATCCTGCGTTATCTGCCACTGAAAAGGAACGAGTAATATGCAGTTTACTTATAATATTTTGTTTTTCATAAAACTTATTTCGTCATGCATTATTTGATTTTTATATTAAATCTCTGGAAAAAATATGACCTCTTGATAAATAACTACAAAATTCCTTTCCTTCCTTCTCTTCGAGAATAATCTGAGAATTAAGGTAGGGGCAATGGGAGTTTATTTTTTGTTCGGTTCTTACACAAGTAACTCAACTAATATTTTCTGATTCGAAAGTTAGGAATTACCGCATCTAGTGACGTCATATTTTGAATATAAACCTTAGTTTGTAACTAAACCTGTAATGGCATACATATCCGCTCCCTCAGATCAAATCCTCAAATCTTCTTGCACTATTTCAACTCAACAGTGAATTTTCGAGCTCGTTTTATGAGTGACAAAATTCAAGAATTAGTACTTACAAAATACTTGTCTCAGATATCTCTAATAACCACAATAAGGTTATAAAAAACTTTTTTTTAACCATGTTGTGGATATTGGAGATATTTGATACGAGTATTTTGCAAATGCTTGTTCTTGCATCATTTCAACTGCCTGTGTATTCATGTTCTTGTTTCCAAATTATTTTCTCTCTGTTTATAAGAAAATATACTTAAACTCGCATGAGAGATGCGATGTAAACTGCATTGTACAAAAACGCCGGTATTTCGTTTGTTCTTATTAAAAAAATTAATTCTTATATCTCACGTGAAATGATTTTACCACGATTGTTAGCACAAGAGCGCGTATTTCGAAAGCCGTCAGCGCCAGTTTAGCATCGAGCGGTTCTAGAGAGTGCATTAACTGAAGAAGACTTTATTGGCAGAGGGAATTTTCGTTTTTCAAAATCCCTTACGGGTTATTATGTTCGAAATATCCCCATATTTAACTATTTATTGTAAAAATATTGAGAATTATGATGCATCAACGTATTTCAGTCTGTTTATACCGAATGCCTCGTAATAATAACAGAAAAATGTTATTAGTCAAATGTCGAACGGTAGTGCATAACATGTTGCATGTGTCTGTTTAAGCATTTGAAACTAGACAGAAAAGTTCTCATCCTATCTTAGGCAATCTTTGTCCGACGCATGACCGCGTGCCAATTTCCAGGTGAATTATACAACACGAAGCTTGGAATGCGATTCAATTCTACCAGCACTTTGCTGGCTAGACATAACTTTGGAACCAGTTCATCTCACCGTCGCTTTAAGTTTAAGGTAAACTAAAACAAAACGCCGATAGCATTTGATATCAGAATACGTACTAGAAGAGAGAACAAGGTCGCTGAATTTAAGGCAGAAATTTAACATTGCGGGAATTTCATCGAGTTTTTCAATCATTTCAAGTAGCAAAGAAGTTTTGTTTTAAATAATATGTTGATATCAGGCGGAAAGTGAATAACGAAAGAGATTAGTACGCATGGTAAATGCTAAGCAGGGTATAGGACGTTCGTTGTTCGCTCTCTTCGCTATTAGCCTCATAATATGGAGTTCTTTAGGCCACAGTGGGGAGGTATAGAGGGAGGAAGGTGGATGGGAGAGAGAGGAAGAAGACAAGGCGAGAGAGGACACAGAGGAAGGAGTAGAGAGGGGACAGCGTCTCAGGACTCGGTCGTGACGGAGGTATTACGGAACTGCAGAAGAGGCGCGTGCTGGAGTTACTTAGCGACCACGTCCCGAAGGAGGAAGTGGTGTAGAGGTCAGCGCTTCATATTCATCAAGTCGTTCACGACCCGCCAACCTTCCGCGCGGACGTGTTTTAACGCGACGTATATTTATGTTTCGAGAGGTATGAACTCTAAGCGATTCGCAGAGGTTTATAAATAAGCTCGGTGGAAGGTGCGGCCCTCGCGCAATCCTATATGCGAGGATAGCGCAATAAATGCAATAAAAAAAGGCAATTCAAATTTGAACGGGAACCGGGTTCGGTATGAAATACTACAGACAGTGGAGATAAAAATAACTCTCGTATTCATTGAAACTCGTTGGACAATGTGGCTTCTATGCAGAAGGAATATTATAAGACTCTGATCCTGTATTACTCGATGTCACCAAATGGCAATATGTCTTCTCATTGTTTACCCGTATTACAATAGCAGATTTGTTCGTGACGCAGTCTTTCATTGGTTAGTGCGGCTGTCCATCTTCGGCGTCGAATAGCCTCCGCCATCAGAGAATAAATCCGTCTCGGACGGATCGAACGTAACGTAAAACGGTACTCGAATGACTTCTGCGTCAAGTTCATAAGAAGTGAAAAAGTAAGCGACGATTAATTACCTTTCGCTGCCTCCCCCCCACCACAACTCATTTTTAATTGAATTCCCTATTCAGCCGCGTAGTAGATGCTCATAGGAGGGTTGAAATCGTGATGCTTTCATAAGGGAATGCCCCTCCCTCCCCCTCACATCCCACCCTCCAACTCCCGCTTTGTTCATTATCATCGCCACCTCGTTTCCACCGTCCCCAAGGACCCTCTGGGGCCCTTGCGGGAGGTGTCATTCCATTAGTATCCTCTTCAAAGGCGCTCCACTCACACGCGTGGCCTTTCACGAATTAATAGGAATTCAGTTTTCCTCTTGGTTTCTAAGCCTCGGGCGGCAATGACTCGGAGGCATGAGGGAGGACCTTGTGTAAACAAGTGACCGGTCGCTTTCGATGCGAGACGTCCCTCGCCGTCCATCATTTTTTCTTTGAGCTCGAACCGTCGATTCCATGAAGTTGTGCGCTGTAAGCCAAGTTAAAAAAATCTCGTCTTTGCGACCGGTCATGTTTGCCAAGCTTGCCATGCGTTACATATCGTTATCTACGAAGTATTTTCTTCTCTTATGTAATCGATTAATATATAATAATTAATACCTATATAATACTCTTTAGGGAAAACTGGTATCGAGGCATCGAAATATTCGATTTTTTGGTACGTTTCCCTGAAGTAAAACTTTCCTCCGTACCCCATGTGAAGCATTTATGTTTAACTCATTATAGTTGAAACTCTTTTTCGAAATAAAGCTCGTTTAAGCTATATTAAAGGTAAAATGCATTCGCCATGCTCAATTAAAGCCATAATTCGAAAGGATATTTTAAAATTATTTCTATGTTTTTTAATTTAAAGAAAAAAACGTCATCTTTTGTTATTTGCTAAATAAAAGGAAAATCGTGCAAATTATTCTGAATAATTTTCGCATTATGCATTATGCAATTGAACCCCGTGATTTTATCAACGTACTTCAACGCTACTATTCCTGAGCTCTGCAGCTCGACGAAGTCTGTGACCGGGAGCGCAATTGATTTATTAATAATCATTGACTAGCTAATAATACTCAAATTTTGAAAAATTAAAATTTTCTGACGTTGCCGTGAGTATCGTATCGGTCGACATTCTTCATATGTTGCGGAGGCATCAAGGTTACGAGCGTTGATGCAAGAGGTCCATCGAACGCTTGCCTGAAAGAAGCACGTGGGCCAAAGGTTGCGTGCGTTGGAGAACTTTAGTGCTTTTAGGCAGGGTTTTTTTATTGCCTCCTTTACTACCGAAGAAGGACGCTAATCTGAAAGGCCAAATATTCTCAATCTTACGCCGCCTCGGAGGACCCGGAGGGAATTCCAGGTCAAACGTCTATTACTCTTCTTCCATCCATTTCCAAAAACCTCGATGAGTCAAATCTTCCTCAACCGTGTGATACATTTATTCTTTCAAAATTATTCACAAACGTATTTCAACACTCAATAAACCCTTTGAAGTCAATATAAAAGAGCGGTTCCACAAACCCGGATGAAGAAGAGTTAATCTTTGAAAAATAAGTCGCTAAGAGCGCCTATAACGGGAGAAGACGTGTGATTCACAGCGTGAATCTTTTTCCCCGAAACTCGTTTTCGCAAGCCTCTTCCAAAATATCGTCATTCGGCTAACGGGAAGATTTTCAAAAAATCTACAATTTGGCTGAGGCCTAAAGGAGAACGCGGCGCGTCGGCGCACAACTTAAGAATCGCTATTTTGTGTTAAATAGTGTGTCAAGGTGGGGTCGAATCGTTATCGGGGCCTGTCTTCACGCCCGTCCGCCGCCAATCACCGATCGTCGAGGGGGTGACGGCGCGGGGAGGAGGGGGGAGAAAGGGGACTAGAGAGGGGGGCAGCAATCGCCGCGACCCTCGAGGGTTGGAGGTATTCTGACCGGGGAGGCGCGTAGGGGGGAGGAAGGGAAGACACTCGATGTGTGTGGAGTTGGGACGTGCGGCGGTGGAGATACGAGAAGAGGCACGTATCGCAAAGAGGAAATCACTAGGACGTGCTACACAGGCAGGCGGAACAAAGGGAGAAGCGGTCGTGAAGCGCACTGCGGGGGTCGTGCCATTCTATTATATTATGCCCTCTAAAATTACAGCGATTTTCCCTCATTTCATTTTGAAACGATCGAGTAAAATGGTTCCTTTGATCATAATTGGATAATTTCATTCATTTTCACTTTTATTATTTTGCGTGAATAAATACCGCCATCATTAACGTTCGTTCGATTCCTTTTCTCCTTAGAGCATGTTAACCTTCTACGGGTTATCCTTTCCGGTCCAGTGTACCACTCGGCCCGATATTGAGCGAAAAAAAAGGTTCCGATGCTCTGTCCACAACGTGGGATACAAATTCCGTACGAGCTATCTTAACGGGATTAATAACAATGTACATGTTTTGCAACTCTTTATGCCTATTTTTTGGATTACAAGTTTATCGTTCATTTTCAACAAAATAAAGGGTACCTGCAGATATTAAAAAGAAGTTTTTTTTAATATGGGGATTTTCGAAATGATTTTTTGTTGTTTGTCCCTGCCGCTTCCTTTATCTCGCTCTTTCGCAAATTTCGGCTCGAGTGGTAATGCCTCTGCCTTCTACCTCTACTACCCCTCCCTCCTTCCCTTCCTCCCCCCTCCTTTCGCTCTCTCCCTCCTTCCCTATGGGTTAAATGTAAGAGTGTACCTCATGGTCTAAATTTCGCCCAAATAAAGACATTTATCTATCTATCTATTTATCCTCCCCTCCCTCCACCCCTCCCTCCCTCCTTGCCTCCCTCCTTCCCTCCCTCCCTCCTTGCCTCCCTCCTTCCCTCCCTCCCTCCTTCCTTCCCTTCCCTCCCTCCTTCCCTCCCTCCTTCCCTCCCTCTTTCCCTCCCTCCCCCTTCCCTCCCCCCTTCCCCCCCCTTCCCCCCCCCCCTTCCCTCCCCCTTCTCCCCCCTTCCCTACTTCCCTCCCTCCTCTCTCTCACTCACTCCAATCCTTTCTGCTCCGAAAACAAGCATCCGCCGTAAAACTCGTTCTTTGCGTCAACATTTATTTAGAGGTTTTTATAGGCGCGTGCTTGGATTCCGAGAATATTTTCCTTGAATCTGACGCAGATTATTTTTTTCCTCATTTTTCACGTCATTCCTTTCAAGTACAGAACATGAAGAGGAATCGAAAATTTTATCTCGAATGCGCATATCGTGTCGTTTGTGTTTTCCTTCAAAGACTGAGAAACCAAAGACTTGAAAGAGTTTCCATCTCGGAGGTCATTTCTCACTAAAAAGGACAAACGTTTTCCTCCGTATAACTTTTTTTGAGAGCTTAAAACATTAACCTCGGATTTACTCCTTTTGAGAGGATTTCTAACATTATAATTAATACAATTAATTACAAGCATTGAATATTTAGTGAGGAGTTGAACAAAAAAATTTCCCTTCGCTTAAGTATCTTTAAATGAGCGCTATCCGAACCAAACAATCTGATTGGCAGAGACTTGATTTTAATTTTAAATAATTCTTCAGAAAAATAATAATTTTCTCTTCAATGATAAAGGAAATTCATTTTTAAGGTGTGTATGGTTAAAACTGCTAAAAGTTATAATATTCAGTCGATTATTTATACATTATTCGCAAATAAATGGCTAAAAAGACTAAAAATACAAATAAAATTCGTGGTCATATCTTCCATCATCAAAATTCATCGTACTGAAGTGTTAATATCGCAGTTTTACTGCGCAAAATCCACCTTTCTAAAAGAATCCTCATTTCTAAATCGAATTTCGACAATGGAATGGGGAAGCAACAGTGGTTTTGCCGCATCATCAGCGCAAATTATAGGTTTGGAACACGTACGAAGGCGAGAGATGAAGAGAGAGAGAGGGCGTCTGCTACTCTCTCTCTCTGTTCCTCTAGTGATTTATTATGTATGTATAATTATAATGTTATTTTGATTGATTTGTTTTCGGGCTATAGATGAGTTTTTATCCATTTTCTTCAAGGTGTCGTTAGCGTTATGAAATTATCAAAGGCCTAAGCTACCGGTAGCGTTTAGCATTTCTCTTCAGTAATAAAACGGAGGATCTAATCTTCCTGTGAACAGAAACTTTGTAGATAAAAAAGTCAATTCGTGATTCATTAATTATCTTGGAAATCGATTCTATCTGCCGAGTTACCTTTTCGAAGTTTTTCTTCGTTTTATGTCGCTAATAATTATCTCTAAAGTTGACATGAATTTATGTCTTCTTGGCATGAATGTAAAGTCTTTCTTTATCATAATTATTGGAATAATATGTATCGGTTAAATTCCTATTTAGAGCGAAAAATCATAGCGAGACTCGTGAGGGCGGAAATGTTTCCTATATAAATGTCGTAATTTTGCGCTCCGGGAAGTTGAGCACTTCGCGAGATCTTCTTCCGCCTCCGTCTCGACAGAGCGCCCCTCTCCCTCTAGACTCCAATCCTCTTACCTCCCACTTCCGTCCCACAAAACTCCCTTTGATCCTCTGTCGCTTCCTATTCTACCACCCCATCTTCCAACCCACTCGCACTTTTCGCCCTCCCTCCCTATTCTCCCCGTTACTACCCTCTTACTCTCCCCCTACTCTCCTCCTACTCCCCCTACTCCCTCCCCCTTACTCCCCCCTCTCCTTCTTCCTCTGGCATTCCCTCTCTCCATCTCACTCCATCCGTATCTCCCCGTCAATCCATTCGCACCTGCAAGCACATCTATCCTCACACGCTACTTCCCATTCTTCTTCCCTCCTCCTATCTCCCTCACTCCATCGCCCACTCTTTCTTCCTCTCCCCCGCGCGCCATCCTGTTGTCTAGCGCTCACTTCCTATCCTCACTCTCCATCCTTCCTCTCCCTCATTTCTCCCTCATTATTCATCTCTCCCTTTATTTCCTTTCCCGCTCCCTTTTCCCTTCATCTCTCTTTACCCTCCTTCCTACTTGTCTTTTCATACCATCCATCACCTCCACGCCCTCTACCACCATCCCCCTCATCTCCCTTCACCTATCTTTCCTCCATTTCTTCGCATAATTCCTCCATCCCTCTCTCTCTACCTCATTTCTTCACCTCTGCCGTATTTCTTCTTTCAGCAATTTCCACCTCCACTCCACATGGCGTTTCTAATGGCGAGCCAAATCGTTATCTCCTCATTCACTCGTCCGAAGCGGCTGAAGAAGCGAAGCCGTTCGATAGTTCGGGAGGAAGTGGAGATTTAGTATGGGTTTTGGGAGTCTGCAGTGGGTTTGGAATTTGAGAGGGGGAGAGGGAGGAGAGGGGATGGGAGGAGAGGGGATGGGAGGAGAGGGAATGGGAGGAGAGGGGTGGCGGAGGAGAAGATTTAGAGCCGCTTCCTCTCTTTTTCTCTGCGCGAGAAGACAATGGGCGTCGAGGCGTGGAAATCGCCGAGCGGTCTGACACAATTGCGGGAGAACGCCAATTGAGACTTCTAAAGCGTGGCTCTCCAGTAATTGCGGTTTGATCGATTGTCTCTCACTCTCTCTCCTTGATTGAGCTGCAAACGGGGTTTAGCAGATGGCGATCGATTGTCTATTAATAAGAGGGTTCGCCGATGATTACCGTAGCTTGAATCTACTATGGCCACATAATGCCTGAAGATTTTCAAACTAGATGGCTAGATTTGCTATTGTGAAAATATCGAATGCTCCCACGACTCGATCCTCTTCCTCCATGTCCTTAAACTAAAATTTCGCACCTTAACGAGAGTATTATTGTTTATTATTATTATTATTGTTTCACGTGACAGTTTAATATCAAAGGCTTTAGCCTAATGATGTTAATGATGTACGAAGCCTTTTTCATTCCTAATCGTTTAGAGTATTTTAAATTTTGGGTAATAAGTATTGAATTTTAGCTACGCTCCTTTGCACTAGGGAGCGATTATGTAATTTGACGGTAAGGGGGCAATCGCAATGATGAGTAGGACTATAAATGAATAAATTAAATTAATTATAGTGAGATAAATGTTATCGTCTTTATAGATTACGAAACACACAAACAAGACTAAGAAATTGCGTAAAAAGCGAATTTTATTGTATTTTTTTTTTAATGTTACCGATGCGTCTTATGACCTCTGAAACATCGGTTGCGTCGAGTTTGGCTCATTCTTGATGAATGTGTTGCAATAATATCCTATCGCAACTAAAAAAAGGCTGACGTCACATCCTAACCTTAAAAAAATATTGTTTCTTGCATTATCTCTTTACAACCATTTAAATTTATATTGCTAAGATATGGCAGGAAATGTGATGCATATTATTGAATATCTTAATTACTGACAGTCATCGCTTCCATGAAAAAGGACCACTTGCGCTTGTCGGTTCTAGCAATCAGTTAACATAATTTTACACTTTATTCCAATCGATACATATCCTACATACCACGTAAATTCTGTTGAATGATTTGAATTCGGGGCTATTGAATTTTTCTAAGAGTTTTCCTTTGTTGTCTCAATTGCTGCAACTATGAGAAATTCATGCCCATGCAGACTTCAATGAACCATTCGTTTGCTTAGCTCGGCTCCGCATCTGAGTTTCCCATTTCATTGCTTCGCATGGATTTTCCATTCTAGGTGAAATAAATTAAGATCAGAGTTTTTCTGAGGAATTAATGTGGCTGTAAATTTTTGATAAATTACTATTACAGAGATTACAGGTCTTCCGAGCCCGATAAATGTAAATATAATAGCAGTTAACATTGGTTGAAATGCGTCACAGAGAGCACGGAGGTGCTGGCGTGAGAGACATCGCAAGATTCAATCTGCGAAGAATTCTTCCGAAGCACGTTTCCCACTCCACTTACTCAGAAAATTTCGCGTTTCGAAAGCGAGCGAGCATTTTTCCATGGTTACGTTTTCACGCGCAGAATTGTGCCAATCGGAGGAAGAAATGAGATTTTATTAGCGGGAAGCGAACTAGTAGTTGAAACTACGGATCAATTTCTTTAAGAGTTGTATATTTGCGAGAAAGGGGTGTCATTAGGGATCATTTATTAAATCTAAACGATGTTTTTCAAGCACTGGGGTTATATGTACTTTTCATATTAACGTATAACACATTATACAAAAAAATCTCAAAAATAGCTCTTTGAAATTTATACGCGGCCCGATCAGTCATTTGAAGAGTCGTGTGTGGATCGCACAGTGATATGTAAAGCCTAATGTGGAGCTTTGAATAAAAAGTTTAATTACCCTTGGTTTAAAACTCTCTTTTTGAAAATGCGTCTCAAAACTACCACTGAATGCGTGTAAACAGATTAAATACCTGTATTATCAAAAATCGATCTTCAAGATAACTTTTGCGACCATAAAACGACTAAACAAACCAGATGTACATTTCGTTCTCCGACGACTATCCACCGAACTTAGGCTGAAAAAGGTCCTTTTCAGCTTCAAAATAGCACAAATGTCTACTTGACATTTTATAATTAGGACCAACGACCTTTGATTTACCGACGAGGAAGGATACTTCGTTGCTGAAATATGCGCATGGCTTACTGGTATTTTCCATGAATATGGGAGGTAACTTGATCATCAGTAGGATTGCAGTCATTTTAAGAGTTCAACAATTCATTTTTGAATGTATCTAAAGATTTTAAATGTGACATAAATATATTATATTTACCACTATGAAATATAGAGTGCATTCATATTTGGGTACGTATTGTAAACGTGTGACAAATGTGCTTCTTCTCATTTTAGTGATCTCTGCTGAAGTGGTTCAGAATTAGAAAACGAAATGACAAATCCACGCAAGAAATTTTTAATTACTTCACAGTTAATATTGATGGATTCATTTGCCTTCTCATGGCATTATTATCCGATCGTTATAAAATCCTTTTGCAAGAGTCCTTACATTTTTACAATAAATTCCGGCGATAACTGCAATATTCTTTTCACCCTCATCGTGAATAGGATTATTTTTGCGTGGGATGGGAGGAGATGTGAAAAGCAATAACTAGGTATTCTCCTCTGCCATCGGAGGCTTTATTGTTATATCGATTCTGTCAAAAGAATTCATTATGCAAGCTTCAATGGAGTAAATTGAGCAAGAAATTTCATTGAAGATCTTCTTACGGGGGAAGTGGCCCGTAGAGGTGAATTGCGTCTACCCTGCAACCGAAAAAAAAATTGTATTAAACCTACATTAATAAATGACGGATACAGTTCTATCAATACTGAATTTTGTGATCGAAGCCGCGTAATGTCTCTTCGAAGTTATGTAATATTTTGATGGCAGTATTTTTTAATTTTGGCGGATATCAATAGCACGGACTCTATAATGTTGTAATAGTTGTAGTCGAACGCACGAAACATCTGCCAATGAATAATATAAGCAAAGGGATTTCCCGAAGCGGTTTCGGTTTTCAGGGGACATCAGTCCATTGTCGTGCAAATACCTTGCGAAGAGGGATAAGGAAGGGAGAGAGAGAAGTGGATAAGATGGAGGGGAGGGAATCGAAGGGGCGAGCGCAAAGGCCATTTTTCGGCGTTACCTCCATCGCCGTGTCAACGACAGGAGAAAGGAAAATATAAAGAAGGGATGGGATGTGCTAGAACGCGCCGCGGATCTCTCGAATGAAAGTAATTACAACGGCGGAGCGATGAGTTGAGGGGGGGGATGTGCAGGTGAGGGGGCGATGGGGATGTAGCAAAAGAGAATACGGAGACCTCGATGGTGGGTGCTGAGAAGAAAAGGGAGAAAGAGAGAGGGAGGAGGACAGGGAGAAAGAGATATAGAGAGATGGAGGGGGAGGGAGAGAGAGAGAGGGAGAGAGAGGGAGGGAGAGAGAGGGAGAGAGAGAGGGAGGGAGAGAGAGAGGGAGGGAGAGAGACAGGGAGGGAGAGAGAGAGGGATGGAGAGAGAGAGGGAGGGAGAAAGAGGGAAGGAGAGAGAGAGGGAGGGAGAGAGAGAGGGATGGAGAGAGAGAGGGAGGGAGAAAGAGGGAAGGAGAGAGAGAGGGAGGGAGATAGAGAGGGAGGGAGGGATAGAGTGAGGGAGGGAGAGAGAGAGGGAGAGAGAGAGGGAGGGAGGAAGAATAGAATAGAATACTTTTATTAGAACCTGGGACAACTAGTCCCCTAGGTTCTGGTGAGATGCATACATAAGGATAACATAAACAGTCAAAATAACTACAAAATACTACATGTACATTAAAAAGAACATAACCTTCAGACATCACAGCTGGATAATATAAACAAACTATATATAAAAAATTACATATCTGGAACCAAGACAAAAAATGTACATAGCCTTCTGACTTCAGAGTTGCTTATAATACACGTATCCATATACACCTTACATGTATGTACATTATATTATCAGGATTCAACAAAAAAATAACTTAGCTTTCAGACTTTATAGTTGCTAATAATGCACTATGGTTGGTGAATTGCATCTAAGTGGATGAAACAACAAACTAAAAATATGGATGTACATTAAATTATCTAGATTCGACAAAAAACCTAACCATCTGACTTTTTAGTTGGTTATACTACCGTATAGTTGATGAAATGCATACCTATGGATGATATGATGAAAGTAAGAAAAATACGTATATATTAAGTTATCTGGGTGCAACAAAAAACAGCCTTATAACTTTACAGTTTATATAATGCACTATAGCTGGTGAAATACACACTTATGGATGATATAACACAAAAAATACATTAGATTATCAGGAATTTTTTACTGCGATTGAGCATACAAAAAATCGAAAAATTTGGACCGAAACGAATAAATGGTCTGTGAACGGCGGATATTAGAAGGGATGGAGCTCCATAGTTTGACCGCGGAAACTGAAAAGGAGTTCTGGAGGGATAACGTCCTATGGGTTGGGATGTGAAGGAATTCAGGAGGTGTTCGGGAGGGTCTTTTCCTTATATCAGATGAGAGGGTAAGAAATTGGGAAAGGTAATCAGGTTGATGAGTCTTGAGAATTTTAAAGATAAGACAACCTAGGTAGTATTTTCTTCGATAACGAACTCTGAGGAAGTTAGCACGTCTTATTGCTGGGGAAATATGGTAATATTTTGGTATGTCGTATATGAAGCGAACACACGCATTTAGAGTTCTTTGTAATTTCAAATTAAGGTCCTCCCGAATGCCCTCATAGACCACACAGCAATAATCCAAGTGAGGTAGTATGAGAGAAGACACTAATTTGTGGCGAACAGAGGTAGGAATACCGTTTCGATTGCGCTTTAGTTGGTGGAGAATTTTGAACACTTTGTTGGAGACATTGACCACTTGCTCACTCCAGGTGAGGGTTTGATTAATAATTACACCCAAGTCAGTTACCGTTGTGCAGTAGTCAATCTCAGAGCCAAGTACCTTAATTTTTGGAATATTCCCTGGAATATTGTTTATGAATCTGGGAGTACCAACTATTATCGCTTTAGTCTTGGACTGGTTCATAATTAATTTATTGTTAACTACCCAAGAGCATATTCGTTCGATATCCTCGTTTATTTGGCCGATAGCAGAAGCTAACTCAGATAGTTTACAAGGAAGATAAATTTGCAGATCGTCTGCATAGAGATGATAGCTGCAATGCTTCAGACATAAAGGGAATAAGGAATAATAGTGCAAACTGCTTTTAGCAGCACTATATGTGGAATTTGTAAAATTTAAAGGGAGGAACGCGAATGGAACCCGGTTTTCCATCTCTCGCATTTCTCGAAATATGCCGCAGAAAAGAAAAGGGCGATAAAACTCCTGTATCAACATCTCTTATCACCACGTTAGGCAATTCCTTCAACTTTATCCACTATCATTTTAGTTAGTAAGCTCTTATCGAGTAATTAAACCTAACCGGAGCTTTGCATTTGATGGACAGACTAACAACTGAATAACCTCTTTCGGGTTCCGCGACGACAGTAATTACTCACCAAGAACGGACCTCGAACACACAACTTCCACTTTTCGGATAAGATAGGAAGGCTATCAGTAGAGGGCAGGAGTGAGGAAATTGCGGTCAGCGAGGGTACTTAATGGAGCCTCGAAGTTATGTAGAAAATGCGATTAACTAGTGAAAATTAATAAGAGAATTTCATCTGCTTTACTTAAAATTACTATATAGGAAACTTATGGTAGGATTTTGGCGCAAATCGTTTTTCATTCGATTTTACAGATGCTATATGCAATTTCTCATAAGGTAATGTTCGGTACAAGCACATTTTCGGCTCACCGAAACACCCTCTTAATCTAATGCGTTCGGCCGAAGCACTACCAACTATAATAAAGGTTCCCACGTGACTCGTATAGGTAGTTCCTGGTGATACCGTCATGTTGACGGGATTTCCTTACTCGCCGCTGTTGTACTTCGAAAGTGATCGCCTTCCTGTTTCTAGAGGAACACTTTGCCGTGCGATAGGTTTACCTCCATCAGCGAAGAAGAATAGCAAATCGTGTTCTCTACAAGAATCTTACGCTTTATTTTGAAGTGATACGTCTGTATCACTGCTTATTGGTCGCCATGGTCTTCCTCCAATGGCGAATTTATACCCCAGCAAAAGTAAGGAGACGCCGTTTTTAGGCGTTATTTACCAGCGGAGCGGTAGTAGCGGAACGCCTTATGGGCACGTCTCGTCCATCCGACCGTCTGTCCTTCCATCTCCTAAACCGCTGAACGGATTTTAATTAAATTAAGTATGAGTGATCGTTATTAACATTTATCTACCAGTTGTGATTTTGAACCGCATCCGCCAATTAAAACTTTTACATAATTACTTTAATAAACTTATACTCTTATTTCGTTAAATGGCATCCGTCAAGCAACAATTAAATAGCATAATTTTCTCTCCCTAGCTTTTATATGAACTATAGATTTAAAAGGTTATTCGGATGGTGAACAACATTTACTACATGAAAGTCCACGAGACCACATAATTACGAGTTATAGTTTCGGAGAAAAAATTCGAGAACATTCCAAGTAAAACATCGCATATTTTCTTTACATTGATCTCTAGGACTGTTCTCTTGGCAAACAACAATTAAAATCCATGTTTTTCTATTCCACGCCCTTATATTATCTGTAAGGTATAGATAAAACATTTTTTCGGATAGAGAACAACATTTACCAAAAGAAAGTCCGCGAGACCATATAATTACAACTTATAGTTTCGGCAACGGTGGGAAAACTCCTTATGCCATAAAAGTTTATAATAAACCCGATGCATTTCGCCCACTAAGTGGGCATCTTCAAGGGCGAACTTCTCTCGACAGTGACTGAAAGTCATCTGTGAGGACAATGAGGATTCAGGTATTGAGGGGAACGAAAAACAAAAGAAATGCGAAAAACTTTTTAGGTGTCGATGTTATGATTATCTGTCAGTTTGTACAAGGTTTTGTTGAATTCCGTGTCTGTATTCATGATTGTTTGACGGTTTTTGTAAATGTGTAAGTTTTCCAAGGAGTTGAGTGAGTTTTTAGACGAAATAATTAATTTTATGTCGTTCGCATTTATACTGTGTCCTATTTCAACTATATGTTTGGCTACGCTCGATTTTTCAAAGCGATTGTATTTGTAATGTGCTAGATGTTCCTTCAACCGTGTAATTATTTTCCTTTTTGTTTGGTCTATATATTGTTTGTCGCAATGTGAACATTGTATTTTATAGATCCCAGATTTGTTTAACTCTTCTGTCTTGTCTTTAGTACTGCCTAATACATTTTTTAAATTGTGTGGGTTCGTGTAAACAGTTGAATAGTTCTTTCGTTTGAAAATCTTATCCAAGCCTTTGTTTAGAGGAGGGAAATAAGGTAATTTTATATATTTGTTGTCTTTTTTGTTTTCGATTTTGAAGGTGGTAGTGTTGGTCAGTGTTTTTTTGAGTTTGTGTTTTCGAACTAGTTTGTCAATTAAGTTGTAGCTGCATCCGAGGTTTGTGGCTATTTAAAGAAATTTTCTTTAAATAGCCACAAACCTTTATTATAGTTTCGGGATAAGAATTCAAGAACTGCCCCATCTTTCGATATCGTTTCATAAGTATACCCCTTAAAGAACGCCTTTAAAATCTCTGTGAATTCCACCCATGGGGTATACTTTACCATCTTGTTTAGGAAGACTGCAATATGTTTTGTAGAGCAGAGCATAACATGAAATATCATATCCCAAAGAATATGCGACGACGATATGTGCCAAAATTAGAATCTGGTCATAGAGTTTATCAGTGAGAACAAATCTTAATTAATTTACGGGTGAAAGAATAGCAAGAACCGTAGCAACGGATCGCATAGCCTTTGAGAGCTAAACATATGCTGTGAACTTTCGTTTACTGACATTTCTTTTTTCTCTTTCAGTAATATTTCCTTGCTCTGCGACGTAACATGATTACGCATAGGTTCCTTTCGCTAGATGGAAAGTAATTTTGTCGACGCGTCAGAGCCGTATTAAAACTGCCCTTGTCGTACAAAGCGACTCTTCAACGGACGGCTTGGGTTTTTTCCTGCGTTATAAAAAATACGGCGTGAGGCAGTGATGCAATTAATATGCGTTCATCCGATTTTCAAAATAAACGCATGGCCAAACAAACATTCCTCTAATTAAATTGTAAATTCCATTTCAATGATAAAATTTTAAAAAATCTTTAACTTTGGTTTTCTTCAAATGCATGGCGTTCCAACAGTAAATAGACTTTCTGTAGAAGCTCTGTTTTGAACTAGAAACAAGGATTGCTTGTGCATTTATTGGATGAAATAAGCATACGCTTGGTCGATTATGAAGGAAATTATCTTAAAGCTCTTCTATAGAAAAATATCAACTAAGCGAGGATATTCAACTGGTTGTCATTCTTCTATCAATCGTATTAGAACTGCGAGTATCGACCGTTTTTCTTGTAAATCAGGTTTAAAAAAATTCACATACTATATGGATATGTCATTCCTAGTCTCTTCCTATTACTTTTATTATTTATGGATTTATGAATCGTGCCGTTTGACATGTAATTTTTATTGTGAGCCTCCAAAACATTGCAAAAGATAGAAGTTTTTCTAATATGCCTGTAATTGTTGCTCATTTTTATCTCTGTTTTGATGTGCTTGTTCAACATGGGCATTTTCCCCTCGTTTACAATTTATCTATGGATACTTAGCGATAGAAAGATAATTCGTCCGATAAATATTTAGCAATGAATATCGATACGGTTACCGCCCGTTACGAATTCCTCCTGTGAACTCCTTGGTATTTTTGTTTTGCCCTTTCCATAGGTTGTTCTTTCGCTCAATTATATTTGATCCACATTGATAAAGTACTGTTAATCGTTGAACATTTTTTGCTATTACGAACCGATTCGCTTTGAGGTTAAACGTATTTACATTTCTTCCTTTGGTGATGAAAATTGGCTCTTTGAACGCGCATAAAACAAAAATTGAGTAATTTTTTAAGTGACTCTGTAGTCATCAAATTCCTTTCCCGCCTCATCTCTGAAGGGTTGTCGAGAATCTGTATATTATAACCACACGTTCTTTATATCACTACCAAAATATTCAACTTGCAGCGAATCGATGCGATCAATTCAAACTTTCCAAAGCAGTAAATTGCTCTAATTTAAACGTTTTCGCTAAGGAAAAGCATTATTCGATGCAGCTGCAATCATGGAAGGCGTTCACGGCCTTAATCCATTCCTAATTAATTGCACAGCGGCTGCTTAGCTGAAAAATTTTGGTTCAATTTCAACCCTTTGTATTTGTTCTGGGAATGAGAGTGGGGATAGGTGGGACAGAGAGCAAGGAAAGGGGTGTTTTCGTCACCGAAATAAAAACAGGAGATGGATCATTGTTAAGCCGTGGGATCTACACGCACGCACAGGAAATTCGCTCGCCGGGCAGCTCCGAGAAGCGCATTCGTTTTTTACGCGCGCAACTTAAGTCACTTTTTTATTCCCATGCTCTCTAAAGCTTCCATAGTTGAGTAAGCACGGAGTGTGGCCGCTCTTGCGCCGTCAAATGTTGCGCGGAAGATAAGCATAAATGCGAGGGAAGGGGTGAGACTTGGAATTCTTCTCTTTTCTCCACGGACCCGTTCTAAGCCATCGACTCCCACGCCTCCAACGGCAGCTGACGACACCACTACACTCTAGTCTCACTTTGCTCCCCTCTAATGCGCAACATGGTTCCTGCTCGAAACGACAAAAAAAACAAGTTCTAAGAGTTTTCTCTATCTGATACTTTCCCGTTTTGCTCGGTCTGATGTTTAGAAGCAAGATAATAATCTCGGATCCTATTTCTTTCAAATATTAACGCAGCTCATTCTTAAAACACAGAGTAGGATTATTTATGTATTCATTATTTATTTTTATATCTTCTTAATATATCAATTCAAAATTATATTATCTTAATGGCAAAGCCTATAAACAATCTTATCTAGAGAAATTTGATTTTTTTGTTTATCAGGGTTTTATATAAGTATAGTAAGATAATATATAGATAGAAGTATAGTAAGATTTGACAAATACACCAAATGCGATAGAAAATAGGTATGTAGCCGCAGCAAATGTTACAGAAAAACAAACAAAAAATCGGTACCATTAAAAAGATAAGTTCTCTATTAATTTATTTTCCAAAGTTAAACAAATATTGTGTAGTATAAGTGTTAAAATTATCTTTTCATGTGTCTATAATACACATACAGTAATGTGAATCCTTAAATAATATAAGGGACGAAGAATACTGTGCTTCTTATGCTTAGCGTGACCAGATTCTGAGGAAGTAAAACCGGGACACACCGTGTTCAGGGGAAGAAAACCGAGACATAAGCGAGACAATGTAAGTTCTTTAGTGTTTTTGTCACTTACATGCCAAGTAGATAAATTCTGCCTAGCTTGGACATGATTTTCTTGACCAAGTAGCCCATAATTCTTTTCAAATGCTAACATTATGTGCACAAAATTATGATAGAATAGCTCAGAACAATGGTGGGAACAAATATTTTAGAGTCATATTTATCATATTTTCGGGCTAAGAAAAGCACCCCAAGTTTTTAGAAAATTTTCCAGAAAAAAGTTATTTTGGTTCACCAAAGCATTCAGGAAAGGCCACGCCGTGGTTAAATCCGTACCTGGAAACATTAACGAAAATATTATGGCGTGATAACAGTTAAATATAACATTTTAGATAAACTTAATTCGTGAAAGTTAGTAGGGATGATCTAAAACGCAAAGAATTGCTTCGAAACTCTAAATGTGCCCAGCGTACACTTGGCTGTCGGAGTGCGCTGCACACCTCGAACCTATAGGCACCCGTCACGGATTGTACTTATTCCTAATAAATGGATTGCATGTGTAATAGCAGATAACTGGTGGAATGTGATTTATTTATTCCATATTTATGAAATCAAAAATAAAATGAATTTTTTACCCGGACAAAAACTAAACCGGACTGGAGGCCGGAACAACATCTAAAATCCGGGACTGTCCCGGCTAAAACGGAACGTATGTTTACGCTACTTATGCTCAACCATTGTATAGACGCGCCAAATATATTTATTATTTTTTATTCAATGCCTAAAGTGATTAATAGAGAGCTAATGTGCATTCTTGGCTAGGTTTATGTAAAAATCAAATTGCACGTGAGGGGCGCTCGTATCAATAACCTCGTTGGGGTTTGATCCATGTTCGGCGTTGCTCCATGGTAAATCCTTTGCTATATTTTAGGTATTTTTGTGTTTGAGTTCACCAGGGTATACGTGCCTCGCTTCCATCACCGACAATTAGCTCGATGCTATTTACGTCCGTGTGTTCATTAGGTGTTCGAACCGCATATGCTTGTTATTTAGGATCCTTTTTACCGCTGCTAGTGATAGCTATTGGTCTTCCGAATCGTTATAATCCTCCCAGTCTTACATAGCCCTGTAATATGCTCGATGTCGTAATATTGATGTCTGAATTCATGAATGTTACTCTTACAAACGGTTTGTAATGTTATTTTGTGTACCGTTTTTCCTACAGTAATCTTTGTAGGATTTATGAATATACTTCTTTCTATTTCACGTATTCGATGGACTATATGCTTTTATCGTTAAAAATAACTACGTGGAAACAATTGCATAACAGAAAGTCCTTTACACTGCAATACTGAACCATTAGCGGGTCCTCTCCAGTCGCAAACACCTATAAAGTATTTTATAATTTCTTCAAATATAAATTATTTAACTCAAGGGAATTGATTTTTCTTTTTATTCGTAATACATTTGTATAAATTATCATTGTCGCTTTCCGAGTACAGTAGTTATAGTTGTGTTATTTAAAGCGAGTAAAAAACTCCGACGCTGGAAATCGATTCGCCATTCATGCCATATTTCCGAATTGGTCAAAATTCAGGAACAATTCCGAACCAAAAATGTATCCGGATGACAGAATCCCGGATAAGAGAGGTCTACCTGTATTTAAGAGTATTGGAAAAGATGTTCACTAATTTTCATGTTATTTGCGCTTTTCTCTCTTAAACATATCGTTGAAATTTTAATGACTTTTAAGCTAAATTGTATTATGCTATAATAATATTTCAAATGTATTATCAAAGAGTTTCACCTATAATCTAGGGAGTCAAAAATTACAATGTACAGGGAGTCCCCGTTACGCGTTGCCCCGTCATACGTTTCCCCGCACTTGCGTAGAGGTATTGGGGAAAAATCGTAAAAAAAATCCCCGCAATTGCGTTGATTGCGTAAAAATTCTCTGCGCTTCTTTTCGTAAGTGTCCGAGCCAAAATCGATAACAATTTTCTCCCCCCTCTCAAAATTACAAATTTTACGCTTCAGTGCCATTTGTATAAATAAGAAGGGACTTAAATATAAAGATAAACATATAAGGAAAGTTAAAGTAATCAGTAGAATTATCAGAGAAAAACATGAAGATTCTCACCAACGAAAATACTCGTAGTCAACTAACACAGTTTGGAATTCAGAAAACAAATGAAGAAGAAAATAACCCTTGAGCATGAAGTTCGATTGGTGAAGTCGACGTTCTTACGGTCCCTGACACCCCTATTTTACATTATTTTTATTGGGGAAAATTATCCGTTATAAGTGGTTTCGATATACGTTGCACTTTTGTGGTCCCTAACCCCAACGTATAACGGGGACCCCCGTATATTAGTTAAACTTTTAATATCGAGTAGATGATAGCTCATAAACACTTTGGCTCCAAATTGATCAGTGGTGGGAAACTCCTTCAGCCAAAAATTATAGGATAGTCCCTATGCATTTCGCCCACTAAGTGGGCATCTTCAGGGGAGAACCTGCCTTGGCAGTGAACGGGGTTCGCAGTTTAATATCGAGTAATTTTTTAAAATTATTGTAAAGTGAAAATAAATACCTCTGGGTTTTAAATTACGGACGTAAAATAATCTAATGTAAACACATCTCATTTAACGCATGACATGCAGGAGGGAATAGTGTGCATTGTTTGATTTAATTAATTCAGTTTTAAGAAGACTAGTAAGTGGGACACCCTTTCATGTTTCCAGGTGCCACGTGAAAAAGAATCGCTCTCTTCCTACTTTAAAAAATTGATTCCGATATCCTCTGAAACGAATCGCATTTCGATTGCTTCACGGGCCGAAGCGGATTTCGGTTTTGCAATTTCCTTTAGCATTTCGTGCATGGAGTGGTCCATCAAGTGAATTATGCACGCAGACAAATTCGTTGGATGAAGGTATCGCTTCGTGAACGTATTTCGCCGAAAACGAAAGAGGCACTTTCCATCGAATCGAACACGAATCGCGGGTATAAGATGCTTTGTCAACAGATATTTTGGCACTTTATTCGGAGTGGAGTGAACGATTGGAAATAGCCAACATGAAACGGCAAGAGAAGTCGAAGAGGATAAAATGACACCTTGCGAGGAGAAAATGTGTATGATTTCCTTTTGATTTGGATAGAAAATGGTGAGAGAAAGAAAGAGAGGGGAGGAGAGAGAGTGGAGAGGGGGAGAAGAGGGGTAGTAGAGGAGGAGGAGAGGGGAAGGAGAGGGGGAGGAGAGAGAAAGGCATGATGAGCTATAAAAGAAGGGAGAAAGTATGAAGTGGGAGAGCAGTAAAAGAATAACTGCATTTTCAGAAGGCAGAAAAATTATATTCCTCCTACTCATAGGAATGTAAATGATAGTTCAATGTAGCAACCGAGCTCTGAGGAAAACTTTTTCGTAATGTCCAGTGAGCTTACTTCCTTCAGTGTCGCTAGAGTCAAGATCGAATTCTAATTAAAAATAAAATAAAAATTACTTTTATTATGCTAACGCACTAATAAGGAAAAAAATTAAACAGCACGAGGTGATTCGATCTGGAATGATATAGCTTTCTGATCGTGTGGTTTCATTAGTGACCAAAACTATATATAAAAGTTCATCGCTCCCTTGAAACAAATGATGCTAAGAATATGTGTTTGTGTATGTGTGTGAATTTATTGTAAATGTTATTTAAAAGACATTAAACTTCCATTATTTTTCAAGCCTCATCAATTTTATACTTTATATTTTTGCAAAAGAAGTTTATCTAGGCAGTATTCTCGAATGTGTTGCTTTTCGTAAGTAAAAATTCCACTCTGTTTCGGAATAGAAAAAACATTCACTATAATGTCGTTATTGAGTTCCCCCACTCTGTGGAATTTACTCATGATACATATGAAATACAAATATGTATCTTCCACGGATTTTTGATACAACACTACCGGTTTCGCTACGATCCTCAGGTCAATATAATCATATTCCTTTGCTATGATAGTTATTCGACCAATTTTATTAAGTCAATATAATAAAACAATTCATTATTCAAGTTTCAGACAGAGCATTACATACTTAGTTACGGAAATGTTGCAGTGGATTGGTAACTTTGTAGTTATTGATAAGTTTCTGTCGCGTAATTTACCTAGAATATAGAGTGCGTATGTACCTCAATAAACCCTTTGTCCTCATATATATTTTGTTGAACAATCAGGTATAACTATGTACGTATAACTATCGCTTTTATTTGTGCACAGTGGAAAAGCAAACATTTTATTCTAATTGACGCATAAAACGCTCTTCATCTTACTCAAGTTTTCACCGCAGAAAATTAAGATATTGCAGAAGCGGTCGGAGAGGCTATTCTACATTGTATCACGCTCATTACGCGGCATTCAAGTTCTCATTGCGCATACGTAATGTTCCCTGAATACCATCACTTGGTTTGCCTTTCCTCCGGCAGGAGTCGCCTCATCGCTCTCGGCTCGCAAGGCGAGTGAGTGCCTTCGAAGTAAAACCTGTTTTCGGAACGAATTTCCGAGTTTCTCCGTCTCGAGGGTAATTAGACGCAAGTGTACACGAATCTTCTGAATTCCAAAAGGAAAAAGGGGGAAAGCGGTCGTTTCATAACGTGACAGATCGTCCCACGCGATCTCACCGGCGACGTGCTTATTATCGCTTTTAATCGCGACCTTAGGCGGATCTACAAACTCTCCAAGGAAAGGGTAGCGATAGCCCCAGATCCCCCCCCTCTCTCGAATCCACCACTGCCGGAAACGCTTTATTCTGAAAATCCATACGCAAACCTATCAGAATCTTTCCTTCTCTTCCCCAATAGACCTAACGTGCGGCGCAGAATCAAGGAATTGTGTGTAGAATGCGTTTAAGAATGGACGGTAATTCAAGGTGATCGCCCCCTCTCCCTCCTTTGTATCCGCCACTCAGCGCCACTCGAATTTCCGAAATGGAAAGCTTCATTGACGCACTTGCCATTTATATCTTAGTTGGAATTCCCGCAAATTTAAGGTCCACAGGATATGCGCGGTGTCCTCTGCAAGAATGTGATTTTTTTACATTTGCAATATCGCGCGTCTCGCCGAAAGCGCATAGTCTCCTGCGCTATAATAAAATATCCATTATCTTCTCGCATCAGGTAAAAACTACCGTCATCACTTCACGGATCTAGCGATGACTTCTAGCACTCACTGGTACACTGGTTAATCAGTCCTCATTAGTACCATTAGATACGACTATGCATTCAGGGCCGGGTTATGGCCTATGTACTATAGGCACTGTGCATAGGGCCTACGAAAAGTTCAAACAAAAATATGTAAACAATTTTTTTTCATGCATTAAAATTCACATCATGTGTTAGTTCGAATTATTCGGCATACGTAGGTTGGTATAGCACTCATGTTGAAGCTGGCGGCTGACATGAGCAATAAATATAGTACAGTTGCGCTACGGCGATATACACTTCGCAACGCTCGTTGTAGTACTAAGAAAATCTAATTTCTAGAAAAAATCTTCTTGAGTAACCTAAAGTAATTTTTTCCCCATATGTTTCCCCAATTGATCATCAGCCTGTATCTGTGTTTGTTTCTCGACATTTCTTATTTCTCGGCGAGACGAAAAATCTCGAGTTAAAAATATAATAAATAATATACGTTATTTTTTACTATATAAATATTTATTATAGCAACAAACTTATTTTTGGTGTTTATTTAACAAAAATGACTTTTCAGAAAACAAAACATAAATTCAATTTTCCCCAATGTACCCGTTTATTCTTAACAAAATTTCCAGCTATTGAAAAAATTCTCTTGCTTTCAGTTGACATCGTCGGTCTTATACTTTTCAAAGTATATTTTTATAAACGTCTATTTAACAAAACAACATTTATTTTACAAATTGTACGTTTTTATCCTCTTTGTTTCTGACACCATGAGTAATCCCTTTCTTTGAGAACTATAAATAAAAAACCCAAGTGATGCATACACAGATGCATAGCGGAGTTGAACTGAATAAGAGATTATATACATCTGTGCATGCGCACTGTGTTACTAATGTTACGACAAGTTTGGTAAATATAGAGTATTGCGCTGGTAATTTAGATTTAAAATCACTAACTTTCTTTTAGCGAAGAACAAAATTCATATCAAATGACGAATGTATTTCAATATTGTCTCTCTTTGGTACCGGCTCGCTATTAGAGTACTTGGCAACACCCTGACGGGCAACTGGAAATGCCTCGGCGGGTACCAGGGAACTCCCGGACACCACATTGAGAACGCCTGCACTAATATATAAAGAAGAGCGTCTCTCTTCTATGCATTCGGACACCGCGAGAGCCAGCGCAGCCAAATTTTGCAATATGTATATGTGTATCTGTGTACTATGTGCACTAGGGGCTCTATCGCCCGTCCCTTACGGGGCCCAATCCCGTTTGCCGGCTCGCTTCGCTCACCTATTATTTAAAGCTAATTTATCATGAATTTAATAAATATCATTTGAAATGTTAAACACATATTCGTTAAAACTGGCCCTCCTATAACGCGGATTCTTAAAACTCGGAATTGCCGCAACGTAGTTTGTTTGTTGTTTAGATTGTTATTAAATGAATGATAGCCTCTTGACATGTAAAGGCCAGAATTTGTCTCGCGAAGCGCCAAGGGAAAGCAGGATGAGCTAGTCCTTGCGAAGGAGCAAAACGTTTCATAAATAATGACTTTCTTCATGAATAGTACTACAGCAGTTCATTGTTTTTAAGAATAAAGTAAGAAGTCAAAGATAGTAATCTAAAATATTTGTCACATCACTAAGTGTATCACGTACTTGAAATGAATTCGTCTTCCTCCCATCGCTCATTATTCTTTCCTCAAACATATTTTTCCTAAGAGCGTCCACTTGACTGATTGTCATTATTTGGCGAATATGTAGCCGAATCCGTTGCTTCTTTTGTCCTCAAGCGCTCTACCGTCACGTGTTCGACACCATTCTCCCCTAATGGAAATTTTGCTAGACGAGATTCCTACTTCCTCCCCTTCCTTCTCGCTCCACTTCCTCGGGTACACTTATGACTCAGTCGAAGCGTGGTTGAAATAAATTACCAACTATTAATGCGTGTCTAATTTAATTTGACATAAAATTATACCTATTATAAAGTTCCACAAATTGACGGCCTCTACAGTGGCTTTTATGGTACTTATTGACTTCATTAGTATGTTCACATCTTCCGAGAAGAGCGGATTATTCTCCTACACTATTATTCTAACTAACGTGCGATTGAACATGGTATATACATTCACTGGACTACTGTGTTAATTTACGTTAAAGCGAACGCATGCCGTTTGTCTTATATCGATGCCCTGTTTGTTTTATTTTGTTAAACAGAATGTATCATTCAACATGACATGATCAGCAATGAATAATTTTCACTAAAATATGTAAGAGATAATTATTTTAAAATGGAAATTTTTCCATGCTTCATAATTACAGAATAATAGCAACTTACGTGAAAAAAGAAGTTTCAAAATTATTTTTTCTGTGATTATGATTAATAAATTCCAAAAAGTGGAATGTGATTTCATCAATCTGATCAACAAGGCTTCTTATTTTAATATATTTTGGCTCGAAGTTATCAAAAGAGATTTTGAGTAGATGTTACACGCATTCAATACAACCTAGTAGTTTTCATTTGACGGTGTAAAAGAGGACTGCGGAACGAGCATTTCTCCCCTACACCTAGAACTTAGTTGGGAATAATTTTGAAGCGAGGAAAAGGTCTGCTATGACCGGGAATCGAACCCGGATCTTCCACTTGCCGGGCGGATATTCTACCACTAAACTATCGTAGCAGATCAGTTTTCTCGTTTCTGAACGCGGATGTTTTCTTGGTTGGGGCGGAACTAGCCAAGCTAGTATCAAACTGCCCCAACGGATGTCCTCGAAGAGATACACCGAAGAAAACTCCTCCCTCTCAAATGGTGAGATTGCCAAGCATGAAATTGATGGAATAAAGCGATCCGAAGATCCTATGCAGACAGGCATAAGCTGTAAAGTTGGGAATAATTTTGAAGTGAGAAAAAAGTCTGCTATGACCGGGAAACATCCTCGTTCAGAAACGAGAAAACTGATCTGCAGCAGCAGCAGTAAATAATTAGCTAATTATTCATAGATGTAGAAAAATTAAGAGAACAAAAGTTTTTGTTTTTTAACTTTTCATTAAATTTTTTTAAAGAGATAGATATCTTCATATTGTTGGTAAAATTTTTCAGTTATAAATCGCCGTTAGAATTATATCAATAACTTGATAGGAACGGGAAAGAATCGCGATGTGAATTTTTAAAATCATTTCGCTAGCGCTATGTTTATTTAAAATGCCACTGCTTTGATTGCGTTAAAGCACTGCCAATGACTTTCTTTTCTTTTCCCATTCCAGGTGCTATCAATTCCTTCCATTTTCAATGTAAAATCTTCACCCTTTATTTCCTTCGTGAGCCCCAAAATGTGATGTGATATGGTCATTTTGTGATGAATTGCCGTGTGTGTGTGTGTGTGCGCGCGCGCGCGTTTGAACGTGTCAAGAGAAATTTCTTCCATTGCATGAGAATGTCTTCTCCCACCGCTGGAAAATTAACACCGCATCAAAGGTAGAAAGAGGTTTTTTCTTTCTCTTAGATTTATCCTTTTACTTTCAGCTTCGGTTTAAAGGCGTTAAGGTCGCCTCAGCCAAAGGCAATCGATCGAAACTAATGTTGGTGTGCCTAAAACTTTTTATCAGGATATGCCATAATTATAGATAGGTTGATGGAGATTAAAGTGAACGCAAGCCTTTTGTTAAAAGCAGATTAAAAAGTTTTATAAATTTTAGAAGGTAAATGTTCATTCATAATCATAAATCCATTCATATATCGATCAAATTTTCTAAAGCAGTGTCAGTTTTTATATTGATTACTACGTAAATAGCTGCACATAGTTCTCGTTAATCATCATGTGAGCAAAAAAATTACTGAAATTCTCCATTATCGATGGAAATTACTGTACCTTGTTGAACGGCTAGAGATCTCGTGAAATTAAGCATACTTATTCTTTATAGCACGGGCTAATGAGACTGAAGGATAACGTGAAGCAAGACTTGAAAGATGAAGGCTAGCAAATAATGTGGTCTATAAATAAATATTGTAAAATTAGCGCGTAATTTCTAAAAGCTAACCAATTGGGTTCGAATGCCTCCATCCCTCCACCGGAGCTAGGAGTTGACGGCTTGTGAACCCGGAAATCTACCAATACATATACGTAATACAAGAAGGAGAAATTCGACCACTTAGTTTAACTGTTCTAGCACTCCTCTTCCATTTAATTTGGGCTAGTTTTCTTAACTCTGATATTTCCGAGTAAAAGGTTTTGTAGCCGTGATATGTGTACTGTGGTAGTCAACTTTTTTCCATATTATTTTTGCGACCATTAATTTATAATACAATCCAGAGAAAATAGTGAACTTTGCAGTCAATCAGGTATTCAAAAAGAAACGATTTTTTTACCGAGGCTCCAAAGCGCTAATTTTCAATTCCAAAATATCGTTTTTTTTATGCCTTTCATAGTCAATATTTGATGAGTAATAACAAATTAAACAATTTAAGTAAAGAGCTACATTTTTATATTTTTCAAAGCTTTAACAAATATTTAGTTATATTTCTCGAAAATGTCTATATTTGTCGGTTAATTGCTGCTAAACGGAAATATGAAATTAAATTTCAAAATTGTAGCTCAGAAATTTAACACTTCATCGTGATATAGTGAATACTGCTTTAGACATTAAAGGATTGGCACGCATAAAAACTATATTTCTCAACATTCCATCGATACACCCTAAGATAAGTGACATATTTAAATATCGTCTATATGAACGATATGTTATGCTAATGTATTAAATATTTTCCATATAAGTATACTGGATGAACTTTTTGTTGCGAATCTGTATCCATCAATTTGATTTTTTGATTTATACAGCAGCTAACATCTGAATGCATGTGGCTCAGTTGAGTTGTGATGTTTGAATCCACTTATACGTTTCTATCCGTTTGCAAATAAACATTAGAAAATATCCTTATGATGTTGTATTTCATCATATATTTTTGAAACCGACGTTTATATTTACTTAAATGATTCTCAATAAAATCCAATGTTTATTTCTCGTCGATTTAAATATAGGTATTTTATAACATGAAAAAGTAACATTAGAGGTAATTCTGATGCTAAAAAATACAAGGTCGAAAGAAAGAGGTTAGTTTGGAGGTTGTATCAGCCACCGGTTTAGAGGAAGAAGACTCGTGGATTATTTATCATGTTATGGGACGGAGACCTTAGGAACCTATTAGAGCGTTCGGGTGATTTTTAAAATAGTTCTTCAACAAAAACCTGCTGAAGTTTTCTTCGCGAATTGTTCCTAAAAGTTGGTTTAGTTAGTTTTTTATAATTTCGACCGTGAGAATATGAAGTGAATAGCACCACGGTCATCTCTGTAGGTTTTCTTTCCGTGATATGGCCGAGAGCTAGCAGAATTTCATTAGGATGGCATTTTCGCGTCGCTTCCCCGACAGGCAAGGATGCTTTGATTAGGGTGCTGGAGCCACATTCCGACCGAGGCCGTCGTAAAAACACCGTGTTGCCCAATAATTGCCGTTTTCTCTTTTTCGAAATTATCTTTAGAGTTAAGCTACGTATTAACGCCCGCCTTCAAAATCACCTTTCAACTTTACTCCCACAAGAAGAACAGATACGAACTGCGGGTGGACATTATGCGATATTATCTATTAGTAAAGTACGACGACGTGTCTTTAAAACAAGGAAGAGCCTCTTTTATAAGCGCTTTCGCGTCGAGAAAATTATATACTTCTGCTTAAATGGTCTTATTTTTCGTGAATTTGCTCAACATTCGGTCAAAATAACCAGGAAGCAATCGGGATGAAAAGATCCTTTAGTAATATCAGTCATCATCATAGAATGTAGGGCGCTTTGGAGATCCCATTAAATGAACATCTAGGATAATCGTTTTTACTTTCATTTCCCTTAACTCTGATGAAAAATAACAAGTTTAACAGTTCATTTAATTTTAGTAAGCAATTGTGGAAAAATTTCGTGAATTTTTAAAGAATTTAGGGTAGATCTTATAGCGCAGTGGGTAGTTTCTTTTTCGTTGCTCCATGCACCATAAATCGACGGAATCAAAAGAAGCAAAGAAGTACCTGGTTTTGTTTTTTATTTTAACTATCTCATAAACAGCTGTTGGCGCCCTTTTGCAACCAGCTTATCAAGCTAACGAAGACCAACCATGCCCTGAGCAGTGTTCGAATCCAGACGTTCTAATTACCTCATCACCAAAAGTCGTAGTTAGAAGGTTTTTAGGCTTTCTTCGAAACTTGTATCTCGAATATATTCTATCTAGTAATTTGAGCATCGGGAGCTGTGATAGACGATGCATTTGTAAATGGAAAAATAACATGTTTAATTTTAGCACAACAGAGTTGGATTTCGGCGAGACATTATGAGAGAGATACTCATTGAAAAATTCATTTTCATAATACGATACATTTTTTCATTTGTTTAATTTTACTCTATGAAGATTCGGTCAATATTTCTTTGTACATACATCAACAGTCAGTTGTAACAGTAAGGTTCAAGTGGTGAGAAATGGAAAAAGTTAATTGTAAACTTCTTTGTGATTTATTTAGTCGAAGGAGATGTATAACACAGTTTTTTTATAATTTTAGTCATCACAATCCAAAACTTGTTTCAGTAATTCCAAAAGGAAAACTATATTCATTGGTTTGTTGTTCTAATTGTATGAAATGGATGGAATAAATATTCAAGCAGCCGAGTATATAAAATATTTAGGAGTAACCATTTGTCGAGATCTTTCATGGGACATGCACATTCATCGAGTTATAGGCGCGCCCAACAAGAAACTGGCTTTCATAGGTATAATAGCACGGAACACTACAGAAAAAGTACGCGAAGCATGTTACTTATCACTGGATAGACCACAAGTGGAATACACCTAATGCATATGGGATCCGTACGAGAAGGAACACAATTCAATTAGAGAGAGTGCAGCGCAGAGCAACCAGATTCGTAAAACAAAAGTACGAACATAAGGAAAGCGTCACCTCATTATTGAGTGATTTGAACTGGGTACCACTGGAGGATCGTAGATTGCACTCAAGGTTGCGGCTTCTGGAGAAATATAGATCGGAATGTCTAAAAGACGAGGTTGTAGGAATAATTGAAGCACCAACGTATAAAGGTAGAAACGACCGTGACGATAAGATACGTCAGATCGATTGTAGGACGGAACGTTAGCTAGGCTCGTTCATTCCGAGGACAATACGAGATCACAATTGAAAATTTCAACCTGCGATAGACAATCTTTAGGTAGGTTATGGTGAATTGCATCCCCTACAACCCACCATTAGGTGAATTGCAGGGTAACGTGTAGATGTAGATGGAAGATGAGAAGAGAGGCCGTAGACTAGCCAATATATGATAAAAAAAACCGCGTGGATGCCACCGCCATATTCTCCAATGGAAAAATTGCCATTCATCAACCTGACATTTGATGGACGTAACTACCATCCTCGGATAGAAAAATATGTCGATATTTTGTTATATGTTGTTGGCAAAATTGCAATTTTCTGAGATTAAACGTCCTTAACCCAGATCATCCTGAAGCTATGTATTATTGAATTCATGTAAACCAGTGACTATATTGACAAAAAATAGCGCTTTGAATTTTCCAATTGGTCGTTTTCGAAATAAAGGGCGTCCAATAAGTAGGAAAGTTGGCTAATAAGGGAACTTTAAGCTATTTTTTCGTAAGAATAGGTTTGTGAGCGCTTTGTTAGCACATATAAATATTTTAAATGTAATTGTCATATCTTTTTACCAAAAAGTGATCCATGATATGGGATGGTTGGTTCAAGTACAGTGATTAAGTGAAAAATATCTGCAGATTTTATTAGAGTGAACTGAAATTTGTTTTCATTTCGACCTTTTAGCTTCTGCCATTGGTGTGGTTAACTTGCAAAACATTACACATGAAAACTAGTATCACATTCCTTGCGTCGCTTGTCAAGAGGAAGACCTGGGTTCGATTCCCAGTCAAGGTAGAATTTTTCGACTGCTTTTTCAGAATATCTTCGCGTATAGCATATTCCTTTCTTGGTAGAATTGACATTAAAGCTTCCATTAGAGTCGTACGAATGGGCGTCCGCTGGAGGAGGGGGGAGGCAAGTGGGGGAGGGATGGCTCTGGAACAGGCCCCCTGGAAAAGTTCCAGCGGACGCCCATGGTCGTACGTATGTTCGATTTTAACAGGGCTGTAACTTCACGTCATCGGAATGCTAAGTGGTCCAGTTTGCCGCCATAGTACCGATGCAGGAGCCAAGCATTTTGTACTGCCATGTCAATGCAGTGCATTATTAGACGGAATTACTATTTTTTCCGTAGCATTTTTATTCTGGACATTGAAATCGCTTCTGTCTGCGCACCCATATTTGCATTCTACTTAGCTACTAGTTTTGGCTGACGATGAGTGATTTTTTTGTCCTTTTATGAATATCTGGAGGCACACTGGAAAGGGTCAACAGATTCAACATTGGATGCAAGTGTGAAAACACTATTGTCATTCCACTTGCAGAGTTTTCCTTCCCGCATGTTGTGGTCATAGGATCCTCTGGGTCTTTTCTTCATATTACTGGTTGCTGTAAATAGACAGTGAAACATCCGGGACTCACGAACTGTTTCAGTGCCTCTCAAATCCCGTTTTCATAGCTCCAACATCAATGGCACGATCGTAAAAAATTGTCAAAAACAAATGATACGGTGCTCGATTTCTGATGGTTTGCAGGACGTCACAGTATTACAACGCAGAATCTACTTCCTCCAGAGTGGACAGAATTTGATGCAACGGTAGTACCCCAAAAACATCAAACATTGCATATCATTGGTGTAGTACGAAAGCAAAAATTATACAAATGTAGTTTGAACAAAATGTTTGTACCTCACATAATTATATTATAAGCTCTGTTCTATTTCATAATAATTATCTGAAAGGTAATGTAGTTTTGAAATACATAGAAATTATTGTGTTAAACTTGCTAAATGAAGATCTACCCTGGTATTATCCTACCGTCCTTTATTTAGGACACTCAACTTTACAAACTTGCTAAACCAAATAAGTAGAAAACTAGCGAGTTTTAGTGGAATAATTTCACATACTGGCAATAAATATAATTTTTTTAAAGTGCAGTTTACTTACTTAGAACGCAACATTCCATATAATTTTGCTTAATTGTGGAAAAATTAATCAAACGAACGATGTAAACACGTCCAAAATTTCATAACAAAATAATGCCATATGTATCTCAAGTGACACCGCAGAGTGCTGCGCTCTAATGCTAACGACATAATTATCTTAGATAAATTAAAAATGCATCCGACCTACATACAGGACGGTAGGATAATATGAGTTAAGACGCATTTTATGGAGACCGAGGAAGACAGTCCAATATGCAGACCTCTTGGTGATTTTAACGCTGGAATTGGTGTTTTTTCTCGTAGCTGTAACTCGTATCCACATCCTGTTTCTGAGTACCTACGTATGCCTTCAGATGCTTTCAATACTCCGCTGGAGTTCTGCTATCTTCGTAGTGGGCAAAGGAGAATAATGGCTGTCGTGGCAAATAACAACTATTTCCATCAACGAATTGTTGCTCTTGTTCCTTTTTCAATATTTTAATATTTAGGCTTTAGGAAATTCTATCTCATGAGAATATTTTAAGGACTATTTTATAAATAAACCCTTTGTTTCATTTCAAATGCAAATCTGATATTTTTACCTGCTTAGTTTTAAATATCTTACTTCTGAACCATCGTACGAATAATTTTCCGTAATAACTTGAGAATGGTAATTAAGCTAAATTTATTTTCGGTTATCTTAGTATCTTTGCGTTAGATGTCTCTTGCTTGTCTCTTCGACGGCTTTTAATTAGCAGTGGTTTATTTATATTATACTCCTCGATGATATCATTCAATTTCGTCGCCTCTAGCGTGCTTATTAATAGGTATGCCAGTTGAATAATAATGAATGACGCATTGATTTAGTTATTTCGAAATACCTCATGTGTGATTCGGCAAGGACAGTCTCTGAGAAATTTGTTTCATACATCTCATTCTCACCGTGCCCCACTGCTAAGATGTTTTCTTCCTTCCATCCATCCCACACTCTGGACGATGGGTGTGGCTAATTAATAAGGAAATGGGCCACGGCCGCGGGGACGTGATAGCAATTGAGCAGGCGCGACTTGGATGGCGACGGGGAAAAACCCGAATGTGCTTCCAAGTGAATCCTCGGAGGAGATCCGCCCTTTATTAAAAATACGAAAGAATCCAAGGGGAAGAATAAGGAAGAGGGGGAGAGAGAGAGACAAAAGACGTTTGCGAGGCGCTCCCTTCCTACTCCCTCTTCCACCTTTCTTCTCTCCCTCTTCCATCTTCCTTTTCTTTTTCTCTTCCACCCACTACCTTCTCTCTCTTCCTCTCTCCCTGCCCTTACCTTATCTTCCCCGCACATAATGCACAGCGGGGCGCGTCTCAAGTTTCTCCGCGGCAGCACACTCCCTCCGCCCTCTATCCTCTTCTCGATTTCTCATTCCTGTGATGGCCGCTAGATTCTCGAGCGGCATTTTATGTTTATTTCTGCTGTACGCGAAAGAGATACTTTTTCTTTTGTTGCTTCGCCAGCGGCACTCAAAATGGACGAGTGTCCCGTTGCCAGTGCGTCCTCTCGTGTGATTGGATCTGTAGGCGCCCATTATCGAGTCCCATCAAAGGTCCTCTCGTTTTGTCCTTTTATGCGACCACATATTCTGACGTACTTCACGCAGTCATGTCTAATCTCGCAAGCATCGCTGACTTTCCCCTGATGATATTCGATTCCAGTTCACCCCCACTTTGATAGGCTTCCATTATACGCAGTATTACTGTACGAATTACAAAGTTGACATCCAACCGAGCAGTAATGCCTTAACGAGATATAACCAATTTATCTGTTGAAAGAGAAATATCCGAGGAACTTCTCATATTTTCGCGCAAAAGTGTAGTAGGCATTTGAATGTTTACTTTTCGACCAATTTATTGTCAAAAACTGTTGCGCAATTTGCAAAACCTTTTATTTAATTCTCTTAAGATCCAATTATTCTTCTGAGGATAACAACTGCTGCTTTAACATGTTACTAATGCGTGTTTTTTCATAATATACGATGGTTACATTGAAACAATTTTTGGTTGCAACTGTACTATTTCTTGAAAGTTTATCATCCAACAAAAATATTCTATTAAATGTTACCTTGAAATTACTCTGGTTGAGACGCAATAAAATCCATTTATACTTTATTTTTTTATAAACATCGGAATTAAAAAAGAATACATTAGGAATATCGCCCATGTAAATAAATTCAGCTACAATGCTATTTTAAGCACCCTAGCCGCGTTCCATAAAGTAATGATGTATGCCCATTAAATGCTTTCACCGCATTTTTGATTTGAGGATTGATGATGACGAATTTGTTCGAACGTCGTCGATGTTGATGACTCCTAACCAAATAAGAAAAGTGTGTCGAACGGAGTTGAGTAATCACCGCAAAGTATGTCTATTGAAAACAAACAACGTAACCGATGTTTTCCATGGAACTTTATTGCCAAATTTATTATTACTACCGTTGAGTAGTAAAAGGCGAAGAATCAATTTTGGAATTTCAATATGAGAGAATCATTTATGAAAATCGTAATCATTTTAGCTAATGTATAACATTCAGCTTTTAAACTATTATTGTCACGCAACATATGCCATTAGTAGGCCTATTTGTTGGTAATGACAGTAGGCGGACATATCACCGAGTTTATGTCGAACACGCTTTTAAGTGGAAAAATAAACAAACTTTAACATAGGCAAATGCACAAAATTTCTCTTTTTTGCAAATAGTCATCAACCACCCACACGCATACACAGGCACGCAAGTATAAACGCGAAGACAGCCTCTGTATAATTAACATAAATCGCGAATAGAGTTTACGCTTTAGTTAAGAAAATAAACGCCGTTTGCAAATAAATATAATCTCCATCCACAACTTGGTTCTGCCACATCCAGAATTCCTCTCTTTCTGCCGACGACCAGCACTATAGATCATCTTATTCTCTCATCTGGGTCACGAATCGAATGTTTCTCGAGGGCCGCTTGCTCGGAGAGGAGAGGGGGAGAGGAGAGGGGGAGAGGAGTAGTGCATCCAGAGAGCAAATAAAACGCATGAAATACGTAACTTGTTTATGGGATCCAGGGTAAATATACACACGTGTGCGTGAACGTTGAAACTGCGCGATCACGCGATTTCCGTGGAATAGTCAAGACTTCAGTTTTGCTCTAAATACATATACCTTGAGGCGATTTTTAGGGGGAAGAGATATGAAAATGCGCCGTGTGATCCAAACCAGACAAACAAAACCGTAGAAGTTGAGTTTGAAATGCAGCGATTCTTTGAAAAGTTCTTGAGAGTGGTTCGATAGGTCTTTTCATTGCTTTTTATGATAGAGGACCGTTATGTTTTCTTGATGTGCGAGACGCAACTTAATTTCTCGCATGCAATTTTGGTAGCATAGCATAAAGGAGGCGATATCGAGCAAACATAAGTAAAACCAGTGAACACTAATACCCAATGGATTTATATTCCTTGATGTTGGAGCCTTTCTGGTCGCGAGGATTCCTATACGCCGCTGATTAATACCGTTTTACACTGTGGAGACAGTTTTGAAATAAATTTGTCTCGGTTAACTGCTAAAATATGGAAATTATCATAATATAATGACCTTTCTCTGCTGACGACGAAATAATGGATTAAGTGGAACATGTGTAACTTGAGATAAAGATTACGGATGCAGCAGCATGATATGATTATAATTTTTATGAAGGAACCTCTATAATATGTAGATGTAATATTTTAACGGATTACTGGACATGTGTTAAAAAAGTATAAATTGTTTTTAAATATTTGTTTTGGTATTAGCATTGTATATCTATTATACGATAGTTATATTGATTCTTGATTCTACAATTGGTAGATGTCGTTTTGTTTCCTACTTAAAGATAAGAGCGAATTCAACATCAAGGGAACAGAGAATCGAAAGGACGGTAAGAGAAGCCCTTGAGTCGCGGAATATAGGTTCATGGCGGAAACGTCATTGCTTAATTACAACTCCTATATTCTTTTTCTGATTATTTATCTTCGCGCGCCTCCAACAAGTCGTAAATTCGTCTGGCAAAAGGCGTTATAAGCGAAAGACATTTTACAGTTACGTATTTCATGTGTCGTTCAGAGACTCGTTTTCTTGGACCTCTGTCCTTCCCTCTCCCTCCTCCGGACACCGCTTCCTCCTCGCCCCGTACTCTCCCCCCCCCCTCCCCCCACGAGCCCACTGCTATCCTCATCAGATCGGCTGCCACCCTTCGCTAAATCACCGCTTCTATAAACGATCCCTCTATCTTATCTCTCATTTTTTATTTTCATAATACATCTGAATATTCATTGAATCGTGTATCCCAGGATAAAATGTGGGAGATGTTTTATAGCCGAGCTTTCTGTGATGAAACGCGAATGAAGAATTACGACACAAGATGCGTAAAAAATTGCTAGATTTTTATATTGCAATTGGAAGTTTTTTTTTTAACCGTTGGAAAACATTTTTAAATGGCACCTTAAAACACTAATGCTGCCGTAGATGAGATAAAAAGAGTAGCATTTTTTAAATCAAGGGCATTTATAGCGTTTCGAAATGAGATTCTAATTCTCTGATAATTATTTAGCGTGGCTAGGACTTGTTTCTTTCTCCGTTTGCGTCTTGACTGCGCCGATACAAGTACATATGTATGATTTTGTATTCGAGTTATTTTGGATCCGTCTAGTTGGAATTTTAAGCAGTCTTATTTATCATCGATCGACGGATGTCATTTTTATTCCAAAACATTTCTTTCACGAATTCTACAGTAGTATCGGAGAACCGCTCTCAGAGGGAATTGAGATTTTTTGTATGAATTTTTCATCTTCACCAGGATTTTGTTTTTTTCACATCTTGTTGAGACTGATCGAGTGCCACTATCTATTTGCAGAAGTTGATTTACTTGAGGAAAATTTATTTAAATATATCGATAAATAGATAGATAGTACATCTCTTTCTTACATATGTGCAGCCTAGTAACAAATAACCTGTTTTGAACTATTCAACAGATAATATATACTCAAAATCCAGTCATATCACCAAATATCATATTTTCATATACCTACGTACGTAGTTAAAGTAAATCCTCGTTTTTTGTCGTGGGTGCGTTCCTAAGAATACGACGAACAATTAAACGACGAAAATCAGGGCTGAATTTTCTTACATTTTATGCATGGATGTTACAGTGCGACGACGAACATGTTTCTATGATACACTATTTGGCATAATTTTACTCAATATTTTTACTATATTTTCTTACAAAATGCATTAATGTTCAGTATTGACTAAAAAGTATATTATTTTTAAGTAAAGATAGATTAATTTATGCGTAACAATGCCTTGTGATGGTATTGAAACTGGCTCAGTGTGTTGTTGCCATTGACTAGACGGAGCAGAGTGTACTATTAACTGCGTAATATTAAATAGAGAAATCTCGAGCTCTTCCTTATGGCTGAATTATCAAAGTGGCACAATTTCTCTCCAATTGCCATAAAACGGTTAGAAAACCAGATGCAATCGTAGCCGAAATTCACTTCTGGTTTTATGGCTTCTGGAGAGACATTGTGTCACTTAGATAACAGTATCGTTGTTTTATGGTAAGGCTGTTTAAATTTTTGGAGTGGATATAAAAAAATTGAACATATAATTTATTTTCAAACTATAAATTAACGCAATCGGCAAACAGTAATCAGTGCAGACTTATTGTATAAGCTAACAAAATTCGGTGCCTTAGTATTTAAATTATCGGATTTACAAATTATTTTATCCGTTAAGAATATAATATTTATTGATAAAGGTAACATGTGAATTCAACGCTTAAATACGCAAACTAATAGGAATTGTTTCTAAAACAATAAAAAATTTGCCTCTACTTTATAACGTAGAATTAAAAATCTATAGAAATCTCGTATTGAAGTGTACATTCACACGCGCTAATTACCCTCACCGCTATTATTTTCCGTCTGATGCATATCACCAATCGTTTTTTCAGTTATATTATTCTCTTTATATGAAATGTCTATTTTTTATAATACCCCGATATTTGGACAAAATATTCTATTTAAAAATTAAATGAAATATCGCGTGAACTCGATTGCGAGAGAGGCCGATTTGTATTAACAAATGAGCGACGAAGGGCGCCTCCGAAGACGAAAAACTTGAACTTTCTTGCGGTTCGCGTTCGCGGGTCGTGATTTTTATCGTCCCCGCACGTTTCCCTCCCTCCGACAAAACAAATGTTTTAGCATCCCTCGGTAGACCGCGAGAAATAACAGCGGCCGCTCTTCCTGACGGACGCGTGAGAGGGTGCCAAAGCGAAACCGGACTGCTGAAGGAGAGGGGGGCTCCACGCGGGGGGGCGTCACGGATAAGACATCCGTCTTACACCACGGTGCGAACCCGAGGCATAACTTTCGCAACATTCGCGGAGGTGGGTCGTCAGGAGGGGGGGGATGGGAGGGAGGGGGAGGAGGAAAAGGGCGCGAGAGGGAGAATGGATTCCTCCCCGCCCGCCCCCTCACTCTGCTCCACCCACACCACCACCCAAATCCCCTTTCTCCATCGCTTCCCGCTCGGTCAAACGACGGCGTGCTCTTAATCTGCTTTTAACCTTTGAACGGCCCCAGAGGCAATGCCCCCTCCTCCTTTCCTCCCCACCCCTCCTCCCTCATCCTCCAAAACCTCTCTCTATGTCTGTTTTGTGAGAACAAATAGGATAAGGGGTGCTTTTTCGCGAAGATAACGGAGAAGGAGCGTCGGCCGTGGTCAAGGGGTCGAGGGGATCTAATGGTGGATTGGTGGGAGTGGAAGAGGCGAGGCGGACAAGTGTGTTGTAATCTGAGCTCGATATTGAAACCAAAGTGTTGGGATGTGCGTTGGTGTTTTGGGCGGCGCACCTCGAAAGCGAAATGAAGGGAGTGGTTGGATGGGTCGGAGGGGAAGGGAAGGTAAGGGAGGGGGAGATAGGTCTGTGGAGGAGCGAAAGGTGAATAGATGGACGGAATGGAATAAAGGGTCTAAAACAATCGGGATGGAGAAAAAATAAATAGTAGTATTCCAAAGGAGCGATAGGAGAGAAGATAAAGATACATTAATCAAACTAACTCCTAAAAGGAGCAAATAATGAAAACTGATTTTAAGAAACGTTTTAGCCGTATCACGTCAGTTAGGACCTCTGCTACGTCTGATCTCGGGAGTTGCCACTAGAGCAGGAGTGGGCAAACTACGTCCCGCGGGCCACATGTGGCCCGCGAGAGCATTTTATGTGGCCCGCGACGCCACCATGAAAGTGAACCGTAATAAATACAGTTGATTTCATATTTGTAGCTTAAAAGTATGGCCGGAAAACCTTTTCCAGTGATGTTATGGGGATAACATATTAGTTATTGTTTTTCGTTAACAGGATCCCGCGAATTATCTCAAATGACTTCCGTTGTGAACCCTAACGTGGCCCGCCGAAGCATTTCCATCTGCTGCAACTGTTAATGTGGCCCGCCCCGTAAAACGTTTGCCCACCCCTGCACTAGAGGCTTTTAATGGAGGAAAGATAAGCAGTGGGGGCCTTATAGTACTTAAGGTCCTGGGAAAGGGAGTCATTTTGAACCTCTTCCATTATAAGCGCGTTGGGCATTTCTGATTTGAATTTTTATCCATAAAGCTATAAGTATTCATAAGAATATATTCAGTTAGTGTCATTTAAGCCACTTGCTTCCTAAATCTTTCCCCATTATATTTTTTGCAAAATTTTGGGGTCCCCTAACGTGTGGGGTCCAGGTCTATTGCCCCACTTGGCCGCCTCTGTTGAAAGGATGAGCTCTGTGATAAGAAATTTTTCCTCCTGTTGCAAATTCCGGAAACATCTATTCATCTGAAGATTCATGGGAACTTCCTCGAGAATATTTCAAATGGATCTAGGATATAATTCTTTTAAAAAAATAATGAAAATCATTGCGCAGTTTTCAGATCTCTCTCCATGAGATAATTGCTTGGTTAACGGAACTGCTTCGCGGCTTCTAAAAAACAAGGAGGATGGAAGGAGGAATTGACTTCCATGTAACGGGATATTTGTAGTAAACATAAAAGTAAACGTTTGATACGTAAGGTAGCTCCAACATCCAAGATCTGAGAAAATCAGAGGCGCATTTCTGCTACATATAAACCGTGATCATAAATGATTTATTGATAGTTCCAAAGTTTTTATCGCTATTGGAACTGTCGAAATTGTCGATTGGAATCCAACCATAAGGCGAACTCGATAATACAGATTTTGATGAAAGAAGAGTGACATACATACCAGTAGCTAGCGGCCCACTGTGTAGAAAAGGTTCCCACCCCTGGCGTAAAGGAACAAGCGAGGGAAGAATTGCAGAGCAAATAACTCTGGCACTTTTTTCACCGATTTCTATCTTTTCATCGGACTGAAGAATCGCAGATTTGGTGTATTATTGGTTGCCTACGTTTGCAGCAGCATATACTTTTTATCGATGTTTCCGATTACTCCCCAGCAGCTGATCCTATATCCACCAAATTTTTACCATGTCTAGCTATTATATACAAACCTATCCTTCTCAATGTTGCAGGTTTCTAGAGATATTGCCCGTACAGACAGAGGAATGGACAGACAAACCGAATATATAAGCGGTATTTTTTAGGAAAAAGCACTAAGAAGAAGAGAAAGAGAGGGGCAATGGAGGTAAGGCGAAATGGAAGACGAAAACTCGAGGAGCCGGTTGAGCCAAAAACCGAAGAAGAGGAGTAGGAGAAGGGGATGTTAGGAGAGGATTTGGGGTGCAGATGTGAGGAGGATGGATTTACGACCGGTAACGTCGAGCCCATTCTATTACCGCGCACGAATTTGTCCGTGTGTTCCCATATCTCATATTCGTAGGTGCGTGAGCTCTGGCACGATTAATCGAAAAGATTACCCTGTTATTTTTAAACGGTTGTTATTTTCTGTCTTTGATTGATGCGTCGTTTTTTTGGAAGAAGGTATGCGGCTACGCGGATTAATTTATTGCAGTCACCTGAGTTATTCGCCTTAAAATAAAGCATCACTTTTAACGGTTAAAATTTAGTAAATAACCCAAATAATTCGTTCGAACATTGTAAATACAGGTTTCGCCCTGTGGCTTGAATCTATGGGATTATATAGTAGCGCGCGTATTTATAAAATGGTCGAATATTTCAGTCTCATGAGGAATATTCGACATTAATATGCCTGCAAGAGCTAACTCAAACATAAGTACTTGTAATATGCGATCGGTGAATTACCACGGAGGAAGAGTGCTTCGTAGCTGTAACGAGCTTATGGTTTGATTGATATTTTTTTGGTTACAGGAGTTAGCTTATTCATTCATCCCACAAGTGTTGCGATAAAATAATATAAGGATTTACATTAAACAAGTGAAAATCCTATTAAAATAGCGCTCGACGACAACGATGTGCGAAACCAGTTTGCAATAAATTATCCCGTTACATTGAGGAAAAATGGCGAGGGTCCTTTTTAAAATCTGCACGAATGCACGTCAGCGCGCGTATGGAGGTATATATGATTTGGAAGACGTTTAAGAAGATTTGAGTGACAGGTGAAGGGGCGGTGCGTGGATGGAGGCGGGTATTGTGTTGGAATTGAAGAGAGCGCCAATGGAACAGGATGAGAAGAATACCGGAATAATTTAAGGGAGAATGGAGCGAAAGATGGAGGGATGTATAGGGGGAGAGGTAACGAGGAAAATGAGCATGAGAGATAGAGAAAGAGGAATGAGAGAGGACGGTGGGGAGAATGGAGGAGATGGAAGAGAGAGAGGCTTAAATGGGAGCCTTTAGGCTGTGCGGGTTGCAAGGTGAAAGGGTTCCGTCCCCCGCTCCCAATCCCACCGCCGCCGCGGGGTGGAGGAGGATGAGAGGTAACCTGGAGATCAGAGGGTGGGGGGTTCGGGGGGTGAGGAGGGGGGGGGACGGGGTTACGCGCGCGGGTCACGGCGACGGCTGGCTTCGGGTGAGTGGCTCAACCCATCCGAGGGCGAATGGAAACGGTCCGGTCTGAAAGAGGGATTGGAATGGAGGAGTGGGAATAGAGAGAGAGAGGTGGGGATAGATGGGAAGGGTGGGCGGGCAAAAAAAAGAAGGCAACTCAAAAAGGGAAGGGTCCCTAAAAGGGGTGTGTACGTGTGTGTTGAGCAACGCGGTGCGTCCTTGTGTCAAATATTCCGATCGGAGGTGGCGAGGCGCTTCTTCAACATCCCTTCGTCGCTTTTTTTATTTCGTCTTCGCCCGCCCTTGAGATATCTCGCCCCTCCCCTCCCCCCCTCTCTCCACATACCATCTCCTCTCTGCGTGTGCGGGCGCCGTTTCAGGATGACGTTTCGAACGGTGGCTCTGGGGGGCCATAGGTCGATTGGCTGTTTTTTCCCAGACCTCTCTCCTCGAAGGGGTTTCCGGGAGGCCATTGCCGGGCAATTTATGAGCTCGAGTCCGTTCATTTTAATGGCGATGGGATGATTTCCGAGAAAGATGCAATGGAGGAAGTCTTGTCGGGCATTGTAGAGCCCATTGGATAATTTTTATTATCTAATAAAAGTCGTGCCATTACAGTATACTTGCGAGTTTACAATTAAATATTTAATAAAAATCGGGTCTAAAAAAATAATTTGCCAGATTATTATATGGATGAAATAGGTGATAGTACCAATGATATTCATTCTAGAATCGACGACTGATGGATCACCAACGAGAAGGACAGTTTTTTAGCCAAAATGTGCATGTTATGCATATAAAGTTCTGGCTTTCGGTACGTGTCGTATTGATGAAATTTGGAAGTTACTTCTTATGCGAAATACTGAGCACAACAATCTTACTAGTATGATGCGTAGTCGACACTAGATTAACTAAAATCATTATAGCCAGGATCGCCCCCGGAGAGGTGCGGGGCCCGGAGCAAATCGTCTTGTGCGGCACCCTATTAACATTTACCACAAAATTTAACTTGGGTTTTCCTTGCAGTGACATCGAAGGGCGGGGCCTCCCAAACTGCGGGGCCCGGGACGGTTGCTCCGGTTCGCCCAACCCTCGTGACGGCCCTGATTATAGCAATATAGAAATTTTAGTTATTCCATTGAAGCCGTAAATTACATGGTTAGTTTGTGATCATTTTTGGACAGCTTTACCTGAAAATTTATTGAGCGAGAAATTCTCCTTAGGATGAATTTAATGGTCGTCAAAACTAATGAATAAATTTTTTGAGTTTATGAATTCGGTATGTCGATTTCTCGTAACGTCATACAATGGCAAAAATATATGCATTTCAGTCATATGTTAATCGTAATTCAGGGACGAATTTGATCCACCTAATAATATTTCCACTCTAGCTATAATAGATTTATGTTTCAGAGTCGTTTATGTAATTATATCTCCCGCTCCTTCGTTCCGATTCTGAATATTTTCCGCGGAAAAAACGATGCAACCCAACACGCCTAATTTACTCTTCCTCCTGATATAGACGGAGCCTCCGTGTCCGACAGCGTCCATTTACTTGGAATTTCTCTAGGGATATAAGACATCGTTCCTCTACCACCCCCCAAAGGACCGACCTAGTGTTTAAGCTCATTTCCCTCACTCCATCCATCAATTTCTTGTCTAGCCACGCTCTTCCTCCTAGCTGCCCAAAATAGGAACCTCATCGGTGAAGGCTCTCCTTCTATAATTCGATATTCCGTATCGCCTCCAGGTCCTCCTCAGGTAGCCAAGCGGCTTGCGATGAAAGGCATTCCTCGGATCTGATAGTGAAGCCGACACGCACCTTGTAATTATGTAAAATGTGTTCGGCAAATCTTTTAAAGATGAAGATCCACGTTGAGTGATGTCTTTCTTAACGCTGGCGCTTCCCGAGTAAGTAACTCAAATACCTATTTTCCACAAAATTTTGACTATATAGCGATTGCATATCATATTTCGGAGAATATGTGGCAACTGTTGTTTATTTCCACTAGCTAACCGTAGCTATCTTTTTCGAATAACTACTCGTATTGCCATATTTTCCCCGAATCGTCCATGGCGGTCGTTAACGGCAAAGCACCATCGGATGGCCTCGCCATTACGTGGTGTAACGGATACAAATTTGCATCTTTGCAAGCCTTATAGGGGATTTTGGTAATATTAATTCTTCTCATTCTTAATGCTCCATATATATTTTCATTCATTCTGAATATTCTCTTAGCGGAAACAGGAGTCTTTAATCTCTCGCATATAAAATACACATATTCAAATGACAATTTTATATAACATTAATTTTATTAGCTCATTATTATTTACATAAATGCATCGAAGTAACCTTTCACGACTACTGTAATGGTCATGAGATTCATCTCTTCATCTAGGCCTTTCCTCATTTTTTACCATCTACTAACGCTATCATAACCCAAAATATGTTTCTTAAAATAGTAATGGTTTTGGTTAAGTATCTGAATAGGATCTTAGGCAATAGATTCGATTAATTGACTCCGCTTAACTATAGAATGTTTCAATATTTATTTTGTTTCGCATTGATTCGATTTCAAACTTTTGGCTTTGTTTTCAATAAAAATTTGGTTTTCCAAATGTTCATACCATTTAAATTTTAGTATGTATTGTCGTTGTTGACTGCATTATTAATAGGGCTTAACCGGCTTACCCATTACCTCTTCTCTAAGCTTTCCAAAACTAGTATTTTCATCATTTTCGTGACACCTGCTTCCTTCATTAATCCATCTTGCATCATTTCCCATAACCTTCTCGAATTCTTTAATAATCTTACAGCTGCCAATGTTTAATCGTATTTACAGGCGAAGAAGTTTCATTTAGATTCGTTGTGTCTAATCGCCTTTACAGACATCGGCATTTCTATTTCTCAATTTTCCTTTCTCTTCGTTTCAAAAATAAATTATGGAAATCACTTTACGGCTATGATTCAATTGGCAACTTCTAAATCCAAGAATCTATTAAAAAACGGATGAGCTTCCGGACTACAAAGCAGAAGTACTTAAAAAGGATTCTTTTTATGGCGTAAATGATAGATGCATTGCTGCTGAGGACGGCCACTTTGTAGGTGAAGTGTGTCTGGTTTTTACAGTCATTTTATCGCTATGGTAACTGCATTCACTGCAATCCACCGGATATCGGAGAATAATTTTATACTCGAGCAATAAACTTTGGGATTTAATCGTGGACACCAGTGATATTGATCGTGTAGGATTTACAATAGAAGCACTCGCTTCGGCCCGATCACCTCGAAAGCCCTCTTTATTTCTGAAAGCCGTTATTACGGATGGAAGGTCTCCGCCCACGTCCCAGACTGCCATCCCTCGTTGCTGGGGTCCGCCTCTGCTCGCTCTCTTCCTAGGCTGCTTCTCTAGAAGTTATTCTGGATATTGCGATTCGATATACCAATACCGTATTGCAGAATGCATCCCTGAAGCGGTAAAACGCAGAGGTATTCATTCTATTTTCCATCGCAGACAAAGTGGCCTCGTGAGGCACACTATATTGTAAACTTTATTTCTTCGATGCTGGTTTTTGCGAAAAAATTATTACGGTATATTGTAAAGTTTATTGTCTTGCAAAAGATTTTTATTTTCTGCCAACAATAAAAATACAACGGAATGAATAGTCAAGACCATTTTGCAGAGGCTTACTTTATCGTTGTGGTTCTCCAAATAATTCTATCACTCCAATGCGGCCTTAATGCAGTCAGCCTTTCATCCTCTAAAACTTTAACTCTTTAAAGCCCTCCTTGAGAATTAATTCTTCCTTTCCCCACGTTCTCTCGTCTTTTAACCCTCAGGTCCCCCGCTGATGTGCCCCGTTGGGAGTCTTTCTGGCACATGAGCACGAATAATTTATAATGACAGCGTATCTCGATTTTCTGTTTTTTCCACATTAGTTTTGCTGCTTTCCTCAATTACTCCCTTTTCGTTTTCTTGACTTATAGCTCCGCGAGACTCGCGCAGCAAATACTAACATATACGTTGAAACCCGTGTTTTTTCAAGACAAGCTTAAAAATAGATTGTATACCAACATGAAAAATAATATATATATATATATATATATATATATATATATATATATATAATTATATTTTTACTCATAAATTTATTATCTATTTATAAATTTTTCTCACAACAGTTACTTTTTGTAATCGAAGATGACATCTTACTAGATATTGAAACACGTATCTATGTTCTAAGGATTGTGAGTGTGAAAAAATGACAATGGCGATAAGTAATTCCAATAAATCCGCCTTGTGGATGAGCTGATGGGTCATTGACGCGGATTAAATCCCTTAAACTCGAAGCGTTCGTTTATGTTAGTTGGAGTTGTTTCTTCTAAAGGAGGAATTATTTTCTGTCGTTCAACATTTTTTCCCATATCCCCTCCATTATAATACATGCATCCTTATTTGGAAAAATGCTTCTTTTGTGAGAGTGAAGAAAGTGTCGATCGATAATCTCTGATGGGTAATCCGCTCCGGCGTCCGAAGTCTCACTAATGGCACCGTTTAAGACAAACGCTTTTGCTTCACTTGAAGTGTTTGTCCTTCCGACGAAGGGCTCGGATTCCATTCCGGATCCAGTGCGGGGTTGTTTTCTCGCCCTCCCCCGCGACGCATCTCGCCCGACCCCTTCCGCCTCCGCCACCCCTCCCCCACACTCCCCTTTTCCCGCTTTCTTCACTTGGCCGAGTGTCACTACATTGCGACGGTGACGCCAAAGGGGGCTCTGCAGCGTCTTCCTTCTGAAGGCGGATGTCTCCAGCATATTGAATATTTATCACGAGTGCTGGTGGGGCACGCGTGCGCATTAACTCTTGCGATGCGTGGGAATTTCCTGTATTTTGACATCGTTCAGGAAGACGTGCGAGAATTTCTGAAGTGTGTAGTACGTTTTTTTTTTATGCGTTTGCGTAACTTTCACGGCTGTATAAACGTCAATCCTGTCTTCCGCTTGATACCACCGGCTCACGTCTTTATATGTATTTGCATTCAAAATAAACGGATATTTGGCATGGTGAATGTTCCCAGAGAAGTGCGAATCGCGCGTAGGCGGCGGTTGCATTTTTGCCTCCGATTCAAATAAATATTTGCATTTACTTAGCTTCGGTGTGCGACTTTAAGTCACGCGAGGAATTTAGCACGGATTCGGGTTAACAAGGGGATAACCAACATGCAAGCTTCAGACGTTTTAATAAATGAAAAGTTATTCAAATGAGTTTTCTGATGAATAATGGGGGCAATTTTAAATGTTAAATTGTCCCTTATTCTTGTCTGATTATGAAAGTAGTGCATTACTTAAATAAGTACATTATAATATGGATATGCAGTGTAGCATTATGTGGGCGTGAGACTTGGTCGGTGGGAAAAGAAGATGTAAGCATGTTAGAGGCTTTTGAGATGCGTGTACGGTCGGGTGACCAGATATACCGGAAATTCCGGGACTCCCGGATTTCGACTTAACGTCCCGCTGTCCTGAAAAAACTCCTTCGGAACACCTTTGTCCCGGATTGCTCATTTCTGTTATACAAAATATCAACATCAGCAATTTTAATAAATGTATTTAAATGTAATCACATAATATTGGGAAAATGCACCTAAGACATCTAAAATAAACTGTGTAATAAAATTTCCATCTGGGTTTCAACCTTGTTGTTCCAAAATACTCGCCTCTGACCACATTGTCTTCTTCTGACTCACACTTTTATCTCCTTCTGTCTCTCCTGTGTCACATTGTATGAAGTTCTATTAGATTATTTCGACCCTATTACTTAAACTTGGGCTACGAGACCGAACATGTTGGCTACTCACAATTCGTAATGCGTAATGTAATGTGGGCTACTAGTGTAAGAGTCCCTCCCTAAGGACTGCATAACCTTACAGAGGTGGGAGGGTTTGTGTACTCTTACGAACCAAAGAGCTATGCCGGCGGGAGATAATTCTCCTGGTAGGACCATCCAAGCCGGAAAGGTCTGAGGGGAAGAGTCAGACTAAGAAGCAGTCTTGGGGGTTTTACACCCCCCTGTGCAAGGGCAGCAGCTTGCACAGTACCTCTGTAGGTGGTGATCACGTGGATCTGAACAGCTACAGATGGGTAATCACTCTGTGAAACTGCGATGAGGAAAGCAAGGGGAAACTACCTCATTATATTTCCCATGATAGGCTGAAAAGCTGAAAATACCTCTATGGATCTTTCTGGGGTAAAATATTCCGGAGGTAAAATAGTCCCCCAATCGGATCTCCGGGTGGGGACTACCCTAGGGGATGCACAGAGGAAATGTAAGATTAATAAGAAAGCAAGTAGTGAGAAATTAAAAATAGGCACATGGAATGTTAGGACTATGAATTCAGGGGGTAAACTAGAGAACTTAAAAAGGGAAATGAGAAGGAATAATGTAGGTATAGTAGGTCTTAGTGAAGTCCGGTGGGAAGGAGAAGGCGAGATAAATTCAGACGAATTTAAGATTATTTACTCGGGAGGGGAGAAAAAGGAAAGGGGAGTGGGGATTATAATGAGAAAAGAGATAGCTGAAAGAATTAGCAAGGTAGTGACAGTTAATGATAGATTAATAGCCGTAAAACTCCAGATGGAACCAGTGGATATGCTTATAATTCAAGTGTATATGCCAACAACTAATGCTGGCGATGACGAAGTAGATGAAATCTATGAACAGATTATGGAGATATTGGAGGATGAGGGAAAAGGAAGGATCACCACCATAGTAATGGGAGATTGGAACAGTGTAGTCGGAGAGGGACAGGAAGATAACATAGTGGGAAAATATGGACTAGGAAAGAGAAATGAAAGAGGGGATAAACTTGTGGAATTCTGCCATAGAAATAGATTAATTGTAACTAATACATGGTTTAAGCATCACCAGCGGAGACTTTACACATGGAGAAGCCCAGGAGACCAGAGACGATACCAGATAGATTACATACTAGTCAATGAAAGATTTAGAAATAGCATTAAAAATGTGAAAACACTACCAGGGGCAGATATCGATTCTGACCACAACCTTTTGGTGGCAAATATACAATGTAGACTGAAGAGCGTTAGGAGAAACATAAGAGTTAACAAGAAATGGAACTTAGAGGAACTACTTAAAAACAAGGAGGCTATCATGACTGAGCTGGAGGAAAGGTTGGGGGAGAGAGCTGAAGAAAATAGGAAGAATGTAGATGAGGAGTGGAGATACATCCATAGCAACATTAAAGATGTAATGGAAAAGAAGGTAGGAAAGATAACGGGTGAAAGAAACAAAAAACCCTGGATCACAGCAGCCATGCTGCAAAAAATGGAAGAGCGGAGAAAGTGGAAGAACATAAACACTGAAGAAGGCCAAAGAAAGTACAAGGAGTTAAATAATGCTTTAAGAAGGGAAACAGATAAAGCAAGAGAACAGTGGATAAATGAAAAATGCGAGGAGATTGTCGAATGTGAAAGAATTTGTAGAACAGACCTCATGTATAGCAAAGGAAGGGAACTATTCAAGAAAAAAGCAAGAAAGATAGGACGTAAAGGAATCATGAACAAAAGTGGTAAAATAGTATCGGAGCCAGACGATGTAAAGAATGTCTGGAAAGAATACATTGAGGTTCTGTATGACAAAGAAGGAAAGCCAAGAAATATTGAATTAAATGAAGAAGAGGATGTGGAAGAAGATCAGCTAGGACCAAGTATTCTCGAGTCTGAAGTTAAAAGAGCAATTGATGACATGAAAGAAAGGAAGGCAGTTGGGAGTGATGATATACCCGTGGACGTTCTTAAGGTTTTGGGGTCTAAAGCAATTAAGCAACTAACAAAATTTTTTAACCAAGTATATGATACTGGCATATGGCCTGAAGATTTTTTAGATGTTGTGATGGTACCACTGGAAAAAAAGAACAATGCAAAATGTTGTAAGGATTACAGAACTATTAGTTTAATTTCTCATACAGCTAAAGTTCTAACCAGAATAATAACCAAAAGAATTGAATGTAAAATAGAAAAGGAGCTGCAAGATAATCAGTTTGGTTTTAGAAGAGGAAGGGGGACTAGAGATGCTATAGGATGTATGAGGATGATGATAGAAAGAGCACTAGAAGTCAATAAAGGTATGTATTTTTGTTTTGTAGATTGGGAGAAAGCTTTTGACCGAGTGAAATGGGATAAAATGCTGGGTATTTTAAACAAAATAGGAATAGATTGGAAAGATAAAAGACTGCTTAAAAACCTTTACTTTGATCAAAAGATTAGAGTCAGGGTTGAAGGAGAAGAAACAGAAAGTACTTCAATAGGGAGGGGAGTGAGGCAGGGTTGCCCTATTTCACCAGCGATATTTAATATTTATGCAGAAACAATAACAGAAGAAGCGTTGATGGAAGAGAAAGGATTTAAGATAGGAGGTGAAAGTATTACCACCATTAAATACGCAGATGATCAGGGCTTAATAGCAGAAGGTGAGAAAGAGCTTCAGAGGATGACAGACAGACTAGTGGAGGTTGGCCAACAATATGGAATGAAGATCAATGCTGAAAAAACGAAAGTCATGGTGGTTTCAAAGGAACATAAAGAATTAAATATAATGGTAAATGGCCAAAAATTGGAACAAGTAAGTAGTTTCAAATATCTCGGCAGTATTTTAGCACAGGATGGAAGTAGTACACAGGACATCAGAAGTAGGATTGCAATGGCAAAAGCAGCATTTAACGAGAAGAAGGAGCTTCTCACAAGCAAGAAAATAAATTTAGAAACAAGGAAGAAATTAGCAAAATGCTACATATGGAGCATAGCTCTTTATGGTGCAGAGACGTGGACGGTAAGGAGAAAGGAAGAAAAATATTTAGAAAGTTTTGAAATGTGGGTATGGAGAAGAATGATGAAAGTGAATTGGACAGAGAGGAAGAGAAACGAAGAAGTATTAGAAATGGTGGGAGAAGAAAGGACGCTAATAAAAACAATCAGGAAAAGAAAAGCAAATTGGATAGGGCACATATTGAGAAGACAGTGTTTACAAAGGACGATCTTAGAAGGAAAAATTAGTGGAAGAAGAGGAAGAGGGAGAAAAAGAATAGGAATATTAGATAATATAAAGCAGGGATATAATACTTATAGAGGTATAAAAGAGGCTTCAGGGGAGAGAGAGAAATGGAGGCAGCGATTCAGTTAAAACCTGTCTTCGGACAGAAGCATGATGATGATGAGTGTAAGAGTATCATTCGTGTAGTCTACTTTACCTTTTAGTGATAACTAAAACTACAGCCAAAGCTGTAAGATTTATGTTAATAACTGAAGTATAAGTGAAAATTATTTTTTAATATATACCATGGGCAAAAGGAAGTGTTCGTTTAGTGAAAATTCACAAAAGGAATTTCCTTTTATAAAAAAAGCAAGCACGAAGAGAAAGTTGAGTCTGTGTGTGTTGGTGTGTTTTCTATCGCACATGATGGACGATAAGATATTCAAGATTATTTAAAGTCTAAAAAAACACGAAGTTCCTCTCGAGAGCTGTCATAAAAAACTCACATGCTTCATTGTTCCTGTGATTCCCGAGACTGAGGAGCTTGCCGCTGCGGAAGGTACCTTCGCGTTTCACATTGTTGCCCACAACCAAAGCTTTAGATCAGCAGACTTCTTATCATCTCTTGTAAAAAAATTATATTGTAAAAAGTGTGCATGCGCTCGTTCTAAAACAGTAGCTATTGTAAAAAATGTCCTCATGCCTTATGTGGTGAATGAAATCGTAAAAGAATTATAAAATGCAAATTTTTTATAAGTAATGATTGATTCATCTAATCATGATAATCTTAAACTTATTCTTTTAGTTTTTTTGATGCGTATCAAGGAATCAAAATTAGAGTTTTGGAATTTTCAAATCTCTCAGGCGAAACTTCCGAAATAATTACGAAATATGCTGTCGAAGTTTCGGAAAAATGGTCTTTGAATGAAAAAGTGATAGTATGATCAGGTTATAACGTAAATACAAATTTCGTAGGTGCTAACAGAAAAGGGAAAAAACAATGTTTTTTTATAAAATAACTGAAATTCTAAAGAGAGATGTCATTGGAGTGAATTGTGTCGCTAATGTCATTCATGATAGCATTAAAACAACCTCCGATTGCCTTCCAATTGACACTGAAGTCATTGTGGATAAGATTCTTCAGTTTTTTTCACATATACACAGTAATGGTTGAAGAACTGAAAGAGGTTTGTGATTTAGTTAGTGTTGAATATACAAATTTGCAAGGACACACCAAAACGAGATGGCTAACATTACTTTCATGTGTGGAAAATATTATTCCACTATTGCATTGAAATGTTATTTTATGTCCTTAGAAAGATGTCCGACCCTGATAAAAACATTTTTGACAATCCACTCTTATTTTTTGGCTTAATTTCATTCAAAATCAACTGAAACTATTCAGTATTAATATTTTTGAGATAGAGGAACAAAACATTTCCAGCGCAGAAATTATGGTAATAATTGACAGCGTCATTGAAAAATTACAAACCCATAAATCAGAAAAGTTTTTAACAAATGTAACTAAAAATATTCTTCTTGAAATGAGTGATAGAGGACCTATTAGTGTTTAGGACTTCTACCAATTATTCGAAGTATTCTTTGAAACTTGCATAGAATATTTAAAAAGAAGTAATTACCAGGAATTTAAACCTTTCACTTGGATTTTGCTCAAGGAAAACCCCACTTAGGAATTGGTAGAGAAATGCTACCAACACTTGAAGAGTACTAATCCAAATATTTCGGTTGATGAAAATAATTTATTTGACGAAGTGCAGAGCGTTCGTAAATTTGTTTGTGAGGAAATTGAAAAATGGGCTGAAAATAAAACCAGTCGCAGAAAAATGGGTTTCATTATTTGTCCATTTTAAAACAGAAGGTATTTCATGCGATAATATTAAAGTCATAGTTGAATTGGCACTGGCGCTACCTGGAAGAAATGCACCTGTCGAAAGAGTTTTTTTCATTAACAAACCAAATTTGGAGAGGCGAAAAAAACATTAGATATCATAGGAGTGAAGACATGATTTAATTTTTCGTGCTGCGATTTCCATTCTTTCTTGCTGGAAAATAAAAACCTATTGTCGGAAATTCACTCTTCAAACAAGTATTCCGCAGCCATTGTTAGTTGCTCTGAAATCGACTAAATAGTTAAGAACAAGTTATTTTTGTTTGGTTCACTTTTGTTGTAGCAGACAATTGTAAACAAAAACATTTACATATTTCATTTTGTGAGTGTATTATATCAACTATTACATATGATAATTATTATTATATGAGCCAGTAAATGCTTACTATTTATTTTTTTAAATGAATATTGTTCAGTTTTTCATGCAGTATATTTGTATTTTATAGCTTGTAACTTATAAAATTTGTATTCAAAATATGCGTTATTCATTCACTTTGCACTTATGTGCATTTAATTAGCAAAAATACAAAACAGCATGTGGTCCAGAGTTTTTTTCCGGCTGTGTCCCGGTCATGTCCCGGATTTTCTTCTTCCTATCCCAGTTTTGATCCCTGAAAAAACAAACGAGGAAGTTTTATGTACAGTGGGGAAAGAGAGGATCTTAATTAGAGTTAAAAGGGAAAGACAAAAGAAATAGGTGGGTCAAATTTGGAAGGAGATGCTTTACTGAATGTGAGGAAGGAGTTGGAGAGGTGAGATGAGACGGAGAGAGGGAAAAAGAGAGAGAAATATGAGTGGAGAGGGAGTGAGAGGTGAATGGAGGGGGAGGAATCCCCTATGCGAATATGTTCCCACTTAATGTCTGCAGATGTGAGAAGATGAGTCTCACGCAACCCTTGGCAATGGATTAAGGCTGCGTCTCTTAGAGCTATTAAAACTCATTTGTATCGCATGTTTATACAGTTACTGCGACCAACTAGTTAGTTCAAAGGTTAATGGGCGTATCTATGTATCTGGATTAAAGTTCTTCGACTTCATAACTCTTGACGCTTTAAGTAAATAATAACGTCTTCTTCTCCTTCTCAATGGAAGAAACTCCTTTGACTGATATTATTTAATCCTTACTAACATCGTCAAAACTTTAAATTTAATATTTGCGGTAATGCCATATGTAGTTTAAAACAAATAGTGTTTTTTATTTTTAGCAAAGATGACATGATGAAATGGTCTATTTAATTCTCTAAGATATTCCACATCAACGTCTTATTTGGACAAAGTTTATTAAAATTACCCTTTTTTATGGCTAAAAAGATCGTGGGTGCGAGTTTGCGGGAAGTTATTTTGCGCCAGGGGCTCACGCGCTTACACACACGCACACAGCTCGACTCGGGCCATTTTACAATGAAATTTAAAATAAAAATGATATAGTAAAATATTATTAACAAAAATATTAAAATTAAATTATCAGTGCTCTCCCGGGTGAATCAACTGTCAGTAGGGTTGCCACCTCATAAGTTAATTTCGGGAGATTTTCTTCTAGATTTTAAAAAAACCTTACGTGAACTATGGAACTTGTTTTATTTATTGATTAGAAGACATCTAATTAATATTTAATCAAAATTTTATTTTAATAGATTAAATAATTAGCGGTAATTATCTCCGCGTGAATCATCTGTCAGGCGATATCTCGCGTGAACCGGTGGATGCAGTCGAGATATGCTTTCCGACTATGGTTAGAGAGCTCATCTATTTTTTGGCCGCTTTAACCGAAAGTCGGATAAACGAGGGTCGGATAATCCGGGATTTACTGTATTACCATAAATGTACATTTCGGCGTCCATGATATCGTCCTCAGTAGGAGAAATTAGAGAAAAGTTTTTCGCTGTTTAAGGTGTTACATTTTCATGTAGCCTACCTTGTACCTCACACCAAAGGTAGATCGCATACTAACTTGTCCATGGATTGCAGAAAGCGTTTAAGAAGTACTTCTTAAAAAATAACAATTTATTGAAAAAAATCTTGTGGAGAAACTGTGGTGCAATAGTCGATGTATTTCGTGTGGGAAGGTGTCCGTTTTCCTCTCCGCTACGCACCACGCAAGCCCAGCAGTGATTCACTGCACACCTCCCTCCTTCCCCTTCTCTCTCTTTCTCCTCAACTTCTCCATTTATTCCTTGTCTTATGCAATCTCGCCGTCATTTCCTCCCCGTTTCTCTTGCCCTCCCAAATAACCCTCTCTACCACCCTTATCCTCTCCCTCCCTTTCCCACCCATTTCCTTTTCTTCTCCCTCCCTCTTCATCTCCCTCTCTCCCTTCTTTCCTCTCCCTCCCTTCCTTCCTCTCCCACCCTTCCATCCTCTCCCTCCCTTCCTTCCTCTCCAACCCTTTCCCTCTCACACCCTCTTCCTCTCTCTACCTATTCCTCTTCCTCTCCCTCTCTCTCTCCCTCTATCACTCCCTCTTCCTCTCCTTTTTCCTCTCCCTCCCTCTTTCTCTTCCTCCCTCTCCTCTTCCTCTCTCTCTCTATCTCTCTCTCTTCCTCTCCTTTTTCCTCTCCCTCCCTCTTTCCCTCTTCCTCTCTCTCCTTTTTCCTCTCCCTCCCATTCCTCTCCCTCCCATTCCTCTCTCCCTCTTCCTCTCCTTCCCTCTCACTCCCTCATCCTCTTCCTCTCTCTCCCTCTATCTCTCTCTTCCTCTCCTTTTTCCTCTCCCTCCCATTCCTCTCTCCCTCTTCCTCTCTCTCCTTTTTCCTCTCCCTCCCATTCCTCTCTCCCTCTTCCTCTCCTTCCCTCTCACTCCCTCATCCTCTTCCTCTCTCTCCCTCCCATTCCTCTCTCCCTCTTCCTCTCCCTCTTCCTCTCCCTCCCATTCCTCTCTCCCTCTTCCTCTCCTTCTCTCTCCCTCTCACTCCCTCATCCTCTTCCTCTCTCTCTCCCTCTATCTTTCTCTCTTCCTCTCCTTTTTCCTCTCCCTCCCATTCCTCTCTCCCTCTTCCTCTCCCTCTTCCTCTCCCTCCCATTTCTCTCTCCCTCTTCCTCTCCTTCTCTCTCCCTCTCACTCCCTCATCCTCTTCCTCTCTCTCTCCCTCTATCTTTCTCTCTTCCTCTCCTTTTTCCTCTCCCTCCCTCATTCTCTCTCTCCTTTTTCCTCTCTCTCCCTCTTCCTCTCCTTCCCTCTCACTCCCTTATCCTCAACCTCTCTCTCTCCCTCTATCTATCTCTCTTCCTATCTCCTTTTTCCTCTCCTCCCTCTCACTCCCTCATCCTCTTCCTCTCTCTCCCTCTATCTCTCTCTCTTCCTCTCTCCTTTTTCCTCTCCTCCCTCTCACTCCCTCATCCTCTTCCTCTCTCCTTCCCTCTCCCTCTCACTCCCTCATCCTCCCTGAGCCATTCAAATCCTCCGATCGTCTCAACCCTTTCACACTGGCCCATCTGTCACTCCCTTCGAATGAATACCTTTTTTACGCGCTTATTCCTTTCTCTTCTCACGCCTGGACCTCTTTTTCTCTTTCTTAATAGCCACACATGGACTCTCAACGTCCTCTCTCTCTCTCTCTCTCCTCTCCCTGTCAGCATTCCTTTTACTCTCATCTCTCCCGTAGCGAACCTATTTCTCAATCTCCTCCTCCATTCCCCTCTCTCAGGCATTTTCCAGATAGTTTTATGATAAAAGTGAAACTTATACAAAGAAGTCATGATTTGCTTTTCGTTTGTTTTTATGGAAAATTTTCACCAATTAACGCCTTCCTACATTAGTTTCCTCTTCAATTACTTAATCCTCTCTTTCTCTCTCTCGTATTCAGCATCGGCAAGCACGATGCGCAGTATCCCTCATCGCGCTTTCCGTGCATTTTCACCCTTCGTTGACTTTCCTAATTGTTCGAGCGTTCGCAGCATCCGCTAGTGATATCCGATCCGACTCGGCGATTGAGTAAGCGTCTCGCTCTTTTCAAGTGGATGGGATTGGCTTGCATTTAACCGGCATTCTCCGTTTTTTGCCGTTGTATAATTTTTATTGGATGGCACACAGGAAGCGAGATTCGGAAAACTGCGTAGGTGTTTCAGATGTTATAAGTCCATGTTTCATGCATGCCAAGTATATTAATTATTAGACTCGTCGCTGATCGTCACCTTTTACCGTCCATCCCTCTGATTAATTTTGGGGAGCTCTAAAAATAAATAACATATCAAAACGTTCGCGTCTTTTATGCGATTTTTTAAAAACCCGCTAATGTAATGCTTTTGTCCGCCCGCCCGTCACACTTGCGTGTCCGGAAAACTACTTCTACACCGTTCAAGTTAGAGCTATCAAATTTTCTGAACAGTTTTGGATGGTAGCAGTTATGTACTCTATGGATTTTGGAGTTCGTCTGTCTGTCCGTTTGCCTTTAAGCAGGATTAAAATACAACCCTTATTAGATATCTATACGGGTCCGTTACTATGGTAAATTTTCGTTTTGTTTACGTTGCTACAATAAAAACTCGGCCCTTAATATCTAATTCATCAGTTTTTTTGTTGAGAAATATGTATTTGGTACTAATGTAAAAAAACAAAAGCCACCTATATTTTTATGCACAAACATCTTGTTGTTTTAAATATACAGGTACTAGACACCTCACATGTTGTTGTTGTTAGGGTGGTATGGAAATCTCTCCCAACACTCTAGCAGAGTAGGCTGTCTCTAAGAAAGCACATGTCTTCCCTTGCCACCGTAAGCATAGGAGAGAGGGTACATGCATTGGTTGAATTGTGATAAATTACTCTGCTCTGGATTTTTCCTCAAGTTATTTAAGCTAAGTTTCTATGTGCTTTTCTTAAGCCCTGTCAAAGTGTCTAGCATTATTTTAGGAAGGAAAATGTTTATATGGTACAAAATATCACCTGGGCATTCTCCAAATGTCTTTCCTAATCATTGCCGGAGTATATTATATTGTATTTCCACAGAGAAATATATTTTACTTCCCCATTCTGTCTGCAATACCTTATAGCAAGTTGCTTTAAGATCGAAATGAGAAACATGCGCAACTAGTATAAGGAAATGTCAGTTTAGAGGTGTGTGGATGGGAGTTTTCTCAATTGCCATTTCGTGTCAATAGAAGGAATTTATTTAGAATCGTGTTTTTGGGACCCATAATAATTCTCGTGTGAAACGTTGTTTCGTTTTTGACGTTTCGCGTTAAGCGAATATTTATACACTAAAAAGTATACGCACCGGAACGGACCGAGCATGCATTTCGTAGTAACTGGTTTAGTGTTAAGTTTCCGCTGTAACGAAGTTTAATCTAATTGGATTTAACCGCAATTCGACATGGAATTATTAAGTATTGGAGTTTTATCGAACGGAATGTGGCCTCCCCTCCGAGCGCGCCACGTGTCTCTTCTTCTCCGGATGGCCTCTGTTACCCCTCCTTCCACTGCTTTCTTCATCAATCCAATCAATCACTTCCTCTCCCTCTTCGAATGCACCGCTCACCTTCCCCGCCCATCTATTTCAACGCTATTCATTTCTCCCCTCACTATTTCCTTTTATTTCTTCTTCTGTTAACTATCTCATTTGGAGTCGTTTCTCAAGAAATAAAAGCCGCATCCTCTGCTGCACACCGCAACCACGCCCTCTTAGAGCGACCGCCGCGTCCTCTATTCATCTTCATCGCCAACGCTGCTTGAGTCCTTGCGCTTTTGGATCCTTCTTCTCAACTCCAGTACAGATTTCCGCTTCCTTTGTTGTTACTTTGTAAGGAGGAAGAAGAGAGAACGAGAGAGAGAGAGAGAAGGGAGCAAAAGAGAGTAAAGGGAGAGAAAGAATGCCTACCTGATGTCCTTCATGGCGCGAGACGCCGACCGTGGTCATTTGTAAATCATTTCGAACTATACACCAATTCAAGACCTCAGAAGATGACCCTTCAGTCGATCTAGAACAGAGGTGCACAACTCAAAAGTTGACAAAATCGACCTTGATTGGATTTAGGCGGGCCACGCTACGAAAGTTTTGTACATAAAAAAAATTAAGTACACTATTGTAGATTCAGTAATTACCGTCACAACATTTACATGCAATTTTATGCGACAAATGAGGCGAAAAACAGCTATAATTTACTTAATGAGATATGTTGCACCGTTTTTCTCTCGCCATTCCACTTATATCCGGAGTAATTCTGGTAGTTGCTGTTCCTATAATGTCTCTTAAACTCTCATCTGTCAGTACTGAACGTAATGAAACTTTGTTTAATTTCATATGAGAGAATGTTTGTTCACATATGCGATAAATATCCACAACAAATTTTACTTTTACTTTTTACGGGAAAGGAAACCACCACTTCAGTTAAATCTTGCCGGGCCACACAAAATGTGTCGGCGAGCCATATTTGGCACCCCTGATCTAGAACAAGGTTCGGCAACCTTTCCAATTAGCACTCGAAGCCCTGAGCTCTGCCGCCTACCTAGAAGCCCGACACCCGTTATTTGAACGGGCGATAGAAAAAAAATTTTTTGCACCTCTTAACATGCTTATTGCATTAAACCTCTACTAAATTCTTCGAATAAAACTTCCTTTCATTAAATTTAAGCTATTATTTTTGTATGGGTAAATAGAAAAAAAGTATATTTTTCGGAAAATTTTTATTTATGTACTTGTTTACAATTTTCTATTTTTTATCAATGCAATCTTTGCAGATGATATTTTTTGCACTTATCCACTACAAACACCACATACATATTACATTGGGAACAAGTGTTTTTTGTCCTGTTCTTTTTACAATGGCGTATCTGGCAGTCCCAAAGGACGGTACTTGTCTTGCCTGCAACTATGCTTAGTAAGTTTGCTGTTTGTGGCGGCTTACGCATGTCGGAATATGGCTTACTCAACTCCTTAGCAAGGCTAAGTATGAAATTCCGACGGCTGATTTTATTTTTTGTGACCAACTTGTAGAGCGCCCATGCGTTGATGGCAGCCATGCCAAGTACATTGCAGAAGACGTGAATTGGCCACCTCCTTGACCCACATTTTAAGGAATATTTTCGCGCCATACTATCAATACAGTTAACTCCGCACTTCGTCGTTTCCTTTTCTATGTTTTCTCTACCTCAATGTTGGAATAGAGAGTACTCAATAAAAGGACGTTCTTACGGACCTTTCCTTGGTAAGACGTCCGTGTTGCGTCACTATTTTTGAAAATGACTGTGGAGTGCAGTGGATCACGGGAATTCTTAGTGGAAGGAGGGACTTCTTTCCTAGCCCTGTTCAATGTTCTTACGAGACTGGTGCGCTTTTCCTTCAATCTTTTTGCAAGCCTCAAAGATGTAAAAAAGTTATCTGTGGTGATATTCCTACCCTTTCCTAAAAACGGTTCGACAAGACGCATGACAACATACTCTCCCAAAGGCACATCAGCAGGTCGTTGTTCATTTTTACCCAAATACGGAAATCCATTTATGAGATATTTTGTGTCATTGTCCACGGCAAACTTATCAGGCTTATTGATCATATACTGAGTGAATGGGAAGCGCTCTTTTGATGGAAACGGTTGCTCGTCAACCGCGATGTTGGCTATTGGTTTGAAAGAGGAAATAGTTGTATATGAAAGGATTTCATATAGCAGATGCCACCGCGAACTTATCTGTTTGCAGGCTTTGTGAGAGAATCTATTTTATGTCGACACGAAGATATTTCATTATTTCTGAAAACCTATCCCGCGACATAGTCTCTTTGAAGAAGGACAGCCTCCATTCTTTGGACCACAAACTTTTCATAGGCAGATTATTTGTACCATACGTTCCACGAGCGTACATAATCGCGATGAATGCACAAAGTTCTTAAGAAGACATATTCTCCAACTATCATTCTGAAGGCGGTGCCTAGCCTCTGTTTCGGTGCAATGTGTTATGTGCGCCAGAATATTATTATCAACTTAAGGTCGCCATGAGCTGTCAATGCTTTCTATGTCTGTATGTCGCCTGGCGAGAGCTGTGGGTCTCTGAGTATCTTTGGGAATATTTTGCAATCTCAGCCTACCTGAAGAACTACCGGTATCAATACGTTCCCAAACCGTTTCATCAGATGCCTTTTCCTTTTATCCAACATCAGACTGATTAGAGATGTTATGTCGGTCTGAGGCTACACGTTTGCGTTTTCCTCTGCTGCTCGTAGGAGGGATTCTTTAAGTACCTGAAGTCTGCTTCTTTTGATATGTCACAACCATTTGATCTGATCTGCCGGGATATGGATCACACTGCTTGGTTTCTCCTCCGACTACAATTATAAAGATCATTGCAAAATAATATATATAATAGCATAAAACTTTCATATAAATGAAATATGACATGTGAGTTAGAAAATAAAACTTTCATGTTACCTTCACTTGACGTGTCGCTGTCGCTATGGCTTCGGGGAGGAGGTATGTAGTCGTCGTCGTCATCCCCAGAGTCAGTAAACGACTCGTCCTCATTTTCTGAATGATTCTCAGAGGTATCTTGAACATATGATATGATAAGATAAAAACTGTTGGTCTGATAGGCCGCGACGGGGAGACATTACAAATAACAAACTAATGAAGCGCAAACCGCAAAAAATAATCCGCACCACTGAAATATAAACAGACAGAGTTCCACGCAGCTATATGAATAACTAGACCATTACACTCGACGCATCGCAAGAGATGATGTTTAGATAAAAATGTTCGAGAATCTTCATGAGAAGGAAGCCTAATTCCGAAACAGATTGACACAAATTGTAAAGAGATTGAAACAAACTGTAAATATATTGTGACCGATGTAAGCCGCAGTCATAGCTCATTTTAGAATTGAAAAACGATACAATGTAGCGTGTAAGTGGCTCGACTTTCACTCACATTCATAATACAAACGTAAGAGATTATATGACTTTTTCCTGGTCAAATGAAGCTCGGTGTGTGTCATGAAAATATATATGTCCTGGGTAAATGTTCGCACAAAAACAAACGTAATACCTGCATACTGTTGCACCATTTCTGCTTGTAACCGTCTACCCGTCAAAATGACGGGTGCCGGGCTTTTCGGTAGAAAATGTCATAACTCGAATAATAACAACTATTTCTCGCTACTTGTTTTTGAGAACAAACTAGACAATAAATAAAGAAAAGTAAAGAAACCACAAGGCCTCCCAGTCTTAAATGAAGAAACCACAAGCAGTTAAATTTACATACCCGTTAAAATAACGGGTGTCGGACTTCTAGTGTTAAAAGAGTCATGTTTTTTATTTTAGTCTCATTACAAAATAATTGGAGGCCGCACAGTGGCAACTTGACGATATTTTTTTACATTTGAGCGATTGCAATAAGTATGTTTCACAGATGATAAAGTTTAGGGAACTTAACTAACTTTTAAAGAGCCACAATTATGTACTCAAGGAGCCATATGCAGCCCTGGAGCCGCAGGTTGCCGACCCCTGATCTAGAACATGGAGTGGCCATATCCTCGGTCAGACAAATTGTTTGTAATTTACCTCGTTGAGCGGTTCATCGGACGGATATAACTTGAAGAGATCAGACCGGAAGTATTGGCGATACAATTGCATGTTCAGTTGTCATTTACTCTTGCCGAACCATTTAAATGTTCGCTGTATTAATGTTATATCGGTCGCAGTGAAGTGTTGTTCAATTTCAGATATCTTGGGCATCGAAATTGACTCAAATGTTTCTTCAAATGAAATGTAGTTTCATCACTTTTGTATAAGTAGGAATATATTTTAACCTCTCCTGGTTATGAAACGGCAGAGGCTTCGATCTACCCTCTCTCTCTCTCCCATTCTATCTCTCTCACTCCAATTCGCTCTTTCCTTTCCCTCCTTCCCCCCTACCTTCCCCTGATCAAAATCCCCTCCCCGCCCCTAGAAGAAGACAGGTAAGAAGGCTGCCGCGTGGGGCGGGTCCCAATGCCATTGCATGACGGGTACCGAGTGAAATGTTTTGATTGCACCGTGGATAAGGTTCGTGGGACTTTTACAGTGTCTCTTCCTCAGATTAGATCGATTTAAAAAGGAAATATATTCCTCGAATGTGTCGGAACAAACCTGAAAGGTATTTATTATACCAATCGGCCATCACATATACATAATACACAGTTCATCACCGCAGCGACATCACAATTTATAGTCCAGTATGTTTTTAAGCACCTTTTTATTGGGCGCTTAATAAACACATTTTTCATCTAATCCGACTCACTATAATGCTGACTTCCCCTAGTTTTAATACCGGTGAAATTTCACGCTTGCGTTTTCTTAAATCTTCAGTTTGGTATCTTGCGTGTACCTGTGTATTCTCTATTATTATTTAAGCGATTGCAACTATTGCACCATCGTAGGGTTCATCTGGATATATTTGCATGTTTGATATGCAAATCTTCGAGTTAAAAGTTTACTCACTATTAACAATAACATTTGATTGACAAGCGAAGAATTTGAATAATGCATATATACAATCTCGTTGATTTTAACAATTCTATATTTTATTTTTTATTTATGCTCCACTGATTAGTAAAGGAGGCATTATTCCTTTGATTAATATTTGTTAGCCAAATAACAGGTTAATGCTTACAATGTTAGAATTGCTCATTCATATTCTCGTTTCCATGTTTCTCAATTAGATAGGTATATAGATTCACTTCCAAGCATAACAAGAGTATTATAACAATCATTTAGATGCAATATTTTCGTAACAACAAATGATAAACTTCAATTATTCTGCGAATATTTCTTAATATATTGAACTCATATATTCAGGAATTTAGACATTATCTTCTGCCAGTTGGTGAAAAATTCTTCGGTTTCCTTCAAGTCGAGGTTATGCCAGTCCTTCGCGTATCGGTTGTACCGCTACACGAGGCTGCCATAAATAAAAATTTTAATTACTTTATTGCTCGTGTGAAGTAATTCGCGAATGAATAGCCATGACTTCATGTCGGTCGGACATGCGCGGGTGCTAGTATAGGGTGTTGGGAGGGAATCGTGGGGTTCGAATCCATCTCTTCTACATGGCAATTTGTAGCCGCGAAACGGGACGATCGCAACGCAGTCTATTGAAGAGTCACGCCGCTCGAATCTCATTTTTTCTCCGTTAGAGGTAGAGAGTGAGAGCGCTTGCCTCCTAACGGATGGCCGTAATCAAATTCGACCGGTCGTGGTTTTCTGAGGGCTTGAAGGTCGCGCGCCACCTTGGGGCCACGCGTTGTTTACACGACGGTGAAAGTGGACTCAGTCTCCTTTAATCATTCTCGTGGGAGATGCTCCAGGCTCTCCTTCCATTCCATCACTCCCCTCCCCTCCTCAAATCCCCTCTTCCGTCTCTCCTTCACTCCCTCTCCTCCCTCGCTCCCTCTCCTACCTCACCCGATCCCTCCCCTCTCTCACTCCCTCCCCTCCCTCACTTCTTCCCCTCCCTAACTCCCTCCCCTCCCTCACGTCCTCCCCTCCCTCACGTCCTCCCCTCCCTCACATCCTCCCCTCCCTCACTCCCTCCCCTCCCTCGCTCCCTCTCCTACCCCTCCCCTTTCCCTCCCCATCACCTCCAACCCTCTTTTTCATCTCCATTCTCCTGATAATGGCGCTGATTCGTCCCTTGCACCGAGATTACGTCATGTTTTTTTATTGAGACCTTGTGGTTTATTAGTAGAAAAAGTTATGTGAACCGTTGCGACTATTCATCAAAGCGTCGAGGAATTGACTTTGACGTAAGACTACATACAATCCAAATCGATGCACGCCCACTTCCACAGCCAGCGATTAATTGGAATCTCAAATTGTGGTCAAGAGTCGATCAATTACAAATGCTATCAAATATATTTTTTAATAGGAATAAATCTTTCGAAAACGTATTTTTAAATCAGCAGGTTTTGGACGTAAGGACGTAAGGTGACATGACTAATCATTTCCTTTCAAATTCCAAATATGAACTGTTGTTTTTTTCACCACCTTGCCAAACAAATACATACGCATAACACGTGAGATCGTTCGTTATGTTTTGGAGGAAAATAGAAAGCATATAATAATAATCATTATGTGATACCTTTGTAACTAGCATTTAAAAAAATCCCCGCGTGAGATTTGTTTCGTAGTTTGTCGAGAAAAGTATATATCTCTCGCGAATAAGCGAATAAAAAGCCTTGACTCCGCTTTCTCATCATTTTCTTTTGATTAGATTTCTAAGACGGTTTGCTTATTTTTCACGCGTCTTGTTATAGTGCGCAGCGAGCTTATTCTTTTAATCCGGTGGATGGTTGGGAAATAGCCGTGGACGTGATGAAGCGGGTTAGTTTATCATTAGCGCTATGTTCCGCCTCCGGCTTACGAGGAGAAAACGGCTTCGTTATTGAGTGATGGAGAAGACGTGCCGTGGGAAGGAATTAATTCAGATTTAAAATGTCCGAATTAAGTCGCAATGGATTTTTTTGCATCTCTTATTCCCCTTAACGTTACTTTGGGAGACATACGGCTCAAAAATAAAATTCTATGCATAATTCCGCAACATCATTTTAAGACCTATGAATGTTTTATTATGTTAAAGTAATAAAAATAATTTTATAATACAAAATTCACATCTCCTTTTAGACGCAAAGTTTATCATAATAAAATAAATCTTTTACCCAAAGAAAAGAAATTCCATTTTCAAAATAGCCTACATTTTTCGTAAGAAGAAACATTCAAATATGTCCCTCACTTTGACACCGAGATGGGTGATTTGGAATTGATTTTATGCTGCTGAAAGAGTTTCTTTTGGTCATTCTCCATTATCGCTAAATTTATCTTTCAAATTCTTATGTAAGTTTTAAGAGTGTGTTTAGCTATCTATTTTTAGTCGTTTACGGAACGTTGCTTGATAGTTCGGAAATGGGAATATCCGAAACGGACTAATGTCTAATTTTGTTAAACCTGCGTCTTTTTCACTGTCTTGGTTCTACAATTCTTGCCAATATTTTAGTTTCTTTTAAACAAGTTGCATGGTTTTATTTTCAATTTTTCCTTGTGCTTCAAGAATTATATTTTAATTTTACAGGGTACTAACTAGAAACTCATGACAAAATCAGAGATTCTGATATTATTGTGAACGTTTACATACTATGTGCTATATAAACTTTACAAAATTTATTATAAGTAGGGTATGGATTTTTCGGGTTTAAAAAAATTTATTCGGAGGGTAAATATCAGGTTTTATTATTTTCCTTTTCATTCGAGTTAAAGTCAGGTATAAATATGTTACCGATTTTTCGAGGTTTTAAAACAAGTTCAATATCGGGTAATTTTCGAGTTTTACTATTTTGTAATTCGAATAAAATGATTTTTAAATAAAAATCTTCTTTAAAAATTTTAAAGTTTTATCAACAATCAAAACTTTTTACTATAACTTAAGTATGGTTGAGAGTGTAATACCTTGCGCTAAACGCCTCCAGGTGGAGAAGAACACCTCGCAGGTTGCACAAACCTCTTGCTTCCTGTTCAACTTATTTTGAAAACACACCAGATATTAGCGAAATAATTTTTCTTTCGTAGTGTTACCAACTAATAGACACACGAGCTCTTTTTTCCTTATCCTGAAAAAGATCTAACAGCGACTAGCTAAGACGCATCCGTTACTATTCGTGGCGCGAACAAACCAAGGAGATTCAGACTGTTACAAAGTAAGCTTACGAATAAATGGTTTACAAAGAGAATAAACAGATTGATCACGAACATCTCGGACTGCACTCAAGTGCTGAGGTGCCAACAAGCGCCAGAATAGAAATTCTGTGACCAATCTAAAAAAAAATTAAGAATGCTAATAATTTCGGGTTTTTTTTTCGGGTTTTACCCGAAATTTAAAAAAGGCAATCGGAGGGTAAAAATCGGGTAAAACCCGAAAAATCCATACCCTAATTATAAGGGGTTCGCCGCCAGAACTGTTGCAACCCAAGAGGTTCGCGAAGATAAAAGTTATATCCAAGGGGTTCGCGACGAGAAATAGGTTAGCTCAAGGGGTTCGCGAAGTGAAAAAGTTGGGAACCGCGGCCCTAGGAGGTCGCCTAGATCGTATGGCTCTATATCCGCCTATGAGGATTACAATAAAGTTATTTCATTAAATTTGGGAAAGCATTTAGAAAGCAATTCGGACATTGGTGAGTCGTCCTCCAGGAGCTCAGAGAATGCAACCGAAGAACCTATCTGCGATTCCCCACATGGAGATATTCTTCTGGCGCCTCATAGAGGTATACGTGTGCTTGATATTTTCCAACTTCTGCCTTAAAACTGAACTTTGATATTTTCAAGATATCTCGAACGGTAAGACTGTTTTAATTAAAAGCTCAAATTAGGAGAAATTCTCAGGATTTGTATAAAAAATTTCCGTCTGACCTCGGATCTGAACTTGTTTGGTTTATGGAAGAATAACGTTTCGGCGATAGGAAATTTTCTTGTTTCGCCACAACTGCAAATTTTAAATTAGCGGAACTGAATAACTCTGGAGCTGATGTAATATGTCATATATTTATTCATTCTACACGATAGAAATCTTTTTATATTTTGTTTAATATCTGTATTTCAATAATGACTCGGAACGAAATATATTTTACATCCCCTAATTTTCGCAAAAAATCGGGTCATGGGTTTGGTGGAGTCAATTCCAAATTCGACGTTTAAGTGGGTCGGTTTCCCCTAAAATAGCTACACTAATGTAGTGCGTTGTGACGTCCTTATTCCGTAACGGCAGATGTCGACCTCATCTCTGTTCGAAACTTCGTCCTCTCGGGGCGACCTTCGCCCTTCCCACTCGCTGCCTTCCAGACGGTCCTTTCACCGAGCACCATCTGGTAATTGGTGCGCACCACGCCAGCCCCTCCTGATCCATCTTTCCGCGCATCGCCAGTCTCCTTTGATCTTTGGCTCGCGTACGCGAGCGCCGCGAGATGGGGAGCGGTTGAGTCGCGAACCAGAGGTGTCACGTGGCCTTGAATGGTTTTAGAGATGGCTCGCGGTGATCTTAAAATGGCGATTCGAGAATGATAGATCGATAAAATGCCCACGTCCCATAGAAACCATCGAAAGAGAATGCATTGGGCGGATGCTTTTGGCCTGGACTTAATCCCAAATTTCAACTTCGAAGTAGTTCCCATTCCCTCCTAGTTTGGAAAGAAAATTAACACTTGGTTCCTAAAGCCTTTTCAATTTATCAATTTTAGTTCCTGGAGGAAAAAAATCCATGTTGAGATAAATTTGCGTTGAACATTACTGGAAGCGTAAATTTAAATGGAGTCTTCTATGGGATACCAGCAGAGAGAACACAAACCATTAGTAAAAAAAGCAATGACCCTTGGTAGAGGAAAATTCATATTGTCCTGTTATAAATTCATACTCGTTTTCTAATAAACTTTATACTGAATGGAGCAGAAAATTATATTTACTCTTATGTGTACGTGATATACTACACTGTTGACATGGATATACTTTTAATAGTTAGGCCTTAAAAACCTCATTGACAACTTACTTTTGATTAAAGTTGAATTCGATGCTGAAATTGTACGAATATTTTCATTCGCTGAAATTCTAAATGAACATTAACATTTAAGTTTAAATTTTATCTCAATATGCGCATTATTTCATTTCTTTAAAAAAATCGACTCTCTAATCAATATTTATTACAAAATTAATGCTTAGTTTGTATTTTGGATAATATTTTCGAGCCAATCAAAATGGCGATTTGACCTTAAATCATGGCACAATATGAAGAACTTTTTAAAAAAGAATCTCTGTTACTCTCAATGTCTTCTCGAGCGAAACCAGTTTCGGAATCGCAATGGCAGGCAGCAGCGAATAATTTTGCACGCCTAAAATTGCATGTTTTCTCCATCAAGATTAATTGGGCGCGATTCATTTTTTAAAGACAGGCAAAACAAATAGCATGTTCAAAAGAGTGGGAAGATCATTAAACTGCAATTAAGGTAGCTCGTTACGGGCCCACCTTTTGAAAAAAAATGAAGAAAATGTCCTTAGTGGCAACTTTCTTCGAATACCTTGAATTTGACGTTGTAATCTCCACTCAAAACCGCGGATTTTCGCTTCGAGTTTAAGCAACACCTCAAAAGAGAATTTAAATAGAGTTGTCTTTTTTTATGGGCAAAGTTTCGGTTTCAGATATTTTAATCGCATGCACAAAGGACCTGCATGACTCGCCAAAATATCGAATATAATTTACAAGGGTTTTGATGCGGCATTAATATCTTTCGGTCAAGAGACTTTCTGCATAAATATTTGATGCATCATTTAGCAGCAGCCTCGTCAAGTGAGCAGCAGTGCTTCGAAATATTAGTAGCAGTATGTATGACAATCATGTTCAAAACCTCAAAATTAGCTTGTATCAAGCTTGTCTTTTTTATCAGCTCCCATAAACGAATTCGTAAAATGGGTATTTTATACAAGATTGAACAATTTGATGAATTTAAATATAAAACTCGCGATTTAAAGCGCTTATGCTTTTTCATTCTCCGAATAGAATGCCCAAGTTATAAAATGCATTTTCGATACATATGAACGGACCATGAATGAAGGCGTTATTTTGATGCGTCACATTCTCCGAGTGCGAGGGTTGCTATTTATGCTTGGCGTAATATCAAGGGGAAAAATCGGTCCCTCTCCGAGAGGAAGCGGGCGAAAAAAAAGAAACGACAATGGGCGCATCATTCTTTCGAACGGTTTTTTTCTCCTCTACTCCGACTCCTTCAAGACTCCCTTTCATTACCTTGGCCCGAGTATTCACTCGGCTATGCCACGGATGACGACGGCATTAACATAAAACACAAGAAGCGTTCCGTGCGAAGGAAGAAATTAAAAAAAAGAAAAACGAAATTTAGGGTTCTTACATTTTGATGCGGCGGCGCCATTGTTCTCGTCGACAGGTGCGTGGGCGTTTAGAGGCGGGCGGAGGCTGAAACCCGATACGCGGGGGAGAGCGTTTTGAAGATGGAAGAGAGGAAGAAACGGATAAAGAAGAGAGCGTCTTAAGGATAGGAGAGCAAGGTTGGCGGAGGGTAGGAGAGGGGCGTGGGCGGCTGGGGGCAGGCGAGGGCGGACGGGTTGCGCAACGCTAGGCCGTTCGTTCGCGAATATGCGATGCGGTGACGTCACAGGGGGGATCCGTGTCCCCTGCGAAGCGTTAAGGATGAGATCGATTGGAGGCGAGCTAGGATAAAGTCTCCTCGCATTCTTCTAAAAGTATTTGCGCAATCGGAAGGGTTTGCGAACGAAAATCCTCTGTGATGGAGGATCCAAGATTGTGCTCTTTTAAATTCGGTAAATTTTTGTTTGTTTGTTTGCGTGCAGAAAGTTTTGAAATTTAAAATTGAAACAATAATAAAAACAAATTCTCATATTATGCTTCCGACAAAAAAAAATCTGTGCATAAGCGTTGCAAATGCCATGGCTAAAGTGAGTTCTTATTTGATGTTTCTACCATATGGCGATTTTCTGTGTGGTGAACGCTGCGAGTCTATGCATTTGTTTGTTTGACGAGCGATTGTAACCGATTCAAAATCGAACAGGCATTAACCAGGAGACGATCACATTTTTTAACAAAGGATTCTTTTGGTTAATTAATTTTACGTGCTTGCTCAAATCGCCTCTTTCGTGCTCTATGGGACGGAAACAAAAGCATTTGTAATGGAGTTCTTGGTAAAGGTCTCTTGCGTACGTTTGTTCGTCCGCGTGTCCACAGAACCTCATTTTGATTTAGTAACCTTCTCAGAAAGAGAATTATGAAATATTCTTTTGAAACCGAAAGGGTTTTAGCCTTTTTAGCTATATTTAGAGATTTATGAGAACACGAGAAGAGAAGTAATTTGTTATTATATGAGGGCAGATTTCATATGATACAATCCCTAAAATAAGGTCATTTGAACTTAATTAAGCGAACTTCTCCATCAGGTGGCACTTTGTATCTAAGTGAAAAATTCGAGAGCTACTACAGTCTTTATTTGTGTTTCTCGAACAATTTATTGCAAATAAACTCGTTTCAGCAACAAGTTGCTCAGTAAACTCAACCCACTTGGAATTATGTTAATGCTGCTACTATATATTATTGTCTACGATAAAGTCATTAACGATGTGACAAGGTAATTTACAATATTTAATACTTCAAGTAACGGTTTGGATTTATAAAGATAATGCGCAATTATGGCTTGGAAATGTGCTAATAGTTATGAAACGATCATGTTCGCAGATACATGTTAATGTCCGTATAATTAATGTAATTTCATTGTACATATGGACATTGTGTTATTTTTTCCCTTAGAGCACCCCATCCTTCAAATATGCCGAAGTGCCGTCTATTGTGTGGAAATTTCATCAATTAACCATTCAATTCCTCGGCGCATGCTCGTGCGATGCGAACGCTATCGCTTTAGACGGAAGTAAAATCACTCGAGCAATCTCACACTTACAATGGGTCGCAATTACTCGAATTGCGTCTGAGGATTTTTGCCGTGAGCTAATTGCCGAAGGAGGCTATTGTCGCAACTTTGAGTCGTTTGCCGCTCTAATAACTACAAAACATCGAAGGAAAATCTACATTCTTTCGAATACTTAAATAACTTTTGTTGGAGTAACTCCTTCCGTATTTTAAGGGACTATAGTAGTCTGAACGCTGCCTATATTATTATTGGTCCGTGATGATATTCCTTGAAGATGAATCTCTTAAACGGGATACGTCCAATCAAAGATGCATGGGTTACAATTGTTGTAAGTTGCTTCAATGTTGCGAAACTGACGCGTGTGTTTATAACATAGGGGAAAACTGAAGATAATATAATTTGAAAAGTTGAATTTACTACGGAAGATGCCTAAAATGAACGAAGCGAAGACGGTGGCGTCGGTCGGGTTTATGAATATATTGCGTCACATCCTTTTTAAGTAGTTAACGATAGCCCTCAAAAGTATTTAGAAAAGGACTGGTTTTTTCGTATGTCTTTGGGACAACTGTAGGAATCCAATGTGTGTGTGTGTGTGCGCGCGCGCGGTTTGTGGGTGTACTTGCAGACTATATAGGGTTGCCAGACACCCCGATTATCGCGGGATTGTCCCGACTTGTTAACGTGTTTCCTGCGTCCCGACTTATCTTTTTAAACAATATTGTTCAACACTCAAAATTCTAATCGGAATGTATAATATAATAATGTTTAAATAAAAAATAATCGCAGAGAAATTAGTTGAATTTTCAAAATTAAATATAGATCATAATGAATTGTTAAACGTCGTCAGCTTTGTTTTATCATTACCACGTAAGAATGCAGCGAGTGAAAGAATATTTAGTTTGATGGCTGTTGCGTGAAGAAAAGACAGAACAAACTATTGCTATCCAATTTAGAAGCTGAATTTACATATGGTTAAGCAAAACTTTCAAAGGAGTTGTAGAGAATTTTGTTTATACTATCTAGATACAGAAGCTGGTAAGAAAATACTTGAGGAAGCCAAATCAAGCATAAAATATTCATAATCAATTTAATTTCAAAATCATTTCTTTAATATGTGTTTGAACTTTAATGTTTGTGAAAATATTTATGAGTAAATCAATCCCATTTCATTTAGTTTTTTTAATTGAATTTTATTCCATAGAACTGTCCCGACTTGTACCGACTTAATATTTCAAAAAAGCTTGATTTAATGTAAAAGTCGCGATTTGTGATTTTAAAAATCTGGCAACCCTAGTGCGAACGCATGTTTCTTGACGTCTCTGTATACATCTACATTCACGTTCGATATTTATAATTTTTTACCCGTCACATTCGCTTCCCTTATTAGTATCGAAGACAATTGCACATCCTGCACAGGGATCGTGCTGATGTTATAAGCAATTTAATTTTTATTATTGCCTAGAAAATACCACAATCAACATCAATTTACTTTATTCCTGACTGCGGATTTTTAAGAATAATTCAAATTTTAATTAAATGAAAATCCTGGCTCGGATATAAAAACACCTTTAGAAGAAATACTTTCCTTGTTAACACATATTCTTGAGCAGAAAGCTTTAATGCTATACTTACATATGTCTCTATTTCTGGTAATGAAGTAGCTGCGCAGAGAGTAGTTAATAATATGTTAAAATGAGGAAGTCACCTTTCTTTCTAAACTTTTGAAAATGCCCAGCTATTCATTGCATTACCTCTTAGATACCCATTGCGCGTAGACAAGAAGGGATCAGCAGGTCGTAAAAAATAAAAAAATACAATACAAATAAAAAATAAGTAACTGCGCTTTTACAAACAACGTAGAGCTTGGATATTCAACAATATAGAGAAACCTCTAAGAAACCCTAATATTGTAAATTTTAATGTTTATATACGAAATAATATTTACATCAATGTGTGTTTTCAAAATAATAATTAACAAAAGCACGCGCTTTCTCCTGAATCTCATTTTACTTTAACCCAATATTCAATTGTTCTCAACCTGAGCTACTGCTGCCTTGACAAAGGCCCCTGCTTGCTGTCTGCCTGTGTGATATGAAATTTTAGTTTTACACATTAGCAAAAAATAATCTTTGATGGAAAATCATTGGATATATTTCCTAATATAAAACATTTTCGTCAAGTTTATATCATTTTTCGTCGTTTTGAAAAATAGTAAAGAACTACGTATCAACTGAAAGAAAGATTTTTTTAATTTTTAGACTTTCTAAAATTTTCTTTTTGTGATTTGTAAACGGAAGAAATTTATATCTTTGGTGTTAGACTTTTATCCCTATTTCATAAAAACGTCCTACTACTTCTTCCTTTTGTGAAAATAATTCCCCGTATATTAATATAACGCAGAAATAAATGGAAACGATCTGAAAATGTCTTCAAGTGCACGGATCAATTCCTCCATCGTCCCGTTTATTAATAAAAATTTTTAAATTACATGTTACCTAGAGAGACCCATTTTATATCCATTAACCCCGCTCAATGCGTAAAGCGGAACTTTATCCTACCTCAACGTTAGCTCGTTCGTAATTCGATTTCTCTTTCAACCCATTCTCAGACTATCTCATCCTAATTTCGCGGGCGCCAACATTTTTCGCGACTTTCTAATAGTAATTCTAATTTCGGGGCTCTCGAATGGTTCGAGTGGCGTCACTGGATTCGATCCCATTTGGGTGCCGCGCCTTTAAGAAATAAGGTCAAAAACACGCACGCACTCACGCCTCTCCGTACCCACAATCCCTCTCGCGTCGTCCTCGCACTCCGGGAGAGAAAGAGAAGAGGTCAACTGGAGCGCCCTCTCTCTAAATCCCTCTCACGTGTATTGCTCATCCAGCCACATCCCGCACCTACTCCCCTACCTCCCCTCCCCACCCACCCTCTTCTCGAACTCCCACGCATACATAAATCCTTCCCCTCTCTCACTTATGCAGCCACATCCTCCCATTCTACTCTCTCACGCACTTAATCCCAACTCCATTTCTCCTGTCACCCCATCTCTCCCACTCCCCCTCTACTCTCCCTCTCCCCCTCTACTCTCCCTCTCCCCCTCTCCTCTCCCTCTCCCCCTCTACTCTCCCTCTCCCCCTCTTCTCTCCCTCCCATCTCTCCTTTACCTCTCATCTTTCATTTCCTTCCCATCTCTTCTTTACCTCCCATCTCTCATTTCCTTCACATCTCTCCCTCTCTCCCCAATCCGATCTTTCCTCTCCCTTCCATCTCTCCTTTCCTTCCCATCTCTCTTGCCCCTCTCATTTCTCCCTCACCTCACTCCAATCTCTCCTCTCTCTCTCATCTCTCCCTCTCTCCACTCCAATCTCAATTTCCTCCTCAACTCCCTCCCATATTACTTTCCCTCCCCTCCTCCTTAGCCTCTTCGAGATCACCACTCTTTAGACTCCCTCCGGCATCCATCGCTTTTGGCGCCTCTCTCTCTCTCCTCCTCTACTCCTCCCATCTCATCTTCCTCTCCTCCTCTCTGTCTCTTTCGTCATACTCAGATCTCACCCCATTCCCTTCACGGAATTATCCTAAACAATTCTCTTAGATATCCTCTCTCTTTTCTATTCTCCGTCAAGAGTAACAATTTTCTGCATGTGATTTTCCGTCTAACTTACAAATTTTCATACTCCATGTTTTTATTCATTAAAATTTGTCATTGGAGAAACAAATCCCGTTGTTATGTTTTGGCACAAAATATTAAACTTTTTTTATTTAATGCTGCAGTATATTGAATTCCTCTTAGGTGAGACAGCTTCCCCCTCCCTCAACTCCTCCTCACCACCCCACCCCCACATACATCTGTCTCTATCGTTCCCTCCCCATTTCTCTCTCTCTCCTCTTCTCATTCTGCCTCCTTTCCTTTCTTGAGCCTCTCACACCCACATTCCATTCCCGGATACAGCCTCCAACGCATCCCAACTCCTCTCATCTGCCTCTCCCCCTCCCTCTCTCCCTTCCTCCACCCCCTCCCTCCTCCTCCTTTTTTCATATCACTCCCTCCTCTTCCTTACGATTCTCAAGGCCCTCCGCTAAAGTAATCCACTTTCACTTCCTTGTTACGTACAAAGTTCGCGCGCTCCCTCCTTGACGGCGGGAGAGGCGTGAGAATCTCCGTTTGTCGTAGCCATCGCTTCATCGAGCGCGTTTTTTCGAATGCCGGATTCCGAACTTAAGGGGCGAGATTACGTTGTTGTGATTATGCTTTGTTTGAAATAACTATGGCCGGATCAAGAAAGTGGAAAGTAATTCGACAGCAAATAATATAAATAAGACTGAAAAGATATCGCGAATCGATTCGCTTTAACGTGATCCATCCATTGAGAATATTTCGATCACGCTTGTCGCCGAAATTTAGTGTTGCACGGTGCGATGAAAATCTCGCGACATTGGGATGTTATTTTTGCGAATCCTTCCCATTTAAACAAGGTCCCATGTTGAATTGAATAAGTTCAATTGGGTGTGTGATCCATCTCACTTTGAACGGTGTTGGCTCGCAAATTTTTACTTTCTCCATATACGAAGTATAGAGAAAGTATTGTTTTCATGAAAAAATCGAATTCTAGATTGCAACGGAAATGCATGTTTTAAGGTCCTGTGCTGCACACATTTTGACCATTTTCTCAATGATGTCTGTGTGTCTGTGACCGGGATTTTGTGGTTGCTCTAACTCCAAAACTATTAATCAGGTCAACGCAAAATTTTATATTTCACATTTTTGTTAAAGGGACAAGAACTGATTAGTTTTTGATAAACATCGGTTAACCGGAAGTGGGAAGTTTAATTTTCTACGTTTGTTCGAAACGTTTTTGATAAACATCGGTTAAACGGAAGTGGGAAGTTTAATTTTCTACGTTTGTTCGAAACGTTTCCCCATATATTGCATTGTTTAAGAGATATTGTAAAAACTATTTCTTAGCTGCCACCACCACATCACTTACCGGCGACTATTGTAATCGCTTTACGCTTAGTTACGTCTTACAATTAGTAACGCTTTTTTAATGTTCTTAATTGTTGGAGCTCCGTGGCTATATCCAATATCAGAAGACTAGGTTTGAGTTTATTTCTGTTCTTTATAAAGTCTTGAAAATTTTCTCGCAGTTCCTTTAAATATTTATTAACATTTAAAGTAAAGGGAGTTTACCCGAATTTCTTATGTTGATAAATTTGTTTTCGTTCTCATATAACCGTAGCGATTTATTTCAGCTTGTTATTACGCTGATGGTTTGATGTTTCCGCCGGAGAAGTTTATATTTTCCATTCATCAGCTCAGCTTTGAAAAATTAATCACGTGGCTGTCTTGAATTTCTATGACAGATTGATAGCTATCCTGTCGCTCAGGATTCCTGCCTCTCTGCGTAATGCTTGAAATATTTCCTTTTGCTGAAGGATTTTAGTTCCAGAAGATGCCGCATTACATCTGCTATCCTCTTTTGAGGAGAGTATTTAATTTGGACACAACTTCAATCTTTTCCAAAAAATAAAGTATTGAATTTTTTGGAACACCTTTGGCAATTAGTAAAAATTGAAAAATTAAATCTAAAAGTATTTGAAAGAGACAATAATTTTGATTCATGGCAAGTTGATTATTTAGGGCATTGCGTGCAATGTTTTTGTCAGTTGACAACGTTTTCTCTAGACAACAGTTGGGTTCTTCAGGTCAAAGTGATTTCATTTTCCTTGGCTCCCGTTTTGATGTTCTCTTTCCTCTCATAGGCCTTCGTGTGAATTATATATATATTATATATATATATATATCTCTGTAGCTGAAGAAGGAGTAGTTCCGAAAGCTTTACGTTTGTGATGTTTCTGTGTTTTTGTGTTATTTTACGTGTGTCGCTTCGACATCCCCGGGGCCTCGCCAACCTGAAGTCGTCTGATTGGTGAGTACTCACTGGGTTTCCTCATCCCAACACCTTGTTGACATCCATATATATATATATATAGGGGTGGTTAGCGTGTCTGGCTCCCAACGCTAGGGTCGCGGGTTCGAATCCTGCCGAGGGCATGGTTGTATGTTTTCGTCTTTGTTAAAGTTATTACGCTCATTGTAAAAGGCCGTTAACGGCTGTTTATGAGCTGATATAAAATAAATAAATAAATAAATATACAAGAATGCCAGCTATATACTACATCGCAGATGTAGATGCAATAAGTTGCCGGCGATTTCATCGAGACTATTGCTTTTCTTCTATATTTTCCTCAAGTAATTGCTGGTGGTTAACAGGAAGTGAAAGGAAAAGGAGAGACGATGACGGCCGATGAGAAGAAAGAGGATATACTAAATACGGGAACCAGAAGAGTTAAAAATCACTTCGACCTGAAGAAGCTTAATAAAATGTAGACAAAACGTTGTTCATCGCAGCGTAAAATCTCGAATACTCTACTTAACCAAGAAACAACGCAACAAAGCCTTTGTATCAAGTTCTTCTTCTCCTCTCCTTTGTTCTTTATAATAAAAAGTAATACAAATATTTGCCATATATTAATTACACCAAAAATTATTTCCTTCGTTTACTTTTTTAATTGACGTTCAGTAATAATAAGTCAATGCCGGAACCGAGAAATATTAGTTAAATTAATAGTTAAAAAATGTTGTTCTCCCCAATTATACATGCATATGATAAATAGGCAAATTCCAAACTTCCATGGCCACGGCAGGTTTCGAACCTTTGACCTTAGTTTTTTAGCCGGAGGAGTTTACCAAGGCCGACATTCATCTTCAAAAAAATGCGCCTGTTTCTACTTTTCCGACTTTAACATTCGCATAAATATTTGACTTGAGGTTTGATTTGTCCTCTACCAATTTGGAAACGCAACGTTGCTCGAAGCGATCTTCATAGAATTTGCGGCAGATTTTGTTGATACAGAGGTTTATTTCATTCGGAGGCGAAGGGAATAAGGAACGAATCGCCATGAAGAATATTTATTCGCGGGAGTATTTTATGCAATTATGTAAATAAAATGCCACCGTTCGGTACGGTGGGCAAACTTTGCCAAACGTTGACGGTTTTACAGTTAATATAAAACGAAATACACAATTAAATGACCATCGTTTAGTGCGTGTTCATGGAGTAAATTAGCGAAATTGGAAACTCATCCTACGTCACAGTTGCCGGCGTTCGTTGTGGCACGACGTTAGACCCTGCTTCTGATGAATAAATCACGTGATGAACAACTCCGTCCACTCGTCAGCTGGTGTTGCGAATAATTAATGGGGAGTCTGTCTCTGCGTAAACGTGCAATAATTCTTAATATCCGTTTTGTTGTTGTTTTAATACATCCTTTCGAATTGGCAATGTAACGGAAGACGTGAAGATAAATGTCGGAATAGGTACTTCATTCGTTTAGTGTTCCGATGACGTGCCTATTCTAGCGATCAAAATGAATGAATAGCATAAAGCTTTCAGGGATTCTGATGACTTACACATAAAGTATGGGGAGCGTTAGTTTTTTTTTTTCAAGCCCAAAAAATTATTTTAAAATGTCGCATAAAATTAATTTTTTAATTAACGAAAAATAGTATTCAGACTTTCAGATAATTTAATTTTATTCAAACAACTCACATACAAATTAACTTATAATCTTTTAACGATTATAATTCATTATTTTTCACGTGTGAATTATTGTTAAATTGCATTGTGTTGTTGAATTGAATCGAATTATAATTGAAAAGTCTTATCAAAATAGCAGTATTTATTATGTAAGAAAAGAACTGATGAATCAGATTTTAATGGCAGTTTTTTACTGTAGCAAAGTAAACAACACGAAAATTTACAGTTAGAGGTTTTTTTAAGTTCTGCTAAAAGGCAAACAGATAGGCAGTCATGGGACTGTCACCGGCCAAAACTATCATGAATATTTTGCTGCTCTAACTTGAACGGTGTATTTCACTCATTTTATGTTTTATTTTTCTTTGTGCACTCCACTATACCCGTTTGGCGGCTCCTGGGGTCTTTCAACCGCAGCAAGAACAATCCTTCAAAACGTGGTTGCTCTAACTTTAAAGGTGTAGAAGTAGTTCGCCGTACTCGAAAGTGTGACGGATACAACTATTACAATAGCGGCTTAATAAAATAAAATAAATAATAAAATAATGTATAGTATCTCTTAAACATAAAAATTTGTAATTTTCTTGTAAAAGTATCGCATGTATAATTTTATTGCGCATCTATTACTATAATTTAACTTTACATACATAAAGGAATAAATAAATTAATGCTTTTTAGTCTATAGTAAAAATGGCGAATAAAGTACATAATTACTATTATCAAGGCACTTCAACGAAAAAGCTAAATTCTTATTTTTCAATTCTGGAAATGATGCACTGTGTTGTTGGATAATGTTATATGACATGTATGAATCCTCAGTTGCACTGATGGCACGTTTCGTGAGCCAGCGTTTCCGCACAACGGATGCACAGTTCGGTAATACATACATATAAACCCGTTCAACCTTATAAGAGGCTCAGTGACGTGTGGTTGCAACGCATTATTCCACTTCCGTAAATGACTGGGACCTGTTTTGTCCGTGGACAGGTGGTGCTATTTAAATACCCTGGCGCGCATATTTTAGGAACGGGCGTAAAACACGGCGACGTTTCTATCGTTACTTTGTTGGTTTTAAAAACCTCCTTCCGTCTGCCTTCTAAGCATCATTTAAGTAAATTACCAAAGGCGTTTGATATTTCCATTACTTCATCATACAATGAAAATTATTTGAATGGCTCATGAGTCCACTTAAGAACTGCACGATTCAATTTTACTGATTCGCTATCAAAACCTAGATTCGGGCGTAGCATTCATCAGCATATCGCTATGCATTATCAATACTGATTTTTTTTAGATTTTTATGCTCTTGGTTTTGGAGTATGGGAATTGAAGATGTGAGCTGATTAGAGGCGTTTGCAATGTGGGTAAACGTAGACTAGGAAAAATTACTTGGACTGAGACTAAACAAACGAGGAAGTTCCAAATACAGTAGGGAAAGATAGGAACTTTAGTAGAGTCATAAGGGAAAGACAAAAAAAATCGTGGGCAAGTTTCAAAAGATAACGGTCTGTTGATAAAAGTAATGGAAGGGAGGATGCTAGAGACAGAGAGGTAGGGAGAGGGGAGGAATATTAGATGCATTAAAAGAGGAGGTTGGATATGAGGAGAAGGCCTTCGGAGGCAGAGATTTGGCTGGATGAGCTAACATCCTACCGAGTCGTAAATGACTATGATGATGCTCTTGGTTTACCGTCCAATAGATGCATTCACTTTTTAATCCTCATTCTCATGTTTTTAATTACATGGAGTATGTTAAGACTATGTAATAATTAAATCGAGTTACAATTATAGGTTTCAAAATTATTTGACTAGGTTTAGTACAATTAATTTAACTTAAATTTACAATATATATCCTATAATAATCAAACAAAAAAAAACTGATTTGTGTATTTTAAGTAAAACCGATTGCATCCAATAGAAATATTGGCGCTCCAATGAAGAAGAGATTTTTTTCATTCGAATCTCCGCAAAAATAAAAATAATTGTCTCCAGAAGCATTAGGGGACAAGAATGGATTCTCTTATTTTGGTTGTGAAACCATTTATAATCATTCGTCATCATTTCATACAGTTTGAACATAAAATTAGCCACCGATGAGTCCCGAAAGCTTTGATGCTAGAGTAAGATTGATAGCGGATAAACGAGCCTTAAAGTGGTGTTTCATTGCCACAATTCATGTTCTGGAAAGTTCGAGGACGCACTGAAAATTTTTTGCGCCGTGCATCCGGTATCGAAGACATGTGGGCGAGGTCTCTATGCTCTCTCGTCTCCTCCGTTACCAAGGACGCGAGGTATAAAGGCGTCGCCGATGCGTGATCCACGCTAAAGAATTCTTCGAACCCGCCTCCGTTTTTGCAAGCGGGGGCTTTCCACGGATTTAGGCTTTCCATGCGGAGCTATCAATGTCATGTCTTTAGACGGATATCTCAGCCCTATTACTCGTCGAACAGTGTGTTTTTGCATCACCGGATGAAATATTGTTAGTCTATAATTCAGTTTTCGTTGCGCATCCCAAGCGATATCGCACAGATATCCATCAAACTTAATTTTGTGTCGCCGATTGATATTTCATATACGCAGAGGCAAAGTAACAGTAATAATTTTGAAATATTTCGATCCAGCTAGTAAATTTTTGATGAAAATATTTGTTAGCAATAATACACAAGGTAATTTTTGGATATATGCTCGGTGCACTTCGAAACGTATCAAAAAGCCGCGTTGATCCGGATCTTAAGGTTGGTAAATGCCTCGTCATCCGGCGGGAGCATGATGCTCCTAAGGTTGACTAAAACCCCTTCAACCGGCGGGTGTATCCTACGTCTGTATTTCTCAACCTTTTTGGAGCCACGGACCTCCTCTCCGTGAAAATTTTATACGTTTTTCATTCACTGCCTCGTTTTATCACTTTTAAATATTAAACGCAGCTGTGCGCGGGATCAAACAAATTATAGAAAAAATAAACCATGTCCTACTCAACTCGCGGACCCCCGAAAAATAACGCGCGGAGCCCTAGGGATCCGGAGACCCTATGTTGAGAAACCATCAAGAACAATCTGAAAACATTGAAGTATGGAATAGTTATGAAATAATTGAGTTTAAAAAAAATGACATCTATACGAACTATAATTTTTTATAAATCTGAGGTTAACATTTTTGTTAAAATTAATTTTCTTATAGGAATATTATAATGAACGGACGAGGCAGAGACTTCGTGGAATTCCATAATAAGGATATAATGTAGCATTGTGAAAATATAAACAAAATAAAAATTAAAACAACACAGTTTAATCACACTTCTTTGGCTTATTCCACGTATAACTATATATACAATAATATATATTTATATAGCGCTATGTGGAATAAGCCGCAGTGTGTTATTTTAATTTTAACTTTGTGATAAATGTTAACAGCGCTACATTGTATCTTTATAGTAATATTGTTTGAAATTAATTCTAAGGAAATATTTTCTATAGACTTATCGTGTAGTATCGTTTTCTGAATAGTATGTTATTCACAAAATGACGATTTTATTTCAAGAATCTTTCAAAGTCTATTTTTATAACAAAATAACCTAACAATACAGGAATTGTCCACTTAAGGAAATGCGGGATAAAATACCAAAATTTATAATAAGGACAGGAATATTTGAATAAATGAATTTCATAGGAGCATACTCCTCGCACTTTCTTCCATCCCAAAAAAATGAGTAAATCGATCCCATTTTTGAACTACGTACTGCGCTGCTTCTTGCCTAAATAAGTTACCATCAAACTTGTTTTTCCTCAGTAAAAACGCTAAACAATTAATAAAAGAGTTTAATAACTTTGGCATTTGCACTAAACTAATTAATCTGTTCTCGCACATTTAACAGTTTTGGAAAAGCGTACCATTCGCTACATCATCACATTCAAAACATTATAATGCACGTATATTATACAACAACGTTGCTAAAAGAAACAAAACTTTTTTAAAATGTGTGTTGAATTTTTTATTCAATTCAATATGACGGGTAAAAACCACTTATTTACACAAGGTTTTAATCGTTTCTTCTAAATTGATGTCTGTTATTTACTGTTGAAAAATATTAAAGTACAGGTATTAGCGTAAGCTCTTCCAATTGCGTCTCATGCTAAACTTATAATAACTGTAGCATAATTGACAATTAGAAAATCATACAATGAAATAAAGGTTAACACAATGTATATAACTAAGTTTATCAGGCGCGACTTCGTAAAAGTGTTTAATATTGTTTATAATAAAACACAGATAGTATTTTTCTACAATATATTTTTCCTTACGACCGGTTTCACCGTGATACGGCAACGTCTGGTGATAGGCGAGGGGGTGCGGGGGTCTACATCAGGGGTGGCCACCGGCATTGGTATGACCCGCGGTACTCAGTGGAGCACTCGACCGAAAAAATACATTTATGGTCCGAGTCGAACCATATTCTTAGATTTTATGAAAGCCCTTGATAAGGTACCCCACAGGAAGTTAATAATGAAATTAGAAACCTTGGGCGTTAATTCCAAAATTGTTAGTTGGATCCGTGAATTTTTAAATCTTAGGAAGCAGAAGGTTGTTATAGATGGAAAATCCTCATACTTATTGGAGGTTGTCTCTGGGGTTCTGCAGGGTAGTGTAATTGGTCCTTTGTTATTTATAATTTATATAAATGATATCAGCTCAATAGTCAGAAGTAAAATTAAGCTTTTCGCCGACGATACCGTGATTTATAGAGAAATAAGCAATCCGAAAGACCATCAGTATCTCCAAAATGATCTAGAAGCTATTTCTGTATGGTGTAAGGAATGGCAGTTAGAGATCAACCAAAAGAAAAGCTGCGTCATCAACTTCTGGAGAACCAAGAGTATCTCGTTGGATAATAATTATTCGTTGGACGGAGTAGAGATTCCAGTTTCAGACTCGATTAAATATCTCTGAGTCACGATCCATCGTGATCTCTCGTGGGATATCAGTCAAAAGTGGAAAAACTCAGCTATTTGTTGTTGCACAACTTTAAAAATTCGCTAAACAGCGCCGGAGCACTTGCCACCTGCGTGTAGGTCACAACACTACTTGGTCGACAGACAGGAAGAGCTTAGAGCTTTCACTTTTACTTTCTTCATACGTAGTAGGGGAAAGTAATTGTTAGCAAAATGTTTGTTTCAGTTATAAATATGGATTGCCTATATGATCGATCCAGGCAGTGAATCCCGTTTTCGCATTGGATTATATTATAGTCAACCAGTCTGTGTTGGTCAACATCAGGTTTGAAATATAGGAGGAGCCGTAAAAATTTCACATTATTATGAAATAATATATTATAAGGAATTCGGCTCAACTTTGTGGTGATAATCATATTTTGAAGAAAGGAACAACTATGTAACTTCCACACCAATTTATTTCACCGATGATGGTAGGCAAATTTCGTCTTAAATTAAAAATTTGGGATCACCTGAAGAATCTCCCCTCCCCCAAGGTACTCCACCAGTGCTGGAGTGGATATTCTTCATGTGATCCGAAATTCGAATGGAATTTGCATAATTGTTCCTGTTTTTTAAATATTGAAGAATGGCTTGATTATCTTATTCCTTAGGTCGTGCCATATGGGAACAAATTCTCATTATGCAAATTTAAAAGTTTACAATTCTTAAATAGTCGCTGATATGAATCCTTTTAATTGAGTGTAGCGAGCACTCAACGATAGAAAACGAGGACCGTCAAAACGTGACGTCACATTAACCCTCAAACCCCTCCGCCGCCTCATTGCGTTTTGGAAGCACTTCCCATTGGCTCCTAAGACGGTCCCCGTTTTGCAATCCGAGTGGCCGTCCCCTGGTAGCAAGTAAATTATTTAAGAGAAGGATAAATTATTTATCCGGTTACCATGCAAAATAAATAAACATTATGGAAAGCTTACGAATTCGGTGATGGGCAATGTTAGATCTGGGATTTAAAGCATTCCCTCAACGCTATGCATTCATTGGCTTTTTCCTTTTTGCTACAGCGATGAGTCTGATGCAACGCAATAATAATTTCTCATGCGAGTTCGTTTACAATGCGTGGCCATCACGTATTCTGATGTATTCTGACAGCCACCGAAGTGTACGCGTAAGGTTTTAGGTTGTGAAAGGTAATGATGAGACAACTTTATTATAAATACTAAAATGCTTTTATTAAGAATATTACTATACTTATAAATTCTTCATTAAATTCTAAAAAAAACTCACAAAATAATATCTGACTTCAAAAATCTACTACAACAAAAACATCTCAAATATTATAAAAAATTTTCTATATCCCGAAGACGATGTCGCCGAGTTCGGGGAACTCGCTTAATATGGTATCATTCCAGCCTGAGAAGTTAATAGGCGACTCTGTGATGATAGGATCTTCTAGCCACTCCTCTATTTGCGAATACTGCAGCGAATTTGGGGCAGAGTTTGCTGCCGCTATAGAGGGGACGCCCCAAAATACATGGCTCCCGGGTTGCTGTTCACGTTCTTCCGGTGGACTATGCATCGTAGGATCGAGAGCAGTTTTCGAAATTGCCTCTTTCTGCCGTTGTTCTTCAGCCATTTTTTTCAATGTGGATTCGACGATCTACAGTGTAATTTCAAATGTGTCTAAGTCAATATAATTTTACCAAAAAGAAAAATCAAAATAAAAAACAATTCCGGTGATTGATGGGGCATGGTGCGTGGAACAGTATTGATTAAACGTGGATTAGTAGTCTAATCGTCTAAGAACGGAAAACGTTTGTCGTTTGTGTGATAATGACACCAGTCCCGATTTTATGATGTTAGGAGTAAACATTTCAGTGGGTTTTTATCGCATTGGCTTTCTCAAAAAGTCATTTTCGAAAAACGTTTGTGCGATTTTTTCCAGGGAAAAATTTGATCTGAAGGATAGCTTTTTAACTTTCAGCGATACATTTGGAACATGTTTGCATCATATGCTTAGCATTCTCATGCAGTGGTGCCCACATCAGTTTCATTTAAACTCATGGAAAATGGAAATTTATAAAAAACAATACGCTGTCTTTTCACAAAATAATTAAAGGAAGGGCATGACTGACCCCCAACAACCATTTAACTTCCATTGATTAATCATTAACTCAATTTCATTGCGCGCGTGACTCGAGATTAGTGATCGAGAGACGGTTGAAAAGGAGGGGAACCGCTGGTGTGGATGTTGAAGGAGGGTAATTTAAAAAATGAATGTCAAATCAACACCTTAAGGTAACATTTAAAAAAAGAAAAATCATTCAATATTACTTATGAAATTTAATTCCTCTGGAATATTAGTAAGCGTTATGTAGGCATACAGAACGCTATGAAAATTATATCGCGTGAACACTTATTGCACATAACAAATCGATAAACTGCGTGTGGCGTAATACCTCTCGGTATATTGACTTTCGCTTCTTAAATTTGTTCTTTTCTCTCGAGTATTCTTTTGTCTTGTTAATAATGTTGTTGACTGCCCGAGAGGATTCTGCGATGCAACGGAGAATGTCATTAGCCCCGGAGATCGCTGAACCCACAATATTCGTAGCTTTCGATGGCATTTCTTTTTTCACCTACAATACGACAATAGATTCAGTGATTAGTTCCTGTTCGCTCGCACTCTTTTGAGTAACTGTTGACGAGTAAACATGCGTCGACAATATAACTAGGAGTAGTTGTTTATGCGGTTGCTATGTCGAATAAATAATGATTGTTGAATACCATTATTATTTACAGATGGAAAACCCAAGATTATATTTTGTTATTATCAATTAAGTATTGCGTATATGTTAAGTAGGAATTAGAATTCTTACACAAATTGATTATTCGCAAATTCCTTGATGTTATGCGTGGATCGTTTGTTCTCTTGTGTTTACGCAACATTTTTCGTCCTAACTATAAACGACAACTATACAAAAAATATGAAAAATAGAACATACTACTCGAATAAAACTGCATATATTTTGCAGTGCGCTCATTTTCTTCTCTTTGTTTTGGTTATCCAGAGAACCTACCACGTCCAGACACGTGTGTTGTTCATAAAGTTCTATTAGCCGGATCACAGCTTCTCTGTTCCAGAACGCCATTTTAGTAATTCACACGTTTACTAGATACTAAAATCATATTAATAATGTCCTATAATGCGGAAAGAAGGCCACACAAGGCTTTCACAGACATGGAAGTTAGGTAATTAGAATATATCTAGGTAATTATAGGAATTACGTTTGATAAACGCATAAAAATAATAAATATAATCACAAGAGTAAAACAAAAGAAATGTAATTAAGGAGAGAGTTTCTTCCAAGCACAAGATACGACGCAATCCACGCTAGTTGCTCTGATTACAATTTATAATTGACATTTTTAATGTACGGAGTTTATGGCGACATTCAAAAGGTTAAAAAGTTCGATATTATGTACCTAAGACCTAGCTTATTAGCTAATTGCATAAATAATTAATTTGTCTCGGATTACATCGCCCATTTATTTTTCTTTTTCTATCTTACTCAATTTCACTGAAATAAAAATATTTTAGTTAATTGAAACTGTTTTTAGGCTGGTTTCCAAAGGAAACATAGCCTTATAAAATGGTCCTGTCTGTGTGTTTGTGTGTCCCCCGCTAACAACTTTTGCATCAATGGACCGATTTTCATGAAACTTGCTATGAAACTCGTGTTGTCAGGGCCCACCTCCGGGATTTATTATGCAAAGATTGAAGTCCCGGGTTCGATTCCAGGAACGTTTTTTTCTATTTGTTTTAAATAGGAAATCTCAAATCCATCGTGCAGAGATGTTTTCTTTAATACATTAAAATATCTTAAAATTGTGATATTGGAGCGAGGTTTATACTGTTCTAAGGGGAAAAGAATTTAAATTCCAATTGTTACCACCGAAATTTGATAATTGAGCGTACTTTCCTGAATTTCTACTGAAACACAGCGTTTTAGCGTTTTAAATCGCATTTTATCGGATTGTTGCTATGGAGACGGTTATTACCGATCTCGGCTTGTGCATAGACGAGTGAACAAGTAGGTTTTCTTTTCCGCTCGACAGTGGACAATGGACAATTGATCCAGGCATATTAGTGTATAAACAGTAACATTTATTAAAAATACATGCAAAATATGTCAGAAAGAGATTTCCCCATTGTTTTTAGTATTTTAAAACTGATAATGCTCTATTTATATGTTTTCCAATTTTTCTCTATCATTGATAAACTATGAACTACAAGTGGTATTTATGGTATGAGAATTCATTGGAATGACTACACATACTGAAACATTTCCTGCCGATGCATGCAATCAATTCTGAACGTCAACTTTGGGAAACCAGCCTGCATTTGTCTTGGTTTGGACTTCTAGTTCATGTTACTTTGCTAAGTAATTGCATATGGAAAAATCGGATGTGGCCACCACATCACTTTCTCCGTATCTGTAATATTTTTAAAAATTCCAAGTAGGTTACATAATAATAAATATTTTAAGAAACTGCTAGAAAATATTAGATTTAACAATTAACAGAAATAAACTCAAACCATAGCCTTCTGATATTGGATATAGCCACAAAGCTCCATCAATTAAGAAAAGAAGAAGGAACGTTACTAAGATGTAACTCAATGTCAATTGTTAACAATAGTCGTCGGTAGGTGGCGTGGTGGTGGGAGCTAAAAATATAAGATATCTCTTAAACAGTGCATTACATGGGAAAATGTCTCTAACAAAGGTTGTAGAAAATTAAATTTCCTACAACATTTATTCCTATACATTTTTATATTTATCAAATATTAAAGCAAATATTTCAAAATAACGGATAAGTAACAAGAGTAAACACCTACTTCCGGTTGACCGATTTTTACCAAAAACTAATTAGTTCTTGTGACTTCCATAAAAATGTTAAATATAAAATTTCACGATGACCTGATTAACAGTTTTTGAGTTAGAGCACCCTCAAAAAAGCTATCACATACACACACGCACAGGCATCATCGAGAAAATGGTCAAAACGTGTTCAGGGGATCTCAAAACGTGTATTTCCGTTGAAATCTCAAAGTCGATTTTTTTCATGAAAACAATCCTTTCCCCTATACTACCTATGGAGAAAGTAAAAATCCACCTTAAATAACGATTATTATCGGTATATCCTAAATGACTTTAGTGACGCTTACGACATTCGGGGCAATATTTTTAATGGCATTGAGATGGCAAATACTGAGGAATTTCGATAAATTGAGTAAAAATAGGAATTCTTCCAAAAATTTTTTTTTTTGCCAATTCATTGAGATTACATGTGGAATGTTTGCACTCACCGATAATGAACGTAAGAATCCACCGTAGTGCACAAGAGATTATAGAACGGAGAAATAACGCTTCCTTTATCCAATTGCGGCGTGAACGTATTGAAGTGATGTGTAAGTGCCTCTACTACATTTTGGTAAATATTGGCTAGGAGGATTTGGTTAATATTTTTAATGAAATCCGCTTCCGACAAGTTTAGTATTCTTACTGCAAGTTCATACTCTACGTCTCAACAATATTTGTGGATTTGAATATGATATTTTTATTTAGTTTCGGGCGCAATGCAGCCTCTTTACTGTGAGCATTCTTTCGATTTAATCCAAACATGGAGGCCTGGGTTTGGTTACATTATTAAAATTCAGTTACGGTTAAGGCGTTTTTCTTTGAGGTTTTCTCTTAGTGTCTGATTATTTGGATCAAGTCCAAAACGTGTATTTGACGCTTATCATTTCGGATATTAGTCAGTTGGCACTAGTATATATAGTATAACATATGCAACATATGGTTCGCACGCACAGTTCTCTCTCTCCCGACCCCAGAGGTTTACATTTGGACCGCTAGATGGCGTTCATTCTTCAGAGGTCGTAATCTTCAGATTTCTCCCCGGAGATACGGATGCGAGATGTTGTAAAGGCGAACGTTAAACTTCGTACAACGGACGAGACATGAGCCTCGCTATCTCTTATCCTTCATCTTTCGACTCTCATCCTTTTACCGCGCTTCCTCCCTTTTCTTCTCTTCTCTCCCTGCTAGGCATTTGTTTTTTTTAACCTCTTCAAATTCGTCTTTTTTCTCCATTGAATACAAGTGGGCGTAATTCTCCTACTCTCCCTTCATTTTTATTTGCTCGTCGCTCGTTTCGTCCTCCGATCTGTCTTTTATCTCTAGCCACCAATCTCGACCCAATGCCCGAAAGACGGGGGCCGTTTGCCTTTGTGAAGGGTGCCTCCATTCGCTAGACTGTGTGCCTTCTTCTTTGCGATGCATCCGTGCATGTCTTCATAAATTTTCCGCGATTCCTGCGGTCACGCTGCATTTGTTTTACGAGCAACAGTTCATGCACGAAAAACACTTATCCGCATCAATGCCTACAGTTATCTGATGTTTATTTATTACCGATAAAACCAAATAAAGCCGGAGTTCCTTATGAACTTTTATTGTTACAGCATTTGAAAATATTGGACGGGAAAAATTAAATGATATAGATAAATGGGTTTGAAAGAAAGTTGTATTGAATAACGGGGTAGAGAAAGAGAGGTGGCTGACGATTTTCGTTCCCCATTAACAAAATAAAGACGAGATGAATCCTATGCGAATCAAATTTCGGCGAATGCTTCAAGAAATTACGGCGATCCTTAAAACGTTTGAACTTCTGAAAAATGCGGTCTTCTAATTAGCAAATAATTGAGTAAGCAAATATTCAATTTATCTAAAATTCGACTTAACTACCCTCAAGTTATCGATTTTAGACTTAACGTAGCGCGTTAGGAATTCCTTATCTCCGTACGCCTCTTGCATTCAACGACGAACAATATGTATTTGGCATTTTTCATCAAAATGTTTGTGCAAATAGATACTGGTTATTATGATAATTTAAAGGGAATTTAACTTAATCATGTAGCTACAGAAATTCGAATATAATGCTTTCCTCAATCTCCAATCCTTTTCTCTCCTGGCGCGACTACTTCGTCATAATGCACGTGCCGTTATATGGGCTCTCGTATATCAACGCCCCCAGTTGCCGTCCTCGTAGAATTTTCTATGAACTCAACACAACGGTTTGATAACGTCATCTGCACGAATTAAGCGCAGCCGAGCGGCGAACGGAGGGAATGAATGCAGCCATCGGGTTCTGCACGCGGTCGTTCTGGAGACGTCTATATACCTCACGGCGGTTCTACTTTCTCTCTCTCTCTAGTAATTTATGGAAGCGGATACAGAGATCAAAAGGTTAAAGAGAAAGACTCATTGCAGCGGAGGTGGACGTCTCCCGCATAGGACACCTCGTCCTATGCGGGAGACTCTTCGGAGAATTTGGCGGCGTGGAATTCCCTCGAGGTGTGAAGCGGTCGCGCCTCCGGTTCGCATGGAGGACGGGGTGAAGCTTGGAAGTTTAGGTGCGGACGCCAATGCACTGGTGCGCTATCTATCTGTCTCTAAGTTCGTGACGTCTTATGCTGGTTTTTTGTGCATCCGGCGTATATTTACTTAATGTTAGTACTTACATTAGTCAAAATTAAATTTTGAAACAAGTTATGTAGCATCTCAATCGCATCCCATTGCAAACCTCTCTCAGAAGGTCAATTCATTTTAAATTGTTCGGTGAAAACAGCCAATATTATTTGTCCTGAAAAATTAAAAGATCTCCAGAAACAGTGCCTGAAAAAGTTAATGGCGTTTTCAATGACTTGAGAAAACAATCTGGAGAAATTGCTCGAGATTTTCAATCCTTTTCATGAGCGATTGATGAAAACAGATGCCACAGATACTGCTCAGCTTGTAGTGTACCTTCGCGGTTGCGATTCAAATTTAGTTGTTACCGAGGAACTTTTGGAACTAATTCCAATTGAATGAAACCTCCTTCGGGAAAGGCATTTTCAGTCATATAGACCAAATGCTCAAGAAATATAGACTTTCATTTTATAAACTTGTGTTTAATGACCGATGATTCTCCTGGGATGACTGGTTATAAAAGCAGCGTTATGGGAAAGTTTCCTATTGCAGCTTACATAATAATTTGATATGCGTGTTCTAAGGAATGGTGGAAAGCGAAATAAATCGGACGCTTAATTGAAAATCATGAAGTATTAGCTTATGTTTCCCTATAGCGATAATAGTCGTTATTATTACCATAAAAATTTAACATTAATAAAGATTCTAGCTTCAGAATATTCATTATAGGTGCAAGATTTAAACAATCGCGGAGGAGAAATCTTCCAAGACAAAAAATAAAACTCCACCCGCAATCACCACTCGGGTTGATGACATTGGTGTATTTATTTATTTTAATTCTGCCATTCGAAAGGTTAAACCTGAATAAATATCACACCTCTGTTTCAACATACGCCACGGTTCCTGATTTAATGCGATTTGAAAATTATGGTCGAGAGTGACACGACTTTTGACGTTACGTATATAAGGAACATATCCGTCCCTAACTCTAGAATAGTTTATACAGCCTAAACCAAATCCGCCATTTTATCTTATAAACACTAAAAGATTTTTTTCTTCACAACATAAAAAGAACTCATATAACACGTTAAATCAAAGAGGGTAGAGTATGTTTAGAAAATAATTTGGTATTTACCATTAATGCAGTTGGAATTTTCGCGACAGTGACAATGACCTCAACATACGAAATATATTTCTTTCTTCTGCTATATTGTTCATTCTACCAACCCGATGTTTTCCTTTCTTTTTTCATTTCCTTTGGTCCTCTTTTCAATTGCCCTTTCCCTCTCCCTTCCTTCCTCTCTCTTTTTACCCATCTCCCTATATTTTTAGCGTTGCTCCTTGCGCCCTATAATTTTCTCTGCTTCTGCTTTCTCTGCGCTGATTTTAAGTTCCCAACCCTCCCCCTCTCTCCTATCTCCCTCCCTCCACTCCTCCTTTCTTTCTCTGTGTCCTTGACATATGCACCTGTCTCTCGCCATCTATGTGTAGTCGCAATCTTCGCCTGATTTGTTCCACTCACTACTTCTGATTCACCCTCCTTCCACTCCTCATCCCCTCTCCAACCCTTTGAAATTCAATGCCCTGGATTTTCGTTTTACCATGGCGATATGGCCCCGAGGTATTTATGCGTTTTTATTTTAAGCGTCTGCGCGCCATCTCCCAATGGATTCGCCATGCGGTTTTGAAAGCGAGAATTTAATTGCTTGTTTCGCAATATTAGTCCCGGTTAGTGTGCATGTCTCCAAATGCTAGGGTCACAGATTTGAATCCTTCCAGGGGCGTTATCTTTGTTACGTCGTTGCGCTCATTGTAAAAGACCCTTTTGTGATCATTATGACCTATTTAAAAATAAATAAAAAGTTAAACTTTCTCTCATCATAAGTTATGGTTCCACGGAGATGATGCCCTAGTCAAGTGGTGCCCGCAAAGACTTTTTGTGCGGCCCGCAAAGCTATGATGAAAAAGTAATCCGAAAATTTTAACGCACAAAACCATACATTTTCATGAAAATGTTGATGATAAAAATTTTAATATTGAAATGTCAACCATAAAAACATAATTTTAGATTCGATTTTCGCTAATACATTACCTCAGAATACATAGCTAACTTCCAATTTAAACTATAGCCTTGCTTTCCAAATAATTGGCAAATCCAATGCGGTCCGCCATAGGATTCGCAACCACCGATGCGGCTCGCTATCTAAAAAGGTTGTGCACCACTGCCATTGTCAGTTAAAGTGAAAACACTCGTAATAAGGTAAGTGCGCCAAATAAGGCCATGTAGACCAATAAGGCCACCCATTGGTATTTTATAGTAATTCACATCGTTATCGCTAGATGTTTCTTCTTACTGGAGCTAAGCACCATCTGACTGTAAAAGAACAAAACTATGTACGGCAGCCATGCGATTACTCAGATAATCATGCTTTATCTGAAGAAGAGGACGCCAACGATTCTCGTATGTAATTTTGAGGTAAGCAATTTCGTTTAATTATCGATAACTTCCATATCTTCGCAGTGATATCAATGCTCCATTTATATACGATAGGCTTATGTAGTTTATTAAGCAAGTTTTGATGTGACTGCACATTCTTTGTATATTTGAATAAACGTCGTGTGTAGCCCAATAAGGCCAGGTATGGTTTTGTGGCGTTTGTAAAGAGGACAAAATTGCAGACATGATCCTTTGCGCTACATGTAAGACCTATGTTCATGATAAATGCATTGGCATCACAAAAAAGGCAAGCCTAAGTTTTTTAGATGTCCTTCATATTTGTCAGATTCTGAGTAAATATATTCTTTTTTCAAATATAATCTTCGTGGTGATTTATTGCATCAAATTCTAACTATAGTATGGTTATGTAAAATAAAGGCAGTTTTTTCATCAGTAAACCGTATTTTAGTTATTGTACATTTAAAACAGTTTAGATAATAAATGCGTAAACTTTTCATCAATAATCACACATTGGCCTTATTTGGACCACGTGTGCCTAATAAGGCCACTATGTAAGTTTTTTAAATCGAATTTTTAGGATAAATACAAATAAATATTTGCTGCATTCGATGCCAGGAATTAATGCAGGACACATTGAAGTCAATATATAAATTTCTACAGGAATTTCTACTGAATGGATTAAAAATAATATGGATTCAAAAGATAGGGTGACCTTATTTGGCGCACTTACCTTATAGAGGGTTCAACATATGGCGCAAAATAGAGAAAATGCAAAGTAAGGAAAAATATCGGATCGGGACATGTTTTCAGCCTATAGAGTGCAGAATAATCTAGTTTAAGAGAAATTTTGTAATTTGTAGCGGCAAATTCATTAAAATGTTGCGCAGAATATTTGCATCTTCTGGTGGTGTTAATGACCGTAGAACAGTACGGTGTACAAATTAATATGAATGATTAATCGCTAGAACGTATTAGTACTTCAATATTAGTTCTTTTCTGCCAGATTGTATAAGGCGGAATCATAAATGTTGCAATGCGATCTCCTGGCAACGCGTTCTGAGTTTGTATGTTAATCATTATAAATAGCGGCTTCTTACATATATAGGATATATATATATGTGTGTGTGTGTGTGTGCGTGCGTGCGTGCGTGCGTATGTATGTATGTATGTATGTATGTATGTATATAGGATATATCATATAAAACCTAAGGTACTTCTAGAAGTGCTACAGAGCTGTTATTTGGCATAAATATAGGTCACTGGAATAAATCCGAAATTACAGAAGATGTTATATTTAAGGGTTGTTTTTGACCCCAATGTCCAATTTTTAACACCCATAAGAAAAGCATTGAAAAAGGTACAGGGCTATAAAAAATTGCTTTTTAACCCTTAACTTCTAACGTGGTGTCAGGCTGACTCCACACTACATATTATGCATCATAGCTCTGACTCATTTTACAATATTCCTCCGGTGACTTCAGTGCCTTCAAATGAAGTGATGACTAATGCACCTCCCCAAAACTTATCAGTGTACCGCGAGCTGTTGGTGAAATAGCTTATAGTAATTTTTGTGTGGAGTCAGCCTGACTCCACGTTAGTAATTGTGCTTATATAATGCAGCAGTCGTACAAAAATAGTACAAAAATGACGCGATCAAATTTTCTAAAAAAATTGGCGAGGGACTTAGTTATTCCCCACTTGCATAGAAGAGCAACAAATTATCGGATTTCTAGTGATGTGAAGAGGAGAATATGTATGATTTTAGACATTACTTTCAAGGAAGGCATGGGCGATCAAAACTAAATGTAAACGGCCAATTTGTCTCACAATTGCTAAAAAAATGTTCCAATTGTGTTCAGGAGTGACTTTGAGATTTTCAGCTACAAGGTTTAACATTGTTCATTTTAAAAATATAAAAATAGATTTACTATTATTTATAGTTTTTTATTTTAAAACCTTATTCCTAGAAGCCCGATCATTAACTCCACCTAGAGAAAATGTTTAAATAAAAAAATTGCGGTCGTTATAGGAAAAAATGTAAAGGAGTCTTTGTGACTCCACGTTAGTAGTTGAGTGATTTTTTTCACGTTAGTAGTTAAGGTATCATTTACAATTAAGATACAAAGTCGAGATATGCACCATACTGTGGAAGAAAGATTGGAGTTTATTTTTCTTGAAGACAGAATTCAAATTCATGCTGAATTTGCGTAAAAATTTGATTTTAATCATAAAATTATGAAATGTTTTTCGGTTTTCAACAATGAAAAATATTAACTGCCATAGCAACGACCCCAATGCCTTTCAATGGGAATTGATTTTTCATATTTCAAGAGGATTGATTTGATGTTTAGATTGCATTACAATCCAATTTGATATCATCTAATATGATGACGTGAAATTTTTAAATTAATTTTTTTATCCGGATACGTACTTAAAAGGCACGGATGATGATGACACCGTAATCATAAAACACAAAATATCCTAATTTTTACATAAATTTTAATGTAACATATACGCTATTGTCTTAATGTTGATTATAGTTATTGCGATCTTAGCCATGAAACCTGAAATTCGAACATTTGTACGCGAGCCGATTACCAGAGAATTTAGAATTTCCGTATATCATAATTTATTTGTCCAAAGATTATACAGCAAAAACACTATTGGTATAAAACAGATGCCTTAATTTCGCGGAAAATGGAAATTATTGTCTTATTTATATATTATTATGCCATTGATTTGAAACTACGACGTAAACTTATGGTGACGTCATTATATCTACTAACACACGAAATTTAGTAAAACATGGAAAGTATTTTAATGTTGTGTTTCGTAGCTTTTCGAGAATTTTTAACCTTTCAATTCATACCTATTTCGCGATTTGTTTTATCCAAATACGTGCTAAGAGCACGGATGATGATGCCATAATCTTAACAGAAAATTTCTCCATAATTTTAGTGTATAGAGTATGGTCTGAATGATGATTATTCTTATTACTCATGCAGGACGATCTGAGTCACGAAACTTGAAATACGAAAACTTGGACACGAGCCGATTGCCAGAGAATTTGGAAATTATGGATAGTTGTTTTAATTTCGCGGACAATTATAAATATTCTGCTAGAACTCATGGAATTTATTGTCTAATAAATTGTTTCTCAACGTGGGGTACGAGTACCTTCGAGTGTACGAGAAATAATTTCTGGGGTACGCCAAAACGACGACGGAATTTTACCCAAAAATGAAATAATATAACTAATCCTAATTTTGTTTATACAAACAAAACTATTATGTATATAAAATTCTGAGTAATGCAAAATTGTTCAGTGGGTAGTTCAATGGAGATTTATCGATGATTAGGATCTCCGTGCATTAATACGCTCATCGGAATAGAATGCTTCAAGTCCTTGCGAAAAGATTATGAATAGGGATTACGAAGAAATAATTCAATCAATTTATATTTAAACCAATATGGGTTTTTTAATTAGGCAATTGCAAAAATATCTTGCCCATCCACTTTCATTCGTCAATTGCAATCCCAATTGAATTGAAGCGGTTCCGCGACGCATTACTTGAATGTTACCGAAAACTTTTGCGTAATAAGCGAAAACAAGCCAAACAGCTGACCCTGGAATCTTTTTTAATACAGAGGCCCATAGAGCCCCGTAAGTGTACCAGGAAAGATTTTTTGAATATGTGCTTTAATTGTAAATTACCCTTTTTTGTCATTTTGTTTAATGTAATTTTATCGTTTCTCTAATAAATGACTATAAAATCCAGTGATAATATGTTTTTACATTGAATGCGTCCCAAAAATGCCGTTTGTAAAATTAGTTTCCTTTAGGCGCTTAAGGGTTAGGGTTATATTACTCCCGTCGAACGCGGAGTTGTCAGGAACGCATCCTCCGCGTTAAGCGAGGGTCATCTGTATCGGTACAATTGTCCCGGCGTACTTCAATTTAAAAAAGGGTACTTCATGGAAGCAGGTTGAGAAACACTGGTCTAATAGATATAGGTTCCACGTGGCTGAAGTGCTGTTGCCCTGGAGATTGCGTTGGTTTATTTATAAGTTTAGATGTTGGTGTATGATGGTTATTTAAAAGCTTGCAGTATGCAACCACCGACAACTCGCATTGTAAATTTTAAATTAAAAACATTCTGCGTGTCTAAAAAACAATCGTTCCTATTATCAATGAACAAAATAACATGTCGAGTATCGCGCTTTTAATGTTAGAAAAAGTAATCCTAAATTAAAAGTGTGCAGTTTTTTAGATTTCTTTATTAAATTATTATTATAATAATTATCTTATGGTTTCAATTATAATTAACTCTTTCACATAAAAACAGCCAAATTATACGAGCCTGACCAACTGAAATGGTAGAATTTATAAGTGCCAATTTATACGCAGACAGCAGTTTTTATATATAAGTACTGCAACCGGACAAAAATTTTGCATTGCATTGCATTTATTAGGCGTGTATTATATTTACGAAAAATGATAGTACTTTCATCGTAAAACTGATGGAAAACAGCGATCGCACTTATTTATATAATGGCACAAAGAACTACAAATATACTCTGGTATTTATATCAAGTTTTAAAAAATCTTATTAATAATTGCGCTATGTTGAATGCCGCCCACATATAATGAAATCACATGCATTCATATTTCAGATAACGTCGAACAACTTGAGAACAGCTGCATCAATATCATAGATCCTCTCAGTTTTGTTTATATTGACACCACATAACGTTTTTGGTCATTCGCTGTGTAAAACAAAGGCCAAAGTTCGTTTATTTTCGTTTTCCAATTCATTAATATGTAATCGTCAGGAATCTAATGTGCAGAACGATGCTTTTTAACATTAATGAATATCTTCCAATAAGGAATTATACACTAGATTTGCACTGTTTCGTAGGGAAAATAATGTAAATTCTTGACCTCTATTCTGTTATATAATTCGTATTTGTTCACATTTTGTGTTTATATTCGAATTTTTCCGAATTTTTAGCACTTCAAATAAGTTAATAGGGCTAATGTCATTGTTGGCCTCGAGTGCCCTTAATTTACAATCAAAGAGACTCATGAACAATAAAAATCGATTGAACATTTTCGTGAAAACTTTCGTCTAAATATTAGACAAATGAGCGACCCCGCTAATAAACTTGTAATCATAATTTGAAACGATTTCAGCAAATTTTATGATTTATATTGCGGATAAAATTAGCACTTGTTATGTGTTATGCTATATAACATTTAATGATTTTAAACGGGTAATAATTAAATTTTAATACGTGTAGTCTGAATGCATATGAATTTTACACATAAAATATTTATCAATTTCATGTTAAATAAGCTTGAAAACGAGAGGCAAGCGAAGCGAGGCCACTGGCGGGATTCAGCAACGGGCAAAATCCATGGTAAAATAAATTAAAATTTTCAGATTGAATTGTCAAATTTAATCATCATACTTGACTGAAGGATTTGATTCAGGTTTGATGCTACATCTTGTGGGAATTATGATATTTTGCTTCTTCTTTGTTCTTCTTATAAGGTTCCCCTGTGATTTTATTAAATTTCCTGAATACTTAATTTAATCTTCCTTCGTCTATATCAACCTCCTCCAACACTTAAGAGTGACGACGTAGATCAAAACTCAATTTATTTTACTTAAATAGACACGCTCAGCTATCGCTATGACAATGTTTCACCCCATGCGTTCCAGCTTCCATCTCGTTCCTTCTCTCTATATTAATATACCTCCGCCTTTCATCTCGATGTACTCATCTGTCTATACGACCTCGCAGGCAGATGGCATAATGCATCGCCATTCTCGGTTCGTCCGTGTATGGCTTGAGCATATCGGCATTTGTTTTCACTAGCCGCGTAGTACTATTACTCCTAACGGATCGTCTTTTGTAACCTAAGTCTAAGAAGCCTTCGGAGCTGTTTTATCTCCTCCAGGGAAAGTAAATATGCACGCGTTGACCAGAAATTTCCACGTTCTCGCTGGGTGAAGCATCCTCGGTCTTGCAACCGTTTCACTTCGCTTTAGAACTGCTTCACGGGCAGCTTAAAGGCGCTCATTTCCCCGACATCCTGTTCTTCAAGTGAAGACCTGAATAAGATAAGTCCTTACACTCGGTAATATCGCGAGAGCGAACCTATTTGTCATTTTGAAAGGCACTCGAGTGAGCGCGCGCAAATGCTAGCCTGCGTAATCCACTCCGAGGACAAGCGGCGATTCTCTCGGCCTTAAAGGCGCTGGAAAGGCAAAACACGAATCCCCTGCAGGACTTTAAAAATGTTATTTTAATCGGTGGTTATATTTTATCGGTTTTAAAGAACGGTCTCTTGAGAAATTTAGAGATGTCCGAGTCGGAGAAGACACTTCGTAATTAGCCGAGTGCGAGAGAAAATGTTTGCGAGGATAGAAGCGCGAGTGGAGAATTTAATGTTTTTGCTCGATGCCTCGTAATGGCGTAAGGAGCTCAAAACGATACTTTGTGTCAGGAGCTATCCGTTTTCCCTTGTTAAATGCATTTGCGATCTACCAGCCAAGAATACACATCGAAAACTTTTACTATTTGAATGTTATTTATCCTTTAGAAGCGAAGATACGTCTTCAGTTAAAATTTAAGACGGACAGTTAAATCTCCGGGTGTAATTTTGTGTTTCAATAATGATAATTGGTAAAAAAATTCTTATACTGATGATAGATTATTTAAAACAGGTAATTATTCCATACGAAAAATCTTTGTAAAACGACTATAATATCAAGGAATGACTTCATTTCTAAAATTTACTGTCGTATAGGCATATTATATATAGACATGATATTTATTGCCTCAGTTTGTCCGTGCACTTTCTAAACTTAAATTTGTGCCTTTACCATGTGGACACCTGAGTTTATAAAATTCGGGTACCGAATCGTGAGAGAAGAGCGAGTGGAACGCAATTTTAATAATTTCGCGGAGTTAACCTCACGGGTCGCTCACACTGACCTCGCAGCATGGAGTTTTGGAAATCCTGTTTTTAAGTGGCGCACGAAAATGAAATACGGGATGTCAACTGATGAATCGGGGTCGCGAGTTATAATTCCAGGAGAGGGATGGACTTTATTGCCCGCATTTCCGAATATGTCAGCAATGTAACCTTTGACCCTGTTACGCACGCTCTTGGGAATCGCCATTCCAAATAAATACTTGAAATATAGTGAAATTGGGAGCCCCGTGAATATCATCTCAAGGAATGTTGTCCCAAACGTTGAAAGAAATATGAAGTTGTCCATACTATAATTCCTGATTTTTTCAGGTTTTTCCGTTGTAATTCTGTTTATGTTAATTATCCTTTCGCCGTATTAACGAGGGAGCCAATTCAAACGACTTTTGATAGATTTGTGCCGAGATACATCACTGCAAAGAGCAGTGCCGAAATATTGGTTATCTCTAGCTTTTGAAAGCGACACCGCCGGAAACAACCGTGGAATGGAAGTGTAACGACCGTGTGGGCATTATTCTCGACTAAATTTGAAGGTACGACTATTTATATGTTAAAAGCGAATCGAAGCACGCAGGCGGTATATTCCTGCATTTAATATGAAAATCCTTAAAGATAACGCTTGCAACACCGTCCTCAATGCGCTAGTACGAATGCATTTAGTTTTTTCATGCGCTTTAGTGCATGTCATTGCAGCTCATTTCTTTACGTTCCCCATCTCCTCCTCCACGCGCGGTGTATTTCATTCAATTTACACTGGAGGTTTGATGCGATCAAAAAAACAGCGACCCCAAAGATATCTCTGCAGTTAGTGTAATCACCCTTCCAGATATTTAATTACATCACTGCATATTATAAGTCGCGTGAATTTCACGCGTATGAAAGCACGAGCGAAGGGATGGTCCGAGTCTTTTTATCGGTCAATTAAAAAATGAAATGGCGACAAAAAGTTATCCGTTCAGATGTATGCAAGTAAATGTTTTCTGTAAACATTTGGATGGGCAGTCTGAGAGTTACGTAATCGTGCGGGTATCGTGTTCGTGATTCGCTGTCCTCTCCCTGTGACAGACTGACACACGAGGGTAATCCATGCCGTCCGCTTTCGCGACATTTTTTGTTTTATTTGTCGCTATGAATCTCATTAATAACACGTTTTCCTGCGAGGTGAAAAGATCGGCCGTGAGCCACAATCCGCGAGCCGCGTTCAAAATAAAAAAATCTCGGCGGAATCCGCGTAGCGATTAATCATTCGCCCCCCGCGCTTCATTTATTTAATTCATTAAAGGGATATTAATTCTTCCCTTGAAAAATAACACTGCCTCTTTCGTATCCTCGGCGTCAGTTCTCGCGCTAATTCCAGCTCTCGGACGCGTTGGCCACGCATAAAACATTGTTGAATTTTCGCAAATTCTCTCAGAGAAAGAGCCCCTCGAGTCGCTGTCCCCCTCGTGAAGAAAAAACCAGTTTGATTTGACGTATGGATTCTCGTGACAATGGTCTCTGAAGTGAGTCTTTCATAACGGTTGTGTTCGCTTGTCTTGACGGCGTGAAAAAGACTTAAGCTTCGCTGCGCACGTTTACTCCGCGGACATTTAATCGCCTTTGCAAGCAGCCATCACAAAAAAGAAACCGCTTTCGCGATATTTTGTTTGAAGCTACATTTTTGCTCTTCACATTTCTGTTTACATTTCTTCTGCCGCAATTTTTGCTTCTAAACGTGGATTTCTTCAAGCGGTGTGGAAAACTTTAAGAATTCCCTCGTAATGTGATCCTTAGGAATCCCGAAGACACGGTTTTCAAAAACTGCGATGTTGGAGAGAAAGAAGATTTGCTTGCATATTTTTCAAAGGGATCATTTACTTATTCAGACTTTTTGAAAAATGGCGTGTTGTTTAAAATAATTCCCTGTGGCGGCAAAGTGAAAAAATGGAAGAAATCATGGCTTATGAGACATTATATGAGACATGATGAAGAAAGGAAACGGAATTTTTTGTAAATTGTTCTGTGATGTCTTAATATTAGCCGAGAGAAAAACCAGCGTTTATAATTGAGCGTTAACACCTCTTTATTTACAGCAGATTAACGCCTCTATGCCGTCTAAAACCGCGTTACTCACGCCCAATCCAAAATACACAGCATGCAGGCTCGATAATTTCATGAGCAAATAACACTCATCTTAAGCTTTATTTTTCTTAGGAACCAGGATTCTAATCTCTTAGAAAACAGATTTTTGTTAATTTAGTAGGCGTGAAACCTGTAAGAATCTAATAACAGTAATTCTAAAGACTAACAAGTATTTATGTAAAGAACTAATCTACCTACTTTCCTTTAATATATAACAAGTAGGGGTGTACACAGGTTTCCCGTAATACAGAAGTGCTTTTCGTCAAATTCGTCGCAGTATAATCGTATACTAATGTATTAGCTTTGAAATCAGAAAATTATTTTTCCTTATATTGTGGTAGTCCTGCTTTTTTGAACCGTTCTAAACATATTCATCTCGTTTTCCCATTCTATACTCGTCCTACACGAAATTTCTTTGAAATATCTTTCAAATTCATAGTTACAGAAAAATTCTAGCCTTGATATTGTGTTAGCTCTATTTAGTCGACCCGATTAAAATATAATATATTGGTTATTTATTTATATGAAGATTATATATACTATATTTGGTCAGTTCTCTATAAATACGTGTAAAAGAAATATCATTTTACTTTTTATTGTGGTAGCCCTGCTCTTTAGCTCCGCTTTTAACATCTTGATTTCATTACGGTATGTTGTACAAATCTTATTTAAAAAATTTAATTGAAATCCGTTCAGCCAATTCCTTCCAAATCATTAATCCTTAAAGAGTTTAATTTGTAATTGTGGCACTCCTGTTTGGCTTATTTGGTCTAAATGTGTTAATATAATTTTTTTACATAATTGTACATTATAAATATTAAATTTGGTTCAAATTGATGCGAGCAGTTCATCACAAATACCTGTAAAAGTAATTTTTTAATCCTTGTATTGTGGAAGCCCTGAATTCTATATCTATACTAAATACTATAGTACGCAGCAACTCCCTTGCAATCTATTTCGTAATATGAAGATCTTTTTTCTTCTCTATCCCATCTCATTGATCACGCTTCGATATATGCACTAATATAATAATGTAAAACAGTACGTTTTCGCTCGGTGACTTCCTCAATCGGTGATTTTTTTGTAAACCAGTGGGAACACCTCTAAAAAATTTCTAGCTTCCGTCCCAACTTCTGCGTCTTCTCATCTATGGAGTTTGTTCCTGAAAAAGTTCTTTTCAGCCCCACTCCGGTCTTGATAGGTTCCCAAATTCCGACCGTTTTTTTAATCCGCGTACGAGTCCGGTTTCTCCGTCTGTCTGAAGCAGTAACTTATCCCAAGCAAAAGCAGTTGTGGACTTCGTTTTTTTCGCCAATCCAATCAGTATTTTTTCTCGTGCGTATTTCTTGTGGAGGTCCGTCTGTCTGTCTGAAGCGCTAACTCCGAAACATAAGGTAGTTAGAGACTTTGTTTTTTCGCCGATCGAATCATTGTTCTGTCTCGTTGTGCAGGCTTTCTTGATTTGTCCGTCTGTCAGTCTAAAATGTTTTCGATGAAACGCCATTTACTCTCTGCTTCTGCAATTCTTTCGTTACTCGGTTTCTGGAGGGTTAAATTCAGGGTTCAAAAATACAGCTAAAACCTACTCGTCACTTGACAAAATCCACCCGTCCATAGTTTATTTTGTGGTGGGTTAGACTAAAACCATCCTCGCCACCGTCTTACTTTGACTCACCGGAGTCGAGTGGGCGAGTGTTTTTCTGGAGCCCCGGTTAAATAATTTAGCTTTGTTATTCATCGTGTTTCTTTCCGCAATTTACATTCGACTCCTCCTCTTAATTATATATTATATGTATAACCTGACGTATTAAACTTTTTCTTTAAAATTTTCAGGGGTTTGGTTTGCCTCCCTCTTTGAGCAGAGGAAACCTGTACCGTTGGAAAGTAGATCCTCGCAATACCTTCTCATCCGTGTTTCTCTAGCTGCTGTGGTTCGGCTACGGGACCATTTCAAAATTTTCAATTTCTCGAATTTGCAGCCACTTGGAGGAAAGTGTATGAACTATTCGGAAAATCAAATTGGTGGAAAATTCATAGATTGATGAGAGCTATCTAGTTATAAAAGAATTTTCCAAGTTTATTCAGTAGTTGGGATGCAATGCCATTTCAAATTTTTGAATATTCCTAATTTGAAGCCATATTGCGGAAAATCTATGAACTACTTGGAAAATTTAATCGGAGGAAAATTCACGGATTGATAAGAGCCTTTTAATTTTTTTTTTAATTTCAAATATCTCTTAAAACAATAAAAACGTACTGGCTGCCTAATCACATTAGCACGTTTTTTTCCTTTAAGACAACGTGCTCAAATGGAACCAAAATATATTTGCTCACCGCTCTTTGTTTTAACTTAATGGTCGTACTCATTTTGAGAGACGCGTCCACGCTAATTGCAGTGGCAATGGCCGCTAGTCAATTTCGTCGAGATGACCGTCGAAAATCCTAACTCGCTGCCGTCCCACTTTATCGTGGATGCACACGAAGAATGACGAAGCTCGGACTCACGGAGGCCGTAGAAACGTCTTCAAAAGCCGAATGACTTAATAAATGACCGTCTGAAAGAAGTCGCGTTTCGACACCATTGCGTGCAAATGCATTCGAACATTTACGACCCATTTAATTAAAACGTCGTTGCAGAGATTAAGGTTACGTTTAAAGTGTGTACTAGTGCTGAGTTGTGAAATTTAAAAATGAAAGGAATTCAAGTGCAGATTTTTTTTAAATCGAACATTTCAGCGAAGAACGCTTAGTTAGATAAACCAGATACGTATTTCAGCTACGATTAGGATGGAATTTAGGCTTATTTGTACTTCATATAACGCCCGCCTGAAAGTTTATCGGTATTTTTCCTTTATGCAAGAGCGCGATTTTTCAAATGAGAACGTGAGCTCAAATGAATTCTGCATTCCAGTGAATTACCTGCAAATTAAGAAATCTACAGTATGATTAATATATAAGACTGTCTTTGATCATTTATAATAATTTATTTTGTCATTTAACAACTATATTCCATTATTTCTTTATTCCCTATATCGTATTATATTCTAGGTACCTATTTCTCGAAAATTATAATTTTTGCATTTTCTCATTTCCTTTTGTTAACGATCGCATACGCGTTTGTGCCTTTATTGCCGTTCGGTATTCTAGATGCAAACCTTAAGTAATTATAGTGCTTGGAGTAGAATCACTGTCTAAAGAGAGATAAATAGCATATGCTTTTCTTTTACAATATAAATTTATACGCATCCTCGTAGAAATCTTGCAACTTAATTCTTTTCAATCATTCTCGTCCATCATTCTTATTTATTACAAATGTTATTCGTATTTATTTTTCTGTAGATATTTTGCTACATCATTTAACTAGTGTTCAAAACTCTACGATTTGTGCAGTATAAGTTATTCTCTTAAAGTGTTTTTTTTGTGCTACTTTCATGTACTTCTCTTTCCTGTCATTAATTAGTCATAGTCCACTACAAAGCGAAGAGACTCATTTTGACTTCCATGTATGCTTTCCGCGTAAGACGGATGCCACCTAATTTTAGCCTCTGTCGCCATTTTTAGTTACGAAAGAATGGAATTAGCCAAATGATATTCATCCTAAAGGTCTTTCCTCCTTTTACGACGTTCTTACATATCCGTCTTTGTGTTCAGTCCGAGTAAACGGCCGAAGTATAATGGCCGGAGAGGGTCGTTACATAAGTTACCGTTTGCGATGCATTCATTTTACGGCGAGCGCGTCTCGAACGCGGCCTTCAAGCACCGAGATATAACGGCTCTCCTCGTCCTAAATGAGTTCCGCGAGGGCGTCCGCAGATCCCACCCGCCGCTCTCGCGACCGCCATTAACGCCGCCGCCGCCCAATAACATTCGGCGAGGCGTTCGTTCTCCGATGGTCCCTCCTTACCTCCGAGTCTCCCGCCCACTCGTCCGGGGCCCCTCTCAAGAGCCACCTCCCTTCCATTATTCATTCGACAGCGTCGACGGCCGATCGCAGTGGAGAAAGCAGAGGGAGGAGGGACGACCTCTGACCCCTCGGCGCGTGTCGTCCCAGCGGACCGCGTCAATTTCATTTCCGTTCTCCGCCTTTTACGGCCCCAGGAGCCTCAGGAATTATTTCTCTCCCGCCTCCCCTCCTCCTCTCTACCTCTCCCATTGTTTTTCCTCACTTCCTTTTGATTCACGCCGATTTGATGCGTGCATGCATGTGTGTGTGTGAGCTCCTGCGTGTGCCTGCATGTGGGAGTGGGTATGCGTGCGTAGGTGGATGTACGCCTCGCTTGTCTCCTAAACAGCTTGACTGAGATATGGAACCACTTAAAGCGCCACACACGTTCACGGTCCAATCGCTGTAAATTTCGATCTTCGGTTTTTGTTTTCGTTTTTTTCTGTTGGCCTTCGGTCCTGTTTTCAATGGCGACGGGTACAATTTATCTTTTGGAATGAACAACTGCAATATTTATGAATGCGAACGGCAGAGAAAGCTGTTTGAGTGAAAGTGTTAATGATGGAACGCTTTTGATAAAATATTTTGAGTTTCTTCTACCAGCAGTTTCCAACATACGGCCCTCGGGCCGCATGTGGCCCTCCGAGCCTTCTCGTAAGAGTGGTGATCAATGACGGATCGACAGGGAAGGGGATAGCGGTGATCGCGCCGTTTAGAAGTCCCAGATTCGCTCTTAGACCTATTCGGTACCAAAATTCTCGAATTTGCGCCGCGGATTAGTTCTTTTTATGAAAGGGAAGCAAAACCCTTAGCAGAGTGAGAGATACACTAATAGATAAGTCATTGGTCGTCGTAAGTTGCATATCTGAGAGGACGATAGGTAAGATCGCCGCCATTGATTACCACCCATCTTCTCCCTCTTGAGAAGTTTCTGGATCCCTGGGAGTGAAGATACTCTTTAGTTTCTGAAAAGATATTCAGGAAACAAACGAATTACGTCAGTGCTCACCCAATAATGTTTACCAAGGGGGACACAGAATACTGGAAGCAGGAGAAACCCCTATATGAATGAGGTGGCCTTTTTGCCTCCTCGGTCAATATGATAGGCTCAAAATCATCCGTAATATTACTCCAAAATATCCGCAGGTGTTTGTTCTTTGGAATGTAAAGAATATATCCCTATGATTCTATTGGACTGATCAGCGACTTAGTATCCAGTCACTTAGTTAAGAATTTTGAATGCGAATTAGGTGATTTTTGCGGTAGGAAGCAGCAGTAGCTGTTAAAAAAATAAGTAATTGCAGATGACTTTCATAAGAATGAATTCTTATCATCGTTATTACTTGTAATAATGATGTTACAATGGCTATTTGATTATTATTTTGTTATTATTTTTTCGTGTGCATGGCCCACATGAAGCCTACTGAGGTCCTATTTGGCCCGTGATGTGACATGAGTTTGATAATACTAGAATATGTTTTTGCGATCCCAAATATGTATTTAAAGTATCTGAACGAGACTATAAAACGAATTGGAAGTCACGAATTCAAATTCTTATACGGAATGTATCGTTGACTTATAGGTTAGTTTGAGCTATTTGTAAATATGATGTACCTTCGTTACGGTTTCCGTTTTATCCACATTTTGCGGAATATGTAATATAAAAACGTTAGTTTTTAATAAATGTATATTTATGTAATAATATAATCATCATATTATGTAAGCCTAGTTACGAATGTTGAATTGCGTAGGCATCTCAGAAGCATCTGCGAAATTTCCCTTCGTGCTTCTCCAGATTGCCTAGCGGCGGAGGGCTTCGCCTAATTAAGAGAATGGATTGTAACGCAGGAATAGGAGGAACTCTTAACCACCTTCTTCAGAAAGATTTATCGCGCGAGAAATATTCATTTAATTGAATATCAATCAAAACTTTATGAATTTAAAATTGCTGATATACACTTGATTGTCAGGTCAGAATATATAAAAATAAATTATGAAAGGTAAACAAGCATCCTTTCAATTCTGTGCTTTTCGTTATTACAAACATCCCGAGATAACGGATTTTTCCATTCGATAGACGAAAGACGTATATTCCCATACAATGCGTTCAATGAAGGTCATTAGTCAATGTCACTTGGTGATCTTTCGAAAGGTCGTCCCTGTCGCTTCGGCAACACAACAATAGGGCAATCGGTAAGAGTGGCGAGAGGCAGCAGCATCCTCATTCCGACCCTCTGTTGTTTCGGCGATCAACCTTCCATCGAAGGGAGCACATTTGCCGTGAATAAATTTATTTCCGCTTACGTTTTTTACCGCGATCTGCCTCCATATGGCCTCACAATCGCTCCATCCCAAAATCGCTTTACCTTTACCGCTGTCTTTTTACGTTGTTTTCTCGGCGACCTTCGCTCTTTTCACACACACCCATCGCGGCGACCCTCCCAGAAGAAGAAGAAGCGGATCCGGGCGATCCTTCCCCCCTCCCTTTTCCTCTCGTCTCCCTTTCTCCCCCTCCTCCTCTCCTCTCGCCCATCTCCAAAATAAGATGCGTCTTCCTTGGAAGCGAGCGCGCTAATGACCTCGTCCCCCTTCCCTTAATCTCCCGTCCCGGCCGAAGAAAGGACTCCGCCCGTCGCTGCTTCTCAACGCCACAATAATGCGAGAGAGAGAGAGAGAGAAAGAGAGAGAGAGAGAGAAAGATAGAGAGAGATAAAGAGGAGAGGCGCTCCCTCGCAATACGCCTGCCGGCAATTATCCTTCCAGGACCCTGAGGACGCCTCTTTCTCAAAATGGAAGAAGTCTCGCCATAGGTCATATTTTATTCAATTTGGGATATTCTTCGGAGGCGATGGAATGACTTGAGCATTGTGCTTTTCTAGAGAAGATAATAGGAAGAGAAAGTGAGATACGCATGGAGGGAGGAGGAAAGGGAGAGTAAGGAAGGAGAGAGAGGTGGAGATGTTGAGAATTTGGGAGAAAAAGAAAGGGAGATGGGAAGGATGCGGGAAGTAGGGAAAGAGAGGGTGTCCGGAAAGTTCACCGCCAGCAATTCATAGCCAAGGAAAATTCACTGCCACGGAAAATTCATCGCCATGGGAAACTCATCGCCATGGGAAATTCATCGCCATGGGAAATTTATCGCCCTGCAAAGGCTGTATTAAAAATGCGTGTGCGGACTCTACGTTGACAGAAGAATATAAGGGCAAATAATCTAACTATAGCGGTTTTAATAAATACCATAATGTGTCATCTTTTGACCAGGGACGAAATGGAAGTAATCCACATTTACAAGTAATATGCCAATTGTTTATGACAACCGAATGAGAATTTTTTAAATAATGATATGCAGAAAAAGCTAACAAAGAGTAAGGGAGTGGAGAAAAGGGGGGGATGTAATAAAGAAATGGAGAAGTGTGTAGAGGGAGTAGAAAGTGGGGGAAGGTGTAAGAAATTATAATGAAACAGGTAATATTGATATCAATCAACTAGGAATTTAACCCTAGAGCACTCGCGTATAGGTAAAAAATACCCAAAGCATTTTCAAATGTATTTTATTATTTATCTCAAGTATTATTCAATATCTGACCTATTCATGTTATGTCCTTCTCGTATATATTCCTTTAGTCCTCTTTTTAAGGGCCAAAGTTATGTCGGGTATTTTTTACCCAACGCGAGCGAATACGTTTCTAACATTCACGCGAGTACTCAAGGGTTAACAACAATTAAGAGTATGAAGAGAGGGAAAAAAAAGGAAAAAAAGATGGTCAATTGCTGGCGGTGAATTTTCCGTGGCGATGAATTGCTGTCGGTGAATTTCAGGAGGGGGGAGGGGGAGGGATGATGGGGAGGGAGGAGGGGGATGTGGGAGGGGAAGGGAGGAGGGGGAGGAAGGAGGGGGAGGGAGATGGGGAGGTGCGAGGGGAGGGGGGAGTGAGGAGGGAGAGGGATAAGGTGGAGGAAGGAGGGGGAGCGGTGGAGATAAATGAAGGAGGGAGAAGAAGGAGGGGAATGGTTGTGTGTGGTTTCCAATTATTCTGTTCCTCTCTGGATATATCGGCTGCAGAACTGTCTTTGTCTCAAGGATCTGCGATGGAAATATTTTCTGCTGACAGTCGACTGACAGGCAAGGCGTAATAGAACCGATGAAGTGCTGATGTGTGGGAGATGAGACACCGAATCCAAGGACCTCTATTACTGTCAGCATTAATGATGTGCGATTCCCATCCGATTGCTTCATCGGAATTATTGTTTTGCGCACCATTACTCAGGCCAGAGTGCGCACTAGGGCGTTATTTTAACGCGTCTTCATTACGCTTCTTACCATGCCGAGAGAAATAACTTTCCGTAAAAATTCGTACTTTGCGCGAGACTTTTACTTTTGCAATAAGATGTATAAGATGTATAAATATACTGCCCCTCACATTTCTATCGAATAATAGAATAAGGAAGAACAAGGTCCGTTCTATCTATTGCAGTGGTGTGCAACCTATGGCCCGCGGACCGTATGTGGCTCTCGATAGCGTTTTACGCGGTTCGCGAAGCTATGAGTAAAGAAAGATTTAACACAAACTCATATCATATACATTCGAATTACGACAATGAAACACTTGCTATTGAAATGCTAACCCTAAAAACCTAATTTTTACGTGGTTTTCACTTATATGATACCTCAGACTCTCCAGTTAACGTCCGATTTATAGTCTAATCTGGCACGCCGAAACATTGACGATTCGCAATGCGGCCCGCCGAGGAACCCGCAACCGCCTATGTGGATCGCCATGTAGAATTGGTTGCTCACCACTACTGATCTATAGCATTGGATTCTTGGAAAAACAGCTGGTGCCAAAACCGCCGGTATCAAAACCAATAGTACTTGGGAAAAGGCGAGTTCGGTTCCTAATTAGACCAACGTATTATCAAAAGTCTGTGTGAACACAATCCATAAAATATTGTTATTAACGTTTAAAATACAGTCTCGTAATAATTTATAAAGCGTATTATGCCTTATAAAGAAAATTATGAAAAAATGCATAGTTGAAGGTTCTCGTCAGCCTGGTCATTTCTATCTGCTGATTTCTTTGGAAAAAAAAACATCTTATCTGCATCAATTCAAGAACGCCTGCTATATTTTGTTCTAAATACTTTTCTTTTGGCCACTACACAGCTCATTTCCGGTCTCTCCATTGATTTAAATTATCTAAATTACCTACATATCAAAGTGCGTCTCGTGTTTCGACAACACGAGAAAAAGATTTCAGCTTTATCACAAAAGAGTTACCTTATATGTATTAATAAAAAATTGTTCTTTATTTAAAGTAATGCCAAATATCCTATACTATATAGGAAATGGGTATATGGTTTTAATGACATAATTGTCTGACAAGAAACTAGTGAGGTGGAATGGGAAGAATAGGAGGAAGGGGAGGAATAGGAGGAGGGGAAGTAATAGGGGAGGGGGAGGAATTAAAGGAGGAGAAGAATTAAAGGAGGGAAGATATAAGAGGAGAGGGAGAAATGGGAGGTGAAAGAAAATAATCAGAAAGGGAAGGCCTGTTTATTATACAAGACGTGATGCGAATGGCCAAGACTGATCTTTGAAGGGAAGGTGATTGAAGACGATGGCCCTCTGGATATAAATTAGTCAGCATCCGGATAATTTGACCCCCGATGATTGGAGTCTCCCAGTGAGAGAATTAACCCCGTGGGATGGGTAGTGTATGGATGGGAAGAACTCAAGGCGGCTTGTCCGGAAGAAATAGGCTCTCTCTCATTATTCCATCAAGCAATCCGAACGATCAGCCGTCGTGGGCAGAATTGAAATGGAGAGGACGCATTATTGTACTGTGTTGCATTGTTGCTCGGAGATCCAATCGCGTTAGGGGCTTTGCAATACAAATTTCAGCCACGAAAATTTTAAGTGACTAAACAACAAGTAAAAGGGCTCTATCTCTCTTATTCGACTGAAAATTGTACAAACATATGACGCACTCCGAGGACTAAAATGGCTGATAATGTTTCATAAAGGTTCTAACGAAGGATAAAAGCGAGCAGTTCTGAATGCAGTGTAATTGAATTGTTGCGTACTGACCTCGAGGAGGCGCTCAAATCGCATTCTTATGAAAAAAATCATCTCACTTTACATGGTGTCGCTTTATACTGTCTTATCCAAGACCGTATATGCAGTGCAAAGCGAGGAATGGGAGCCTTATCCTGTAAATAGTGTTAAATGAAGCTGTAAGTATATTAAAAGTTGTTCAAGCTTCGTATCTTAGAATTTCTTTCATTTCGCAGCTCGCTTCCTGTCTATTGTGACTCTATGCGTAGTTTGTGCTACAAGAGAATTATTTTCCAAAAATAATTTCCTTTATCGTAAGAAAATGAAATAAGTGTTTCCCGCATTTATAGGTATATTTATCTGTCTACAGTTAAATGCAGGCTGCTTATCATTTGGTTTTTCCTAAATGAGTGTTTCCGATCACTCGGATACTTATAAAAAGTCGAATAAACATGGTTTGCATTTTAGCTTCAGATTAGCCCTGCTCATTAGCGACATACGATTGTTTCCATGTGGTCAAATCTCTGTGAATTAGCGCGTGGCGTATTTAACCTTTTACCTTGGAGTTATCCGCATCGTTCACCAAGCAGAATGAGTTGCGTGTGTCAATAAAGGCGTTTTATTGAGCTATTTTTTAGATTCATTCAAGATTACCTCACGTTTAACGCGATAAATGGAGAACTTCATACAACACCTAATCGCATTTTATGGTTGCTCTTAAAAGAGGAAATTTCGTCAATACAGCGTCACAATACACCTTCCACGCCTACTTTTATTTCCTACTGAAAGGGATTTATGGATCATGGAGAAATTTTGTCATAAATTTCTCCACTATGGGAACAGACTTCTCTATTGGAAACAGACCGAGCCAGTTTAATCTGACAGTCCACGGCTTTCTACTCTAATGGATAATTGGTTTTTGTCTTCTCCTCTTGGAGAATTCGTGAGAAACATCACACCTTGTCTTCTCTTCACACATTCCCGAGTTATCTTATTACTAGTTGGCACTTAAGCGTATCAGGAAAACTTCTTTCTCCGATTTATTAGTACTATAATTCTCCCATCACGTCTGCCATTTAAATCACTCTCGTCACTCTTCCTCCTCTCTCTCACTTATTTTCAATCTTCTATTCCTATAATTTCCTTATTTTTCTCAAATTCTTACAACACGGGAAGCAAATCCATTTTTAAATTCCTAATAGTAAAATGAATGAGCGAAATTTCTTTTGAGTTAAAGCGTTGAAAAGTAACTTTTATACGACCTTTGATTTTTAAGTTTAAAGTAATTTTTGAAAGACTTTACCAATCTAAACATTTTATTAATGAGAATTGATTTTCTGAATTTACTTTATTTGTACCATATTGGGAATTTCCTATATGCTTTCGAGAAAGATGGTTGCGGAATTTGAGCGACACATTGTTCTCCCATCAGGCGAATCATTTTTCTAAATTATTATTCAGTTCTCATGATAGGAATATTGTGGGAATAAAAGCATAATTGTATTCATATTCTTCAAACTCATTTTATTCAGCATATCAATCACAACACACCTTTTGCAAATATAAATAAATAGCACATTCAAGGTATATATAGATGGCAGTTATGCATTCACAGAGTATAATTATAAGATTAATCATTACAGACATGGATCTCTTAGACTGCGAAAGTTAAGCTTTTTATCTGTAACTCATTGCAAACATCATCCTTAGTTTTTTTATCCATTCCAACGTTACCTAAACAAAGCAAAAAAACATAAGCTAGTATTTAGATCAATAAATTTTTATGAGATTCCAGTGTCTGCAACATAAGAATGGTATATACAACACGGAAATAAATAGCGATAAATAAAGGGAATGTAATAGGATTACTCAACTCGTGCACTCAACATTTGCACTCTGATAACACGCGCATTCATTCCGTTCGAAAATATTTGTTAGGAGCAATTATTCTTCAGCATAATATGTTAGTGTTTAGCATAAATATATATTTATAAAATTACGCATCTGCATCGAGAATCGGCGATAATACATTAAATCATTTTCTTGCGTCAGATTTCCTCCGAAGCGCTCGAATCTGTTGTAAATTATTTTCCTGGAGGTAGGTATGTATTTCCGGGATCTGCCCCGGATCCTCCGGCGGCACCCGATGGCCCGCCAGACGGGTATCCTCCTTGCCCTCCGGATCCCCTGCCGCCTCCGGCTCCGCGCCCACCTCCAAATCCGCCCGAACCGGTTCCTTGGTAGCCTCCATCGGCAGACCCTCCGGCCCCCGGAGCCCCATATGTTGCAGACGGTCTTCCGGTGCTGCTCCCGGAATATCCGTCACCCGCGCCGCCTAGTCCTCCGCCTCTACCGCCTCCCCTTCCTCTGCCTGCTCCGGCGCCACCTCCGAATTCTGGGGCCCCGTATTCGGCCGAGGGCCGACCTCCTTGTCCCGAGGACCCGGAGTAACCGTTGCTTGCTCCTCCGACTCCTCCTCCAGAACCTCCGAATCCAGGGGCTCCGTACAGGGCGGAAGGCCCTTCGGATCCTCCGAAGCCTCCTCCCGACGAACCCGCGAACCCTCCCGCGCCGCTTCTGCCTCTTCCGGAAGCTCTCGAACCTCCGACGCCGGGAGCGCCGTATTCGGCCGAAGGTCTTCCCGCGCCGCCGCTTCCCCCGGAGTAACCACCGTCGGACCCGCCGAACCCGCCTGAGCCTCCAGCACCTCCAAATCCTGGGGCACCGTATTCTGCCGAAGGTCCGCCGCTTCCTGCCGAACCAGCATAACCACCGTCTGATCCCGCGTATCCGCCAGCTCCCCTTCCGCCCCCGGCGCCTCCACTGCCTCCAGCTCCACCCTGCAAGTTGGCCTCCCCGTCATACTTCACGTCCGCGTTGAACCCCGCCTCGTCGGCCGTGTATGAGACAACCTGGTTGCGGCCGTCCGGCAGAAGGACCCTGTACTCTCCCGTCACCCGCCCCTCCTCGTCAGCGCTCTCGCGCTGCTCATAGTCCGTACCGGTCTCTGCGTCTCGCACCTCGTACTGGAACTCGTAGGGTGAGGGCTAAAGGGTTGAGGTGGGTATAGGTTGGAGAGAGAGAGAGTGGGGGAGAGATGGGCAGAGAGAAAGAGAGAGAGAAAGAAAGAAGAGGTGGAAGAAAGAGGCAGTGGCGGGAGATAGGTTCTAAACGGAACTGGGGGTTTCCTGATAAGCTGGGTTTAAACGAACTTTCTATGATATATAATAACACTAAGAGACGCCCATATAATCATTGTGATAGGACTGCGATGACGTATTATTTGTGCCTATATGATTTTTGGCGAAAGACTATTCTGGTAATATTATATATACAAAGTTCATAAATGATTTCGACGTAGCGCTCTAGCCGCGACAGCCCAAGAAATAGACGTTTTAGTGATTACTTTAATATCTTTATTCTTATTCTAAATCCACTGAAAACGTATGCACTGCAGCCATAATTAAATATTTTGAAGGAAATTTTTGTTTCAAAAATAGAAAACATTGTGAAAAACTGAATATAGTAGCAAAGGTGTACTTAAAATTATGGAAACGTACGCTGCGTGAATATTGAAATTTAGAACATGTTAGTTATACAAAAGTTTATGAGCACTCTAGGAATGCAGGTGATGCTTAAATTATGTGAAGATGGCTTGGCCATAGTATAGGAGTTCCTTGAATTCAATTATGAGCTGTATATCTTACCTGTCCACTGTCGCCATCACCACCCAAGCCGGATCCGTAACCGCTCGATTGGCCTCTTCCTCCTCCGCTTCCTCCAGCATATCCTCCAGAACCGAATGCGTCTCCAGAAGAACCTCCGCGACCTCCTGCCGGACCTCTTGAATAACCCTCTTCTCCCGCTATACCTCCGAAACCAGCCCCTCCACCAGCCGCTGATCCTCCGGCGTATCCTCCGGACCCTCTACCACCTCCTCCAGAATAGCCTCCCGCTCCGCCTTCGCTCCTTCCGCCACTTGGTCCTCTCGGATAACCTCCTGCACCGGAACCCCCGGAAGAACTGCCACTACCCGAACCACTCGCATAACCACCGCTTCCTGATCCTCCGGGATGTCCTCCTCCGCTGGAGCCTCCGGGATATCCTCCGGAACCTGAGCCGCCGGCACCGACACCGCTGTCGGAACCTCCAGAATAACCTGCGCTGCCTGACCCTCCGGGATAACCTCCGCTTCCGGAACCTCCAGTGTATCCTCCTCCTCCCGCACCTCCTTGATAACCTGAACTTCCACCGCTTCCTGCACCTCCTGAATGTCTTCCGCCGCTAGGTCCCCTGGGATATCCTCCTACCCTTCCTCCTACTCCAGTACCGCCGGAGCCGCTTCCTCCGGGATATCCGCCACTTCCTGAACCGCCAGGATATCCTCCGGATCCACCAGATCCACTGCTACCAGTCCCACCCGGGTATCCTCCAGCAGCCGAACTGCCGGATCCTCCAGGATAACCTCCACCTCCGGAGCCCCCTGGATAACCTGCACCCCCTGCTTTGCTCCCTGATCCTCCAGGATAACCTCCACCTCCGGAGCCCCCTGGATAACCTGCACCCCCTGCTCCGCTCCCTGATCCTCCGGGATAGCCTCCGCCGCTTCCAGCCCCTCCCGGATATCCTGCGCTACTTGAGCTTCCCGCAAATGCTCCGGAAATTGCCGAACTCTGACTACCGGAATATCCCCCGCTTCCTCCATCACCCCCACCGCTCCCCGGAGCGCCTCCTGAATACCCCCCACCTCCGCTTCTTCCTGCCGGACCGCTAGCCGGAGCTCCGTACAATCCTGTGGGGAGGTCACATCTGACACCGTGGATCAGTAGAGTTGCAGCCATTAGAAGGCACACCATCTGAGAATGAGAACCAAAAGACATTCGCGCACTTAGAATACATCTTTTACCCCTGCATTAAAGCGTTCGTCATTGATACTTCCATTGATATTATTGTCATTATAATTGCGTAAACCCTTTATCGTCTTCATGCCCACGTAATTTCGTTTTAACAAAAATGCAGAAACTCAAAGTAGAGTAATCCCAAATATCCAGTTTTTTATTTTCGAACTTTAAAAACAATTTGTTTCCTATAAATATATAAAACAGAATTTCCTGCGAATTGAAACCATTTCAAGATAGAACTGTGTCGTTTCTCGCTAGTTTTTATATAGGTTCATCAAAAGCTGTCATTATTTTAGTTTAAATGTGCTCATATAACTACACATTCTTGGTTCATTACGCATGAGTTGGTTTAAGATTTTTTATGCAATGAAGAATGAAAATCCAATTTTCGTCACGCAGGAACTTTCTGCTTCATTAAGTTGATTTTCTTTTCCCTTTAAGGGTTTTCTATGCGAATTAGTATTTCTTATTTGAATTTTACACATTGCCATCGCTCTTAAAATGTCCTTACCTCCTTGGAGGGACCCATCCTCCCGTCTGCTGTCCTTATCAAGCCCTTTTGAATTCTAAATCCCTTCCACTCCTTCTCCAGTCGTTGCTTCTTTCCGGTCCTTCTCGATTCTCTGTATATCCCGGATGAATTGCGCTTCACCGAACCAGAGACCAACTGATGCCTTCGTCGAACCAGCAGACCCTTTATATACCCCCAGACACGAACAAAATCGTGCACTACCCATTGGAATGGAGAGCATCATCATACTTTGGAGTTTTTCGATTTTTCCACATTCGGAACCCATCGAAAGAATTGCCGTCCTCGCTCCGCTGCAGAGGGGGGTGGGAGAAGTAGGGGGCGGGGGGCAGAGGAGACGCTTTCAATGGAAGCGATGTGATCGGCTCCAGAGTAGAGCATCTTACCGTGCTCCGTTGCCGTGGGGATGCGTGCATTTCCCCAACCCCATCCCTTGTTAGTCATCTCAGCGAAAGTGTGGTGCATTGAGAGATTGGGGAGGGGGAGAGGTGAGGCCGGAGGCAGTGGTTGAGAGAGGCGGAAATTGAGGCATGCGAGGAAAGAGCTGGAAGGAGGCGGTGAAAACGGAGAGAACGATTGTCACTTGTTTGGGATAAAAAAATAATCAGCGGTAGTGGGGTGAAAGATGGATCTTGATGATCCGCAAGAGTGAATAATTAGCGTTCTTTACGAACTGTAATTTGAATATGTGCCATCGATCGATGGTCTAAAGATTGGAAATTGCAGGTGGGAAAGGATGGACGTTGTGACGAAGATGTTGAAATTAGAGAGGAGTTGACAAGTTCTCGGTAGGATCGCCCTCCTTACGAGATGGAAATAAATACTCGTTAATTCCACGAGATTGTTATCACTTCACTAACTGAAGGAAATAAATTGCTACTTTTTGGCAATAATTTGGGTTAAATTTTTATTTGAAACAAATAGCCTAAGTGTGTTTGGTGAAAAGCGCTAATTAACTAAATATTTTCTTACTTTCTGTTGCTAATTATATGCCATTAACAGTTAGTTTTTGCCAATATGAGACTCATTATATCGGGAGAGATTTAACGAAGCAATTGACAAGGCGGAAATAGTTCGAGTGACTCAAAACTGTGGACGTCCAAAAAACGGTTGAAATTTTTCCAGTGTTTTAGATGTTAATTTAATGCTAAAAAACGGAAGAAAATATGTACATACTATTTACTTTTTATGTAGTGAAAGTTCGTTGAAAATTGCCATAATTCGTAATAGTCGATAGGATGCTTAATTCATCTATCCCGATGAAATTTTCTTGTCAATAACTCAACTATGAGAGAGATAAATGAACGTTGGATATTATATAGAAGAATCTTTGGAGTCATCGAAGGGCGATTGTTACAGATTCATTGCCAGGTTTTACTGCAACTCTAAAGCGTCGATTCATTACTTTCAATTTTTTTCAAAGAATAATTAAAACGCATGACTCGGCGATATTAGCTGTTATTTTCGATGAATACTGCTAGCAGTTGCGAAAATGGTGTGACTGCGGCGTATGCTTATTAATGCAACAATGTTGCAAAGCTTCTCAAAGTACTTCATGGCAGTTAAAATTTTATAAAAAGAATGGTGGAAACTACGTAGACAAACATTTATTATTAATGCAGAGACGACCCAATTTTTATACTATTGAAATTTATGCGTTTGCTTTCTCAGTTGGCATTTTAAAGATACATCCATACGAATCTTTGCCGCAATTTTACATACACATTAATTTAGTAAGATAAATTGATATTAGGTGTGATATACAATGCATATAATTTTACATTTTTGTGATGCGAATCATCAAAATATTTGAATCCATTCTGTGAATTTTTAATTTCATCAGTTTAATAATATTTGACAAAGTACAAATGCTCTCATTCAATCCTCTACGTCTTTCTGTAATTCATTTTTTCTATTAAAGTTGCCTATCATTTGAAACCTTTTTATTCATGTTTTCCTTAAGAAGCTACATTTTTTCCTTATATCACATATTTAATTATAAATTCTTTCCTCAGACAATCGTCGACATTGGTCCCCTTCCACTTTCACAGCTGTTGTATTAACATTCCTCGACTCTCTGATTCTTCTCAATACTTCCTTAATGCAATGTTTGAAAGTTCTCCAAGTGTTGCTTCATCATATTTCATACAATTTTTCCTTGCATTTGCGAATATTGGTTTAATTACTAATATTTAACTAGGTATATTTAAAAATATCTTATTTTGCATTGGAGTAGAAATAACAATTAGTTATAAAAATAAATTTATTATTTTATATTCACTATGTTGGAGAGACGTAGAATACGAGCTTGAGGACATACGAATCAGACTTTTTTCGAACCATCCCTGCCCCTCTTCATGCGATTCACTCATAGAGAGGCCAAATCTCATTTACAATTTTATAGCAATTTATATTTTGGATTTCATCATATTATTAATGATCAGTTTAACATAGTATGTCTTCGTTACTATGTACTTTGATATGACACAACTTAGTTATTAGGGGCGTTTCGTTTCCGACGTAAACGCTTATTACCTTCGTTCTGTCCGTCACTCCGCATGTTACCGAACGAATTTTCATGAAATTTGGTATTAAGGGCTTATGGCCAAAGGCAATAAGAAAATGGCATAAATGGTTCACGTGATGCAATCAGGGGTCCCACTTGACTGAAAAAAGCGAACTTTCTGTCTTATCTTGTAAAATATTAGTTATACCGAAAAGTCTTCAGATAAAATTTGTAGATTCAGCCAAATAAAATGTTTCTGTTCCCATACATCTTCATCGTAGGACAAGCCGTTTTCAATAAAGTCGAACAATAACGTCGTAGTTCGCTTTGAAATTAGAAAAGTTCATGCATTCTACCTAATTGTTGTCAACAAATACAATCTTATTAGTAACTGAGGTAAATAAGATGTATAATTACGAAAATATGTTTAATATCATTACGTGTGCATACAGAATGTTGTAAGGAAGTGAATTATCTATGGCGAAGAAATGAACGTAAACGTAATTTTACAAGTACTTAACTTAGGTATGTTTTAAATAATTTTCGATTATTTTACCGATTACTGTTTATTAAAAAATAAATCGGTAAATAAAAATTCAACATTTCTCTGGCATAATTTCTGATATATCGTTTTCAATATTTAGCCATACTAAAATGATGTAAATACGTTTATTAACGCAACAACTTAAGAGAGAGAGGAAATATGTATGACACAGGGAGACATAATCGGGTCACGGTGTTTCGCTGTTTTATGGTGTGCGTTCGTTCAAAGTATATCGTTTAGTTTCAAATATTCCATCGCAAGAAACGCGCCTATTTGTGTACACTTTCCTAACTTGTTTTAAATAAATCAGTGTAGCGTGAAAATGTATTTTTATAAGTATTCACACCAAAATTTTGGTTAAAATATTTCTCTTGTGATTATATTTCTTTATCACAACTATAAGATTAGTGACAATTCTTTGCAAACATTTTATCGAATAACATTCTTTGCTAGCGTAATTTAAATAGTAATCAACCTTATACGTCAATTTAAGTTAAACTGGATGCTCGGATTGCCCGAGAATACAGATAGTAAGTTAAACTCCCAACTGTGTATATTAATGTAATTACGCTGTTCATTATGTTTAACATAATTTTTCGCATTATGAAAGATTGCGTTTTTATTAGTTAAACACGCTTAATCCTAACGGTAAAAAAAGATCAATATTATCTCCGCGAAAGCGTTTTCCGTCATTCTCAAGATCCGAATTTGCGAATGGCGACAGGTATAAACAGTTTAACGTCGGCAAAGAAGAGTCGCAGCGAGCTGCGGGAATTCTGAAGGTGATGGATCTACGTTTGAATAAAGTGCTGACGGTTTAGGGGTGAGAACGGTTACCCTCCACGAGGAGTTTCGGTGGGAGGGAAGGAGGTGGGAGAGGGGAGAAGATGGCGCAGTGCGGAAGGCATATTATTCTCGCGACCCCCGAGGTGGAAGGAAGAAAGGGGGCAGGAAGGCGGATAAGGATAGGTGTTTCGAGTAGCGCGGGGGGTAGGGTGGGGGGGAGATTGGGGGAGGGCGCCCTCGGAGGCCTTGGACCGTGACTGAGATGTAGTTGCCCCTCGCCTCCTCCTGCCGGTAGCGCCCACCCCTTCCATTACGTGTCGCCGTGTGACTTTGCCCCCGAAACAGCGAAACGCCTCTTTCGCGAGACACGACCCCCGCGTGTCTCCATCCACTCTCCTTTTTTTGAGTTAAGGGCATCGTGGTCATCGCTGCAGCGCCGTGGGAGGATTTTTCCCGAAGATATCCTGAATGTATTCGATCCATTCGGCTCGTATTCATCAAAGTGGCATTTACGGAGCTTCTTGAGCAACTATGGAAACCGATTTCCTTGGCTATTGTCGTATTTAGTATATGCAAAATCGAGGAAATTCTTCCTCCGATTTCCTTACTTCAATGCGAGATGAGGGAATAAAGTGGAACGTGTCTTTTGTCTAGCTAAAAATATGTTCAAATCCTAAGCAACAAATACTACCTTTCAAGTTATCCGCTACATTAATAACATTTCTGGTCTCTGCTTAAAATTTCATTCTTCCAATCTTATGTCAATTGTAGTTTTCACGTGCCATTCGATAGGATTACAAATACCAATTTCATTGTTAGAGAAGTAAAAAAACTTTTCATCGCTCAAGTTGCGAGTTTAATCGTAACGTGTTGATGAAAACTATTTTACTTTGAAATAAATTTAAATTTGCTTTTGCGAGAGTTATCTCGTTTTTTATAAAATCTTTGAAGGCATAAAATTCTGGCATTAGTACTGATACTGGTTATTTGCCCTTTGGTTACCATTTGATACTACTTCCACGTAACATTGAAATTATTCACCACCTTATATTATCTAAAAATTTAGAAAACTTCATGCCGAATCAGCAAATGAAATATCCAGTAAGTAATTCATTCATTCTAGTGTTCTGTCTTACGGCAGGTCCTACCAAATCATTGATTGGTTTGAATAGGGAATATACATACATGGTGTGGAGGTTTCCCGTTGCCTTCCACACCGGACACAGAAGGAAGGAGGGAAATCCGGTGACGGCATTTGCCTACTCTTTGCTAAGAGCACCAAGGGGACCAACTGTTTAACGTCCCTCAGTAGGCAATATGGAATATTAAATGCTCAAAAAAAATTATACGTAAACTTTTTATGCAAAAGAATTTCTAACTTAATTTTATTACATTATAAAGAAAGGAATCAACTCCAATGTAATAATTTAATTTACGGAATTGGAGTTGATTCCTTTCTTTAAATTATCTTCGCCGTTTTCTCCAACCCTTACTAATAATTTCATTACATTTATTACAGCTCAGAAAACTGCTCAATGGGACCATACTTATTTTTCGTGTATGAAACTAAAGATCATTTAAATGAAAAAATAAAAATATAATTAATTTTAGCTTCATCATTTAACAAAGCTGCTACCTAAAATATTACGAAGAACGCACCATAACGTTTAATCCGTAACGATTCATACATCATCTGGCTATTTTTATAAGAAAGTAGGTAGGCCTCTTAAATCTGTTTAATTTAAGTCAAAGCATAACTTTTAGAATATTCATATTAATGGATTAAGACGGCCATTCCATCATTTTTTACAAATATGCTCTTAGGATAATACGTTTAAATGTAAATATGCACAATTGCGTAATGTTAAAAAAAATAGCGAAAGGATCAATTTCGATTAAGTTCAGACCAACCTTCTTTAATGAAAACACAAAATTTTAAACCTTGAGTGTTTTTAGTTTCAAGCATCATTAACATTCGCCCTATTATCCCAAAACAGTTATAACTTAATAAATAACACAACATTCTGTTATATCTCTAAAATTTATCACCGAAAGGAAGGTTTTCTTCCCGTTATATTAAATGAGTGAGTAGCAGGCGTCTTTTATTTAATTAATAAATATCCAATTATTTAAGAACATTTATATAACCTGCTTGATCGATTTCATGTATAAAGAAATTGGAGGAGGAGCATTAAAATTCTGTTTGTTTTTTAAATGTCAATTAAAAGATATGGGACACTAGAGTGCGCAAGCAACGCAAGTGTAAAGGTCTCTTATTTAGTCACTCGTGTCTTGGAGTCCTTTTCTCCCGAACCTATCTCATCGCAATCAAAGTCAATTAATTAGTTACCTGGAGACGTTTAGTTTGTGGCGGGAGATTTACGTACATCCTGGTAGACTGGATATAATCTCGGCAGATAAGGCGTTTTAATATCAGGTTAAAAGTTACTGGAGCGTAATGTCCGAGAAAGTACTTAAAAGGTGAGGAAAAATAGATGAAATTTCTTTGAAGATAAAATTTAGAGCAAGTTTGTCTGTTTGTGGCTATAATGATAATGAGGAAATGGGAGAAATTAAATGAAACTAGTTATTAGAGGAAAATTTAAACGCGCTTTTATAACCAGCTGAGTGTTTGATTTTAAATTTATTTAAATTTGTATTAATTAATTTTTTAAGATGTTCAAAATATTTTTGTGAAAACCGATGTGTTCATTTAAGCATGATTTTATGATACTACCTTCACGTTAAAATTTTTATTATATCTATTTTAAATACAAGTACTACAAGAATTTCATCTCTCCTTGAAAAAGCATTATTATTTTAGAGTGATATTTCAGTATTAGAAATATTATTTTAACTCAAAAGATTTCATCTCTGCACCAATTTTCGCTCTTTCTTATGGATCAATATTTGATTAAAACAATACCTAAAATTTGCAATTTTAAGAATATTATAATTTTTCCATTGTTTTGCACTAATCCCACACATTTACGCTGAATTTTAAAGTTATAGCAAATCTAGAAGTGAAATAATATTTTTCTAATTGTTTAAATTTTAAATATTTTTAAGGGCCACAATAACAACTTCATAGTGGTTATCAAATTCGTATGTATGCATATAAACTAAGTTCTAAATAACTTAAAATTTTCAGCACCCTAGCTTGCCCCGTAGTACCTAAAAATTTGCCTATTTGTTTAAACTTTAAGAATTTTTAACAGCCAAACAAATTAAAATATCAAAATTTATATAATCCCTATCTCGTTTTTTTACGCATTCTACCTTGAAAAAAATGTCAGCTTAGTAGCACATTCGGAAATACATAAACCTTAAAATTTTGTTTAAACGATAGCGAATTTGTAGAGGTCGCATTGTTGAACTTTTTCATGATTTTCGTTTTTTTAGTTGGTTTTGCTCATAATCCTACCGTCGTAAAAAATTTCGAATCTCCAGCTCTTCTGGAAGTGCCTAAACATTAGTATCCTCATATATCATCTATATATATATATATATATATATATATATATATATATATATATATATATATATATATATATATATATATATATATGGTCACTTTACGTTACTCTTTCGCTGAAGAAGGGCTTAGGCCCGATAAGCTTGCGTGTGTTTTTGTGTTCGTGTGTTTTACGTGTCTCTTCGACGCCCCCAGCAGCCTGCCAGCTTGGTCCTCAACTTGGTGAGTGTCCGCTGGGCTTCCCTCAACACCTTGTTGCCACCCTCATCACTACCTTTTCTTTTCCTTTAGTTAATATATATATATATATATATATATATATATATGTTCCTCCTCTGTAAGAAGTCTATATATAATAGATGCGTTCCATAGATATATAAACTATTTATTTATTTTTATTTAAATAAATTCCATTTAGTTTTCAATTTAGAAGCAGTCATAAATAAATACATTTGATGAGGAGGCTGATAAATTTCCTCGGGTCTTAAAAATAAAATCACTTTTGAGCTGAAAATGTTGAAATGTTGAGAATTTTCTTTCCGTTTTATTGCTTCGAAAGTTCCAGGTACCACCTCTCTCTTTTTCTCTCCCTCCCATTTTTCTCCGAGCGATTAACATTCGTCACATGTGACACCTCCTCATCTGATGTAAGCTATGCTAAATCCTCGGGACACAAAAATCGTGAATCGTCGAGAGAACATCGCTTCGCACTAACCCGACACGACCATCACTTTCGTGTTTCTCTTCCAGCATTCGACTTTGCATTCCAGTCTCTGTGGAATTCGAAAACGAATTGCAAAACGTTCGCCACTTACCCATTTAAGTCGTAAAAGCAAGTTTATTTTTACCTTTTCGTCTTCCTTTCTTATATATATATATACGAGTTGCAAGCACTTAAAAAAATCTCCATACATCAAGATCTCAACTCGTAAATAAACCAACGTGATCTCCAGAGCAAGCTATTTATAATGAATATGTATCACACTAAAGATAATAATAATATAGAAATATATGGAATATCTTGTGTGTTAGGATTAAGACGTCACCATACGTTTACCTAGTTGGTTGACATTAACGATATTATGTAATATAGTCCCGTTAAAAGCATTTAATCAATGCTCTTGAGGTATGGAAAATCATTTCCCAATCAGGATCACGGGGTCATCATGAGAGTCCTTTTAGTATATATCTGAATAAAAGATCGAGAAGTATCTATCACGTCATTAATATGTTTTTCGTCGTTAACAATAGAAGATTATGGCATTTTTTTCGACAATTTCGTCAAACCATATTGCTCTGGAGATCGCGTTGGTTTATTTGCGAAATCTTGGTGTATGGTGATTTTTTTAAGCGCTTGCAATATGCAAGCACCGATAACTCGTAATAGATATTTGGATCCGTAGTAACAAAAATCCACTTCTGCAATTATTTATGCGGGCGTATACAATTTGTCAGCTAGGAGCTACAGAGGATTTGAAAATTCACGCGTTCCGATTACATATATTGTTATTTTAATAGAATTAATTACAAATTGTTGAAATACAGCTTCCTTAAAAACATGTTAATAATTTGGAGCTGGCACCAAAAATAGTTTCACTCGATTACTTTCAATTATCTAATACAGCGGTGCCCAAACTACTGCCCGCGGGCCAAATGCGGCCCGCGAAGGGTTTTTGTTCGGCCCGCGAAGCTAAGGCGAAAAATCAATTCGAAAAATTTAACACACAAATTCATACATTTTTTGAAAGTTTTCATAATAAAACTTTAAATATTGAAATGTTAGCCATGAAAACCTTATTTAGACATGATTTTTACTTAATGACATCTCATAATATATAGAAAATTTCCGATTTTAACTCTAATCCGGCCCGCCGAAGAATTGACAACTACCAATTCTGCCCGCCAAGGGATTCGCAACCATTGATGTGGCCCGCTATTAGAAAAGTTTGGGCACCGCTGATCTAATATATAAAAGGCAAAAATCAAAAAACCCCTTCTTACTTGCGTATGCGGCCCCAGTATGGACCGGACTTATTATGCAGAAGTCCTGGAAAATACTAGAGATCGCGGAGAGAAAATTTTTAAAGCGCATTAGCAGGACATGGGGTCGGAATGTAGACTACCACGAAATGTTAAAAATAAAACCGATTAGGGAAGAGGCCAAGAACTTGGCCATCACATACAAAGCAACGTTAGAAAACAAAACAAATGACGTTCTCCGCGATCTCGCGAAAAACAAAGTGTCGGTCTGGGACAAATACAAAAGGGCTTTGGCATCCACAGGTGAAGAGGATTGGGTCCCTCCTAAAAAGCGGCGGAAATGAAATGATTTGATTTCTCAGTTTTACAAGTGGCCAGCAAGTTTTAAAACACGGGCGAGGTGCCTGTACAACCCCCTTTTTATTTTACATTACGACGTTGAGTCGAGCCACCATGGAAAGGCAACTCAGAAATACATATACCACGGGAGGGTATGAACCACAACGCCCCTTCTAACCAAAATATCTCTGGAAAAAATCAACCGATTTTAATCAATCTATTTTTAGGCGACAGGGCAGACACCAAAGCAGGTTTGGATTCCACTCTTAACCCTCTCCACTCTCGCGCAGCACTGCCTTGGTGAGAAATTCGTTTCTGTGTGTCTTTCTGTAACTATGTTCCCTTATAACTCGAGAATGGCTGAACCGATTTGCACCATTCTTTCACTAATTTGTTCAGAATTACAACGAACAGATTTACATAGAAAACACAGAATATACAGCGTGTTTAAGGCAAATAACGTTTTTACCTATACTGTAAATACGTTTCACATACAAAAAACATAAATATACAGTCTGATCGAAAGTTATGATATTTTTTCAAGAACCCTTTTACAGAACAAAATACTTCTCTGTAGGTAAATTTTAGAAGCAACATTTTGTATGTTGAGCGCGCAGGCGGTGCGAGGGTATATAAGTTGCAGCGTCGGCCGCGAGAGCGTGCGCCGAGCGCGCGGGCGGTGCGAGGGTATATAAGTTTGTGCAATCCCGATTCGCACCCGGGCAACGCCGGGTCACACAACTAGTAATGAATAAATACATGTTCGCGATGAAAGATCTTGGTCTTGATTAATAATGGTTTAACTGAAAATTCGCTAATAATATATCATGTTTTTAAATAATGGGATACTTTTGTTTTTGCAATATATTTATTTTATTATTATCTAAATACATATTTAGTGAAAAATAGCATAGCTGTGCGTTTGATCGTCACGAATCCATTTCGCGATATTGCTCAGGAAAGCGTGTCAAATCGACTCCTCGAGGTCTCCTTCCATCGATATTTACGACATGCAAATTCACAATGTTCCCTCACTTTCGTTCCCTCTCTATGGTTACTTCTTGTACGGACTCATTTCGCACGAACAATTATAATGAAGCCACGTTGTGGAATAAAATGGCATTCTTTAATGAAAACAGATAGAGACTATATTCCACATAGTTCTGTGCAAATTTATAGATCATTTTTTATGGTTGTCGCTACTCAGTAAAATAATTTTTTTTGGAATCACGCAATAATTAGTTTCGTGAAGAATTTTCATACAAAATTAGGTAAAATATGAAAATTGTAAGGAATCTGTAACTTATAGTATATTTTAAGCTTTAAGTTGTTGCATTTATTTATTTTCGCCGTTGTTTTTAAAAAATGACAATGGTAATAAGATAGTGTCGGTAACAACTGCCGTAAAAAAATAAACGAAAATCGACAGTTTTGAATGCGATGACAAATGAAAGGCAAAAACGGCATGCGGGCGACATTTGGATTAGGAAGTTTTGGAGAGGCCAGCATTAGAATGCGATTCAAAGGTTTGCAATTCGACTGTTAAAACTGCGAGCAGATTAAAAAGGATTTGAAAATACGGCAGGATTCGCATCGGCGCTCTTAGAATTCGTGCGAATGAGGATATGGACGAACTAAGTTGGACATTTTAAAACAATCAGAGGAGATTACGATACAGGCTGGTAGGTCGTTGTACCGCGCTTACACAGGGAACTCGCAAAGAAGTATCAGCGATAAAAAACAAAGTAACGAAATAAGCGTCTAACTTCAAATAAAATAGTGAAAAAACTTCTCTTCTGAAAACGATGAGGAAACTTATGCCCTCGTGCATACAGCTTTAAAATGCAGAATCTTATTTCGATAACATTTTATCGTCGCGAGGTAGTTTCTCAACCGGAAGTCGAGGTTCTGCTAAATTTAATGGCTAAGATCAGTTTTCGGGCTCTCGCGTCCATGTCCCGAGATGCTATCGATGCAAAACAATGGCGAATATCCACCGCTCTCAATTAAGTGGCTTTTAGAAGCGTTCCATCCAGTGAATTGATCTTCCCGATTGCGAAGAGCTCTTTTATTCTTCGAGTCGCACGTTTTTCTCGTTATAAAATCCCAAGCCTCGGAAATATTAACTCTGCGCCTCATGGAGACAATTTGAAGTAGTCGGTTAATTAATGAATGCGGGAGCGAGCGAGGTCATCGGGGATCGATCGACGCCCTCCGGAATGCGTGGCCTCGATCCTAAAGGAGAAAGTTTCCTCGCTTCCCGATCTAATTTTCATTTGTCACCGCAATCTCGCTTTAATATCTCCCATTCCCCGTTTCCGTGTCAAGTCGTCCTTCAAGGATGTTCGCCTCTCCTTTGGCTGAGCACGCTCCACGAGTAGGGATGAGGATGTTGGGGAGAGGGAAGGGAGGGGGTGGTGAGAGAGGTGGAGGGGAGAGAGGGGGAGGGATGGGTGTAGAAGGAGGGGAGGGTAAGGGGGGAGGTTGGGGCCTCTTCACAGAAGGTAGCGGTCCTCGACGCTCAAGATGAGTCGAAGCGAAGGAGTTAGCGATGTCCTTCTGTTTTTATTGCCCGCAGCGCCCCTCGCGGTCGTGACTCGTAGGTGTATTCTCGAGGGAAATGTGAAATAAAGAGCGCGGGGGGAGGGGGAGGAGGAAGGGAGGTGATGCCAGCCAGCCAGTTAAGGTGTGGAAGGACGGAAGGGTGTCTTCAATTTATGGCACTGCGGAGGCGGAGATTGTGAAAGGGTTTAATTCAATCGCCGCCGTGAATAAAAGTGTATTTATTATTCCGCTCGATCCGTTTCAGGGTGTTTTCTGAGAAGATTGGCTTTTTCTTCGCTGTAATGATCGCGTTTGTAAATATTCATCCGTGAATGATATTGGGAAACTGTTGTCATTCATTAACGCTTCACTTTGCTCATTTGACAAAAGAGCTTCGTGAGGTAATAACCAGATAAGCGGAAAAGCTCCTGCACTGTGCATCACGTTCCATTCGTGGCAGTAATTATGATCAAATCTGATTTAAGATAGAATATATATATTTATTATTTAAATCTGGGAAATAGAATACAATTAAACATACAGAATTTGTTAAATTCGAATAATGGCACAATTGCTCAGTAAAAATATTACTTCATTTCATGCATCTTAATTAAGTTATCGTAGTTTAATGATCCGTGGTTCAAAAGATATAAGATTTATACACGTGTATAATTGTGCATATTCAATCCACTCTTCGTCATCTTGCCTTTCAAAGGTTATTATCTTTCATGTGTGTTACAATAGACAGTGTCAGTTGTGCAACGAGAATTTTTCTCGCACAACAGTTATCAATCCTTATAATTGCTATTGAATGCAATCAATTCATAAAATAATGCCTGTGTCCTTCTAAAAGCGTTAAATGTTATAACGGAAAAAATACATAAATAAGAATTAGGCGATTGCACGCGATTCATCAAGAATATGATTGGCGAACTTTGAATAAATATCGTCCCAACTGTATCTCACCAATCATGAGCGTATCCGTGGCAAAAGTATTAACTGTTTCTGCATTCCAGTAGCGATCACTTAACCTCTCTCTCTTTCTCTCCCATTTAAGAGAGATAGAGAGAGATAGCGAGAAAAAGAGAGAAAGGGAGAAAGCGACTCAGATGCGCTTTTCGTATTTTTCTACGGCCGGCGTCTGTTTTTAGAACCTTTCCGGATCGAGAGCAGCCGAGTCGTGCTCCTCCGCCATCCTCCGCCATCACAAAAGGAGGAAACCACGCACACGGCCGTTCTCCAAATAAATCACACCGGCTTTCATTTTTCTTACGAAACGACCTTTATTGAAATAATATATAGTGGCGAGCGAGTATCAAAAGTGGGGCGGCGGGCGATGATATCGATGGACGGATTGACCGATGGGGCTTCACTTCCGGTATGGCTGTGGCGCTCCGTACGAGGGGGACGTGTGTTGCTGTTGGCCACCGAAACCGCCGCTTCCTCCGCCGAAGCCCCCCTGACCTCCCGCTCCACCGCCGAATCCTCCTTGGCCCGCTCCTCCGCCGTAGCCTCCCTGGCCTCCCGCTCCTCCACCGTAGCCTCCCTGACCTCCAGCTCCTCCTCCGTATCCTCCCTGTCCTCCCGCTCCTCCGCCTCCGTAGTAGCTGCCCTGGGGGGCGGGTCGCGCCTCTCCCTGGTACGTCACCTGGGCGTTGAAGCCCGTCTCGTCGGTGGCCGTGTAGGTGACTATCTGAGTCCTTCCGTCTGGAAGGAGCACTCTGTACTCGCCACTCACTCTTCCGGTGCCGTCTCCGCTCTCCCTGTGGCTGTAATCGTTGCCCGAGGGGGCGTCCAGCACGGAGTAGGCGTACTCGTAAGGCATTGGAGGCCACTGAAAAATGCAAGGGGGACGTTAATGAGCGGTAATGCTGGTATTCGAGTTTATAGGAGAGGGACATACTAGCCAGGGCGGCGCATGGTGATTAAGGAAGAAAAATAGCCGAGAGATGAGATTTTATGCTGTGGGCACGTAAGAAATGTCAAATAAAATGCGCAAATGCACGAACAGATTCCTTTGACAATTTCAATTTTTAGTCTATGGAGACAATGTGTCTCGATTGCGCGTTCTCTCCATTCCTTGATTTGATATTGCCTTCTATTAGTGTATGTGACGTATCTTGGGCCGTGAAGTTGCTCCGAGTATCGTCACGAGTTGTTGCAGGCAGTGACGTACCTGGGAGATATGGCGCCTATGGCAAAATATTAGGAAACACTTTGATTGTGTAATATTGTTTCCCTGCGTTTTAATAAAGTGTAATAACGTTTGTATCGACAACAACTTTAACATTGGAGTATTAAATCAATACTTATTTATGGGAAAATAAACGTTTGCGATTTTTTACGGGAATGTTTGGCGCCTTTTGCAAGCGGCGCCTATGGCAAATGCCACCTTCGCCATTACTTAGTTACGGCACTGGTCGCAGGTATGATAGAGTCGTCATGACAATTATGGTGGCATTCTTTAAAGTAATACCTATTGGAGAGTTAGATTATGGTTCCGGAAAATGTCGGCGACTGTTTCAAAGCATGACTGTCTCGATAGAGTTTTGCTAAGGTTGCCATTGGCCGATCCGAAATTGTGTCCAAATGGCCATTAAGGGCCAAGAAGAATATATTGCTCTGAGGTAAATTAATGCCAACGAAAATATTTGGATAAAAGATTATGAACTTGGTTCATATCGATCATAAGTGTTAAGGAATTAATTAATTAATTTTAACTCATTAGTGTGGTGGAGGATCAAGCTGGTTCTATTGAGCAACTCAATCGGAGCAGCATCACGTAATTTTTTTGTCTATTCTCAATTTCCTTCTACTGTGGCAACTTATGATTAGGATTTAAGCCGAGGCAGTTCAATTTTTTGCAATGATCGTATACAGTAAAGGACAAAATATCTGTGGAAAAAACTTGTACTTATCTATCAGGAGGAGATTAACTGCTTAATATTTCTATGCATAAGTGATCATGGCCAGGAAATAGCGCGTTTGACATTTAAGAAGCGGATTATCGTTGTGTCTTTTTCCAGTCAAGCATTCATACTTAGGATTACCAGATGTCCTGCTTTAGGTATGATAGCATTATTTTTCCATTTTGTCCCACTTCTAAAAATGCCCTACTTTTTTTGTCTATTTTCAATTTCCTTTTACTGCGGCAATATATGATTAGGTTTAAGCTGTGGAAATTCAATTTTTTGTAATGATCGCGAATTTTTAAAAATTGCTTATAAATTCGGTTTCGCTGTCCGTCCGACATTTTCTGTGCAATATCTCTGAAACCCTGCAACTCGGTGAAGCCAAATTTTCAGGATAGGGCAGTCTGTATGAGGGCTAGGATCATTTGGTGTGACATTTGTTCCATTTCTATTCCCATAAGAAAAGCATGATATCGCTGCAGGGCATTATAAATTTGCATTTTTAAATTAGGTAAAATTAAGATATGTGCTCGAGAGATGAACAGTTCTGCAATTAAAAAATAGAATTAATATCTATGTCGAATGAGAACGAAAAATTCTTTATAATCCAAATAAGAGGGGAGATTATATGTTGTTAGGGGTTCTTTACTAGTGAAGCGGTAGTATCAGAACACCTTATGGGCACTTCTTGTCCGTCCTAACTTTCATCTCCTAAACCGCTAGACGGATTTTAATTAAATTAAGTACGAGTGAACCTTTTTAAAATGTATCGCCCAATTGTGATTTTGAACTGCATCCATCAATTAAAACTTCCACTTTACATATATACTTTAATAAACTTTTACTCGTATCTCGCTAAATGGCATCCGTCAAGCAACAATTAAATGCCATAAATTTCTCTCCCTAGCTCTTATATGATCTCCTAAGGTATAGATTAAAAAATTATTCGGATCGAGTACATTATTTGCCGCAAAATATTCCGCGAGACCACATAATTTCGAGCTATAGTTTTTGAGATAAAAATTCGAGAAATTTCCGGGCAAAGCATCGCATATTTTGTTTACATCGATCGCTAAGACGGTTCTCTCGGCAAGCAACACCAACACTTTCTCTTCCTAGCTCTTATATGATCTGTAAGCTACATATAAAAAAAAATTATTCGGATGGAGGACAACATTTCCCGTAAGAACAGTCAACGAGACCACACAATTACGACTTAATTTCGGGTGTAAAAATTCAAGAATCTTTCGTTACCGTTTTGTGCGTACATCTTATAAAGAACGCCTTTAAAATTTTTGTGTATTCCATTTATGGAGTATATTTTTCCGTCTTGTTTAACGATGGTAAATATCAACTACCATGTGAACGAGTCCATTGCTTTTAAATTACATAGCGTGCATATAATGTTTTTATAGGGAATTTATAGACTATATTATGAGGCTATCGATCTTAACCAAAGATGTAATCTTATGATGACGTCATAATCCTAAAACAAGGAAATAAGCGCCTTATGTAATTTGTTCTGCAATTCTTCCCTCACTTGTTTCCTAAATAAATTGCATTATTAAATAAATTGTTGAATCAGCCATGTTCTTATAACAGAAGTATGTAGCCATTGTTTTTAAGATAATGTTTGTTGCTTAAAAGTATACTGATTTTTGAAAAATGGCTTATTTTTTCGTTGGAAGGAACTGGGAGCCCTAAGGTATTCTTAAGAAAGTGTTATGTCCATGTTAAAATATGTCTGTTATAGTGGAATACAGTCCAACCTCGATTTAGCCACCCCCGCATACCGCTTATGAATCGTTGTGAACTGAACTTCTATCTTACGATTACATAGGGCAAGAATATTCCTCGATTTACCGCTACCCCCGCTTTAACGCCAATGCCAGCGACGAACAAACGGTGGCTCTAAATCGAGGTTTGACTGCAGTCGTCTCCTTCCTATAACAAAATCTACCAAGGATAAATGAAAATTTAATCTCATAAATGCTCTTCCAGTAGAAAAAGGTAGGAACCGTGACAAAAACTGCATTGGAAAAAGCGAGTCTAAATCGTTTGGAATGACAGCGACAAACTCTAGATTAAAAATAATGCAAGTACCTCACCAATGAGAAAGGCCAAAAGAAAATGAAGTTAACCTCTTCTGAAATGCCTCACCTGCTGATGGCTCTGAGATTGCTGGTTGTAAGATCCGGAGTAAGATGGAGGTTGTGGGGTGAATCCTCCGGACTGTTGCTGGCCAGTGTTCTGAAAGAAACCTCCGGAGTGTTGCTGCTGTTGACCTCTCTTCTGGGAAAATCCCCCCGAATGTTGCTGACCCCCGATAGGAGCGTATCCTCCCTGTCCAGGGGGACCGTATCCTTGTTGGGGAGGGGCGCCATATGCTAAGCTAGAGACATCTCTTGGCCCCCTGACAGACGAGGCTGGGGTGGAGGGGTTGGGTTTAGAGGGCAGCTTCTCGCCGAAGCCGGCATCATCTCCTGCCGCATTGGCTAGTGCCAGCAGGCAAGCAACCAATGGTGTGATGAGCTGTAGAAATAAATTGAGCGATTATGGCACCGCACATGCCAAAACGACCGACTTAAATTGACTGAGACAGATTTAAAATTTAAACGGTATAATAGTTTTTATTGTCACGGATATGCTTCAGCCGTAATAGTTGAAGAAGTCTTATGGAGAACAGCTACGCAATAAATTTCCAAACGAAAAATTATCCAATATTCCCAAAACGCATACGAAAAAGAATAATTAATTTTTACGCAATGAATTGCATTTTTGGTGCAGAGAGAGTGAAAAAACGGATTATTACAATTTTTATCGTAATTAAAATTCTCATATTGTCAGGAATAAATTATTTTAATATTTTCTGAACCAAATTAGTTAATGAAAAGTAGGAGTTGGATAAGAACGACGCTAATGCTTATGTCTTGATTTGTGAATGAAATGCAACCAATTTGAAAAGAAACGAAGTAACAGCGATCGAGCGATTGATTTAATTTGATAAGTTCCACTTAGCCATCGTTAAGATGGTTCACAGATGGCGATCGTATTGAACCGGCAGCAGATCTAGTTATAATATTTCACTGTCGCAACGACGAGGTCACTCTCGAAGAGAAGACACCTGCTATGTATTCTTCAAGTATCCACGAAACGCGAAGGCTGTTGCTCCTACCTTAGTCCTGGCCATGTTTCGCGTTTCCTGCGATCCGCTTGGAGCTGGATGTTCGAATGATGCTCCTGCCGCAATTTTTTCTCCTTTTATACTCGGGGCTAGCTCGGTTACCACTCCATTTCCTTTCGCTGCTACCCAGAACCAGCGGAGCTTAACCCCGTGAGAGAATACATTGAAAGGGTTTTCCCTTGGCCCGTCTCCTCTCTTCCTTCCCTTTTGCTACACATCATGCGTGAGATGCGCGACCGTGGCGCCCTTTCGTCACAAGCGGAAGCTCTCGCACTATTCTCCCTCTTCCGCACGTACGCTAGGAACAGATCCGATGCTCTGGATTCGAATTTCGCCGCTCTCTTTTTGTCTCCCTTGCTAGCCGATTCCCACGTGACGGGAATTAAATTAAACCATCTTCCCGGCGGGTGGGAACGGGAATCGTGAAGTGAGAGTTGATTTTTTGTTCTTTATTTTAAAGGGCAGGGTATTGCGACGTCTAGGAAGCTTCCAAAAGTTACGTCAACAAACTAGGAGAAGAAATAACGTGTTTCCGCCATTTATTTATCTACAAAATGACTCACGTCCCAGAAGTAGAGTATATTGGGCAGCCTGAGGAGTTAGGAAGGAAACTTCATCTTGATAGCGGACTACTTATTTCTCTACTGACAACCTAGGTCATGGGCAGATTGGTTGGTTGGGTTCATAACGAGCGAAGAAATTGCCAGGGGCGATTAAATTTTTCTATATGTTATTCTAGACACGAATGTCAAGAACGCATTCGGCTATTAATGGCGCCATTTAATGAATCTCATTCCCAAAAGTGTTAAATGCACATTCATTGGGGCGTATATGACCATCATTTACTGCTTATTTCGCGTAATACAGGAATTTTTCTTATAAAACGTTGTTTTTATATAAACAAAACAAAATTGTTAGTAAATGCACATTCTGAAGTAATATACTTAAAACCTATTAGCGATACGCTTTAGTATCCCACGCTCTCCCTATAGCTCTCTTATTGCACGTAGGAAAATAATTTGACGTTTTCCCAACAATACGTTATCAATAAAATGGACTATTGTTTCCAAGGACTGGAATAGAAGAATGGAAAATGAATTATCTTTATGATTGGCATAGTTCTTCCGCCTTGTTTTAATAAGCCCATAAAACATTATTATGCTTTATCTATAATTAATTTAAAATGATGATGCCCTTTGAGCCAATTAAGTTACAAGTGGCCGGGAATACAGGCTATTTTTTCTGTCTGTATATGAAAATAGCATCATTTGAAATAAAATTCCTGGTTATGAATTTTATTTCAATGATATTCAAGATGTACAAAATGATACTACATTAATCCGAAAATATGGCTCCAAAGTCTCATATCGTCTTTAATTTGGCAATATACGATATATAATTCAATAGATTAGCCGAATAATTTCTATAGGTTCTCATAATATAAATTTCATCATAACTCCACCTACTTTAAGTTTCGAGGATTGTTACCCGATAATATAAGGAGTCCAATAATTATTTAATTCAATAGAAATCACGTATAATTACATGAAACTTATATTCGTGGTGATTTTTTATTATTTCGGCAAAACAATTTTTTCCGTTGTTAGAAAAACGGATTATTCTCATCAAAAAATCTAGCAATTCCCAAGCAGATGATGTAATTTTTTCAATTTATAGGATCTCCATAAATGAAAATTTTGATCGAAAGTTAAAACTTTCTGGTTATATAATTCTGCTACGACTTAAATTTCTGCAGGGTAATTTTCGTATACAATTTAGTTTTACGGCGGCGTTCGTTTGTGAAGTTAAGCCGGTGTATGATAATCAGAAATTCAGTACTTTCACCGGATATATTTGTGTCCCTCAAACGTATTATTGTAATTCTAGTAGATACTTGATACTATTAGAAGAGTCAGATTTTCCAACCACACAATGTAAGTAATATTATATAGAATGTTGTCATTATCCTATATTATTCCTGATACTTGTGAGAAATTTTTCATCAACATAGAGCTTTGGCCTCTTTAGTAGAAACGTAAGAGTTTTAAAAAAATTGGTAAAAGAGACTTTGAAGACACCCTTCCCGGTGACGAAATGACGCTGAGAGAAGGAAATCCTCTGGATGGAGGACAATTAAACGGTTTGATGTTATGTCGACATAAAAAATGTAATATATGTAACAGAGAGAAGGAATGTTAAGCAAAGAGCGAGAGCGTTTGACTATCGCCAAATTCGCTATAATTTACTTCGATAATGAAATGACAACTATGTTTAAATTACCTAATTCATGATAAATTGTGTTAATTGTGAACGGTGTGAAGCGCGTTAAAACGCTCAAACTTCATTTTTTTTTAATTTATTCAGCTATTAGTTAAATTTAAAATCATATATTTACAAGGTTTAGCAAACACAGAATGACACAGTGTTTATACGAAATGCGTGTCTTTGTGTGCAAATAGATATTTATGAAGCGCATTCTCACCAATGCGTGAAATTTTAGGCGCCTTGAAAGAACAAAACATTTTTTTATGTTAGCGATAAAAATATTCAGCGGGTCAGTTGAATTTCTCACCTCGAAAATCCTAAAGGTAGTGGAATCACAATACTCTATTGTACGAAATTCAGTCATTCTACATGAGCTACAGCTAATATTTGGTTATCGATAAAGTTTTCCAAATTTAAAATGAGGAAAATCCTTCCCAGAGAGGATTTAGATTCAAGGTGAAAATGTTTTTAAAAACGGAACTGTTCCATTTTTAAAAAGACGCACGCTTAGCATAAATAAGACATTTATTTCGTAGAAAGTGTTGGGGGATAGACAGCGTGGTGATGCATGCATCCGTTCGTTCCATTGTCGTAAAAATTGAAATGATCTGCTTGAATAAGTAACAAATATCTGCCAAGGATGCGTGTGATTTTCTTTTAACTAGTTATTTGGCTCGTTTATTAAAAATATAAACGAATCCTTCAGGTTTTCCTGCAAAAATTTGTAAAACGATCGTCATTGTATTTATATTAACGTACACACACGATCACAGAAACCTGAATATGAGGTCAATTTAAAAATCTTGCCACCTTAAAAAATACTTATAAGCGGTTTAAAGTCAGTTGCGAACAATAGTCTTTGAATGGAAGGAAAGGAAACATCAATATGAAATCTTTAAATTAAAGGTTCCTATAAAACAAAATCAAACTTTAATTCGTCCATAAGACACGATTTGTTGTTCTGCGTTAACGACTCGCAGTCCTAACTCTCTCCATGTTAAATATGATCGCAACATCATATTCCGCAACACGGCTAATTCGGCATATGTCACTCGGGAGTTGAAGTCTCCAGTTTCCCAGGCGTGTGTTTTCTTTGAGCGTAGCCGCGAAGTAAATTTGCTCTTTTTTCCCGATCGAGGGTAGACTTTCTCCTTCTCGTTCCCCATTAATTAAACAGCAGTAAAAGCCACAGTGACTTAATAGAGTTACAAAACTACGTGCTCCAGAATCTCTCGCGGATTCACAAGGGGAATGAGAGGCGCGTCTTAATCTTGGAGCGTCGTCTAGCATTCTTGTCTTGTTTCTGCAGAAATATTACTTTGCCTTTTACCTCTCCCTCTTCCCAGGTTTCATCTGCCCTCTCATTTTCTCCCACATTCCCCTCCATCTCCCTCCTTTCTTCCCCCTCCCTCTCTCCCCCTCTCTTTCTCTCTCTCACGCACTTAAATCTTTTCTCCGTCTGCTCTGTGAGAATGGAGCAGAGCCAGTTTTAGTTAATACGCGATTGCGGTCGAGTCTTAATTGAAGCTAGGACGTTTGTCCCACGAGACACGAGTTGTTACATCATATTATGAAACGAATAAAACGGCTTAGTCAGCAGTCTTAACCATATTAAAGTTGCGAAATGGGATCGCTGGAAAGTGGAGCTAATTCACCAAATTCTCTATTAGAGCCTGATCTCGTCTGCGAATGTCACATAACAATTCTTGTATATTCAGACTGTTTATAACGTCTCTTTCTCTGATTTTACCCATTCTTTTGTCTGTTTCTTTTCTTTTGACTTCTGCCATACATCAATCTACACTTGTAGTGGTTAGATCTTCGTGTGATCCCACCATTCATTTTTATAGTTTTTTTTCTGTATGTGAGCGATCACAGTGCATCTGCGTAAAAATGTCATCTTTCGATATAGAGGCGTCTCTTCTTTCAACTTGGCGACATGTTTCACTTGTGCGCATTATCTTCAATTTTTTTCTTCACCACTAGGATTTCTCTAACCATTCCGATATTTTAGGCAGGGAGACTTAGCTAATAATATTTCTTATCCTATGCCTTCAATGTAAATCCTTTTGCCATTAATGTATATATTTGAAATTCAATTTAAATTTGAAAGACAGAGACGTGGTTTGCACACGTTGATAGGTTTCGTGGTTTCCCTGACGCTTCTTCATCGTTCTAAAGGACATTTTGCAAACTATTGCTCAAGACCCTAGTAAAGACCAATAAAATGACGGAGTAATTTGTCCTTTAATTCTTTAAGTTTTCGTTGTCTTCCCTTTCACATTAAAATCCTTGCTATCCTTAAACGACCAAGGGAGTGAATCATTTCATTGCGGTATTCCTTCCTTTACCGTGTTGTAGTTTTCCGTAAATATCCACGGGTATGAGGCAAGGAGGTTCTTGGGTACAAATTCTAGGAATATTTAACTTGTCCGAGTATAGGACGCATATGTACGTATTCTAGAGAATGATCTATGTCGCAAATATTCTATAATTTAACGGTGAAACTGATTAGCGAATTATTAACTGTCTTTGTAATACGAGAGATAAATAAATTAAAATTTACGCCCTTTGTTTCTTAATGCAATGTTTTTCAACTGTGGGTCCACGCGTCATTTATCGAAGATTCACGAATTGGGTGGGGCATTATGTTTATTTTAGTGCATTACTTGTTTGATCCCGGACACATCACTGATTAATATTTTAAAGTGAAAAACCGAGAGAATGTGTAAACTTTTCATGAGGAGGAGGTCCGCGGCACCAGAAAGGTTGAGATTGCATAAGCAATAGACTAGATGGCATTGAAGATGACGTTTTATGGCAGGAAACAAATGAAGATGACATCATCGTGGACGAATTAGTCAGTGACAAAAAATTTATCTTTTTTTTAATTAGTGGACTCCAGCACCTGTCTCGCTTCGCAACGACGACGGGAAAAGAAATGCGCATAGTTTCGCCACATTTCACTCCGCCTATTTTTTTGGCACAATAGAACACGATTTAAATTGTAGAATGAAGATAAATTTTAATCGTGTAATTTCTTATTGAAATTATTTTATACATGTTGAATATTTTCATTCACGATTTTATTCGACAAAACATTTCATTTATGTTATGACAAAATTTATTTAAAAAAATTATTTTCCTTGCGTATGCAAACGGCGTTTGCAAGTGAAATGTTGCGACGGAGGAATGAACGTGAGCGTAAAGATTACATTAGGTACATGTACTTAGCGCAAATGAGGCGTCTTTCAAATAATCTTCGACTGTTTGATTAATTACGAGTGTATCTAACATAAATCGGTAAATCAAAAATTCAGTATTTCCTTATGATATATCGTTTTGCAGTGTTTGGACATTATACTAGACCAGTGGTTGTCAGGCAGATTCGTCAGGCGACCCCTCCGTCCTGATGTTTGGTCGTCGCGACCCCTCGAGAATATTCGAGAAGCAAAAAAACACTCCGGTTTTTCCATACAGGAGGACGATGATAAGGAAATTAATAATAAGAGAGTCATTTTATTTTTTGCTCTTCATAAATACAAGGTAATCACTATAAATTGTTTTATTTTCAACTACTTATGTGCATTAAAACTTTCAGACAATATTTGGTGCATAGTTTATTTTTTTAAGTACTAATCACTGCAAAGAGATAAGTTCTTATTTGTTTTTATTACATAAAAATAATTCATTAACAAAATGTTTTTCTACGCTGATAAGCTACAGAATTTTCTTTATTTTTTAAACAAAACATGTCTATAAATTAAAACCCGCAGAATAAAATCACTTGCCTTAGCAAAAAGTGCTTGTAACTCCATTAAAATCCTCTCGCGATCCTCTAAAGGGGTCGCGACCCACCGTTTGAAAAACACTCTACTAGACGATTAATATTTTTAGTTTTTTATTATTGTTCCGAAAATACAGTTTCCTTGTTTTTGTCTTTCTTTAAACTGTGATTAAAATATTGCCTTCTTACGAAATTCTCGTGAAATTCGCTCGGTTGCCATGACTTTGCTTAAAAGTCCGCCTCCAGATTTTGAGAAACGGATTGCCGATGCATCAGAGAAAGATGTCGTTCATTCAGGACTTGCATTCACCTTAGAACGCTGCTATCAGGAAAACTGCGGAAGAGTATAAGAGTTGTATTCGCGAGTTGCAGCGAGCACCATTTCAGTTGAGATGATCTACAAGACACGGAGACAGTGGTTTAGCATTTTGACGAAACGGGCGTGTTTGAAAGTCTGAGTTAGGAAACTCTCACTGCGACCTATATTCGTCTGTTTTGATATGTTTTTTGGGAATATAGTAAAAAAAATTGGAAAGATATATTCCTGAGTTTTTAATCCTCTGGGCCATGGTTAAAATATCCCACGGCAAAAACATCAGAGAGTGCTTTTGACCGGAAATCAATTTGGAAAGTGATTTTTTTAGTAATATTTTATGCAGAATTCACATCCGATACGTAAATAATTGAGATCTTTAAAAATTGGGGGCCCCCAATAGTTGGGGCCCGGATGCATCACATCCGTTGCAACTCCCCTTTGGCCGGTCCTGAGCGCACACCGAAATCAGCAAGTTGAAGGAAATGGAATATCAACGCCGAAGAAATGAACTTAAACTGTAACCAACGTATTACAACGCTCTCATTCTTACTTGTATCTCTCAGAAATACAAATCTCAAATGTTCTTTATATCTAGTGGTAGGTTCGCTTTGTTGAGCCTGTTTTACTTAGCAGATTTTTTCAAACAAGGAGGAAACTTTTTCTATTTGAATGTTTTAATCCGAAATAGTTTAGTAATCTTTAACGTTGTAACCATTATAATCCGGAAGAATCTGGAATTAATAATTTATATTTTTTTGGGAAAACAATTTCTAAGAGGGTTACTTTTATTTTGACCTTTGTCTATTCATTGAGTTGCGACCCCAAACGTCACAAAAACCGGAAGTGTGACAAAGGAGACGCTAGAATTCGAGGGAAACGTTTCACGCTCCCTAGCTCGGTCTCTCGGGGAATTATTAAAGTATCTTCTTTCTTGCTCTCTCTCTCTCTCTCTGTATCTTCCTACTGCCTTCCTCTTAACCACCATCTCCCTCACGTCTCTCCCTGAATTTATTTCCTTTTAAGTTCCTACGGTTTTCGGCTCCCTCCCTGTCCGTTTTCTCACACTCGTTTCTCAATTTTTCCGCCGCTGCATCAACAACCAAATTGCGCAGAAGCCCACAGACTGTTCTTATCGCCTGAATCTACAATGGGCCATTTTGTACAAACGAGTTCTCGCCCAAATCTCTTATGCTGACCGAACAGCTGGATCGCGTTGTTTTTGTGGAAATTCCTTAAAAGTTTTGACTATGGGAATAATGCGAAGGAAAAATCTAAACGTTTGGCAAGCAAAGGTGCGTCCTGTCTTTCAAAAATAACTCAGATGGATAAAACAGGAAAACTCATCTTTCTGGTTCGAGAATTATCTTTTATGAAACCCCGAGATAGCTAGAAATACTTTAAATTGAGAGCATAAGGAAAATCATCTGTATGGATGACGTGTAAAATGATGATTTTTCATCGAACTGGCATTATTTTATTTCTATACGATATATTGCATTTCTTGTGCATGAAACGCTTCGGCTGTAGCCAAATTATTACTCGAGTTAAAAATTATTAAATTCAAATATTGATATTAACCACGTTTTGAACGAATAATAATATGTTTGGTTTTATAGCCACTGTTGGAAGATGAAAACTTGGCACAAAAGAGAATTTATGATGCAGGGCTTTCGTTAAAGAACCGCTCTAGTGAATTTCTCGTCACAGTTCGTTCTCGTTGTGAGATTCACAAGGCCAACTCAGACCGGGAGGTAACGGAGTCTACAGGCGTTTTCACACTTTCATTCACAGATTTTCCCCTCCTTATTTCGATCGAAATGAAGCACTTTTCCTATCTTACTAAAGTATCTTGAAATTCATTTTGTGAAGTCTAAAAGTTGAATTTTTTTAGCCTACAACGCCGTTTCCCAACCGGTGGTTCGCGTACCCGTAGGGGTCCGCGAGAAAAATTTGGCAACGGCGTCTTTATCACTTTCTTGGTTCTACAATTCTTACCAATATTTTAATTAATTAATTGTTTAAATTTAATGCATGGTTTTATTTTTAATATTTTCATATGCTTCATGAATTATACCTACTTGAATTTTACAGGGTACTAACTAGAAACTGATGACAATATCAGAGATTCTGATTTTATTGTGAACGTTTACATACTATGTGCTATAAATTTTTTTTATTTTTCATGAATTAAACGCGTTGGAAAAGATTTGTTTTTGCAAAATTTACTCTCCATTATAAGCAGGGCATGGATTTTTTGGGTTTAAAAAAATATTTGATTCGGAGGGTAAATATCGGGTTTTATTATTTTCCTTTTCATTCGGGTTAAAATCAGGTACAAATAAGTTACCGATTTTTCGAAGTTTTAAAGAAGTTCGATCTCAAGTAATTTTTGGGTTTTATTATTTTTTAATTTAGACAAAATGATTTTTAAATAAAAATCTTGTTTAAAAATTTAAAAGTTTTATCAACAATCGAAACTTTTTACTATACCTTAAATATGGTTAAGTGTGTAATACAGGGGTGGGCAAACTTTTTACGTGGCGGGCCACATTAACAGTTGTCGCTTCTTAGGTGGGCCGCATTAACAGATGGAAATGCGTTGGTGGGCCACGTTAGGGTTCACAACGGAAGTTATTTGAGATAGTTCGAGGGATCCTGTTAATGAAAAACAATAATAAATAATATGTTATCCCCATAACATCACTGGAAAAGGTTTTCCGGCAATAATTTTAAGTTACAAACATGAAATTAACTGTATTTTATATTACGGTTCGCGTTCATGATGGCATCGCGGGCCATTTAAAATGCTCTCGTGGGCCACATGTGGCCCGCGGGCTGTATATTGCCCACCCCTGGTGTAATACCTTGTGTTAAACGCCTCCAGGTGGAGAGGAACACCCCGCAGGCTGTACAAACATCTTGCTTCCCGTTCAACATCTTTTGAAAACACACCAGATATTAGTGAAATAATTTTTTCGTAGTTTTTTCAACTAACAAACACTCGGGCTCTTTTTTCCTTATCCTATCAAATATCTAACAGCGACTAGCTAAGACGCATCCTTGACTATTAGTGGCGTGAGCAAACCAAGGAGATTCAGACTGCGTTACAAAGTAAGCTTACGAATAAATTGTTTACAAAGAGAATCAACAGACTGATCACGAACATCTTGGACTGCACTCAAGCGCCGGAATAGAAATTCTATGACCAAATCTAAAAAAAACTTGAGTTAAAAGAAAATTAATGATTTCGAGTTTTACCCGAAATCTAAAAAAGGCAATCGGAGGGTAAAAATCTGGTAAAAATAGGGTAAAACCCGAAAAATCCATACCCTAATAATAAGGGGTTTGCCGCCAAAACTGTTGCAACTCAAGGGGTTCGCGACGAAAAATAGATAAGCTCAAGGGGTTTGCGAAGTGAAAAAGATTAGGAACCGCTGGCCTAGAAGATCATTGAGAAAAGGGGCTATTATTTTGACGAATACAATTTAAATATAATATTCGCTCCGCTAAGAAAAATCGCCGGTAAGGCAATTTGAGTTTCGGTCTCTTCCTCTAATTTGACAGTCGAAAAATGTATTATATTTCGAAGGATGGCTATGTCTTGCGCAATATAATTACAGTCGTCCCTCCTATAACGCGAGAGATACGTTCATGGAAAACACCGTCCAATAGAAAACCGCGTCTATGAGAAATAGAGGGATAAAGGTCCGTCGGACTAATTTTCGATTTTATAACTGCGAATAATTGAGTAAAACATAATAATATAACAACATATTGATATATTAATATTAAATTAATGCAAATTTTCTTTAATAAATTCGGATTAATATAATAAAACTTGGTTTAAAATAGTAATAAACTGAGATTACTTCGAGTTAGAAAAGAAGAAATAAAATATTTGTAACTGCTTGAGCGTGTTCGATTATGGGACCAGAAAAATGCCAAAAGGAGTGCGTTTGTCAGAGATCTAATAGAAAATGAAAGGGCAGTGAGTGATGAGGGCGTTTGGATACTGGCCAACCCAGACGTATTGTGTAGAATGAAACTCTAATAATGGTTCTTACTCTCTCATACATGTGACTCTGGCTTTGCCTGTCGACTTCGCATAGTCATCATACTTTCTCATTTCCATCGTTATACCTTAATGTAATTATCATCTGAAGTTCTCGATGTGTTTGAGCTTTTGTACCTCGTAAAATTTTCTATAAAATATCGTATCGGTTTTGTTTGAAAGCTTAATTGTTAATTGCAAACTTCAATTTTTGATTTGTGTCGTAATATCAATGATTCACTCACTAAAATAACACCCACGGTCATAAATTGGGCAAAAAGATATCGATTTTTAAGTCTTTCGTATAAAATTAAGTGCAGTTTTCACTTCTACGAAGAGTCTTTAAGCTTTGCATATGCCATTGCGACGGTGCGCCTAGAGTTCCAGCAACAATGGCGATGAAGAGGAAATATGACTGAGGTGTCATTTTAATTTGCGTGGTGAGCTAAACATATTCTTCTACGAGGAGAGCGGCGGTCACAAAGTCTCCGAGGAACAAAAAAGGCAATCGAAAAAGCGCGGAGAATTGGGTGCGGAGGAGTGACATTGCGTGAGATGCACAGGGAATGGAATACATTTGGAAGTTTCTTTGAAGAGAAGGAAGAAGCGAAGAAAGGGATATGGATGGAATGCGTCGGAACATCCTCCGGGGAAGTTGGGAAGAATTGCGATTAAAGACTCGTCGATTGGCGACAGATGGACGAGCGGTCGTCTGGTGACGTCGCGCTCGGGAAAATTTTTTAGACCAATCGCATCCTCGAATTACGAAATGCGATCGACGCAAGAAACTGTTCCCATCCAGTCATTCGCCCGCCCTCACCTCATGGGAGTGAGTGGGAATCTTTGAGCGCGCAGAAAAAAAACGCGTCCGAATGTCTTCTTCCCGCCCTACCTCGTTTCCTTCACACGCACTGTCGAGTGTATGGTTGCGTGACACGGAGATTAACGCGCTTTACTGCCATCTCAAAAGATTGGTGTCGCCCCGCCCCTCTCCCGGACGACGCCCTTCGGCTCGAAAGCATCCTCCCTCGTGTTATGAATCCTCCCAACATCGATACTCGCTTTCGTCTCTTCTCCCGAAACCATATTTCAAGTGCTCCTCAACGTGTCCTTTGAGGGCGACCGCCCACCCTGCAGGCCCCGTCGCGTCCCAATTCGTGAATCCCGCCCACGCCTGCCTCTCGACCCCTTCACCCCCTCCCCATACTTCGTTCGCGTCCCCTCTGCCCTCCTCTCCCTCCGTCTCTGCACCCTCCCTCGTCCTCACTGACTCCTCCCCACACTCCCTTCACGCCATTTCCTTTTTCCCTCCTTTTCCATCTCCTTTCTCTCAATCCTAAAACTTTTCATTTTGCTTCTAATCGTCGTACTCAATTACTTTATATGTATTACGAAAGTTTCCAAACTCTTTTAACCGAGAGCGTAACTACCATGGATGCAGAGTGTGCAGTTGACACGGGCCCATGGGCAGGGGGGCCCATAGAGGGTCCCTAAGGTTCTTTTTAAGTGACACGAAAAAATTAGGCTTGGGGAACCATAATTCCATAAATGATCAAGAAAACAACTAAAATAGTTATGTTCTGTGTAATTTTATTCTAAAAATGTGTCTTCTTTACATTTTCGTAACTTCTATAAAAATCAAATAGCTTTGGCATGAAAGTCATCGTACATAAATGTAAACACGATTTAATGAAATGGCATTTTACGAGCTTTAAGCGAAGCAAATGTATGAATAATCTTGTTTAAATTTAGTTGCCGTGCGTTTTTGCTTCCAATAGCAAGCATCGCTATGTTTGTCAATCTTGTTTGAGACTTTGCACTTCTTAAATAATTTTTAACATTTACCAGTTTTGAAAACGTGCGTTCAGCACTTGCTGTATCAACTGGTAATGCTAAAAACAAAATCAAAGCAGAGCACACTTCTGTAAAAGATGTACTGTGAACATTATAGTCAACAATTAACAATTTAGGCAATTCGTATACTGTAATAATTTTTTCGACATGTTTTTGTACGCAATTCTAAAATATCTGATATGGCCACCACATGACTTTCTCCATACCTGTAATATTTCTAAAAATTTCAAATATGATAATGAATATTTTAAGGAACGGCGAAAAAATTTTAAAGACTTTACAAAGAACAGAAATAGACTCATACCGAAGCCTTCTGATATTGGATATAGCCAGGAATCCCCAACAATTAAGAAAATAAAAAGGAGTGTTACTAAGACATAACTAAACGTCAATTGTTAACAGGGTTGGACTGACCCGGCGGGACGCCGAGACATTTCCCGGTGGGCCGGAGCGAAAATGGGTCGGTGGGGCCGGGCCGATCGGCTGTTAAAACTCTAATTTATATATTTTTTATCCGTGAATCCAGAAATATGGAGGAACGGCTTTTATGTCCGTTTTTAACTAAGTTTCCTCGAAGTTATCTTTCCAAATCTTTTACGCATCTCACTCATCATTGCCTCTCACTATCTCAATCCTTCCATCCACTACTGTGTACTTATACTCAAGTCCAGTTCTCCGCAAGTCATCATCTTTCCCCTCTCCGCTCCGAGTAAGTTATTATGATCCACAATCATCAATTTGCATACAAATTTGCAAAACTTTAAAAAATATGAGTGAACATTCAACATTTCCATCTCAAACTCGTTTCACCGCATCCAATCTTAAAACGAAATCATATTAAATGCTCATGTTTATTTAAAATTATTTTCAAGTACAACAAGTCTTTCGAAATATTTTCAAACTAATAATATGGTATTATCAAGCGCTGTTACTGTTAATGCAACTGTGAAAACAATATCAGATGATATTAATAAATTTACAGAAATAAAAATATTGAGTGATAAATTCGTCACATTTATAAATGAAGAACTAGAAAACGATTCTGAAAGTTCTTCATGCTTTCAAGTTCAAAAATATTTTCAGGTAACTCGTAACAAAAACCAATATAAAAGTATTGAAGAAATGAATTCGGAAAATCTTAAAAATTTCGAAGAAAACGTTTTCAAACGTAATTTCAGACTTTCATAAACGCTTTTTAAGTAATAATGATTTGGATAAAGAAATTTAAATTTTTTTAATACGAAGTTTTTCAAGAATGATGCTAAGAAAACAGTTTTTGTTGATCTTGAAAAACTAATAAAAAATTGCAAGTATCTGATTTAGTCGCAGAGTACAACGATTTTGTGCAAAAATGGATCTTAAAAAACAGTCCCTGATATTTGTCACTTTAGAAGTTCATGAAGAAAATGTACTTGAAGATAATTTTGATGACATTTTTGAGTTTCTAAATGATGATAAAATGGCAGAATGTAAATCTTGTAAAAGATGTTTATTTGTTGTTTCAAAGTAAGTATTAAATAAATATAACTTATACAGTTCTGCTTATAACAATATTTATAAAGCATATATAATTATACTTAATTATCTGTAACGCAAGTATATTGTGAGAGGTTTCAACATTTTAAGTTATATTAAAAATAAATTACGAAATAGACTTGGAGATCAAAATGTTGGTTCTTTTAACACTATGTCGGCGAACAGAGATATTCTGGTCAAACTATAAAATGATCAAATAATAAAAAATATGCGAAAATAGTAAGGAGTTGGACGACAAATTAATTGTAAATTTAATATAATACTTATTATTTCTATTTTCCCTTAATATTGTGCAACTTAAAAGTTACTTAAATATTGGAAAATTTCAAGACAATGAAAATTTTATTTATTTCTCTCAAATGTCTTGTAAAAATGCTTACTTCTTTTTTATTATAAAAATAGTTCAACTTTTGTTATGAATACCTAAATGTTTACAGAATGTGAATTTCATATTATCTACCTGTAAGTTATACTTGATTGAATGAACATATATAGTTTCGTTCCCTTTTATAGATTTCTTAATTATTACGAAAATGTTATGGCCAATACAACGCAAAAATCCGGGGGAAAAGGGGTAAGAGAGGATATTGGGGGAGGGGAAGAATGAGGCCACTGATCTCGATTTCTTGATATGAAATTGCTTCCCAGTCCAAGCCTGATTGTTAACAATAGTCGCCGGTAGGTCGTTGCAGCTAAAAAATTAGTTTTTAAAATATCTCTTAAAAATGCATTATATGGGAAAATGTTTCAAACAAGGGTTGTGGAAAATTAAATTTCCTATAAAATTTATTCCAATATTTTTTACATTAACTAAATAATAAAACAAATATTAAAAAAACGGATGTGACAAGAGTAAACACCAACTTCCGGTTGATCGATCTTTATCAAAAACTAATCAATTCTTGTGACTTTCACAAAAATGTTAAATATAAAATTTTGCGTTAGCCTGATTAATAGTTTTTGAGTTAGAGCACTCACAAGAAATTGTCACACACACACAGACATCATCGAGAAAATTGCCAAAACGTGTTCAGGAGACCTCAAAACGGGTAGTTCCGTTGAAATCTCGAAATCGATTTTGTTCATGAAAACAATACTTTCCTCTCTACTACATATGGAGAATGTAACAAGATTGGAAAAGTGTACTCCATGTGGGAGTACACGGAATTTCCAAATGCCTTCTTTGAGATATCACAATGTTCTCAATATTTTTCGCTCAGATGAGTATTTAAGGAGAAGCTAGCGAGGTACGTTGTAAAATACAAGTAAGTCCTTATGTAAAGTTGTCGTTATTATTGTCCGAGTTTAACGAAAATTGGAATCGTTCGATAAATTCTAGAAAAACTCCACAATAACAAATTTCATCAAAATACGTCCAGCGGTTCCCGAGTTGAAACAGAAACATTGTAAACATTTAGGTCTTTAAGTAAAGTGGTCCTCATTTTTGTCTGATTTTGACCAAAATTGAAATCGATTGACCGAATTTAGCAAAACACCCCAATACCAAATTTCATCAAAATACGTCCAGCGGTTCCCGAGTTTTAACTTGCGGACGGACGGACGGAAACGACCTCCCCTACTGGTAGTATGTGCGTTCACTTCCTGCAAAAAGCGCATAATAATATCAACCGCCGGCAATAATTTGGCGACAAATCAGATCGATATTTTTCTATTAACGGTTAACTTAATTTTACCAACTAGTCGTCAGATTCCATCGAACGCGAGCTCCGTTTCGTTTCGTGTTTCACTGCACTGTGCACTGAGGTTTGTTTTTGAAGATACGCGTAAGAAGACGGAGATAGAAGGGAGGGGAGCTCACTTCTTGAGTTGTGGTTGTTACGCCTCCGCTTTTAACCCATAACACACTCACCCACTGGTGTGAAAAATGTTTACGAAGCGAGCGTCAATTAGCAGTTGCGAGTGCTTCGGCGGAAGTTATGTGAGAGACTGCTCATAAAAATTAAAATCAAATGGTTTCATATGCAGCAGACAATTCATTTATGCGGCCATTTCATCGATAAATAGAAGAAAATGTCATTTATTTTGAGAGCTCGTGAATGGGCAGGTGGCGAGAGATTTTGAATGGATTAATTATTTTAAGTACAGTAACAAACTGAAACTGTCTTTAACATTTAGGAGAAGTGTTACAGCGATATAGTTTTTTGTGATTTTCTTTCTGGATGCTTCTACACCTCATCGTATAATCGTTATTCGTATTGTGGGCTTTTTGGTAGTGTTACCTGAATTTCATTACTTCGTAAACGCCAACCATAAATAATTTGGTCTATCAAGTTTCTTATATTTTATCCCTCATTTTATTTAAAGTTCCCATCATTTTTTCCTCCATTTCTCCTGCGTTTCCCTCTGGCTACGTTGAGGTCAGAAAATGGTCGATTCTCCGCAAAAAATAATTGCTTTAAATAATGTGCGGATTCCCATTCCCCCCGTGTTCCGCGTCACATCCTTCCAACCATACCAAGGTCTCTCAAATTGCCTCCCCCTCCCCCAAGCGCCTTTCCCCCTCCAGTTGCCTTCCCTCCCATATTCCCCCCTCTCTCACTTCCCCCCTTTTCCTCTATCACTCCCTCCCCTCCTCCCTTATTATTTTCCAATTCTCGTATCAGTGTTCCTCGTTCCCTTCGTTGCGTTTCCTATTCTCACTTTCTTCCTCGTACGAAAAGGCGCCCTCGCGTGATCAACTTTCTCTCCTTTATTCTGTGTCAACTAGAACTAACGGCTTTCATTTGATTTAAACGTTCGCAACTTCCATAAATACAACTCCTTTCTTGTTTACAAAATTTACTTTCGGTGAATCAATGTTGTACCGACAAATTTATCGCTTTGATTTAATGTTGTTTCCATTTCAGTGCTTTATTTCTTATTAAAAATCAATTAGATTTGTGCATTTTTTAATTTATTGTTTTATATGGATTGCTTTCCAAATTTCAAAATATTGCTATTTTTATCCATTCGACCGTTCTAATCGATCTTAGCTGGCCTATGTTAGTTACATAGTACCGAGGTGTGTCTCTTAAAGATGCCTCTTTAAAACATTTCCTCAAATTACTCATGTAAAATTAAGAGAGGACATAAATAAAAATTTTATTTTATTGCAATCGAAATAAAATACGTAATAGCAGTTTTAAAGGATTATTTTTTAATTTAAATATCGGATTTTGTATGAAGAATAAAAATTCGCAAAAACTGTCGGGTCAAAAGTTCGAGTCTTCGAAACGAGTTGGTATTATCCTGAGTACTTGTGGCATTTTTATCCGAATTATGAACGCTTTTGCGAGAATGGGCCGCGTGTCTCGGATTCACCTAATCCCTTGGTGGGCAACCTTTTCTGTTTAGTGGGCCACATTGGTGGCAGTGAAGCCTTCGGTGAGCCGCATTGGAAATGTCAATGCTTCGGCGGATTGGATTAAAGTTAAATCGGAAGTTTCTTCGCGATTCCTATACACCATGAGTGAAAATTAAGTTAAAATTAGGTTTTTAGGGTTAACATTACAATATTAAGAATCATGATGGAATTCAATCTTAGAAATACCTTGGAAAAAAGAAAAAAAATCAAAATTAAAAAGAACTTATTGGAATTGAGAAATATTTATTAAGAAGTCTTAATTTAATGCTAGATATTTTAACAGGTTTTGATTGAAATCAAATAACATTTGGCGGGTAAATCAAAATAAAAATGAAAAGGTTTTGAATATCACGAAACACTGGTGGTGACCCCATGGAATTTCTATGAGGGCCGCAAGTTGGGTACCCCTGGCCTAATCAATAATACCTAAACATGTTATCGAAAAAGTAACATCTCAAGGAGCGTAACTCGATGGCTAACTGCGTCACACTTTCCCACCTCCCTCCACATTGTCATCTACCCCTCTCACCTCCTCGCCCTTCACCCTTCCCACCCCATCATCCTTCTCATTTTCTACTCCCTTCTCCTCCCCATCCCTCTCCCACACCTCTTTCCCAACCCCTCGCCCTCTCCCCCTTTCCACCCCTCTAGCTCTCTCCAATTTCCATCCCTCGCTCTCCCTCCCTTTCCACCCCCTTGTTCTCCCCCCTTTCTCACCCCTCTCCTCTCCCCTTTTCCCACACCACTTGTCTCCCCTTTTCCACCCTCTCGCTCTCTTCCCCTTTCTACCCTCTCCCCCTTTCCACCCTCTCCCCCTTTCCACCCTCTCCCCCTTTCCACCCTCTCCCCCTTTTCGCCCGCCCTCTCCTTCTTTCTGCCCTCTTCCCCTTTCCGCCTTCTTCCCCTTTCCACCCTCTTCCCCTTTCCACCGTCTTCCCCTTTCCACCCTCTCGCCCTCTTCCCCTTTCCACCCCTTTCGCCCTCTTCCTCTTTCCACTCTCTCACCCTCTTCCCCTTTCCTCCGCTCTCGCCCTCCCCTTTTCCCACCCCTCTCGCCCTCTCCCTTTCCACCCCTCTCCCCCTCCCCAATTTCCACCCCTCGCTCTCCCTCCTTTTTCACTCCTCGTCCTCCCCCCTTTCTACCCCATCACCCCCCTCCCCCTTTCCACCCAATCACCCTTTCCTATCTTCTGCGAAAAAGAATAATCTGCTATTTTGCGCCACTCTTCTGATATACAGTATTCCCTCCATATTCGCGGGGGTTACGTTAGTGAAAAACGCCGCGAATATAGAAACCGCGAATATAGATACTAAAGGCTTATGGGATAAGTGGGGTTAGAAAAACAACTACCCCCGGTTTATATATTAGTAATAACATAGTTATTGTTTTTTAAACTTATATTTAGTATTAATAAGCATAACCTGTAGAATCTTTACTTCTCGACGTAGAATTAAGAAAAAATACGTGGTAGTCGTAATAACGCACCCAATGTTTTATTTCCATTATTTTAAGGAAAATTTTCGAGAATAATTCGAGTAAATATGGTAGTTCATTTACAATTTCATGCATTCATAAAAAACAACAAATAAAATAATTACTCATACCTTTAACCCTTAATTAGTCGCGTGGGGTCAGTATGATCTCACCTAATATATTTCTATCAATAACTTAAGAACGGGTGTTCATATCATTACCAAATCTTCAGTACCTGCATTATTAACCTCGTTGATGACATTTAAGTATTTTTTATTTTATTTTTTAATTTGTTGTATTTGATATTTTAATGTTGTTATGCACAAAGTGCATAGAGTAATTATTATGACTACAAAAATATTTTTCTTCGAGATTTTGATTGATATGGATATTATGGATGCCAATGAAACCGGAAATGCTATTATTGTAAAATTGTATGCCCGTCTGTCCGTCGTCTTTGTATGGCTCTAGGAGCTGAACCTTGCCACAAAATTGGACCGTATTTCATTTTTACAAAAATTATCATCAGGAATATATGTATAATTAAAATAAAGCATATTCCTTGAGAACAGAAGGTAGTTTATTCTAGTAAATGTTCTTAAAATTTCGATTTTACCAAATGTTTCTTTCACCATGCTGGGAAAAATTCACCTAATTTTAGAACTTTTTACCACACATATTATTACATAAGTCATATTGCTCAAGAAATATCAATATTGCTTTCAATGGTATTATACTAAGCGCCATGCTACCGTGCAGCTATGCTCTGCAATCGCCCTACGAGCGTGCGCTTTTGGAGATGGGACGGAAAGGTATGACGGCGGCCGCTTCTTAACTCTCATTGGCTGCACAGTATCAAAGAAGTGGGTAGCCAATAACTAAAAAAAATCACATAACTACAGTCAGAATTGTTTTTTTTTCATAAACGAACAGATTTTCGTAATCAATAGTATGACTTTTATCATAAAAAATTACCTAACCATTTCACGTTTATAAAGTGACATTTTCAGACACCGCGATAATTTTTTGTTTTCATTCGGATGTAGTGTTCCAACAAAGTTTGCATGCTTGGAGTACCTTTCCGCAGATTATCCCCCGTCTCTAGGGAGCTTTTAGCACGTAGGTGTGAAAACAAGACACAAAAGACGACCCTTCTGCTGCGACAGACGATCTTACCATTTGCCCTTTTCACACCCACCACCGCGCCCCTATTACCCATGGAAAGAACGACCGTGTATGCAACACATGTTATAGCAGAGGGCGATAACTTTCAAAACAACCCTCCTTCCCCTTATTCTTTTCTAAAATCCTGAACGAAAGTACAGCTGAAGTTTCATTCTTGTCATAGAAGCATCATCCTGTGGTTTTGAAAGAAATTGTGAATCGATTGGCGATATTTTGTGATATTGTCGTGTTTGATCTTTGGCAGAATTTCTTCATTATCAGTGATGCTTGAAGCAAGAAATTTCCAAAGGTTTCACGTAACTTACTTGGAATTACTTCACGTGAAACACCTTTGTTCCACAGAGGAAAGAATATTGTCATCGAAACTTCTTCGAAATATCGTATAATCCAAAGTTCAAGAGGTAAGCCTTTTATTTTGTTTTAAATAATTTATTCTCGTAATATTTAAAAAAAAATGGGAATTTGAGGATTTTCTCATTTTCTTTCTTTTTCTCGTCATATCAAATTACTTCTTACTTCAAATCTTACTTATTTTTCTATAAACATTTTCTGCAATAACGTAACTCATTACTTTAGCCACTTTTTTATTCTTTTCTGGATTTAAATTTCTCAATTCTGTTTTATTTTTCATCCATAGCATGGGTTTGCAAGAATCAACAAAACCGGGTGAAATGAGAGATTACTTTGGCATTCACTATGAAGAGGACGATGAAGTTGGTGGTGAGGAGGAAGAAGATGAAGGTATCGAGGAGTATAGCGAGCATAATTCAGACACTAAACAAGAGGTTAGTTCAAGTGAAGAAAGTGAAGAAGATGCAGTTTCAGAAAAAGAATTCTTCATTAATAGGGACAAGTCATTAAAATGGAAAAAGACTTTTCCGAGGATGAGTGTAAGAGTGAAGCGACATAACTCCGTAACATAACTCCAAACACCAGGACGCTTAGTTAAGCGTCCTGGTGTTTGGAGTCATATGAGAAATGCAAAAACTGCTCTTATGGCTTTCTTTTTAATTTTCGATGAACGTATTTTGCATTTATTAGTCAAAAATACTAACATTACATTGAAAAAGTGCAGAGCAAATTTGAAAGAGAACGAGATGAGAAATCTGTATCAGCAGATGAAATGCGCGCTTTTCTGGGACTTCTACTCATGTCAGGTGTGTTACGACCAGCTCATCTAAATTTCAATGATCTGCGGGAAAATGACGAAACAGGGGTTGAGTTATTTCCCCTGACAATGTCATCTGAAAGATTTCTATTCCTACTGAGATGCATTCGGTTTGATGATATACTTACTAGAGAGAACCGTAAAGAAAGTGACAAACTGGCTCCTGTTAGAGAGTTCGTCGAAATGTTAGCTGAGAATTTTGAAACGGCATACTATTTATCAGAATATGTTAATATTGATGAGCAAGTAATTCCGTTCAGAGGTCGCTGGTCTTTTCGGCAGTATCTTCCTAACAAACCAAACAAATACGGAATAAAGGTCTTCGCTTTATTTGATGCGAAAAAATTTTACATGCTGAAATTTGAAATATATGCAGGTGTTCAGCCAGTTGGAAAATATTCCATAAGTAATCGACCCGAAGATGTAGTCAAACGATTAGTTACCTATGCCAATAAAAGGAACAAATAGAAATTTGACAACAGATAATTGGTATACTGGCGTACCTCTCGCATAATCACTGCTTGAGGACTACGGATTGACACTCGTCGGGACTATGCGAAAAAATAAAAAAGAAATCCCGCCCGAGTTCCTTCCAAACAGAAAGAATGAGGTGGGTAGAAGTAAATTTGGTTTTACGAAATAGATTACGATCGTATCTTATGTTCCAACAAAAAATAGAGCAGTGATTCTTTTATCTACGATGCACTATGATGCTAAGATCGATGAGAGTACGCAAGAGCTACAAAAACCAGAGTTAGTGACATTATATAATGTAACAATACTTGTGATCAGCTCTGTGCATCATGCAACGGTGGCAGAAGAACAAAGAGGTGGCCTTTAGCTGTATTTTTGCCAGTTTTTTAATGTTTTTGCTATCAATGCGTTCGTTGTCCACAAGAAAAATGTAAAAGAAACAGAAACAATGACCAGGCGAAACTTTTTTTAAACTATTGCGAAGGAATTAGTAACTAAAACACAAATATTCCGATGCCGCGATAAATATATTCCAAAGGAACTTAGGAAACACGTCTATGACAGTCAGGGTATTACTGAAGAAATTCCGTGTCCTTCCAGGATAGAAGGAACTTCCAGAGGAAAATGCAAATTCTACCCAAGAAGCAAGGACAACAAGTTAACAACAAGATGTTCCAGTTGCATGGCTTTTGTTTGCAAACGTCATATGTTAATAGAATGCTCAGACTGTAATGAAAACCAAAATAACTGAAAAACTTGGTTCATATGTTGTTAAATATGTAATTTTGTAAAAATTCTTAATTAATATTTAAATAAAACTTTTAATATTGATATTAAAGTAATTTACTACAACTACTACCAAAAATATAATAATCAATCACTTCATTTAAAGAAAATTTCATTGGGGTCATATCGACCCCACGCGACTAATTACGAAATTTTTTTGACGCGACTAATTAAGGGTTAATGAAAAAACGAAAGTCATGGTGGTTTCAAAGGAACATAAAGAATTAAATATAATGGTAAATGGCCAAAAATTGGAACAAGTAAGTAGTTTCAAATATCTCGGCAGTATTTTAGCACAGGATGGAAGTAGTACACAGGACATCAGAAGTAGGATTGCAATGGCAAAAGCAGCATTTAACGAGAAGAAGGAGCTTCTCACAAGCAAGAAAATAAATTTAGAAACAAGGAAGAAATTAGCAAAATGCTACATATGGAGCATAGCTCTTTATGGTGCAGAGACGTGGACGGTAAGGAGAAAGGAGGAAAAATATTTAGAAAGTTTTGAGATGTGGGTATGGAGAAGAATGATGAAAGTGAAATGGACAGAGAGGAAGAGAAACGAAGAAGTATTAGAAATGGTGGGAGAAGAAAGGACGCTAATAAAAACAATCAGGAAAAGAAAAGCAAATTGGATAGGGCACATATTGAGAAGGCAGTGTTTACAAAGGACGATCTTAGAAGGAAAAATTAGTGGAAGAAGAGGAAGAGGGAGAAAAAGAATAGGAATATTAGATAATATAAAGCAGGGATATAATACTTATAGAGGTATAAAAGAGGCTTCTAGGGAGAGAGAGAAATGGAGGCAGCGATTCAGTTAAAACCTGTCTTCGGACAGAAGCATGATGATGATGAACGGTGCTGATGTCCCTTTAGTGATAATGATAACTGCGGCGTTGGAAATGTTTGTTGGACGAGGCTCCCTTTTGTGGATCATCCATTGGCGATGCAACTGATGAATGAGGAGAACTTCGAGTGCTACTTTCGGAGACATCATTTGAGCTTCTATTAAAGTAGCTTGTGATTGGCACCTGCTTCGACTTTTTTTAAGGTATTTGTAAACGTCTCTATAGCAATTAAGTAAATCTTCCCTATCTCTCTTAAATTTAATGCTTTTCCATGACTGGGTCAACATAACATACTATATCCATAAGTTCAGACACATGTTTCATTATCCCTGCCAATTTTTTCAATTTAGACTTTGTCGTCACATCCTTCTCCATATCATCATTTTCTTCATTAAACTGGACAAGTTCATCAAGGTCCTCTTAAGTGAACTCTCCACTGTGCGAATCTATAAGTTCTACTATCTCTTCTGGTTGCATATCCTCGAACTCCTTCCCTCCAATATCATGTGCCGTCCTTGCAATCATCTTCACTTCTACAACGAGTGAAGAAAACCCATCGAAGTTAATGAGAGATTCCTTCCACAATTTTCCCCATCATGCGTTTATAGTCAAAAGTTTCACCTCTTCAATTGGCTCCTTAATGTTTTGTATGCAATGATATAATTTTTCCATTATTCGGTGACAGTCATATTGGGGTCACCTTCCATTTTATTTAAGATGTAGCGGAATGTGCGACGAGTATAGTAGCTCTTGAACACAGCAATCACTCCTTGGTGTAAGGATTGGAGAAGTGAAGTTGTATTTGTGGGCAGAAAGATAACTTCTATGTTTGGATGTGCAAATTGAATACTCTACGGATGACCAGGGGCATTATCTAAAATGAGGAGTTTAAATGCCAAATTTTGTAAGCTAAATATTTTTTGACTTCATAAACGAAACAATTATTAAACCAAGAAAAAATTGTTTCGGTGACCCAGGACTTCTTGTTTGAACGCCAGAAAACAGGTATTTTATGCTTATTTTTTCCTTTCAACGCACGAGGATTCAGTGAAAGATAAATAATCACCGGCTTAATCATGCAGTCCCCGGGCAAATTTGCACAGAGGAGGGTTAACCTATCTTTAGCTGCTTTATATCCAGACGCCGAACGTTCTTCTTTGGAGATGAATGTTCGCGAAGGCATCTTCTTTCAAAACAAGCCCAATTCGTCAGCATTAAAAACTTTTTCGGGTTTCTTTCTCTTCGATGAGCTTTTTAACATGACCAGGAAAGGCTTCAGCTGCCACAGTATCTGCCGATGCCAATTCTCCACTTATTTTAACATTATGTAAAGCATGTCTTCTTTGAAATTTCTCCTACAATCCCTTACTTGCTATAAATGATTTGGTGCTGCTTCCTTCAGTGGCCGATGCTGCCCTTAAGAGCTCATATAAGCGAAGCGCTTTTTCGCGTATCACCTGGCTACGCAATGGAACTTTTTTTCGCGTTTGATCTTCGATCTAATTATTTATATATATTCCATCTTCTCGGTGACGTGGTCACGAGCATAGCGGGACAATTTGGCACTTTTAGGCGAACATACACTTACACTAGCCCTTTACTTGCCTCCTTTTTCTTTATATATCTCACAGTGGATTCATTGATGTTATATGCCATACCAACGGACGCTATACTTTCGCCTTGTGACAGCTTTTCTAGCAATTTAACCTTTTTACTTAATGGCATAACTTTTCTTGCTCTTCTCACTCGGCACTCATTTCACTTCCTTTGCCTTTTGTGGGTGGTATAAAATACTGTGAATAAGAACAAAAAGATTATTGAAACAACACACTTTAAAGGCCGGCGTTAAACAGTAATTGTAACTCTGTGCCCGGCCATCATCCGACGGTACTAATTGTATTTGAGAGAACGTTAGGCTGCTAACAAAACGACTCACAGTTCCAAACTGAATACTGAAGATACTCTCGAACGATTTCTCTACGGGGCGTACGGGGCGAATGACCAGACGTTCCTACTTGGAAATAAAACCTAGGATCCCACCTTTTGTTAAGCAGAACAGCAAATATCAGATTTTTTCATTTCACTTTTACACTGTGTGACGTCCGATATCTTTTTTGTAATACAACGGAAAATTCCTTCCCTTTCTATTTTCCTCCTCTCATTCTAACCTACCTAATCCCTTTTCAAGTGGGTAGAAACTAAGCTTGCTTTGTTCTCACTTGGGTTTGATAAAAATCTTCTTACAAGGGAAGCCCCCAAGGTGTGACACTCGCATCGGATTGAGACTTTGCAGAATGAAAGTATATGTAAAATAACGGACTCATGTTTCTACCTAGGTGCCAACTCGACGTCGTTTACGAGAAAATGCCCTTTGAAATCGCGATCCGAGAGTCAACGTAATAAGAACGTTAAAAGTCCTTTCATCATTACCTAGGAACGTTGGTCTAGGGGAAACGAGCTGGATTTTAATATTTTTGCCGGGGTTCGATTCTCGAAGGGACCATATTTTTTTCTGATTAAAATTTTTTTTCGCAATTTCCAGCATATCGTCGATAAAACTTGCACAACATTTTAAAAAAATTTATTCCATGCATTATAACTACTATTTTCTTCATCGTAATGCAGTTTTTGTTGCCCCAAAAACTGAAGATCACTCGCAAAACACGAACAAAGACAAACAATTCCAATCGCCACTCCAAAATGTGCCCTCTAACAATAAATCGCTCGGCAATATTCTGACGACTGTGGTCGAGAGACAAGGACGTCTGCTTATAAGGCCACGAAAAACTGCGTCTAGTCATCTTATAATGTTGTTATTAAAGTTACGGTGTTGTTGTTAAAGGGATTCGTTATCATTTGCAGGTGTCAATTATTGTCATTATAATTATAATTGAAATTATGTCACAATACTGTTGGGTTATTTCGATGCATTGTTCTTTATTCCTCCTTTCAAATCTCGTCATGTATTGTTCATTATGATAAATCGGTTGCTGGTGTCAATTATTGCCATTATAATTATAAATGTCATTATGTCACAATATTTTTGGGTTATTTCAGTGCATTGTTCTTCATTCCTCCTTTCGAATCTCGTCATGTATCGATCATGATGGTAAAGCGAATGGGTAGTGATCCATAAAATTATGTTCGTGAAGAATTACGGTGAAGAATTACAGTGAAGAATTACGATGAAGAAAATAGTAGTTATAATGCATGGAATAAATTTTTTAAAAATGTTGTGCAAGTTTTATCGACGATATGCTGGAAATTGCGAAAAAACTTTTTAATAAATCAGAAAAAAATCGAACCCCGGCAAAAATACTAAAAATCCAGCTCTTTTAACTCTTTTAACTTTTAACGTTCTTATTACGTTGACTCTCGGATCGCGATTTCAAAGGGCATTTTCTCGTAAACGATGTCGAGTTGGCACCTAGGTAGAAACACGAGTCCGTTATTTTACATATACTTTCATTCTGCAAAGTCTCAATCCGATGCGAGTGTCACACCTTGGGGGCTTCCCTTGTTAGTCATCTAAATTGCAGTTAGCCAAGCAGAGAACAGCTGAGACAACACTCCATGGAATCTTGATCATAGCATGTCATTTTATCTCCTATTTGCGAATTATTTCAATGGAAAGATGCATTTCTAATACCTAAAGAGCATTTGGATGAGGTTTGGAGAGAACAGATGCGTAGATGTGCATAGAATATTAATGCGTCACATTTTATGCAGTACGTGTACCGTATGGCGTTGTATCGCACGGTCTTTTAAGGTAGGCTACCGCGAATAAGTGAAGTTTACCTCCCGCGAATATTGAAACTTGCTACAATAATTTCTGCGCGAATACGCGAAACTGCGAATATGAAACCCGCGAATATGGAGGGATTACTGTATCTTAAAAGAGCCGAACAGCAGCACGCGGCTCGGTTCGTACACCTCCATCCACTTTCCTCCTCCGTCCCCCACTCCCTCCACTTCTCCCACCTTCCGTCCTCCCACACTACCACTCCACCTATTGTCCTCTTAAGCTTTTGCGGTGTTTAATTCCTAAACTTAAGAAAGAGATCCTTTTCGAAATAATTGAGAGCTTCCGCGCTTTAGAAAAGCGTGCTCTTCTTCTTAGCGCGAAGCTATTATTTTTCTTCGTAGAGAAAGAGAGAGAGAGAGAGAGTTCACTGACTCCTCCGAGTGTGTTGATTTCTGGAGGTTTGTCTATTGGTACGGGCATCTGACAACAGCGGAGCCATAATGAAACGCTAACTACGATTATATTACAGGTGGCGCCGTGTCGATTTTTGGTCTAATTTCTTCTGTGTTTTAAGTTTCACCGGATATATTCAAAGTTCCACTCGCAGCATCATTGGTTCTATTAATGCGAATTACGTGCTAGAAAAATATAGAAAATAGCAATATTTGGATGATTGTTGATTGAACTAGCTTCTGAACTTTTTCCCTTCGCGTACTACCGTGACTTTGACCTGTGACGTCACCGTAATGATTCACTACAGCCGGCATTAAGGAAAAGTTTTTTAAACAAATTCTGATGCTATCTTTCAATTTAACTTTTTGTACCATTTAAATACTACGCACGTACTAATTAAGATTAAAATTACATTGAAATGTGAATTTAGACAAAACATTTCCAACATATTTTAAATAAAAATAACTTAGTTGCCCAATAAGCACTCAGTTATAGCTTTCCAAACCTGATCTCTTCCATTCTTATTGAAATCTTATCTATAAAAATTATGAAGTCTGGCTGTGGTCGCTGACAGAGATTTCGCGTATCAGCGAGATAATAAATGATTATTTCATATTGGCACCGCGTTCCGCCTGATGGCCAGCGGCGAACCTTTGGTGGTGCGTATACTATAGGTTGAGAAACAATGAGCTAGATGATGAGAAACACCTTGTGAAGGCTCTAAAAACAAAATGATTTCAATTAAAATTAATTAGGAGGTAATTCGGAAATCGTTCATTTTGCTTTGTATTATTGCTTTAAGTAGTAGTAGTTTCTAGTTGGGTATATCCCGTAGATCTGGTAATATTCACCTTGTTCCCTTTTTATTGATTTGTAACAAGTGCCAATCAATGAAAGATGAACGGTAAATCACTCATAAGTTTTAATTTTAATTAAAGTAGTTCACTTGAAATCATATTCTCCGTTATTCCTTCTAATTTTAAGATTAACGGCGTTGGTCTGATTACTTCATTTTATTATATGGACACTTTTTCTCTTATACTTTTTGCCATTCGTCGAATGTGACTGAAAAACTTTAGATGTGCAAATTAATAACCTTATTTTGCTTTATTTTATTTATAATTTTTATTATATATTTCCTTTTTGTCAAAAATCATTCTTTAGTAATACATAGTATTATAATGAGCTAACCCCATGTGTAATTCTGTGTGTAAGATTTTATTAGTTAATGCGAATAACTCCAGAATGGTGTTAATGAATCTTTCGCCAAACACTCTGCGCGTCCAATTGCCGGTTTTAAACAGGTAATCCTCCAAGATATGTCTTGGACTTTAGAGATGTTCACTTTTTAATTTAATGAAACGAGAATGTGGACAGCGTACTTTTGATCTGGATTTTAAAATTAATTATTTGTTATTGTTACAAAGTCGAGACCAGGACAAAAGAAAGCCAAAAAGAGTGAAAATTCTATTTTCTATCGTCAATTTTAAAATACTCTTCTAAATGGTCCACACATTTTTTCAAAACGAAAATTTTACGTTTTTTGAGGCGACAATCTTTCATCTCCAAGGGACATACATAGAATAAATTGGAATAAACGGAAAAACGAGAAAAATCGTCCGAATTTCAGCTCCAAATGTTAAACTAACAAAAAAAATTTGATTTTTTCTATTTTATGCATGTTGTACCAATAGAATTTCTGATGAATACTAAATTTCTTTCAGTGAATATATATATATATATATATATATATATATATATATATATATATATATATATATATATATATACTAGGGAGATGCCCGTTGAAATTCAACGGGAAAGTTTTTTAATGAAACCTCGTGAATACATGCGACGCGGAGCTATTATCCAAATCAATGGCACCCAATAACACGAAACAGGCAACCATGCAAATCACTGAGAATGCATCAAATTCTCTCGTTAAAAACTGATCTGTTTTATTCAAGGCATATTTAAAAATCGATGGCAGGAAAACAAACTTTTGTTCTTTTAGGCGTTCGTTGTTTTAAGTCTCGAACTCATACGATGATTCTAAGTGATTTAGATATATTAATGTTTTACATTCCTTCTCTCATATAACGCAACGAATGTTGTTTACATTGGTTGCTATGAAAATCATTTCCCTCTCCTTCCTCTCTATCTATATATATATATATATATATATATATATATATATATATATAACAACTTACGGAAAAGGAAAGGTAAAATAGATATATGGATGTCAACAAGGTGTTGGGATGAGGAAACCCAGTGAGCACTCACCAATCAGACGACTTCAGGTTGGCGAGGCCCCGGGGATGTCGAAGCGACACACGTAAAATAACACAAAAACATCACAAACGTAGAAGCTTTCGGAACTACTCCTTCTTCAGCTACAGAGAGAGAATTTTATTTTACGTGTGTCGCTTCGACATCCCCGGGGCCTCGCCAACCTGAAGTCGTCTGATTGGTGAGTGCTCACTGGATTTCCTCATCCCAACACCTTGTTGACATCCATATATATATATATATATATATATATATATATATATATATATATATATATATATATATATATATATATACACTAGTAGAAGGTGCTTGCATACTGCAAGCATTTAATCGCACCTTGAAAAAACATTAATTTTCAGAGAGATATTTCATCATGAGGAATATTTCCTTAATTCTAAAGATTTCTTTTCTGGACGAGTTTTTGTTTTTTCATTATGAAACAATAATGGAGTAAAAAAATTTAAAATTTTTGAAATTTTCGAAATATGATACTTTTCCCACATTGAGTTAATAATGCCACACATTTCTGCAAAATTTTAAATTTATAGTACAGTTAAAAGTGAAATAACATTTATCTAATTGTTTAACTGTGTAGTGTTAATACCCCATAATGGAGAAAGTGTAAAATTTTTAAAATTGCAACATTTGGGGATTGTTTTAAACTATTATTTTTACATGTGGGAAAAACGAAAATCGCTGCGGAGGTGAAATATTTAGAAATAAAAGACTATTTGTAATGATGAAATATCTGTCTGAAAAATGAATGTTTTTTCAAGGTGAGATGAAATGCTTGCAGTATGCAAGCACCTTCTACTAGTATGTTATATCCTCCTCCTCCTCCTCTGTAAGGAACGTATATATATATATAATGATATTAAAAATATTCAAAACACGCTTTTACCCATAAAGAATGAAATGACAATAGGATTTTGAGGTTTAACAATGTAATTGGTTGGCAAGGCAAAATCCCGTTAATATGTCAAGATTTCCCCAAAATATATTAATTAAACGTTTCGAACTTCGAACTGTATGAGGAAAAAGATGAACAGAATTAGAAATATTATAATTTTTCTTTAAAACGAATTAAATCGAAGATCGGAGGTTAATTCTTTCTAATTTAAATCTCAAAAATAGTAAAAGTCTGCACGTCGAAAAGTCGATGTTTACGTGTTATTTTATCGGAACTGGAAATGTCTTCCTTGGAGTCGAACCCAGGACTTTTTTCGAGTTTTTTTCAGTACCGTATAATATGTAAATCGAGCATTCCTGCCAAATTTAAAAGATATTTCTATCCTTGATCGAGTGATTTGCATTTATATAGCGTGACATAGGGAGTCACAAAGGGACAGAAGAAGGCTCTTATAGGTTTTATATTGTTTTTAAACCTCTTTCACACATTTTCTACCTTCAATTTTAACGTTGAGAGAATTGAAATATAGGGTCCATTAGTAGTTGGTATCTTGTTATCTCCATATCGTCAACATCGAGGAAAGATCGGTTGCTCAAGTTAAAGAATATTAAATCTGCTAAAAGTTTATGGCAAATAATGTTTCACATGCCATTGGGATTAATTAAAGACTTATGTATTTACATTGCATCAATAATAAATATCATGTTTAAATGAAAAATGGTGAATTAAATGAAAAAAATGAGAAATTATTTTTATTCTCGGGTTTCCGGGATATTTAAAAATCTAATTCCCCTTTTCTCGGGGAAAAAATATCGCCGGGAACCCAAAACTCTAGTGGTGACCTTATACCCATAATTTTAGCAAGAATCACTATCTCGTCGGGCACCGTACATTTAGGGAATTATTGTCATTTGTTACTTTTAAACAGCTTGAAATAAAATATAGGATTTTTTTATTTCTTCTCACCGATTAAGATATTCTATTGAGAATTAAATGCCAAGCGCAAAGCAAGACTTCACTCGATGAATGAGTTTAATACTTAATTAAAACTAGTCGTATTGTTTGCTCTTTTGTGGCACTTACCACGGTGCTTGCTTACTACAAGGTTCACGACCTCACTTTCCTCTCCCCTCCCTCTCTCTCTTCCACGGAGCTGGTCGATGTCTAAATGACGCACGATCCAAGTTTACTGCCAAAAGTGACTAGCGCTTTTTGTTTTTTACAAGTGCCTGCGCTAACCATCTGAAGACGGAACACGTGCATACAGATATTTACGTTGAAAAGACGCCATAAATTGCCGGCGCGTTCGTCATAAAAGCAGACGTGTAAATCGTGCGTACGTAAGCGAATGAATGATTCGGAATCCGTTTTGCCAAACGACCAATTTGTTCAAAGTCGAATTACGTTTTCTACATAAAACTGCGCCAATATTTTCTCTTCGTTTACATCAACCGTTTAACTTCGCTTTCTTATTATCTTGAAGAGCGCTCGTATTCCGACGAAAATCTCATTCGTCGTTATCTATATATTAGGTGTTTCGTATAAAGTCTCATTTTGTTTATGGCGGGTAATCCATGTAAAAGGGAACTAGTTTTTAGTCCGTGCCATCGGATGCAAAGGGGCGCTGTTGATAGCGGCACATGCTCGGCCGCCTGGAGGACGATGGCTGAACTACTTTCCGCGGCGTGAGACAATGAGTGATCAAAATTGTCGGGTTTAAGAGAAAGCTACAGATGAAGCATTTCAGCTCTTCGTTTTGCGGTTAAGTTTTGTTATTGCGTCACCAACTTACACGCATGTCAAATTTAACCCGGGCCGAATAGATTTTAGTCAGGAGCTGTTTAATACTCAAGTTCTCGCGAATGTGGTTCGTCTTTCGAACATCTCAAGAATCTGTCCCGGTGATCAGTAAAAAGAGAGAGAAGGCATTTTGCGATCTCATAGGATTCGTCTCGTTTTTTATCGATTTTTACTAGACATAATCTGGCTAGGGAGAGTGATAGAATTATAGAATTTGATCAACCTCACCAGCAACCGATGAAGGCCCGTCCGTGACCAATCTGTTCGTATACATTCCTCTCCTTACATATTCCTCCCAAGCATAAAAAGTCGAGTAAAAAATCAGCGAAAAGAAACGCGATTCGTGCCGCCAGGAAGAAAAATGCATCTCGTTGTCATGGCGACTCTGAAAAAATGTTAGAAGTAAGAGGAAGGGCGCTCTGAGAATGGAGATCCATTGAAAATATGTTTCGGCCAATCAACTAGATTCAAGTAAATTTTTCAGAAAAAAATCAGTTAGTGTATTTAAATTTGCGAGGTTCAGGAGGAACAAACAGATATTCAGCACTCTAAAATGACTGAGTGTAGCGAGTTTTAGAACCTAACGTAGCTCCAAAACAAGCGAAACAACAAAAATTAATGTATTAATTAGAATACGCACTAACGAAGCACCCACCAATGTTGTATTTGGTACAGTACAATTCTCCACGAAATGTTCACATACTTCAGATTCAAGTGCCAAAATTTTAAATTATCCTTTTCGTTATGTTCTATCTCATATATGTCCCATAAAAATGGAATGTCACGAACTGATGTCTTCTTCGACACATCCCATTTGGATCATATGAAGAATCACCCCCTCCCCCAGAACTAACTGGGGGAGGCTCTTAGGTTCTGCAGGCGGAGCGGGCTGTGGGGAGACTCTTCAGGTGGAGCGAGCTGGGGGGAGAGATTCTTCAGGTGGAGCGTTCTAACCCCCAACCACTTAACCCAATCCGGGGGGAAGAAATAGAACGAATCGAAACCCCAACCTCTTAAATATTGGTTCACATGAAGAAAATCCCTCTCCCCCAGCACTACCCGGGGATGAGATGCTTCAGGTGGAACCGGCTGGAGGAGGGAGATTTTTCAGATGGAGCGTGCTGGGGGGGGGGCGATTCTTCAGGTGGACTACCTGAGGGAGAGGGGGATTCTTCAGGTGATCCTATGTTTTTTTACATGTCCGTCACAAATTCCATTTGAATTATTTACGTCAATGTACGTCAAGTAAATTTACGTTATCCAAACTTTCGAGATCAAATGCCTGTTTGTCTTACTACCGGCGACAATCAATAAGCCGATTTGAAATTATGTGCCATATTTACTGATATTTACTCCTGTAATTATTCTTATATTTCCGTAACAATCGACTTTTTGTTGCGAGAAAAGAAATTCATCATGAAACAAGCACCCTTAACACGTATCGATAGATCTAAAGGAGGAATACAAAAAATGCTTACGTTATTCATAGTAATATCTCATGCATTCAAGTTAGAAATTCATGTCGGGATTCGAACCTTTCAAAAATGAAAATTGCTTAAACCAAATAGGAAAAATAAGCATTCCTGAAATCGAACCCGAGTTATCACTGCAGATGGTAACTCACACCACACATTAGTAAAATAAAAATGTTTGTAAAATATGGCGAAGTAGTTTGAATTTCTAAGCAAAACTAAATTTTCTGGGTGAAGAGCAATTATTATTTTCGGTGGTATGAGTAGCGTAGTATTTAAGTTGCTCCCGCGCGGAATTCTCAGTCTTCCGTTTCCCAAGCATTTGCTGGGGACGCCCTCAGCCGCCATCCTCGCCTCTCCAAGTCACCTCGATCCATCAATTTTTATCGCTCGAGTGTGGCGTCCGGAACGCTGCCGTGACATCACCGCTCCCTCGAAACACTTGCGAAACGCCGAGCGCGAAGGAAAGGGAATCTATTTTGTGATAGTCGTCGTGATCGTTTTGACACGGTTTCATCCTCTTTGCTCTCGGATCGGTTGCGAAGCACATAAGGCTTTAAATAGAACTCCCCGCGTTCTAACGACCTAAGTATTAGTCTCGAAGGCGAGGCGTAATCTCCGTTTACGGGAAAAGACGCTGGACGTGAAATTCGCGATGTCGATGCAGGGAAAACGAGAATTCATAAGGTTTTAGATATTGGTAAAAATCCTATGTTCAAGGTTGAATCTACGCGGTTCAATAGCATTTTCCGATTGTCTCAATAGAATTTTAGCCTTTACAGTAAAGCGTTGAACATTAGTAGGAGTATGGGACCATTACTTTTCTCACGATGGTTCAAATATACGGACAAAACTAGGCGATGATTTTTCGTTACAAGGCATATTCTTTTGTGAGTAATTTTTCAGTTTTCGGAGGAATCGGTGGTTATTATACAAAACAATGTTTGAACATAGGTTTGAGATAAAGATTTATAATTTCCTAACAAGAAGTTGATCATACTACCTTTTAGTGTCATTAGGTGACACTGAAAACATTATAGCTCTTGTGTATATGTTGGCGTTTGAAAGTAATCGACATTACAGCACGATAATAGTCTCAACCGTTATTTTCGATTCTCAGGCAATCCAGATTAATTGAGTAGCGAAAATAACGGAACACAGGGTCCGCTTTAAAAGCCTATTACGTATGTTGATCATTTAGAAAGCACCAAAAAGGAAAAGGAAAGGGAATACCGTTGCACATTTCTGTTAAGAAGCAGTCATTCTCAGTGGAAATTCACCAACTTTAGATTCTGAAAAGTGTGATTTTTATAATTTACTGCCTATGAGTCATCATTGAAAAAAGCTGCCTTTTTACTGTTTCTTGCCGTTCTTACCTTTTACTGGTCAGTAGATTCCAGATACAAGACAACACTTTTTTGAACGCATCAGGAATTAGTATTTGAAAATACTTTTAGTTATATAAATTGCCGTGCCATATACAGCGTTAAAATTTATAAAAAAATAGAAGGAATTATACCTTATGTCATGAGCGTAAAAATAATTTATTGTATAAATTAATCAAATTAAATACAAGGGAAACTTCATTATGAAATGTTTAAATTCAATAAAACATGATTTACTGCGTTTAAGTTCGCGGTACAATTTTTCTAGTTTCATGTATTCAGATAACTAAGTGTGAAGCCTTAGAACTCTCTATTAAATGGCATTAAATGATGGCTCAAAGGACCATCAATGAATGACATAACATGGTTACATTATTAGTGGCATGAGAAAAAAACGCTAATTCAAAAATTACAGTACAACCCTTTCACTGCTCCACCCTCCCTCTCTCTCCCTCCCCCTCTCTCTCTCTCTCTCTCCACGCTATCTCGTAATTAATGCATTAGGAAAAATTCTCACGAAATCCAAAAAGGCGTTTTTTTCAAATCTTCCGTGAGATGAGATTTATGCCGGCACCTCTCCCAAGAGCCGCTCGGGCGGTCGTATTTCAACGAAGATTACAGGTAATGGGAGGGAGTGAAAGGAGTGGAGGGAGTGAAGGAGTGGAGGGAGGGATGAGGAGAGAGCGTAAGACACGCGTTCCCCAGCGTAACCATGGTTTCCCGCTTATAGTCGTTGAATCTAAGTCGTCTGAGAGTTGAGCGGCGGGCAAATGACGTCACCGCCCATGCACCGAACGATTAATTGAAATACGTCGATCGAACGACGGCGTACCGCCGCGAAAAACAATTGCGTGGCGAATAGCGCCTCCGGAGACTGTTTTTCCCATGAGGGCTGGGTCGTCTGTCGGACCATACAGGGGCCCGAAACCGTTCGTCTCCCGTCCGAGAGGCAGATAATTAACGGACGGTCGCAAAAAGATTGTTTGGCGCGCAAGATTGGAGATAGAGAGAGGTCCACGGCAGATGAAAGAAGTTGAAAGAAAGGGATATTGCAAGGGCAGAGGAGGTGGCGCTCGTAAGTAGCACGGTGGAAGTCGTTCGTCATTTTTTCTCGAAAATGAAGTTGTCAGAGGCCACGGGAAAACAGTTGAGCTCGGCTGATGGATTTTTTTCCTGAGTTGTTTATTGGAACTCCGAGAGGAAGGCTCAAGTCCCCGTTCTTAGAAAAAAAGAAGAATTGAATTACATGGGTTTAATTGAGATGTCTGTGAGGGTACTTATTGTTTTTTAATCGAGTAAGTTCCCAAATGTGTTTGATATCGGAAATGCGAGAAGTGTAGCGGCCATCGTCATAGTCGATCATTAATCATTTTTTCACCTGTAAGAAAGGAATAATTAAAAATTGAAAGGAAAATTTTCTCCGTTTATTTTATTTTAATTAGAAACTGAATAAGCATCGATATAGTTAACCGCTCTAATAATTGATAATATCTACTGCATTTCTGTTCGTCTTCAATTATTCGCTGATTATAGATTATCTCGGAATTTTATGTAAAAGCATACATTGCTCGAATATATATATATATATAGTTCTCTCGCTGAAGAAGGGCGTGTGTTGCCCGAAAGCTCCAAATTACAAGCCTTCCTCTATCGCTGTGGACGACTACCACCGTATGGTAAGTGTTCACTGGCTCCATCCTATCCCTCTCAACCTCTCGTTGCATTTATTTCATCATATTATCTCTTTTTCCGTATCGTTATATATATATATATATATATATATATATATATATATATATATATATATATATATATATATATATATTAACTAAAGGAAAAGAAAAGGTAGTGATGAGGGTGGCAACAAGGTGTTGAGGGAAGCCCAGAGGACACTCACCAAGTTGAGGACCAAGCTGGCAGGCTGCTGGGGGCGTCGAAGAGACACGTAAAACACACGAACTCAAAAACACACGCAAGCTTATCGGGCCTATGCCCTTCTTCAGCGAAAGAGTAACGTAAAGTGACACACTGGGCGGGGAATGACAGGGTGATGTGGGAAGGTTGATGATTGGAGGAGGTGGGGAGTAGGAGGGGTGGATAGCCAATAAAGAGGGAGTGTGATGAGGTAGAGTGCGAATAGTTACAAAGTAACAAGGAGACATTGTAAGGGGGCTAATAGGGTTAGCGGAGGTTGAGGCCAGGCGGAGAGAAAGAGTCGAGAAGATGGATATGTGCTAGTTCCCAGTGTCGGAGAAGGGGGGCAGGAGTGTCATAGGGTAAAGCGCGAATAATCCTAACATTGTAGCAACTATTGATGGGGACATTGTGGGTATTAGCATGTAATGCAACTGGGAGGGGGCGTCTGAGAGAAACGCTATTCCGGTGACCGTTCATTCGGATGTTTAACGGATTGCTGGTGAGGCCTACGTAAAACGCGGGACAAAGGGTGCAGGTAAGGAGGTAAATGACGTTACGGGTGGTGCAGTTGCTTCTGGAGGTGATGGGGTAGGTGATGTTGGTGGAGGGACTCGAGAAAGAAGATGATGGTAGGTGGATAGGGCAAGTGAGGCAGCGAGGTTTTCCGCAGGGGTGGGAACCTATTGCAAGAAGCGTGGTAGAAGTGGGAAGTTCCTTCCTTCACAAGATATTTCCCAAATTTGGGGGCCGGCGGAAGGAGAGGAGCGGAGGATTGGCAAAAAGGTTGATAAAGAGGGACTGATGGGAGGAAGAGGTAAGAATTGGGTGGGCAGCATGAAGGATTGTTTTGAGAGCTTCGTGGATACCAGGATGGAAAAGTGTCGTAAGAGTGAGTGGAGGGGTAGATGCAGGAATAGTGGGTGTGTGAGGATGAGATCCAATGTGGGTAGGCATCATCGCCCTATGGATCTGTTCGCGGACCAAGACTGGAGGGTAACCACGTTTGAGAAGAGCATGATATATATATATATATATATATATATATATATATATATATATATATATATATATATATTAGGGTGGTCCTTATAATGGGGAAAATAACAAACGTTTTATTTTGAATAGGGGCACCAGCCTATCTTGTTCCAATATTTAAAAAGATAAAATTCCCAAAATTTGGTAAATTTTAGATGAAATTTAGAGGTTGCTACCAAAGTTTGAAACATTCAGTTTTCTTTATTTTAAACAAAATGCAATACAGTACAAAACATTTAAAATTTAGAGTTGGTAATTTCCATGCTACATTGTCACATGATGAACATAAGAATACTGACGCAGTGGTATATTAATTGTTTGTGGCAAGTGTTCCCTTCGCAAAGTCTGGGTACCTCCTCCGATGATCGATGACAACCTGCAGAAGAAATTGCTTTTGCTGTTCACCCTGGGTGTGTAATCGATTGTATTCCTCGATGAGGGCAACTCCGCGTTCTGCCGTATTGTTAATGCAATTGATGGACCTGATGCACTTTTCTGTGGCAATGTAGTTCCCATCAGAAGCCCAGAGTTCAGGATCCAATTCTGTGAATTTCGAGTCAAGACCAAGTATGTCGAAAAACCTCAGTGTTGGCTGACACAAAATAGTCCAGATTTTTCTCCAAGATGCTATCTAGATCGACAGTCACTCTCTTTGAGTGGTCCTCATTACCATCATTTTGGAGAGCTTGAATCAATTTTGCTTTTGTATCTTTTGATACTTTTTTATCAAAGAAAGCAAGGGCAACCAGCTCTTCGCTGAGGTACCACAGATGACGAGCAAGCTTCTTCAGAGCAGCGTTTGCAACTATTGAGTTTGTAGTCTTGTACTGTTGGAGGTTCTTCAACAGCATCAGGTCATTTAAAGGCGCAGCAGTTGGAAGTGCAGCTTGAAACCACGCCTTCAAATAGAATCTCACAACAAAAATTGCTATGTCCCTTATCCCAGCTTCCTCTTTTGTCTTCAATGGAATCTGTCCTTTGAACATCCACAGTTTGATAGCATAAATGGCTTTGGCCATCCAACGAGCCTTATGCATTGCGCCAGGAGCAAGAAATCTAATTCCACGAGAAGGTTCACTTCCAAGAAAGGTGATAGAAATTTCCAGGAGTTCTCTGTAATCATTGCGAGGTTGCTGATGGTTCAGTTGGTCTGTAGCAAAAGTGATTATTTTGTCTTTAATATTGGCAACAGCACTGGCAGTGAACTCATCATCAAGTGCAGTTCTGTATTCGGACTCATCCAGTGACACCCAATGAGCTTGAAATCGCTTGAAGATTAGTATTTCTGTGCTCGCTGATAGACTTACGATGACAGAGAAGATAGCTTCTAGTACCAGCCCCAATATGTGGTGCCTGCAGGATATGTAGAGAAGGTTCTTGTCTAATTTCTGTTCAATTCAAAGACATGCTCCATTTTTTCTTCCAGTATTTGACGCAGTGGTGTCAAAACACATTCCTTTCACTTTCTCTGCTAGATTCCACAGTTCCAAATTTTCAACAACAGCCTTGCCCATTTCCAATCCAGTTCCAGCCACAATTTTTGGAACACCGAGCAGTTGTTCTACTCCATCACCTGTGACTAAAATAGGAAGACGATCAACTACTTCCTTTCCAGTAAGATCTGGCAGCAGCTTGCCATCCCAATGCACAACTAGCGGAACTGTTGGATTAAATTGAGAGATTATTTGTTTAGCTGTTGCTTCCCTTTGCTGAATGCGACTTACATGAATTGAGGAACGATTTACGATCGTTTATGAAGGTTCTATAACGTTCTGGACAGTTCTAGATTGTTCCAAAAGACCTGATTACATAACTCAAAGAGTGCTCCTGCAAGTGGACTTACGCAGGATTTCTGAGGGGTACATCTGAAAGGTTATATCTATTGCAGTATTGCGTAACATTGACCAATGGGTGCTGCATCACAATTTTCAATACTAAGTATCTACAATTCACAATTCAATTCAAATAAGTTTAAAATTAAAACTAATTTAAAAATGAGTGCACCTATGTTTAGCATTATGATATATTGCGATTTTTCAGATCTTGGTAGCGACCCCTAAATATTATTCAAAACTAACCTAATTTTACCAAAATTATTTTTTTTCATAATGGAACAGATTCATTAACGTGCCCCCTCCAGTTTTCCAAAACTTAAAAATAAGGACCACCCTAATATATATATATATATATATTTATATATTTATTTATATATATAGACCTCACCAGCAATCCGTTAAATATCCGTATGAACGGTCACCGGAATAGCGGCTCTCTCAGACGCCCCCTCCCAGTTGCATTACACGCCAATGCCCACAATGTCCCTTTCAATAATTGCTACAATGTAAGGGTTATTCGCGCCTTACCCAATGACACTCCTGCCCCCCTTCTCCGACACTGGGAACTTGCACATACACATCTTCTTGACTCTTTCTCCCCGCCTGGCCTCAATCTCCGCTAACCCTATTAGCCCCCTTACAATGTCTCCTCTGTTACTTTGTAGCTATTCGCACTTTACCTCACCACACTCCCTTCTTATTGGCTATCCACCCTTCCTACTCCCCGCCTCCTCCGATCATCAACCTCCCTACATCACCCTGTCATTCCCCACCCAGTGTGTCACTCTCAGTTACTCGATCGCTGAAGAAGGGCATAGGCCCGATAAGCTTGCGTGTTTTTTGTTTGTTGTGTTCTTGTGTTTAATAACGTGTCTCTTCGACGCCCCCAGCAGCCTGCCAACTTGGTCTCCGACTTGGTAAGTGTCCGCTGGGCTTCCTTCAACACCTTGTTGCCACCCTCATCACTACCTTTTCATTTCCTTAAGTTAATATATATATATATATATATATATATATATATATATATATATATATATATATATATTTTAAATGCATATCATAGATTAACTAAAAATATTCCTTATCATTCATTATACTTTTTATACTTTTCAAACCTCACCCAATCAAATCATCTTATAGTCATCCTCTTTTTTAACTGTAAAATATTAATTTTTATTCCTATCGTTCTATGACTACTTGGAACGTTCTGTGCTGTCTCTCAAAATTTGACTATTTCTTTTGTCGATCTCTCATTGCTCTAAACATGCTACTCTCCTGCCTTTCTGTTTAAATTTCCTTAATTTTTCTATCATTCTAACTAATTCTTTTTAGTGTACTCCAAGTTCATATCTCAAAAGTATCACATGTTCTCACATCTTATCCCATAACCCACGTCATACACCCATATAGTGCTGTTCTCCATTTTAGCGTTTTCACTAACTAACCTCTTTTTAATATCATCATTCAGACTTTCAATAGCTTCTGTTGCTTATCCTATTCTCGACAATATAAAACCCATACGAATTAAATTTACACTACACTTTTAGACCGCGCAAAGTCAGCGTTCCGTCCTTCGGAAGGAACGTTAAGCCGTTGGCCCTCTTGGTGCTCTTCGTAAAGAGTATGCTAATGCCGGCACCGGTTTTCCTTCCTCCCTTCTGATCGTGTTCGGCGTGGAAGGAGCTATGGCTATAATAATCCAAGTGGTTGATTATCCAAAAATACACACACACACTACACTTTCCCCATCCACCTGTGATTTACAGCTTTTATGTTAATTATCAAAATAAAGCCCAACTAATGGCATTTCTGACTTTATGCCGGGGCATTCCTTAACATGATACCTATATGAAATTCGCACCACACGGTACGTTTCGATCTCAGATACATATTTAAACCCTTTTACATGGATTAGTCCTATCACCTAAACACATCGCTTTCTTACTTAAAAATGTACTGGACTGCTTATAACGTTTTCACTGTTTGAATATTTCTACCGTAGTATCAAGTCCTTAGCTCCTTATTTGGATGGCATTATTTTTCTTGCAAACAGAAATTGTCTAACTTACTCATTACAATACATTAACGTATTACTGTTTTGAAATAAAATAAATTCTAAACCTATGTGGAGAGTTTTTATAGGTTGTGTTGACTGAAAAATTAAATTGAAGAAAAAAGGAGCAGTGAGCATTTTCCTTAGGTTTCGATATAAAAATTTCTACATCAATATGTGAAACAAAAAAATTAATTCAAGTGGAAGTGTTGTTGTTGCCTCGCATTTGTATTTTAACGAGATTAGGTTGATATGTCAACGTTTTTGGATCTCTACAATAAATATTTCCGATAGTATACGTTTGGATACTAATGTATAAAAAAATATTTGCCAAATTTGAGTTATGATTTAAATGACACAGACTGTATTCAACCTCTTTCGTAGGACGTTTTTAAAAATTCGTGTTTAACCTTAAATTCCCGATAATACAGCGAGTTTGCTTTGACCGAAATTTTAAGTCGATGACATTAAAATTTCTACTCGAGCTAATCTTGCATACTTTTAAGATTCCGGCCTTGTGGTTTAACTTCATTATAAATTGTAACTGCGTGTGACGAAAGGCGCGTGCTTAAGACTCGACATTCTTCGAGTAAATATAAATGCCGAAAGCGTATTCCCGCATCGAAATAAAAACTAATGGGTCTCGGAGAGAAAAACCAGTTTTCGCAATCTTAGGTCGTCGAATAACCGTCCTTATCCAACCGTGAAGACGATTTTCGAGTTTACTGCTTCGGGGATCCAAATCGACGTCGAATGGTAGTACTTATTCAAATCCACGCTCGGAGGATGCGGCCGCGGTGGAGCAGTTACTTAACGACGCCACTTCTACGCGATTATGTCGAAAGCCCCTCCGGCGTTCGTGATCCGGGATCTCAAAACTGTGACTCATTATGCGCGCCTTTAAGGGTTTTATCGCTCCATTTTGGTGAATATCTTTCGCATTAAAATGCTCGACTCGGAAATGGTAAAAATATCAATTTCTTAGCGTCCCACATTTTCGCTTAACTATTTTTTTAAATCGAATTCCGACTAAAAGCTGGTTAGTATTTTTAAAAAAATTGTGCATTACTTTATGCAAGGAGATTTATTTTATTTGAGGACTTCGAAAAATAGCTATAACTCGAGACAAAATCAGAGGGAAATGTGAACACTTTTATGATTATGTTTGATATTACGCAAGGATGGCCATTTGACCACCACCATGCTGAAAATATATCTTCAAATGTAGGGCTTCTGATGCATAATGACAATGCTACAAATTGTCTTTCGAATATTCAATCATACCCCGGTTTTCGACGCTTCGCTTTCCGACAATCCGCTAGTACGGCGCTCGCGTCATAGAACCAATTACTCTCATTCCTCCGCATTGACTAGCTCATCCGAGTCTTTTCGTCACGACCCCAAGCACAGTCATCTCACCGAGCGGAATAATGGAAATGGATCATATCTTAGCAAGTGAAGCAAAGTGAGTGTTGCATAGAAATCTAATCGTATTCTCAAAAAAAGTTTGTTTAAATAATAAATAACATTAATAATAACACTGATTTATGAGGATTATAGCTTAAAAAGCACTCATCAATACCTATCAGTTAATTATGCTCTCATTGTAACATCGCGTCTATGAAAAGATTATGTCTCACTTTGTGACGACCCTCTCTTTCCGAAGGAGGCCAGGAACCTAACCTGTCGGATAACAGGTATATGACTGTATAACCATTGTAGAAAACGAGCTATTGTTATCGTTTTGTCGTCTGTCCGTCTGTTGACATTCAAGTTTTTTGTTTTAAGAGATGAATGAAAAACTTTTTTTGGTTGGATAAGTACTAATAAAATATTACGATTTGCATTTTACGAATGTAGTTTGAATTTCCACCGTAGGTAATTGGATACAATTGGCAGTAAAATTTTAAATCCCAAAGATTTTTATTTTTATGTTTTTTTTCGACCCCATTGCCTTATTTCTGCCTCCCATAAGAAAAGTATGGAAATCGGTGCAGGGCATTATAAAATTGAATTTTTAAATTAGTTAAAATTAAGATAGGAACTCGGAGCATAAACAGTTTCATAGCTGAAGAATCAGGTTTTTTTGAAGACTGAATCCAAGTCCGTGCCGAATTTTCGTAACAATTTGTTTTTAATCTTATTAAAAACGATTACCTAATGATATGCGGTTACTTCAATGTGGAACGGACTAGAATAAAAACATTGATGGAGTATTCGCCTATATGTCGATGATGAATTTAACATCAATATTCATTTACGAGATCCCCTTTAACTACCATGAGCCCATGTTATTAGGTTATCTCTTAGATGAATTGAAACATTCAAATTATTTAACAATAAATATAATTATAGTAAAATATAATATAGTAGATATAATTTTGTAATTGTTTTAAATATAAATATTTTTTCGGAAGACGTATATTTGTTCATAATAAATATATACTTGAACAAAAAAGTTTATTTTCTTCGAAAACGAGTATTCCATAATATTTTCGGAGTTGCTATGTTAGAGTAGATAGATCAATGCGATGTATTACTTAATGATAGAATATTGAGAAAATTTTCACTTATTAATTTTCTTCAAAAGCACCTCACAAAATCGATACTTAATATTTTTGTGGACACGATTATTCTTTATCTTTCCCATAACTATCTTTATATATAATTACTTAATGTCTGTCCGTTCGCCCGTCCCCCTTTTTATTTCTTGAAAAGTTTGTCATAGAGAAATTCTATAGACGCCATTTTTTGCTGCCAACTAGGAGACCTCGGGAAAACTATTTTCGTTTACGGAAGTGTCCCACATTCGACTCCAGGAGACAATTGTATTTTTCCAAATATTTACACAAGAGTTTAGATTTTTCAAGGTGCAAGGTTTATTTCCTTCATTCATTAAAATACGTAAATATGGACCGAATTTCTCCGTTTTTGCTTTGTTCGACGGCTAAAACTATAAAATATCTTATTCTTGCAATTTTTAGATATTGCATGGATTAAGCTGTCAGACGCGCGTTTCTTTTCGAAATTTTATGGCTTTTTCGTACTCTTTCCAGGTGCTGCCAAGGCGACCCGCATTGTTGCCTACTATTGAATTATCGTCTATTAAGCCTTCAAGTAGATGACAGAATTGCGTTATTAGTTTCGCGCTCTTTATGAAGTATCGAAATTATAGTTGCAGCAACATCAAACTTAATAGACTGCTACGTTAATAACACAGAACAACAAATTTTGGGTTGTGTCCTGTTTTGGCAACGGAAATAAGTTTACTTTATAGTTTTTGGGATGCTGAACACGAAAATAGAGATTAAATTGACGGATTGGCTCTGGTTTTCGAAAAAATGTCACTTCCTCACATTTACACTTTTGTCATACTGTGATATGGGTGCAGGATATACGTAGCTATGAACGTACCTACGTTAAACACGGCACCTTTTCGCTTGTCTCTTGTACTGAACTTCTGGAGCATCCCTTTTCACCATCCAGCAATAATCGGCTAACATGGCAACACTCCATTTGCCTTTGTATCTCTGCTCCATCGCCGAGATATCCTGATGGAAACGCTCACAATGTTCATCGCTTACGGCACCACAGTTAGCCGAGAAGAAATCCAGGCATGAATGAAGCAAATGCATCTTCAGTGACATGTTGCAGCCCAGTTTCTCGTACGAAGTCATGAGGTCCTCCACAAGCTCCCTGAAATTGTCGGCTTCTACATTTCATAGAAAACCAGTCGAGACATGTCGGAAGGCATTCCAGGCAGCCTTCTCGTCATCACTCGAGATCAAACTGCTGGTCTTTGAAGAGTTGACGTATCTGTGGATCAATGAATACTCCCGCCTTGATCATCTCCATACTAAGCCTTGGGAATTTCTCACACAAGTACGTAAATGCCGGTCCGTTCCCGTCCAATGCCTTTATGAAATTTTTCATGAGGCCCAGTTTAATATGTATAGGTGGAAGCAAAACTTTACGAGGATCTACCAGCGGCTCAAAAGCTACGTTCTTCGTCCCAGGTGTAAGTGATTTACGGTGAGGCCAATTCTTCTTCTTGTAGTGGATACCCTTGGCACGACTATCCAATTCGCATAGAAAGCAACAGAACATCGTGAAATCCTTTTGCAGTCCCTGCAAAATGGCGATTACCTTCAAATCACCGCAAATAAGTCATTCATATTTTTTATAGTTCACGCAGCTGAGAATGTTTTTCATGTTTACATACGTTTCCTTTGTGTGGACGGCATGGACAACAGGGATGGAAGGCAGCACATTTCCATTGTGCAACAGCACGGCTTTCAGACTAGCCTTAGAAGAGTCAATGAATAGTCGCCATTCTTCCGGATTGTGCCTGATGTTCATTGCTGCCATCAGGCCATCGACATCCTCACAAACAGAGAGTTCACCTTCTGTTTTCAAGAACTGCTTAATATCTTTTTGTCGGGAGCGAAATGCGGTCACTTTCACAGTGTCGTCAAGAAGATTCCACTGCTGAAGCCTTTAGGTCTACAGTTCTGCCTTATTCTTTGGCAGTTCGAGATCCCTGATGAGGTCATAAAGTTTGTTCTCCGTGATCTTACGTGGTTCAGCAGAGGTCACGTTCGCACGAAATTCTGGATCTCTTTAAGTAGATGGCTGCGGTGCTTCTTCGGGTATATTATGTTGTTCCTCATCACAGTCTATGGAAAAACTGTCGGGGATTCTTGAATGGGCAGTCCTTCACCGTGAGGCACTGGGCGCATAGCAGATAGTATATTTGGGTACACCACTGTCCACTTTTTCTTCTTGGTAATCCCTTTCCATCCATATCATGGGCACTGCAAAAGGCATGGAACGTCCCTTGCGATTCATCCACTAGTTAAGCTTTGATTAAAAGGACGTGCAGCACACGCGCGGAGCCCAGCTCTTGTCCTGGTCGCCTACTTTACAGCCAAAGTACAGGAAGTAGGCTTTTTTTGTCATTGTGGTTAAAGCACACTTCCTTGAAGCAAACGTGACTTCTCTACATATGTAGCAGAAGTTATCCGCACTGTTCACACACTTAAGGGGCATATTTATCCCGCATGAAACAAAGACTAACAGAAAGATTATAATCTCACCGAGAACAACGCACCTAGAACAACAGCTAACAGAAAATCACGGAGCACCTAACCGGACTCACAGAATTCCAATGAAGCACTGCAAGACAGAACAAAAAGCATCTGAGACAATGGTAGTGGATCACGTGGTGCTAAAAGCGTCGTTACCTTGAAATGCGTTGCTGCCGCATCTCAGCTCTGAGAGCCGTAGCCACTTACGTAGGAATAACTCGCTGATATGGGATCCCTTCTGTAACTTGAAAACAAAAGACAATTTACATTTTTAATGTCATTTTCGTGTTCAGCACCCAAAAATTAGTTATGATTAAGTAATTTCGTTTTCATAACAATTTCCATGTTGAACAGTGTCATTGCAGATTATTATTATTCAGTAAACTGAGTGTCGACTGTGGGTATTTTTAATGATTGACCAAAAGAAACAAATCTTCTTTCTTTATTTCAATACTAGAATATAACTTTTTCGTAAGGGAGAAGCAATTAAAAGCGCACGTATAAATTATAAAAACAAACATGAAATTCAAAATGTCAGTTGTTTAATTTTATAAGGAGAATGAGCTATTATTACTTTTAAACATGCAGAATTCTGACTGACTTCGCAAAAGTCTTTGTGGGTACCACTAGTGTTATTAAATCATTATTTCTGTAGTCAGCAAAAATGTTTGCAAAAGAGCGATTCTATTAAAAATTGATCTCTTAGCAACTATTTACTATTCGTAGAATTTGTATTCCGACCGTATAAGTAAATAGCCAGAAGAACTATCGCTAAATACGTATTTCGAAGGCCAGGCCTTCATCCTCAGTAGCTCGGTTATGTAGTGTACGGTATTTAGCGATAGTTCTTCTGGCTATTTACTTATACGGTCGGAATACAAATTCTACGAATAGAATAACGCCGTAGTCTCCACTTCTACTACCATCAACTATTTACTAATATAAAAGGCCAGGTATTTCTTTCTGTGTGTAACGGTGATGACGACCGACTGTAATGCTATTTTAACAAACTTTCCGAGTAAGTAGAAAATTGATAGAAATGCTTGATTCTTATAGTAAACGCCATTTACAAAAGAAATTCTAAAAAAAACCGGGCTCAACTTCAATAGTTAATTTCTATTTCCCATAAGATGACACGTAAAAATCGATTTTTCGACTTACAGACTTTTACTCATTTGCATATTAAAATTACATATAATTAACCTACGATCTTCGGACCTAGACCGTTTTAAGGAAAAATAAATTAAGTTTCTTATTCTTATCGTCACATTTTGCCCACGATATAAATTCAATCAAGTTCTACGTTTAAATCATATTTTTAAACTTTTTAACGATATGTTCCCTTGCCGACCGTGATTTGTATGTTTTAATACCTGAGAAAGAAGGAGAGAGGCAGTAAGAAAGGAGCGAGACAGGGGGAGTTAGAGAGGAGAGGGAGTGAGAGAGGAGAGGGAGTGAGAGAGGAGAGGGAGTGAGAGTGGAGAGGGAGGCAATTACGCTAGTGAGCTAAGAAATCCGATCACGCTCGACTAATATGAACTCTTAATGACTCACTCTAATGCTATTTTTAACAACCTTCAGAGTAGGTAAAAGACTGATATTTGGTAAGAATGTTTTTTCTTATAGTAAAAGCCATTTACGAAAAAAAATCCCATAAAAGACCCGGGTTCGACTTCAGTAAATAATTTGTTTCCCATAATATAACACTTAAAAATCGATTTTTCGACTTACAGGCTTTTACTCTTTTGAAAATTAATATTAGAAAGAATAGTCCTACGATCTTCGGACCGAAACCGTTTTAAATTTAAAAAATAACGTTTCTTATTCTTATCGTCACATTTCGCCTACGATTCGAAATCCCTCAAGTTGTACGTTTAAATCAGATTTATTGAAAATTTTAAGCTTTTTAACGATATGTTGCCTTGCCGACCGGATCATTATTGAACCTCTAGATTGTATTTCCGTCTCAATCCTTATACTACATACGTAAATAAAGCGTACTTTAAATGCTTTAATAGGAGAGGGAGAATGAGAGAGGAAGACAAAAGAAGGTTAAAGACAGGAGGAGAGAGATGAAGTGAGAGAGAGGAGAGAGGGAGACAGAGAAGGAGGGAGAGATATATAGATAATGTTCCTTATTAGGGCGAGGTTGAGACTAGGAAGTATATTTTCAAGAGAAGGAGAGAGAGAGAGAGAGGGAGAGTGAGGGAGAGGGAGAGATAATGAGGAAGAGAGAGATAATGGAAAAGAGAGGGAGGGAGACAGAGGAAGGAGAGATATACGATATAGATGTATACGATATAGATAATGTTCCATATTAGAGCGATATTGAGACTAGGAAGTCTATTTTCCAGAGGAGAGAGAGCGAGAGAGAGGGAAAGGGAGGGAGAGATAGTGAGGAAGAGAGATAAAGGAAGAGAGATAAAGGAAGAGAGAGGAAGGGAGACGGAAAAGGAGGTAGAGAGGGAGAGATAGATTGAGACTAGGTTGTCTATTTTTCCAGAGAAGGAGAGAGAAGGAGAGGGAGATAGAGAGACAGAGAAGAAGGTAGAGAGATAGATAATGGTTTTATTAGGCCGAGATTGAAACTAAGAAGTCAATTTTACAGAGAAGGAGAGAGAATAGGAAGGAAGCGGAGAGAGAATAGGAGGGAGGAGGAGAGAGAATAGGAGGGAGGAGGAGAGAGAATAGGAGGGAGGAGAATGGATATGTGTGTGTATATATTTTTGGCTAATCAACCTCTTGGATTATTATAGCCAGTGCCGTAACTAGGGCATGGAGAAGGTGGCATTTGTCATAGGCACCGCTAGCAAAAAGCGCCAAACGTTCCCAAAAAAAGGCTAAAAGTTTATTTCTCCATAAATTAGTATCAATTTAATACCAAAATTCCGAAGTTATTGTTAATAAAAACACTATTATTCTTTATCAAAACGCAGAAAAAATTATATTCTATATAATAAAAGGCGTTTCCTAAATATTTTGCCATATGCGCCATAACTCCCAGTTACGCCTCTGATTATAGCCATAACTCCCTTGCAAGAAGAATAATGTCATCCATATAAGGATCTAAGGTCTTGATACTACGGTAGAAATATTCAAACAGTGAAAACGTTGTAAGCAGTCCAGTTCATTTTTAAGTACGAAAGCGATGTGATTAGGTGTTAGGACTAATCCATGCAAAAGGGTTTAAATATGTGTCTGAGATCGAAACGTACCGTGTGGTGTGAATTTCATATAGGTATCATGTTAAGGAATGCCCCGGCATAAAGTCAGAAATGCCATTAGTTGGGTTTTATTGTGATAATTAACATAAAAGCTGTAAATGACAGGTGGATGGGGAAAGTGTAGTGTGTGTGTGTGTGTATATATATTTTTGGCTAATCAAACACTTGGATTATTATAGCCATAGCTCCTTCCACACCGAACACAATCACAAGGGAGGAAGGAAAACGGGTGCCGGCATTAGCCTACTCTTAACGAAGAGCACCAAGGGGGCCAACGGCCTAACGTTCCTTCCGAAGGACGGAACGCTGACTTTGCGCGGTTTCCTCAAACCACACAAGCAGGGGAGAGAGAATGGTAGGGAGGAGGATGAGAGAGATGAAGAGAGAAAAGGAGGATGAATGGAAGTGCGTTAAATTTAATACTTAAACCACGCATACCCGACATGCTTTACTGGCAATTACGTTAGTTCTTATAAATTTCACTAAAATGAAAAAAGGTTATTAATCAAAATTAGAATACTCGTAAAACGTTATATAAGTTATATATAAATGTCACATATGTGTTCAATTTTTCTTTCAAAGCAGAGCCACAAGGAAAGCTGCATTTTTAAGAGCTACATTTAAAATAGTCGTCCAAATAGCTTCTTCGACATCTCTATCTCATGGCTAGCCCGGACCAACTAAGACAAGTTAGGAAAGTGTATAGTGTATCACAAATAGGCGCGTTTCGTGAGATGGAGTATTTGAAGTTAAACGATACACTTTGAACGAACGCCCACCATAAATCAGCTATACACCACGACCCGATTATGTCTTACTGTCTAATAAAAACTTCTCCCTCCCCTAAGTTGGTGCATTAATAAAGGTATTTCCGTAGATTTTGTATAATGAGTAAATACTCCAAAACGGAATATCAAAAATGATGCCAGGAAATATTAAATTTTTCTTTACCGATTTATTTTCTTATCGGTTGTAATTAAGCAATCGAAAATAATGTAAAAGTAATTTCACTTGAGTTAAGTAGTTGTAATATTTACATTTACGTTATTTTCTTCGTCGTAGATAATCCATTCCTTCAGCTTGCGAAATGATGCACACAACATTAAGGAAATTAAACGTATTTGTGTTACATTGCTTATTTTATCAACAATGGTGAAGTAACCATGCAAGAAATTTTCAAGTTCAACTCGAATGAAGACTTTTTTGTTTGGCTTTCTTGATTACGGCTACTCCTACAGTAAAAATGTATTGGAAAAGAAATACTCTACTATTTCTAAAAGTTTTATTTGAAAACTACTTTGATATGACCAATACTTGGCGAGATATGACGGAAAATTCATTTCTTTTGTCACCCGTAAAGTGGCACTCCTGATTCGCTTATGAGGTTAATTTATGTAATTTTCTTATTGTCTTTAACTGTAAGTCCTTAATATCAAGTTTCATGAAAATCCGCTCTGTAATAGCCGAAAACGAACATGCGGACGTACGGACGAACGGACAGACCGAAGCTAAAAGGCGCTCATGCTGGAAGCGAAACGCGCCTAAAAACACCTGCGTTCAGTGATAGAACATTCGCTCGGCAAGTTGAAGACCCGGTTTCGGTTCCCGATCATAGCAGATTTTTTAATCGTTGCAAAAATATTTCCATCTCTGCGTCAATATAAAAACATATAATGCCATTGGAACATAATGAACTTCTATATTTAGCCAGAGAATGAGAACCAATAATTACGCATCGAAATAAAAAAACTCAAAAAAATTTGTCCAAAAAAATCTTGCAAAATATTTCTATAATAGGTACCTACCTCGTATATTTCATCGAAACTTTCTTACAAGCCTGACTAATTAATTTGACAGCGGAAAATATCTTGGAATTTGATTAAGAAATATCCATTCGAGTAACTCACCAGAAAACAATAAATCGAAAATTTCAAATATATCCTGATTTGAAACACAGAGAAGTGGTCGCCTTCATCTAATATATTATAACCGCTGTGTCTCTGCATGCGTCCCTGCGTGCCTGAAGCCTCGAGTGACGTCACCTCCCGGCATTAACGCAAATAAACCGAGAACGGTCGGTTCGATTTCGAATCTTTCGCCTGAATACTCGTAACGAACTCTCGCAAGTTTTAAGTGGGTAGCTCCCCCCTCGGAAAGACATGGGTTCGATACCAGGATAGTTTTAGTTTTTTTATTTGATTAACACGTTATCGGCTGGAATACGATGTGTAGATCTTTATTCTTTCAAATTTTAAAATATCTTACGATGGAGATTTTGACTCGAGATTTATACCATTTCACGCAGAAAAAAATGAAGATTCTTATTCTTACCGTAGATTCTGTTGTTTAATTCGTGTTTGCTCATATTTTAAGTTTATATTCGATTTTTGCCGGTTTTTCGACATTTGAAAGAGGAGGTTGCTAGGGTAGCCGGCATGGGTTCGATACCAGGATAATTTTCGTTTTTTCATTTGATTAACACATAATCGGCTGGAATACCATGTGTAGACCTTTAGTCTTTAACATTTTAAAATATCTTACGATCGAGACTTTCACTCGATATATACACTATTTCATATAGAAAAAAATTAAGATTCTTATTCTTACCTTCGATTCTGTTTTTAATTCGCGCTTGTTCATATTTAAGTTTAGATTAGATTTTCTCCGATTTTTCAACATTTCAAAAATGAGTTTCCTAATGTTGCTGGTATTGTTGATTTCAGATTCTTTCATTGTTGGACTCGGGATTTCAAGTGCATTTGCACTGAACTTAAAATGAAACAAACGCATCAAGGACAATAACCGATTGAAAATTTATGTGAAAAGTTTCGTGTAAATATAAAACAAATGAAACACGTAGCGACGAAACTTGAAGTCAAATACGACTTCAATGCATTGTCATAATGGACAGCTCAACATTTCAAATAGGAAGATATTTCACGCTTACTTTGAAAATATCATTTCGTTTGCAAATTTCATTGGGTGGTTTACTATATTGATAATGTTTGTGATAAATTCTTTTGATAATTAAGCAAGATCTTTGACGCGTGGCCGGTGCATTTATAGTGATTACGTGATATTTAATAAACCACAGAACATATGATTTGCTGTACCATCATAAATAGTGAACAAAACAAAAACTGTTGTGTGCCGGTAAATGTTAGACTAAATCATGAAGATCTGTGTCTTTGGTTGTGAAAATAGTGTGAGCTAGATGATTATTTTGAGAGGGGCAATAAAAGCGGTTCAACTAATAACAACCTGTGTAGCAATTTTTTGTCATAGGAACTTTCGCATTGGGCCACTTCACCCAAAGTTCCTTAAATATTTGCAGGAAGTACTGCAACGGGCCCCTAGTGTACTTTTATTATGCGTTCTTTGCACGAAGTAAACGCATATAGGGGAGGTCGTTTCCGTCCATCCGTCCGCATGTTAAAACTCGGGAACCGCTGGACACATTTTGATGAAAATTGGTATTGGGGAGCTTTGTAAAAATTGGTCGACCGATTTCAATTTTGGTTAAAATCGAATAATAAATACTACTACCTTACATGAAGACCTACATATATTTTACAACGTACCTCGCTTGCTTCTCGTTAAATACTCATCTGAGCGAAAAATATTGAGAACATTGTGAAATCTCAAAGAACGCGTTTGGAAACTCTGTGAACTCCGACATGGAGTACACCTTTCCAATCTTGTTATCTATGAACTCAACTGAATACCCTGCCTCCTGGCGACGATGAATTCGTCGTTGAAATGTACGGAGTTGTTGAAAATTTAATCGAGCCCACTTTTTTTAATGCGCTCCTGTACGTTTACCTCTAGGCACTTGGCCATCTTAATATTATTTTCTTTTTTGTTTTTATTAATTTTTATTTTGATGGCCTAGGAGTTTTTTTACTCACAGCAGTCAGTGCGGCAATTACTGTTGCTTGATTAGCATGGAAGTTTCGGAGAGGATATCGAAAGTGCATTCAAACATCCCGTCATCTCTGAGGGTTGTCTGTGCTGCCCTCATACCAAAAGGATTCGTACTATCAAGAAGAGAGCGCGTGTATAGTGCCATCTTCTGGAAATTGTTTGTACTGGAAAGTGATGCCAATCATCGACGGACGGGGTGTCGTCGCTTCAATTTTATTCGAAATATTAGTGCAGTGGTTCTTAACCCTTTTCGATTCATGCACCCCTTTATGATATCCTAAAACATCCACGCCACCCTCCTTCCCCCCAGTAAATTTTTCTATTGTGTTCTTAAGGGTTTTTATCATAAAATTATTAGTAGTAGTAACCACTTTTTATGGCATACATAATAAATTCATTCTTCTGCACTATATATATGGGGTATTTTTGACCCCAATATCCCATTTTAAATACCCATAAGAAAAACATTAAAAACTGCGCAGGGTTTTATAAAATTGCTTTTTTAAATTAGTTAAAATTAAGATCCAAAGTCGAGACATTCACCGTACTTTGGATGAAAGGATGAAGTTTATTTTTCTTAAAGACTATATTCAAATCCATGCTGAATTTCCGTAAAAATTTGATTTTAATCATAAAATTATGAAAAATTTTCTGTTTTCAACAATGAAATATATTAACTACCATAGCAACGGCTTCAATGCCTTTCAGTGGGAATTGAACCAATGATGTAAACATATGGTGACGTCTGGCAGGTGATGGCCAAAACAAATATACTCCCCCTACTCCATATTTGTGAGTTCTGGGTTTGGCTTTTTTTGTAGCCTCATTTTAGCTTGTGTTCTATTAGTGTGACCTTACACAAGGGATTATTTACTTTGATTTTGAGCTATACAACTGAGGTCACCTCACAGACAAATGGTTAGCCTTAACAGTTACTTGGTGATCCTAAAATTAAGTCATACTCTTAAGTGAATTACACATGTGTAAAAGTAAGCATCTTTTATCATTTACTTACATAAGAAGATGGAATCAGAGGAAAGCTATTTACCAGCATACCTTCAGTCATATTCTGAGCAGACTGATGGTAGTGCATTTTTGTTTTTTTTGGTTGAATACTTAATATAATATATCTCTTAAACAATGCATTTTATGGCAAATTGTTTCAAATAAAGGTTGTAGAAATTAAATTTCCCACAACTTTTATTTTAATACATTTTTACATTTATCAAATATTAAAGCAAATATCTCAAAATTGCTGATAAGTGACAAGAGTAAACCCCCACTTCCGGTTTACCGAATTTTATCAAAAACTAATCAGTTCTTGTGACTTTTATAAAAATGTTAAATATAAAATTTCGCGTTGAACTGATTAATAGTTTTTGAGTTCTTGCACCCACAAAAATCTATCACATACCTACACAGACTCAAAAACTATTAATCATATCAAAGCGAAATTTTATATTTAACATTTTTATAAAAGTCAGAAGAACTGATTAGCTTTTGGTAAAAATCGGTCAACCGAAAGTGGGTGTTTACTCTTTTCACATCCGTTATTTTGAGATATCTGCTTTAATATTTGATAAATGTAAAAATGTTTTAGAATAAAAGTTGTAGGAAATTTAATTTCTACAACCTTTATTTGAAACAATTTGCCATAAAATGCATTGTATAAGAGATATCTTATATTTTTAGCTGCCACCACCACGGCACCTACCGACGACTATTGTTAACAATTGACGCTTAGTTACGTCTTAGTAACGCTCCTTTTTCTTTTCTTAATTCTTGGAGCTTTGTGGCTATATCCAATATCAGAAAGCAATGGTTTAAGTTTATTTCTCTTCTTTGTAAAGTCTAAAATTTTCTCGGAGTTTCTTAAAATATTTATTATTATGTTACCTGTTTGGAATTTTTAGAAATATTACTGATATGGAGAAAGTCATGTGGTGGCCACATCAGATTTTTAATTTAATACTCGACGACATGGCAGAGTTATCTATTGCTAAATCGTTTTTTGGCGTTTCTCATCAAATTTATGTGCCTTTTTCTCGCGTTTTCAAAAATCATGTTACTAATTTTACAGTAAAAGCACTATCGGAAACTAGGTGGGAATGTAACATTAATCGTGTTGAATTGATTCGGTTTCAATTGGCTACGTTTATGCCACGTTAGTTGCTGTTTCAGAAACAATAAATAACCTAAACCGTCGAACAGTGACCTACGCGGTGAACAGCCGAAACATGAACTTCAACCCAGCAACATCGCGAAAGCCTTGGCACTATAGTTTCCACAACTGACCGGCAGTGTCGCAACGGTTGTACCTACCGTATTTTGGCGAGTATTTTGGAGTGGGCCAGTGGTCACCAGTAGCCCAGTAGGCCAGTAGCGACCAGTAGTTGCTGCTGCATGCTGAGCCTCGGTCCCAGTTGATTCGGTGATGGAAGGCTTCGTATAGTTCGATTTCTTCACGACTTTCTGGAAATTTCTTCGGTAGGCCTTAGCGGTAAGTGCCACTATTTTGCTTTTATTTCAATAAACCAAGTTTATAGAAGATATTTTGGATAAATTTTCTGTCACGATTTTAAAACGAATCGTGTGTTGGCAGATTCAAGTTTCCGAGAAATTTCGTAATACTTTCGATTTGAAGATAGTGAATTGTATATTTTGTCTAAGGATATTATAGATATAGATATTGAACTGTATTTAATGCCAAAAGCTATAGTGTATGAGTGACCTCTTTGTTAGACAAGTATTAATGGAGGGATTAGGTCGAGTCGAATAGGAATAATAACTGGAAGCGGCAATAGTCTGAGGCAGGGTTTCCCAAACTTATTTGACCATGGAACACCTTATTAATTATAATGTATTGACGGAACACCATCAGGAGCTCATGAGATATAATGCGCGCTTGGATTAAAGTAGGCAGCAAAAAATGGTCTCACAGAAGAATTAATTGCTGCAAGAAATGTTCAAAATTTGATTCATATGCGTTTTATATTTACTTAATAACGGAACAAAAAGAAGAAAATTTAACAAGATAACGTAAAATTTTTCATTTTACATTTTTTAAATAAAATATGAAAAAAAACTAACATTTTTAAATGAGAATTTTTTTTTGTCTGTTTATCACATACTTAATATTAGGAATAATGTTGCTGAGTCCGATCCTCATATCAGGTACAGCATCAATTCTATTCCTATAGTTTGTTTTAGTTGCAGCATAATATGAAAACCCTGTTTTGCACAGGCATGTTGTAGCAAAGGGAAGAAGAACACGAACTGCACGTCTTCCATTATTCGGGTACTGTTGAATTAGGCTGCTCCAAAAATCATTTAGCGAAATATCGTTCAAGTATTTTGTCAGTTGAGAGTCAGACGTCATATCAATCAGGTTCTCATAATCCTGTGCTACTAATGCGTCTGGTTTGACTGTAATTGTAAATGGATTTTGAACCCAAGCATTATCGTCGTTTGTTAGAGGAAAATATTTTAATGGAATAGAGCGTAAGTCCCTTAGGTGATGTACAATGGCATTGCAGATATCTTTATTGACAGTAGAATTAAGTTCAATCAAAAGGTCACTGAGTATATGAAAACATGTTTTTTCCATGGACTAGGCCCCAAATTCCAGTTTCTTGAACAATGATGAAATTTTATCAAATGCTGTAAAAATGGTCACATTCTTTCCTAGCATCGATAGACTCACCTCATTTAATTTCATAAAAATATCTGCAAGGTTTGCAAGTCTCAGCACCCAAGAGGTATTTGTAAAAAAAATCAGTCAAAACGTGGAATCCATGAAAACAAATAGTTCTCGGCATAGCTCATAGTCTTGCAAGAACTTAACCTCTCGAAAGCCACCTCACCTCTGTATGTAGAAGAAGTGCTGTATGCTCAGCACCCATTTCTTTGCACAACATTTTAAATAGTCTGGATTGAAGTGGTCGAGCTTTAATATAATTGATTATTCGCACTGCCTTGTCTAGAACGTTTTTCAGAGATATAGGAATTTTTTAACTGCTAGTGCATGTCTATGTAACACATTGACTACTGGTGCTTTCTGATGTTACACTTTTGATCCGTGTTACAGCCCCTGCAATTTTTCCCACCATTGCCCTGGAACCATCGCTACATACATCGATGCATTTTCCCCATTGAATCGCATGCTTTTGCATAAAATTGTTGATGCAGTTGAATATTTCTTCACCAGTAGCGTTACTTTGCAAAGATTCACATAAGAGCAGGTCCTCTTTGATAACCTATAACTTATAAATACAAGCAATACCAAAATCTCTGATATGTCAGTGGACTCATTTAGCTGCAATGAATATCCATCACAGATTTGCAGTCGGGAAACCAGCTCTTCTTCAATGTCAACAGCAATATCCTTAATTCTACGTGCAATAGTATTGTTTGAGAGTCGTACTGGGTCTATTTTTTTACTACATTGCTCATCAAACATGCATTACTATATCTTTTGCACAAGGCTTGATGAGCAATTTTCCAATCGTGTGCGCTTCTCCGGCTAGCGTTATACGGTAACTTACTTTGTATGATGGCTCTGTTGTGCTTTCATTGTCTGACTTGGCAATTTTATACATCGACAATTTACTATTTTCAAGGGAATCAAGGTGTCGCTTGGAAAAAATTACATCTTTGTTTTTATATGCAGCATGGTTAATTTCAAAATGCCTTCAAAGCTTAGCAGGGGCTAAATAACTGTCAGATAATGTTTTGTTGCACAACACGCACTAAGCATCAGGAGCATCTTTCTTTCCAATGGAAGTAAATCCAAAAGACAAATAACTTTCATCGTAATTTCTTTTTGGTTTCTTACTACTTGATGCTAATTTGTTGGAATTGGACGTTAATGGCAGATCATCGCATAATAATAAGAACTATATAAATGTGTTTAGTATTTTTTTACACATGTATATTTAAAAAAAATAATTTTTTGAAGAAAAAATATCTCAAGCATTGATTTTTCGCGGAACACCTATTAACACCTCACGGAACACTATTGTTCTGCGGAACATAGTTTGGGAATCGCTGGTCTTAGGAAATTACCAGGCACGGCCTTAGGACAAGGCGGTTGCCTTGGACCACGCGCTCCATTGAGAGAAAAATTAGATATACATATATGTAGATCTGGCCGCCACAAGATAGTAAGAGAAAGTTGAAGAGTAACTGAGATGACTATATTGCGTTGCTAGTACAGCATAGTCAGTGACACAAGTTTCGTAAAGGAAATGCATTATCACTGTGCCATGGGCAATAACTTGACCATAGCAAACATCACTAACTTTTCTCCAGACTAGATGTACAGATCTTTATGCATGGCAATATCCTAGGCGACAGCTCCGACCCTAATTAAAGGCATTGTATAGTCAAAATTTTTTATTTGGCACAATCTACCTAGTGTTACGAAAATCATTAAAAAAATCTGGATCTTGATGGTCTCATGCTTGCAGAAGAACTGGAAGCTTTGAAACTTTCCAGCACCGCTTTACAAAGACCCAGTTAAGATTTTGTGATTTCTTGCAACAAACAAGCGATATTGTAATTGTAAATGTTATTTGGAAGTCATATAATATTTAGGATTTAGAAGATGAGAAGAATAAATATGTTGTAATAGATATGTTGATACAGCATTTTGTATGTTCCAGTCTGTAAAGTTGCCACCTTGCCTCATGGCCAACTTTTAACCCTTATGTAGTAGTAATAATATTATACACACTTTCCTAATATGTGCATTACTCTTAGAATTCTTCTGTCACTGTAGCATCTGGCAAAAGAAGTTTTTCAATGCTAAAACTTATAAAAATGTAAATGAGTCAATGATGCTTTAGGAACAGGTCAGCAAATTGGCTATTTTGTCGATTGAGAATGACATTGCTAGTGAATTGGGCTATAGCGACCTTATAGCTGATGTTGCATTCAGTTAAGTTTGCAATATTTGTTGACAACATTAACTTAGATAGATTACTATGTAAGATCAAACTTTCAAATATAGCTTTTTATACTTAACAGTTTTAACAAGTTTTATACATTATTACTTGCTAAATAATTTTCTGGAATTAGTCATTCATTGCCCTGCCATGGTCCTTGGCTACTCCTAAAAATTCTGTTTTTGCAAATTTTAAACCAAAGTTTTGGTAAAAATAATGGAAAATGTGCTCAAAATTTTTTCCATTGCAAGCGATAGTTGATGGGGAGCTAGACTCATTAACCCCTCAACTGGATTTGATGTAAACTACTATAGCATCCACTATATATATCATGGTGCTAAGAAATTAATTTTAATCACTTTTCAACTTGCCATATTGGACATGTACAATTTTTCATTATCAGTCATATTGAGAGCCGACCAAATATGGAAGTGCTGCAATCAGTAATATAGGATGTTTATTTATTAGAATTTGCTTTGGGTGATATAGAATAGCAAAAGTTGACTAATTCTTATGCAAAAATATAGTTTTCACTAAAATTTATTTAACAGAAATTCTCAACCTGTGCTCCACAGACTTGGAGTAGGATGTTTGCTAGTAGGTTTTAGGCACACTCAATTATCAGTGCTATACTATTCAAAATAACAAATTTAAAAATTAGGAAGTGAATAAGGACCAATTTCATTCTATCCATATCGGTTCCCTTAATTGGTCCATTTCTGCTAATGCACAAAGTTACTTTTGGTTTTCCATAATCTAAGGAAGGTTTAATCGACTCTCCCATTTTAGCAATTTGCCTTCCTCATTCAGAACAGCTCTGGGATTCAAAGCAAAGCATGCATCACTCTGTACATGGTTTATCAGATAGAAATTATATCTGAATGATGACCCTCAGACTCATCCATCCATCCTCCCCCCTTTACGATTCCAATTTGCTGCACGTGCTGTACATTTTTTATCAAAAAGTTTGCCTCTGTTAAATTGCCTCAAGCCAAACTGTACCAGGTTTTAATGTGCAAGTTAGGCAGCAGAGGATGAAGGATCATTACAAGTCATTGTCATGAAACATAAAGGGTGGGTGTAGAACTACTGCTTGCAATACTACTGGTAGTATATTTAAAAATTTTAAGGTGTTGTGGGATTGTACCATGGGAAATAATTACCCATATCAATCTTTTGCTTCATTTGGGTGAACAAATTCCGAGGAAAAACCGAGACCATGCAATCTTCATTATTTATGCATAATTATCTCTAAAATAGAAAATTATTTTTCTCAGTACTATTTTGTTTATTGAGGCTAAATTTTATTTCATAAAATGAGGATGGCCTGTCAAAATAAAGTAGAAATTCTATTTTTGAAATCATACACCCTTTTCTCTCTCTCAAAAAACATTGCAAGTGGCTGGGAAATTAAATTTATTAAATGAACGAATACTGGAAGGTATCCAGAGGCCAAGCCATCAAAATAAAATAACATTTTGGTTATTATCAGTATATTTATGGGTTTAGTCTGCATGATGCAGGCTGTGCAGTGAAGGCTTATAATGTAACTTGAATAATCAAACATCCTCTTCCACAAATGCATCTTTACATGCTTATTGAAAGATATGAAGTAAATAACAGTTTTAATTGGGTATCTAAGAGAGTTGCACAAAATTCTATGGGCAGAAAATCTGTTAATGTTAACATGTTACAAAATGATATTTGGCTTATGTTTCAAATGTCTGGTGTAGCATCTGGGACTGTGGATGAAAATGATGCAGCTTTATTTTCATTAAGTATTAAGTATTTTTGCTATCAAGATAATTATTTCCTCTTTCATTTGATGACTAGGGTACATATGTATGGAGAACACAGGTGGCTGAATAATCTAATATGACCAATTGCTCATAACACGTTACGTTGTACAGTTTTTAATTATTTTGTTTGAAACATTCTTTAATTTTTTTGATTTATACCATATTCCTGCTTACGTATAAGTTCTGGGAATTTATATTTTGGTGTAACAGCAGAGCATAAACTGAAGGGGCAGAGGTGGCATAGCCCTAACCTCACCCAAGGATGATGGATGATTTAAATTCATATTTTTTAACAAACTCCACTTAGGAAGGCTTGACTTTGTGGAAAGATTCCATAATAGAAATAAAACTATTATAGTAATTTCCACTGAACATGAATGTTATCTTTAATAACTTTCTTATTGATTTAAACAGGTGAAATTCTGCTGCATTCATCCAGTGTTTTTAGAATGGCAGCGTCACTTCATTAGATCAACCCACTGTGTATGGGTGCCTTTCATGCCACCGGTCTGAAGTACTGATGCTGAATGGGCCACATTGAGTTTAGTCCCTATGAACTGAACTTGCATTGGTGATTCTACCAAGAGCAGCCAGTGTAGCTCTCTTTGTGTAAGGAAGAGTCAAGTCGTACCAACAATTCAAGGTCATGGTAGTAGAAATAGATCTTTACACTTAAAAGAGTCCCAGTTAGCCAATTATAAGTTTTCATTGTTTTGCATCTGTTTCATATAAATTTTTACAACAAATAACATTAGTGTCTTAAGTTTTAATGCTATGTCTGTGAAACTATCTTTATGGCAAAAATTATACAATGAAAATGTTTGGAATTAGTAAAAGATTGTCTAACTCATGAATATTATGACAAAAAGAGCTTTAAAACCTCAACATAGTGCTTTTCTAAAATAGGTGTAACTCTAGACTTGAGCCACCTCAAATTATTGCTGGATCTCCTAAGACAATGGAGCCTAAGATATCACTTCAGTTGCATCAACAGAAGGTCTTTCATTGCTGTACAACTTAAAGGCATATTCTTGGCAAGTTTTTGAGAAAAGGATACCTAAGTTTTCACTTTGTTACAGTTCATGTAGACCTTTTAAGAGGATAGATGTTGTTAATAATTATTATATTATATGAGGATTGTAAAGAACTTGATAGACAAAAAGATGTCCCAAAAATGCATTATTGAGCTCACTTTATTGCTAGAATACAGCTGATTGTGAAGAAATTTCTGATAGTAATAGAACAGTTGGAATAACCAGATACACATTTTGGTATCAAATTAGCCATCTTCAGTGGCTATCCACTCATCATTGATTACAAAAAGAACCAGAATCGATGATAATTGGATCCCCACCAATCATTGGCTTTGTTGATGCATGAATTATATTAATTTCAATTCCTTGGTGATGAGAGATGACTTATTTCTCTAATATCATTGGCTAAATTTGATATTTCAAATCTTCGATTTTTGAAGATTTTTGGCATTTTGCATGCTTTAGGTAAAATATGTCACACTAGGGACTCTGCACCTCCATGCTTTGCGCATCAACTCCATGCCTTATTCTACGAGGCAAATTCGCCTGCTGCTCACCCCCTCCTTTTGGCATACATTTTAGAAATTCCCATTTTCATGCTTTGTCTTAGTAGAATGGTTACATTGTAGTTCTTTTTCTCTCTCTCAATGAGGGAGAACCAAACAACACGTCTGTAAATAACTATTATTGACCAGCTGAAAAAGGATACTTGAGTTTGTTACTATGTACAATACACGCGCTAAATTTTGTTCAATTTTTCGTGACAAAAATAATATATGTACAGTAAATTACGGTAAGCAGCTTGGGTGAAAAAATAGCAAATAACGTAAAACAACTCGCAGATGCATGAATCTGCAGATACGGAACTCACGGATACCTGGAAAGACTTGCTTATCTTCTATTTATTACTCACTCTGGGTACTTGGATTCTTCGTGCCTCGATCATCATGAACAGCATGTATCTTGAAAGACAATATATTCTGTTTATTTCCTTTCTGTGCTTATTTAACAAACTTGAATGCTCCAATGAAAAAAGTATTTTCAGCCTGTAATTGTTAGACAGTATCTCATTAAAATGATTAATATGATCACCAGAAAGGTAATCTATGACATCAAAATCAAGAATGAGCGGTATCCATTAGAATAACAGTAAAATTTTAATGCTGTTATAAATGAACCTACAAGACCAAATAACAATGCATGTACAGCAACAACAACAAACATAAAGTTAAGTGAAGAATGAATAAAAAAAAGTGAACCACAAAGAACAATTGAGAATGAAGAAGAAAAAACAGAGCAAAGTAAGAATGATAAAGACAAACTAACAAAAACAATAACAAATGAAAAATGAACAAAAAATATCAGTCAAACATTGATAGAATGCAACGGACTGTTTAGTTACCAAATATCATAAATTAAATACTAAACTGGCCACTACTCCCTCTCCTGGTATTTCTCCTCTGTAACATCTATTCACCACCCCTCCATTTCCTTGCCTGCCATTTGCTGTGCGTGCCTCCAAGCTCACACTCCTAAAAGCGATGATCAGCTCCCGCCCCTCCTTTATGCACTGGGAATAGCAAAATATATACGAGGATTGTTTAGTGCTTGTTTTGTGAATGTCAGACCTCCAGATTTTGAATTATGTTTACTTAGTTAGTTCCAATTATGTTTCAGATTGAAAAGTTGTTGGTTTGATATATTAAAAAATCCTTGGTAAACAAAGGGTGAAATAAGCAAATGTGTTTTTTGATTTAAGCGAGTCTTAGTAGTAGTGTCTGTGCAGTTAATTTTTATAGTAGAACTATGGTTTGTACTTTTCAGTAATGTTCTGTGGTGTTTTGTGTGTTCAAATGTTTCTGGTGTGGTTGAGTACTATGGTGAATAGTTAGTACAGCATGGTGTAGATATTTGTTTGTTATATAGCTTGGTTTTTGATATGCTTTGTTATGTATAGAATTCTGTAATGCTTTTATTTGTTGTTTGACAGTTGCACTTTTGCAGATGGCAAAGAAAAGTATATTTTTACCTAATGTTTCCTCTTTTCAAAATGGTAAACATAAAATTCAGAACCTGGAGAAAATCTGGCATAAAAAAGCTTAATTGCTTGTGATGTGACTGATACGCTTAGGACAGGGGCAGTCAACCTGGGCATGAGCAGGAGTCAATAATACTAAGATGGTGTTCACCAAAGCAATACAGTTACATGTACTGACCTGATGAAATATATTTAACACACAATATAGCTGCTATAGTATGTATGATAACTAGCGTAATTGCCCGTCAAATATGATGAGTATGCTTGAATTAAGTTAAAATAGAAATAAAAAATTAATGAAATCAACTTTTATATGCACTAAAAAGTAAACAAATATCTATAATAAATAGCTGCTTCTTACAGTGTGTGTGTGTGTATGTATATATATATATATATATATATATATATATATATATATATATATATATGGATGTCAACAAGGTGTTGGGATGAGGAAACACTCACCAATCAGATGACTTCAGGTTGGCGAGGCACCGGGGATGTCGAAGCGACACACGTAAAAGAAGAACTAGGTCTCCCCCCCAAAGGTCTCACCGTGAGAATCCTCCTATCGGGCCTTCCCCCGGCTATCCGCTCATCTTTCGCCCTTACATATCACCTCATGTCCCTCAACATTGTCCGTCTAATCTTACGCCACTATAAATCACTCTCCAACATGCACTTTGAGAAATGTTTAATTCTCATACACGAACTCAACCTTTCCCCAAACTCCACAGCTGATCTCGATGCCATTTTCCGTGGAGCTGCAGAGGATATCGCAGCCAACCGATACAGACTCATATGCAAACTTTCCCTTATGTCCGTCCGCCACCTCCAGCTCGGCCTACCTCTCCCCTTCTTCCCAGCTTGTAAGTCCGACATCCCCCCTCCCCCACCTCTCCTCGCCCAAAAACCCTCCTTGGCCGACCTTTTGGGAATCCCCACTCCACCCCCACTACTCTCTCTCAGGAGGTCTCCCTTTGTTTCAACCCGCGAACCGAGGATGCATCCCAATTCTCCTCAGGACCCCACCCCCACGCATACCGCAAACCCCTCCCAGCCAGATGACGTCCTGAACGTTTCCTCTCATGCTCTTAACCCCGCCGAGAATGCCCTCCTTTCCCGGGGCCTCTCCTTCTGCCCCACCATAAAATTTGACCATTTTTGTCTCCTTGCCGACATACAAGCCTTCGTACGCTTACTCCGCCTCAAAGCCGCCCCACCCACATCTGACTCATCTTCCCCCGACTCACTTCCACAATCCCTTTCTGCCTTCAAACCCCCTTCCCAATACATCCCCCCTCTCTTCCTCCCCACCATCCCATCGAGCAATATGCTAACTACATAATTCACGCAGTCGCCCAGCCCAACTTTCCCGACCTCCTTGACCACCACGACAATTTGACGAAACCAGAAAGACACGCAATTTCTATGTTGAAACGCAACGACAAAATTATTATCCTCCCTGCAGACAAAGGTACCACCACCGTGGTAATGGACCGCTCGCATTACAACGACGAAGCCCTCCGCCAACTATCTGACCAAACTTCTTACCTTCTTCTCCCCTCCAACCCCACTGACCGCCACTTCTCCGAAATTTCTGCATATCTGCGTTCCGTGGGAAAACAAGAAGGCCTCTCTGATTCCACCATTTCCTTGATGATCCCCAACACACCCCGGACCCCAACCTTCTACCTACTCCCAAAAATCCACAAACCCAACATCCCCGGCCGCCCCATTGTTGCCAGCTTTAATTCTCCCACGGAACTCATCTCTGCCTATGTTGACTCCCACCTACAACCTCTCGTCCGTCAAATCTCATCCTTCATCAAAGACACAAACCACTTTCTACTATGCCTAAAATCACTCCCTTCCCCTCTCCCACCTAACACAATTATGTCCACTATAGACGTCTGCTCCCTCTACACCAACATCCCTCACAACCAAGGACTGTCCGCCCAGAGAAAATTACTGGACTCCAGACCACCTGACACAAGACCATCCTCCCATTTCCTAACGAAGCTGGCTGAAATGGTGCTCCAAAAAAACAACTTCTCTTTCGGAGGGCGCCACTACCTACAAATAAAAGGTACCGCAATGGGCACTCGCATGGCGCCCTCCTATGCCAATGTCTTCTTAGGTGAATGGGAGGAACACTTTCTTGACGTTTCCCCCAGACCACTCCTATGGCTGAGGTATATTGATGATATTTTTCTTCTCTGGACACATGGACCCGACTCCCTACAATCCTTTTTACAATGCCTCTCATCCCACCCCACGCTTTCCTTCACCCACCACTCCTCTGCCTCCACCATCACCTTTCTGGATGTCGATCTCTCCATCCAGGAAAACAAAATCCACACCAGCGTGCACCTCAAGCCTTCCAACCGCCTTCAATATCTCCTGTTCGACAGCTGCCATCCCCTCCACACCAAAACCTCGATTCCCTACGCCCTAGCCCGACGAGGGTGGAGAATCTGCTCGGACAGAGATTCCCTGTCTGAGTACTGCTCCACCCTCGAACATGCCTTCTTACAGCGCGGATACCCGCCGGATCTGATCCGAGACCAAATCCGGCGGGCAGTCGCACCTGCCACCCTTAACCCCCACCCCAATACCCACACCACCACCGATTCCACCCTCCAACTTACCCTAACCACCCTGTATTTCCCCGGCATCCACGACATTCTGAAAAACATCCTGAAAGCCGCCCACCTTATCCTCTCACCCTCACCAGATTCCATTTCCCAGACCACCGATGCTCTCCTTCCGCCGTCCCCCTAATCTGGCAAATATTCTATGGAAGAAAGAACCCCCAGCACCCACGCCTTTACACCCTGCCGGATCTTATTCCTGCAGTAGACCCCGATGTCTAACATGCCCAATAAACCCCCCCTGCAACTCCTTCTCCAGTCCCACAACCAGCACAACCATAACTTCCACCACCAACTGCACCACCCGCAATATCATTTACCTCCTGAGATGCACCCAATGTCCCGCCTTTTATGTTGGCCTCACCAGCAATCCCCTCAACATCCGCATGAACGGCCACCGCAACAGCATCATTCTCAAACGACCGCTGCCGGTGGCCGTTCATGCGAACAAACATAATTTAAAGTTTAACAACTGCTTCAGAGTGAGAGTCATTTGCGCTCTCCCCGACAATGCTTCGGCTCCCCAACTCCGTCAGTGGGAGCTTTCGCATATCCATCTCCTAAACTCCTTCACTCCCCCTGGCCTCAACCTTCGATAGCTTTTCACTCCCTTTCTGTCTTCTCCCAACACCCTACCAATCCCCAACTCCCTCCGTATCCTCCAATCCTCGACCATTCCGCACTACCCTTCCACCCCCATGCCTCCACCCAGTGTCACCGCCATCAGTTCTCTCTCTGTAGCTGAAGGAGTAGTAGTTCCGAAAGCTTCTACATTTGTGATGTTTCTGTGTTTTAGTGTTCTTTTACATGTGTCGCTTCGACATCCCCGGTGCCTTGCCAACCTGAAGTTGTCTGATTGGTGAGTGTTCACTGGGTTTCCTCATCCCAACACCTTGTTGACATCCATATATTCATTTTACCTTTCCTTTTCCGTAAGTTGTTTTATATATATATATAAATATAACAGTTTGGAAAAAGAAATAATATAATAAGATAAATGCAACGAGAGGTTGAGAGGGATAGGAAGGAGCCAGTGAACACTTACCATACGATGGTGGACGTCCACAGCGATAGAGGAAGGCTTGTAATTTGGAGCTTTCGGGCAACACACACCCTTCTTCAGCGAGAGAAAAACTAAGACTAAAATAAGTGTAACACTGGAGGTAGGGGTTCGGGAAAAGGGGTAAGGGAAAGGGGAAAGAGGGGTAAGAGGAAGGGGAAAGAGGGGTAAGGGGAAAGGAAAAAAAGGGGTGATTGGAGTGTTGGTGAAGGTTTAAACCTGGTAAGTAGAGGGAGCGGAGGATGTCAATATGTTCCCATTGACAGAGTTGTGGCGCGGGGAAACTACTTGGAAGAGCACGAATAGTTTTTACTGTGAAGCCGCTATTGAAGGGAAGGGAGTGGGTATGGCATGGTCGGCCACCGGAAGGGGGCGCATAAGAGAGACACTATTCCGATGGCCGTTTATGCGGATGTTATGGGGTGTGGTTTCTAATTTTCAAGTCTCATTAGAAAGTCATTTAAATCCATACAAGCCTTTTTATAATTGCATTTTAAAATTACTTTTAATTAAGGTACAAACTCCGGATCTGAATTAGAAGATGGGAAAAACAACAAAGATTATTTTTCCTGAAAGTAGAACACGAATCCATGCCGAATTAGTCCAATTATTTGATTTTTACTGCATAAAAGCGGGATTTTATACAATTTATAACAATGGCCCAATATTTCTGTCATGACTACAAGACAGTGCTTTTCTTCAGGAATTTTACGTGTTAATAAAACTGAACGAGAGCTTAGTGACACGAACTGAAAAGTAGCTTAGTGTCATGATGTCACTCTCAGGCCATGACATTTAATAGCAAAGGGAAAACATTTTGGTGCGCAGACAATACTAAGAGGAATATTGCGCTGAAATTTTCAGGGTTTGTAGATGTCATGAGTAGGCCTTCGGATAATATGAGACATCTTATGTAGGTGTCCTCAGTTTGACTCCAGGTGCTCCGGAAGTTGATCAAGTAGTAGGAATGAAATTTGGTGTGCTGGTTATAGGGCACCAATGCTTGCAGTATGTAAGCACCGATTACTAGTAAAATTCACATAATTGAGTGTTCCAGAGAGTAAAAATAGTATTGGGTGAATAAAAATTGTATGACAGAGAAATACATTATACTATGCAATTCTTATACACCCAAAATTATTTATAATTTATGGAACGTTAAATTTTGTCCCTCTCCCTGTCTTTCTCATTCTTTCTTCCTCTCTCTCTTGTATTAAAACATTCAAAGCACATATTCCTTATGCATATAGTATAAGGACAATACAATGTTGAGGTTTAACATTGACACAGTTGGCAAGGTAATATATCATTAAAAAGTTTAAATTTTTTCAATAAATACGATTTAAACATATAACTTAAGCAATTTTGTAGCATAGGCAAAATGTGACAATAAGAATAAGAAATTTTATTTATTTTTCCTTAAAATGGTCCATGTTTGAAGATCATAGGTCAATTATTTCTAATTTTAATTTGCAAAAGAGTAAAAGTCTAATCTTAAAAAACGATTTTTAGGTGTTATCTTATTGGAATAAATAAGTAAAGATGGAGACTACGGTGAAATTGATGTTAAATATAAATTAACTTCTTAACCGTAAAATTCAAAATTAGAGAGACAATGAAAATGGGGGAGGAAAGGAAGGAAAGGCAAAAGACAATAAAAATTATAAACTTACAGGTTTAGGGGTTTTTATTCCACGCCAGGGACCTGATGTCACTCACACATTCACTCACTCAATCCCACAAGCACTAATCCTAAAGGTGGAAAAGGAAACAGGACCGGGTTTGCGAGAAATTACTCTGCGCCAGGGACCCAAAAAATCACACTGTTGCTTGAAGGTTTGTGAGTCAGTACGACCGCCACAGGGACCTAATAAGCAACCACAGACATGCACACGTACACGCCAAGAGGTAAAGGGAAAAAATAAAGGGGGAAGGAAAGGGGAAATAATTCTAGGTTTACAGGAGATTAAACCATGCCAGGAACTAGTATCGCACACAGCAGCCTGTAGGTTTATGTGCCTTCTGGCAATGACAGGGACCTAACAGACAAAACAATCACGCATGCAAGCACTCGAATACACGCACACAAGATCTCTAAAGATGAGGTAAACATATTAAATACGTATTTCGAGAGCAATGCTCTCATCATCAGTAGATGTGTAATTGACTCACAAACTTTCTAGCAATGGTGTGATTTTTTGGGTCCCTGGCAGAGAGTAATTTCTCGCAAACCCAGTCCTGTTCTCTTTTTCACCTTTAGGATTAGTGCTTGATGTTTTCTTTAATACTTTAAAATATCTTAAAATTGTGATATTGGAGTGAGGTTTGTATTGTTCTAAGGTTGAAATGAATGTAGATTCTAATTCTTATCACAGAATCTTGATAATTGATCGTATTTTCTTGAATTTCTACTAAAACAGCAGTTTTGCATTTAAAATCACATTTTATTGAATTGTTGCCATGGAGACAATTATTACTGAACTCAGCTTGAGCATAGACGAGTAAACAAAGGGGTTATTTTCTTTTCTGTTCGACTACCATTCAGCAATGGACAGTTGATCCATACATATTAGCATATAAACAGTAACATTTATTAAATTCGTTTATTTAAAAAATACATGCAAAATATGTCAGAAAGAGATTTTGGCATTGCTTTTAGTATTTTAAACCTGATAATGCTCTAATAATTTGTTTTACAATTTTATCTATTATTGATAAACTATGAACTACAAATGGTATTTATGGTATGAGAATTCCTTGGTATGACTAACACATACTGAAACATTTCGTGTCAATATAAGTAATCAATTTGGGACATCAACTTTGGGAAACCAGCCTGTATAAGTCCTGGTTTAGACTTCTTGTTGTGACGTCATAATTCACATCATCACCGTTATACACAGAGAAATATCTGGTCTTTTATATTAGTAAATAATAATAAAAACTTAATTGGTGGAACTTATGGCAGTCTTTGACTATGACAATTCCTGTATGCATTATAATGGGAAAATGTAATGTAATGCATCCCAAGTTTCAAAGAGCTGCATATCAACTCTCAAAAAGTTGCCGGTTGGCACCTCCTAATTTAGGACAAACAAGCAAAATCATACAATGAAGAACAAAAGAACATTTCAAGTACAACAGACTTAAAATATTAAGCATGCCCAAATACATTCAAGTTGAAGACCACTCAAGGAAAGTGCTAGAAAACCTCTGTATTTTTAAAAATCAACCCTTTGCACTGAATGGTGATATTGATCTGGTCTTACTGTTTCCTTATATTTGTGCACAATAAATCAGTTGTATAGGAAAACTCATTGAAAACATCCTATCTCATCTCCCCTACAATAGGTCACTTATTTCTAAACTTTTTAAGTGCCCTTTCTTCAGCTTCAGTTTTTCCTCATTTTCGCCATTCACGGATAATTTTTTTCTGTGGGAGGTGGACCAAAATCATGTGCTGCTACCCGCTTTTCATGCACATGCATTTTTGTGTATTGAATCACCTGATGCTTATAACTAATAGTGTAGTAGGTGTATCTTTTCACTTTCATAGCCATTGAGATCTCAATACATTTAATGGTATTTATACTAGGTATTTACAAAAATTTTATCACGTTTTCTACAATTATAATGTTCTGTTTAGGAACTAAAACATGATTAATATCAAAAATGCACCAAAATTGTAATTAGTGAGAGTGGATATGTAATAAAGCGTAATAATGAAAATGTGTCATTGGAATTCATGTTGCATCAGGTATTACTCTCCCTATATATTTAAAAAAATTTCACTATTAATTATTAATAATGTATATTTGAATGTTTTTGCCATGAATGACTGCCAATTATTCCATTTTGGAGATGAGTGTGTTCATTAATGACAGTATTGACAACAATAATAATCTTAACTTCACCATATAAGATGCAGGCTGATTTTGGGGGTAATTTTTGTCTCATGTCATATATGCCTAAAAATACGGTATTTTGAATATTTGAAAATATTTATGGAATAAAAAAATCATGAAAAGTGGGAAAATTACACAAGTAAATAGGGCAAATCAACAATTTACTAATCTTTTTTCCATATCTTTTAAGGTAACTCCATCTTATCCTCTACAGCAGGGGTGTCAAACATACAGCCCTCAAGGTTGTCCCATCTGGCCCGTGTAAAGTTTCGGAATGAAGGCCTTCCAGATGTTCCAATCTCTCTTGAGTCCCATAACCATGGATGGTGTGGTGTGGAGATGGGGAAGTAATGGAGATGGAGAGTCAAGGAATAAGCATGGTTGTCACACTTGCAAAAACCGGGAAAAGTCAGGCAATTTTTCTGAGTTTGAATACATTGTATCAATCAATTTTAGATGCAAGGCACTTATCAGATCATTTTGGAGAAGAAAAAGGAATAGTTAAAGCATATGTATTGTTATTACATATGCATTCCATTTATTATTTATCCTATTAAATTAAAATATAATCTTGCATTTAGTTTTAACCCCTTAAGTGTGGCGGCATTTAAATCAGACCCATCTTGGAGGCCGGAGGGTATTTAAATAAATTGCCTATTATGGAGTGAAGTTTTTAAAAAATCATTATTTTGAATCTTTTTAAGAGATTTACCTGAATTTTTTTGGAGATTCTCATAAAATAATGTATCATACGCCTTATTTTAAACAAATTTTATTTATTCTTTTTATCTGAAACACACAGATGAATTTTTTAATGCATTCACAGAAATAATTTATGCTTTTTATTCCAAGTTTACAGTATATTGCTCGGATCCTGTTTTATCTTAGATTTCTATATCTTTCTCATAAGTTATTCAGTAAACAAATTTTTAAAAATTCTCCAAAAATAACTTCCGGTGCTAGAACAGCGCACCAGTGACAGAGGGAGAAGAGACGAAAAAATAATGGCTTACCTTGATAATTCTGTTTGGTGTGGTAGTCCTCAAAGCTATCAAAGCAGAGACCAAACCAAATAAGAATGAAACGTGCTTCTGAATAATTCTCATCAGCATAAACAATCACAAAAACACTAAATTTTTTCGTGTCACTTTTCTCCATGATGCAATTCTTGATTTTCTTGAATATACCCCTACTTGATATAATTAATGATTTCAGGCATCACTTGGTTGAAATTCTTCATAACGTAAAATAAAGAGACTACTTGTAATTCCACATAAATTTATTTAAAACAACCTAGGTTTCGTTGCAATGCAACATCGTCAGGTGAAATAAATTCAAAGCTGGCAGCAATTTATAGTAATAGGTACAATGGGTGGGTGGGGGAGGGTGAGTTGGGGAGAATAAAGAAAGGAATTGTGGAGCGAACATCATTGGAGGAAAGGAGTGAACCTATGTTCGTGGAAAGGGGGGGGGAGAAAACTGTTCAGCTTAGTTATGTCCAGTAAGTTGGATAATGAGAAGACAATGGGGATAATTGGTAGGAATAATTAGATTAGTGGGAGGTCAAGAAGTGGAGAATGAAAAGGATGCAAAATATCATTTAAAACTTCACAGTTTTTTGAAGCCACACCCTGTATAATTTCAAATTGTTCCAGAATGTCAAGCTCGGGTCCCTTTCTTTCATAATGCAGGGTTTTGGGAATAAAGTCACTGTTGTGTCCATGTTCTAATAGATGTTTGGCAAAGAGAGAGGTTGTTTTATTGTTTATGAAGTAGGAAGGATGTTCTTTGATTCTTTCTTTGAATTTTCGTCCCATTTGTCCTATTTAAACTGCAGTACAATCTCCACAATGTAATTTGTAAATTCCAGTTTTTTCCAAATTTTTAATTTTGTCTTTAGTACGGCATAACAGGTTTTTTAAGTTTGATCTATTGTGAAAAGCGGCTCTAATTTTATTTTTGGGAATTAATCTGGTAATTTTAAGGGATATATTACCAAGAAATGATAGTGCGTGTTGGTCAGTGTGAGGGGGGTTAGTAAGTACTGGTGCGATATATGTGACGAACTCTGACAGCTTTATTAATATGACTGCTGACTTCACGCAGGGCATATTTAGCTATACAATTCTTGAAGCAATTATTTATGTTTTAGATCATCCCTATTTCTTTTACAAGTTAAGTTTATCTAAAACATTATATTTAACTGTTTTATGCCATAATATCTTCTGTAAATGTAATAATCTTCTAAAAAATGGGGTGCATCTTATACCCAAATGCAGCTTATATGCCAAAAAATATGGTACATTTAATGTTTTTTTATTTTTAAGTTATGTCTGACTATACAGATTTATCTTAACTAACTGAATAATTAATTTGATTTGGATGCTTAGGTATTACACAGAAGAATATGTAGTTGGGATTCATCTTCAAAATGTCTTAATTGTTCGCATGAAGCTTTTCTGAGAGGTAAAGTAATGTTGACATAACTGGGATTTTATTTATTTTTTGAGGTATGTATAGACATGCATTCATTTCATCTCATGGTATGGTTATGATTTTCCCCATAATAATCCTTATTGTCTTTCAGAAAAGCTTCCATGAGCAAATATACCTGTAAGTTATGCCTCATTAACATGGACTGTTGGGCCAATGGTTATGTATTTAGGAGTTATATAACATCCGTGATAATTTCAAATACCCGAATGTTAAGGTAAGTGACATTTTAAAATATTATTCGCAAACTTTATGATGTTGATCTCTGCCAAAATCTTTAAGTACTTGTTAGAATTTGAGAATTTCTTATAAATTATATTTATTTTGAAGCTACATGAATATTTTATAGAAATGTTTTCTAATTTGTTTTCTATTTTTATTTCATGGCATTCCATCAAAGATTGGAATTCTGCTCTATGTTACATGGATGTGTCTAAAGAAAGTGAAGCTACATTATGAGAGACTTAATTGTGCATCAACTTAAAATAATTAAAAACTTTTTCTTGTTGTCATCTTGTACTCTATATAAAAATCAACTTTCCATCTCTGCCACTTTTGGCAACTTGCCTGTCAGCTTGTCTTTTATTAATGACCTTTTTCACTTTCAGCTCTTTGCTATTGTATGCAAGATAAAATTACTTAAAAAATTTAAATAGCTTATGTTCATGCTGCAAAAATTGTTTAATTCTAAATTGTGTGCAGTGTTGAAGGAAAATCATAACTAAAACTAATGTGCATTTAATCAAGCATATATATATAGTTAGTGATACTATAAATACCAACTAGATACTTGCAAGGAAATTTTATAAATTAACTTTAAAATCCATGCATGACTCTTTTGTTCTACCCATTTTAAATATACATACCGTATTGTCCCAAATATAAAGAGACTTCGAATATAATGCGACCATAAGATTTTTGGCAAGTTTTTCAAGAAAAACTAAACCTCGAATATAACACGACCCCAAACAACCTTTAGCCAATCTAACACAAGTTCCTCGTTCATCCATCCCTTCTGCATGTGATAGATTACACCTGATGCTAACTTTTTCTTTGGCATCCTTTTACCATTTAAAATTACATAGGGAGTCAGTTTTTGCCCGTCGGTCATGACTACAAGCATAACATTTATCCTTGATTTCTCATTTCTGGTGGATTTTAACATCAATTTACCTACGACTATTTTAAAATAAATGTGATAACTTCGTCAGATTGCACTGTTAATCTGGGATTTGGAATAACCTTTTTTCTCAACATGATCAACACCATTTTTGTCACCCATTGTTAAAATAATGAATAGCTAAAAACTCGCTAAGGTAGTTACAAAGAATATGCCGACGCACTTATAGCTTCAATTCAATAATTATCGAGGGGTTCAGCTGCCGATTGAACTCAATCTATTCTCACCTTGGCTGCTTTTCAATTACAATGTAACATGCCTAATGTGTCTATAATGTAACAATTATCTTGTATCTCGTAAACAGATGTGTGGAATGTATGGTGATTTTACGATCTTTTAGAATCATTAGTACTTGAATATAACATGAGCTACTTTTAAAATTTCATTTTTTGGAAAAAAACATTGCTTTTTATTCGGGACAATACAGTATTTGATTTTATAATACATACATACATAGTATCTCTTAAATAACAGTTGAAATGTCTTGATGTGTAATATGTTATCTAGGCTTAATGTATAATATATATATATAATAATATAAGTGAATAGAAATTGAGATTTATTGCTTAGGAAAAGGGAATTATGGAAAGGAGTTGTATGTCAGAGGATGTTTCAAAATAGGGGAGCCTGAGTTTAGCATTGAGATATATAGAGAAGGGAATAAGTAACAACCAAGGTCCATAAATGCGATAGTTTAGTGATATTATTTGGCTAATTATTGAAAATTTTAATTGTTTGTGCATATTACTTGTGCTACTATACTCAAACTGTCAAATTTAGGTCTTCATCAAGGGATCACTGGTGCTGAAAGGATGGTACCCCAGGACCTGGATGAAGAGGAATGGCCACAGCTGGGAGGAAGACAAAATTGTGCACATCGGTGTCACAAATATCTCTTACAGGTAGAATATGAAATTTTCGTTTTAAATCATTTGAAATGAAGAGTTGTTGCTTTTTATTACATATGACAATTAACTTTTAAGGCTTCAAGAAGACCTCGGAACAGCATCAGCCAGCACTGCAGAGGACCAACTCGGGAAGAAATGCATTCTGGACGAAGAGTCATCAGGCATTCATTTACAGGTAAGAGTTAGTATTTTTAATGTGCAAGATGTTTTGCACAGGATAATTAACACTCCAGAAGATATTCTTCAAAATTTGAAGTGTTACATAAGATGAAAAGGAAAACTTGAAATTCTGAAACAATATTTAAGAAGAAACAGGATTGATGGTATAGGACGAGAAATAAGATTATAGGGAGAATAGATGTTTTGTTCAGAAGAACTCAAGATAAATAAGTATGGAGAATGATGGCATAAGAGGGATAGCCATGGTGCTAATGAAGTGTGGGAAAAATGTCAATTAAACATCAGTAAATGGCATTTATGCTGAAATTGGATTAATTGGACATGGAAAAGTAAATAATAATTTAAGTGGTAGATTGGAATGTACAGTTCATAATGAGTAAGTCATTGGCGAATATAAACTATGAAAAAGAAACTCAAAAAAATACGGGTAGGTTTGTGGACAAATGCATAACACACAACTAAATAATCATAATGCCTGTATGCTATGAAGATCCCAGGAGACAGTGTGATCTACTTGGGAGACAGAATTTAGAGTAGGAAAAAGATGGTCTAGCATCAAGCATAGTGAAAATGCCAACAGAAGAAATGATTGTGTTGAGGAAATGATAGGTGAAGATGAATGATGCTATCAAGATGGAGGATTGCTATAGGTTTCTTGTCTAGCAGATGACTTCTGATTTTAAAACTTGATAATGATTATAAACATCTTGAAGGATATTGATGTCAATTGAAAACATAAGAAATTGGTGCATTAATCATGCACTGAATGTCCAATGAGAACAGAATGATACCACCCAAGTATCATCATCATCATCATGCTTCTGTCCGAAGACAGGTTTTAACTGAATCGCTGCCTCCATTTCTCTCTCTCCCTAGAAGCCTCTTTTATACCTCTATAAGTAGTATATCCCTGCTTTATATTATCTAATATTCCTATTCTTTTTCTCCCTCTTCCTCTTTTTCCACTAATTTTTCCTTCTAAGATCGTCCTTTGTAAACACTGTCATCTCAATATATGCCCTATCCAATTTGCTTTTCTTTTCCTGATTGTTTTTATTAGCATCCTATCTTCTCCCACCATTTCTAATACTTCTTCGTTTCTCTTCCTCTCTGTCCATTTCACTTTCATCATTCTTCTCCATACCCACATCTCAAAACTTTCTAAATATTTTTCTTCCTTTCTCCTTACCGTCCACGTCTCTGCACCATACAGAGCTATTCTCCATATGTAGCATTTTGCTAATTTCTTCCTTGTTTCTAGATTTATTTTCTTGCTTGTGAGAAGCTCCTTCTTCTCGTTAAATGCTGCTTTTGCCATTGCAATCCTACTTCTGATGTCCTGTGTACTACTTCCATCCTGTGCTAAAATACTGCCGAGATATTTGAAACTACTTACTTGTTCCAATTTTTGGCCATTTACCATTATATTTAATTCTTTATGTTCCTTTGAAACCACCATGACTTTCGTTTTTTCTGTATTGATCTTCATTCCATATTGTTGGCCAACCTCAACTAGTCTGTCTGTCATCCTCTGAAGCTCTTTCTCGCCTTCTGCTATTAAGCCCTGATCATCTGCGTATTTAATGGTGGTAATACTTTCACCTCCTATCTTAAATCCTTTCTCTTCCATCAACGCTTCTTCTGTTATTGTTTCTGCATACATATTAAATATCGCTGGTGAAATAGGACAACCCTGCCTCACTCCCCTCCCTATGGAAGTACTTTCTGTTTCTTCTCCTTCAACCCTGACTCTAATCTTTTGATCAAAGTAAAGGTTTTTAAGCAGTCTTTTATCTTTCCAATCTATTCCTATTTTGTTTAAAATACCCAGCATCTTATCCCATTTCACTCGGTCAAAAGCTTTCTCCCAATCTACAAAACAAAAATACATATCTTTATTGACTTCTAGCGCTCTTTCTATCATCATCCTCATACATCCTATAGCATCTCTAGTCCCCCTTCCTCTTCTAAAACCAAACTGATTATCTTGCAGCTCCTTTTCTATTTTACATTCAATTCTTTTGGTTATTATTCTGGTTAGAACTTTAGCTGTATGAGAAATTAAACTAATAGTTCTGTAATCCTTACAACATTTTGCATTGTTCTTTTTCTCCAGTGGTACCATCACAACATCTAAAAAATCTTCAGGCCATACACCAGTATCATATACTTGGTTAAAAAATTTTGTGAGTTGCTTAACTGCTTTAGACCCCAAAACCTTAAGAACGTCCACGGGTATATCATCACTCCCAACTGCCTTTCTTCTTTTCATGTCATCAATTGCTCTTTTAACTTCAGACTCGAGAATACTTGGTCCTAGCTGATCTTCTTCCACATCCTCTTCTTCATTTAATTCAATATTTCTTGGCTTTCCTTCTTTGTCATACAGAACCTCAATGTATTCTTTCCAGACATTCTTTACATTGTCTGGCTCCGATACTATTTTACCACTTTTGTTCATGATTCCTTTACGTCCTATCTTTCTTGCTTTTTTCTTGAATAGTTCCCTTGCTTTGCTATACATGAGGTCTGTTCTACAAATTCTTTCACATTCGACAATCTCCTCGCATTTCTCATTTATCCACTGTTCTCTGGCTTTATCTGTTTCCCTTCTTAAAGCATTATTTAACTCCTTGTACTTTCTTTGGCCTTCTTCAGTGTTTATGTTCTTCCACTTTCTCCGCTCTTCCATTTTTTGCAGCATGGCTGCTGTGATCCAGGGTTTTTTGTTTCTTTCACCCGTTATCTTTCCTACCTTCTTTTCCATTACATCTTTAATGTTGCTATGGATGTATCTCCACTCCTCATCTACATTCTTCCTATTTTCTTCATCTCTCTCCCCCAACCTTTCCTCCAGCTCAGTCATGATAGCCTCCTTGTTTTTAAGGAGTTCCTCTAAGTTCCATTTCTTGTTAACTCTTACGTTTCTCTTAACGCTCTTCAGTCTACATTGTATATTTGCCACCAAAAGGTTGTGGTCAGAATCGATATCTGCCCCTGGTAGTGTTTTCACATTTTTAATGCTATTTCTAAATCTTTCATTGACTAGTATGTAATCTATCTGGTATCGTCTCTGGTCTCCTGGGCTTCTCCATGTGTAAAGTCTCCGCTGGTGATGCTTAAACCATGTATTAGTTACAATTAATCTATTTCTATGGCAGAATTCCACAAGTTTATCCCCTCTTTCATTTCTCTTCCCTAGTCCATATTTTCCCACTATGTTATCTTCCTGTCCCTCTCCGACTACACTGTTCCAATCTCCCATTACTATGGTGGTGATCCTTCCTTTTCCCTCCTCCTCCAATATCTCCATAATCTGTTCATAGATTTCATCTACTTCGTCGTCGCCAGCATTAGTCGTTGGCATATACACTTGAATTATAAGCATTTCCACTGGCTCCATCTGAAGTTTTACGGCTATTAATCTATCATTAACTGTCACTACCTTGCTAATTCTTTCAGCTATCTCTTTTCTCATTATAATCCCCACTCCCCTTTCCTTTTTCTCCCCTCCTGAGTAAATAATCTTAAATTCGTCTGAATTTATCTCGCCTTCTCCTTCCCACCGAACTTCACTAAGACCTACTATACCTACATTATTCCTTCTCATTTCCCTTTTTATGTTCTCTAGTTTACCCCCTGAATTCATAGTCCTAACATTCCATGTGCCTATTCTTAATTTATCACCACTTGCTTTCCTATTAATGTTAAATTTCCTCTGTGCATCCCCTAGGGTAGTCCCCACCCGGAGATCCGATTGGGGGACTATTTTACCTCCGGAATATTTTACCCCAGAAAGATCCATAGAGGTATTTCAGCTTTTCAGCCTATCATGGGAAATATAATGAGGTAGTTTCCCCTTGCTTTCCTCATCGCAGTTTCACAGAGTGATTACCCATCTGTAGCTGTTCAGATCCACATGATCACCACCTACAGAGGTACTGTGCAAGCTGCTGCCCTTGCACAGGGGGATGTGAAACCCCCAAGACTGCTTCTTAGTCTGACTCTTCCCCTCAGACCTTTCCGGCTTGGATGGTCCTACCAGGAGAATTATCTCCCGCCGGCATAGCTCTTTGGTTCGTAAGAGTACACAAACCCTCCCACCTCTGTAAGGTTATGCAGTCCTTAGGGAGGGCACCCAAGTATAGAAGGAATAAAATACAGTAAAACCTTGTTATTTCGAAGTTTAAGGGACCACAAATATATGACTTCAAATTATCTGGGTTCAAATGAATTTGAAAAAAATGAAATTTCTTATGATCTGCTACTAAAATCACATTATAGTCTTACATATCCATTCTGCTACAAAACTTATTGACCTTACAAGTTTGTACACACGGTGAATTCATGAACAGAGCTGAAGTGATCACAATTCATGATTCATGAACACCACCACATGTGAAAAATAGGCTTGAGTGAACATTCTAATTATCCCAGTGTGTATTTCAAGTTACTCTTTTACACCACATTTTGGAAGAAGACTTTCAACTGCACGTGCTCAGCCGAAAGATTATGAAAATGCATGCCAAAAAGACTGGGAAAACACTTGTGTGAAATATTGCATAGATAATAGATAGGAACCATTACATAGTCCAATTTCATTCAAACGTTCCATGCCATCAGTATGGTCAAAAATGGGTTGGAAACTTGATATATTTAATGTCACTGAATGCTGTATAGTATATTTTTAAGAAATATAGCTGATGTGGTATTGTTTATGACACTAAGTTGCATAACTGAATCTATTATTATCAAAATCGTTAGAAGCATTTTTGAATAAATCAAGATTTTGTAATAATTAATATAAATAAACTAACCTTTATTGTTAAGCCATAACCTTCATCTCTTCAGTTTTTATTTTGGATAATAGTATGCCTAAGTACGAAATATTCAATGATTTTTTCAACCATTTAGGCTTATACACCCACTTCCCAATGCCAGGAAAATCGAACGCTAGCTGAAACAGCGCTATTCGAAACACGTACTTTCATAAAAAATTACTTTATAAGATTTAATTCATTCCCGAGATTCTATTAATGGAAATGAAAATAGGTAGTAGTATATAAATAATACACCAAAGTATTCTTTGTTAACCATATTACATAGTGTAGAATAGGTAGTCATTTGCATTGCATTTATCTTTAAAATTGAACAGTAAAACTTGAATATAAATGAAGAACAGAATGCATTATAAGGAACATATGTTGATCTCATGCTGAATAAATCATGCAGGAGCATTAAGGAATAGGAATTAGAGTAGAAGAGGATACCTGCATCTACTTATATATATACAGGGTGAGGCAATAGTCACTATATAGCCACAACTTTTATTAACACAAAGAAAATTGGAACATAATAACATAAGCATCATGACTGGAGATACTGTTCAATTAAGAGAAGGCAACCAATAAGACAAAAATAAAATCGTATATCGAAACGATCAAAACCTTACTACGTTTCGATAAAGAAATATCAATTCATAAAAGAATTATCACGTGATTGATAAATAAAGGAACGTGGAATGAGACCAAATAAAGGAAGAATTCAGATATCTTGATATTACATTTTTAAAAACTGAACAATCGAAAAGGGAACAATAAACAAAAACCAAACAAATGTTGGTGCTCTCCAAGTTTGTCACTGTAAAACCTCTAATTTAACCTCGAGAGTCAAGTTTTTCCTCTTTTTCTCCTCTGACCACAGGTTATCAATCATGGTCTTTTTATTTAAAGCTTTTCCATTCGCTGCTCAAAAAAGATAAAAATATTTTTTCGAGATGGTTAATAATCAATATGAATGCAAATGATTGACAAAATAACTTTTAATATATAAAGAGACTAAAAGACGAACGAAAGAACGTAGATGCAGAGCTCCTAGAGAAAGTATTCAGCACAGGCATGCTTCAAGGTCACTGAAGTCAGCGCACACGGCTGACGCAGAAGCTAAAAGTCCATAGCAGCGAAAGGGTTAAAGGGAAAATATAATTTAAACAAAGTTCACTCTATATTTTGACCTATAAAAATGTTGACAAGTATACACAGAACCATCAAGCAACTGCAAATACTGACGTCTTGTGTGTTGTAAATGCGCAGGGGCGCTGCGCAGTAGACTTTGTAAATTACATCAGAAATTTTGGAGAGCATTAATGTGGAATGTGTGAGCTCAATTCAGAAAAAGGTATTAAATTATTTTCAGCGTTAATGCAGAACAGCATTAATTGGGACAGAGTTAAGAGGGGAGTGGGTGTACATACTATGTATATAAGAAAGTAAAAATAGTTATGAAAAAGAATTAAAAATATAAACATGGACAAGAAAGCTGAAACTAAAAGGAATGAGGAAAGAATAAGAGCAGAAAAAATTATAACTGATAAGAAATGGGAAGGTGAATCGAATTATTATTAAAGGTGAAGGAAAACTTAAAGACAAAAGTGAAAGAGGAACTGATGGACAACTTTTAGAGGAAAGAAATTATTCAAGAAATGAAGATGGTAAGGGAAGAAAACATGCAATCATATCTGCAGATAGATGATGAAGATATGATTGTTATGAAATGATATAATGTGCTGATTGAATAAATTTTGGTATCTATGAAAATTTTCAAATGAGCCCTTACTTAAATCTTTCATTACAAATTTTGTTTTTTAATTCTATCATTTATTTCCAATTTGATAGCTTTCCTGAAAATGAAATATGCTTCATATAACCATTTAAATTAATAAAATATTGTTAACCAAATGGAATGATTGGTTATATTTATCCAATTAGTCTTTTAAACCTGTAATTCAAATCTAGTAGGTAGTGAAAAGGTTAAATTGAAACTTGTAGGACATCACCACCAGAGGATCACTGGCCCTGAAAGGATGGTACCCTAGGACCTGAATGAAGAGGAATGGCCACAGCTGGGAGGAAGACAAAACTGTGCACATCGGTGTCACAAAATATCTCTTACAGGTAGGGTATGAAATTTTCATTTTCTTGGAAATCATTTTGAATGCAGAGTTGTTGCTTTATATTACATATAACAATTCACTTTTAACTTTTAAGGCTTCAAGAAGATCTCGGACCAGCATCAGCCAGCACCGCAGAGGACCAACTCAGGAAGAAATGCATTCTGGATGAAGAGTCACCAGGCATTCATTTACAGGTAAGAGTTGGTATTTTTAATGTGCAAGATGTTTTGCACAGGATAATTAACACTCCAGAAGATATTCTTCAAAATTTGAAGTGTTGCATAGGATGAAAAGGGTAGCTTGAAATCCTTAAACTAGAAATGAGAATTGATGGATTGATGGCATAAGATGAAAAATAAGATTAGAGGGAGAATAGATGTTCTGTTCAGAAGAACTCATGATAAATTAATAGAGGGAATGGTGGCATAAGAGGGATAGCCATAGTGCTAAAGAAGGAAATAAAGCATGGGCAAAGCACTAACTAAACATGATAAGTAAATGGCATTGATGCTGAAATTACTGTAGATACCTGAATATAAGATGACTCCGATTATAAGATGTCTCCCCATTTTTAACTCCTAATGAAAGGAAAAAATTTATTATGCACACACTGATAATGAGGTCGTATCAAAATTTTTATCTCTCAAAACCTATTACTATGGTAGAATACACCATACGGAATATGATGCGAATGAAGAACAAAAATATTAGTTTATATTATTTATTTTTACGTTTTTAAAAGTTTATAAGGATCGATTAGTCGTACACGACACGCAAACATATGTGACGTCATTGATTGCGTTCAGAAACGAGAAACTTGATCTGCTACGATAGTTCAGTGGTAGAATATCCGCCCGGCAAGTGGAAGACCCGGGTTTGATTCCGGGTCATAGCAGACTTTTTTTGCTCGTTTCAAAATTATTCCCTATAAAACACATTGAAAATCATAAGAAGAAAATCTCTTAAAAGTAGAAATAAACAATTCTTATTAAATTCAGCAGATGATTTTTTTATTTAATGGTGCTATATTTATTTTTATGATTATTTATGTTTGAGAGCCCCCAAATAGCTTTGGCAATGGGGCCAAGTAACATTTGCTCTAACTACCACTGACTTTCTTCAGAGTACGTTTTCACCACATGTTCAGTGTGCAAGTTAGTGCCAGTCTGGGATTGTCACCATCTTGATTCACTTCTAATGTTAGTGTTCTTTGAATGTCTACTGTACATTTTAAACTCCTCTTTGTACAGTTTAAATTTTTATACTCTTGTAATTTTACATGTTTTATTAATTTGATTATTGCCAGTGTTTCATTTAACAAAATATGCTATTCACCACAATATTATGGAAGGCCAGAGGAACAGACAAAACAATTTTACATTAATTCTTATTGAAAATTTGACTTGCTTAATACTGTTTTGCTTATGTCCATTCTTTGGGAAGCATTTAGGAGTGTTATACAAGGACTGCCTGTAAAGTTAGAATGAAAGCTATAAAAATTTAAAAACATTTCTATAAATACAGAAACAATTGGAGTATAATAGCAACAGTATAAAAGAAACTGTATATATATATATATATATATATATATATATATATATATATATATATATATATATAGTATATATGATATAGAAGAAAACGAAAAAGATAATCTATGGATCACTAAGTGGTAGAGAGAATGGATGAAAAAAGTTGGAATAGGTGAACAGTTCAGCAGCTTAATAAATCAGTTAAGAAGAGCTAAACATAAAGCTAGAGAAAACTGAATGGGTAATGCAAAAAATACAAGAGAAATAAACTAGAGAATACAACATTTTTTATGTCAAGGTACAAGAATTATAAGATGCCAAATGCATTTGTGGAAGGACCATTGCACACCCAAAACCTAATTCCGCAGTGGAGGAATAGGAAAAATAGAGTAGGAAGAAGACAGTGCAGTGCCAAGCATAGTGAAAAATGAAGTGGTGAAGACGATTTTGATCAAAAAGCCAAGAGATGCTAACTTGGTCATGAGTATATAAAAAACAACAATGGAATAAAAATAGATTTGCCAGTCATGTTTTTGACTTGGGCTTGATTTAATGAACGTTATGAGGATCTTGAAGGATATTGATGTTGATTGGAAACAAGAAATTTATGCATTAATCATGAACTGAAAGTCAAATGAGAGCAAGATGATACCAACAGAGTAAGTGTAGAATGAATAAGATAACTCCAATGGTCACAAAATGACAAATTCTACTCAGGAAGGCTCAACTTTGTGGAAAGATTCCATAATGTAAATTAAAAGGAATGTTGTAAATCTCCACTAGACATAAATTTATTCTGACTGGTTTCACCAGTTACAGCATCATCAGGCAACAAAAGCTTTGTAGAGGGTTCTATATGTATGGAGAAGAATGGAGGGGAGAGGGTAGGAGGGTTAAATGATTAATAGGCAGGAGGGAGAATATACCATGAGTAATGAGATAATTGGAATGCTAGTTAGACAGTAATATGACATTAGTTGATAAAATGTATTTTGGCTGCAAGACAGCAGTATTAAATAATGAGATGCTGACTGCAGATTCTAGAAAGAAAATGTCCCATTTCTTCCTTTTAAAAGCATGATTATCATTTCATGGCTGAGATAAAACTGGAATAAAAAAGTAAAAGCCTCCCTAAGAAGAAATAAATCTGCTAAAATGGTTGAATGGCTAAGAAAAAGTTAGTGGGATGGTGTTCTGTATTAGTCTGGATGGAGTCAAACCCCTAGATACATGGGAAAAACGGGTATGAGAAATGATTAAAAATGTGGACAAAGGGAAGAAAGCTGAAAATAAAAGAAAAATGCAGAAAGAAGAGCAGAAATAATTATAACTAATAAGAAATGGAAAGGTGAAATGAATTGCCTGTTTCCTGAAAGGCATTATTAAAGGTGAAGGAGAGCTTAAAGGCAAAAGAGAAAGAGGAAGGAACTGGTAGACAACATGAAGAGGAAAGAAATTATCAAAGAAATGAAGGTGATAAGCGATGAAAATGTGGAGAACCTGGTTTAACTCCCAATCATAGATTTATCTGCAGATTGATGATGATATGACTGCTATGAAAATGATATAATGGGATGAATATAAGGATTTTGGTGTCTATGAGAATTTTGAAACATGCTATTACTTAACCCTTTCACTCGAAATTTTATATTTTTCACTTTCATTTCTTTCATTTTCCCAATTTCACATCTTTGCTGGCAATAAATAAACTTGAAAAATCATTTATTTAAATTTGTAAAAACTTATTAACTGAATGGAATGTTTGGTTATATCCATCCCATTAGTAATCTAAACCTGTAGCTCATATATTAAGTTAGTAGTGAATAGGTTAAATTGAAACTTGTAGGTCCTCACCAGCAGGGGATCACTGACACTGGAAGGACGGCACCCCGGTACCTGGATGAAAAGGAATGGCCACAGCTGGGATGTGACAACAAAACTGTGCACATCGGTGTCACAAAATATCTCTTGCAGGTAGTGTATGAAATTTTATTTCATTGGAAATCATTTTGAATGCAGAGCTGTTGCTTTTTATTACATACGACAATTAACTTTTAAGGATTCAAGATGATGTCAGACCAGTATCAGCCAGCACCACGAAGGACCAACTCATGAGGAAATACATTCCGGACAAGGGGTCCTCAGGCATTCATTTACAGGTAAGAGTTATTAGTTTAAATACGAAGGCTTCTGCGGTGTTTTCGTACTCCTTCCAAGACTTTCGGGATTCTACCGCGTGTTGTTTCTTCTAGTGATGACTGTTTCGCCTCCATTCCAGGTGGCATCTTCAGGTCTCGAAGAAGAAGAAGAAACAACATGCGGTAGAATCCCGAAAGTCTTGGAAGGAGTTATTAGTTTTAATGAGCAAGATGTTTTGTGCAGGGTAACTATTACCGTATTAGTCCAAATATAGTCCCCCCTTTTTGGCAAAGAAAAAGAAAAGCAAGGAAAGTGACTATATTCGCACCCAAAAAATTAGCAAACGAAAATATCACTGCCAGCAATAAGTATAGGTAACAATTAATGCCCTCACTTGATTTGATTGTTTTAAGGAGAATTTCTTGATTAATATGCCTCAGTAACTCAATAATTTTTGTCCACTCTTTGGAATCCTTCCCTTAACATTCGTATTTTCATAATAGCGGGAATTGCAGAAGTTTTCACTTTGAAAGTGTTGATTGGCCAACTTCATCCCTTCCCTAAGTCACAAATATGTAGTGGTGCCACCTATCATTATTTAAGAGAAAATGTCACTATGACGAAAGAAGTTATCTTCGTTACCCGTCAATCTGTAGTGATCCGTAGGGCAGTAGGAAATTCTGTCAGCTAATCAGACTGTCCATCTTGCACAGCTGTTGATTGTATATAATGCAATCGCATTATAAAAGTATTACTTACATAAATCAAACCAAGGTGTTGAAGGTGTTTCAACTATCTACAGAATGTTTCCCTTGATACTCGGAGGCATAAATATCGGAAGTAACAAAAATACGGGTAAAATAAATTATGAAACTGGAAATCTGGTGATAATTACTTTTTATACAGGCACGATTCAAGTAGCCATTGTCATTGGCATCTGAATGATATGAATGGAATTTAAATAACATTCACAAATCAAAATTTTTGAATCTAGTCCAATAACACTTGATACATATTTAAATTACACCTGCAACTATAACACGCAAAACGTGATGCCACCGTTTCATTGTAACTAAATTGCTCATAGATATTGAAACTCGTTCTTTGGAATATTACAAGATCATCCAAACAGAACTTATGATGCCTACTTTCCATTTAATCATTTATTTGATACTTATATTAGCTTTAATAGCTTTAAAGTCATTGCAGATATGTAGCTCATTGTGTTCCAAAATTTCATAATTTAGCGTTATAAAATACTACAAATACTTTCAAATGGAATATTAAATTGATCACACATATTTGTGTGGCAAAAATAATCCTTGTACATATTAGAATATACTGAATCTGAGTTCAACAATAGTTGTTGCTATAGCAACACTCGTAGTGAGTGATAAAAACTGCAAAATCGCCAGTATTTATTCAAAATTCTAAGAAATACAAATTATAAGTATAATTCTACAATAAAAATTATAATCTTCATCCATTTCCTCAGAGAATAGTACAAAACTCACTCCAATATTACAGTTCTAAGATATTTTAATGTGCAAGAGAGTATTGCCCTGCACGATGGATTTCAGATTTCTCATGTAAATCAAATGGGAAGGATAGTTCCTGGAATCGAACCTGGGACTTCAATCTTCACAACAAAAACTATCCTTGGGAGCCCATATAGCAAGAGATTTTTACCAAGTTTCATGAAAATCGGTCAATTGGTTCAAAAGATAATAGGAGGAAACGGACAGAGACACAACGACATGACTGTAAGCCTATTTCAAAGTTTGCTAAAAAGTGAGGTCTGTAATGGGGTTAAAACTTTTTTCCAAAACAGGCTTCAGAAATAGGGGGGAGTACTATATTCAGGGAAGGACTATGTTCGGACTAATACGGTACTGTAGGTTTTTCTCACGACTTTATATTACATAATTATTTGGCATATGTACACAAGGTTGACAGAATTGTCCTGCTATATTGAAAATTATACTAGTATTTTTATGTGAAGTACTTCATATATGAGTTGGACCTTAACATATTAGGCAAATCTGTCAACTGAAAACATTCCATTATTAAGGTCAGGTATACCCTGATCTACGTCGAGAATGCATTCCAGAAAAGTGAAATGTAAATCAAATCGACGTAAATCGAAGCAGTTTTTCTCATAAAGAATCATTGGTTTTAGGGAAGATATGTGCAGAGTTCAGAACATTTTGGCACAACCGATTGTAGTAACCCCTTAATGTTGGCACTAGATTTGGACAGGAAATAAATGCAGGTAATGGTTCCAATGGAAACAGTATTAGGTGGGCACGTGGGGGAGAAATCCTCGTCTGAGTAAACAGTAGTGCTGTGTCTCAGGGTTACGCACAATAGGATCGCAACACTGCTGCATTTCTAATCTGAATTTCGGACATAGTCGCCTAGCCACTCAGAAGTGATTCTCATTGCACAGGCATTTTTTTGTTATCAGAAAACATGTACGTCTTATCTGCAGAGAATTATTAATCATTAAAGTTGTAAAAGTGCCTATTATTTAGGAATATATTATTTATGAAGATAGAGAGAGAATTAATAAAGTGAATTAGAATTATTAATGTTGTTCAGGTGACAATATTTTTAGTTCCTCTAATATTTAAAAATTTTCCAAATTTGTAGAAAGTTATATTATGCATAATCAGATTCATCGTGAAATTAACTATGATTGAGCATCATTTCAATTACTGTATTTTCCACTAGATAACGTGCGTATTATCTTTGCAAAAAAGTTCAAAATATAGAAAAACGGCTGTGCATTATACATAGGAAAACAAGTGAATACTTAAAACATGGCTTAAAAAATTTTTACAGACAGATTTAATGCATAATCAACAAGATGGAAAATTATACTCCATAAATGAAATACACGGAGATTTCAAAGGCGTTCTTTATGTGAAAGACATTTGAAACGGTATCAAAATATTGGGCGATATTCAAATTTTTATCTCCAAAACTATAACTCGTAATTATGTGTTCTTTCAGACTTTTTTGTGATAAATGAAGTCTATCTGAATATTTTTTAAAATCTATACCTCACATCATATAAAAGCATGGTGGAGAAAAATATGGATTTTTAATTCTTGTTTGCTGAGAGAACCGTCTCAGGAATCAATGTAAGTGAAATATGTGATGTTTTGCTTCGGTTTTTCTCGAATTTTTATCTCCAAACTAGAACTCGTAATTATGTGGTCTAGTGAACTTTTTTGTAGTAAATGAAGTCCTCTATCTGAATTAAATTTTTAATCTACACCTTACAATATAAGAGCTAGGGAGAGAAAAATATGATATTTAATTGTTGCTTGACGGATGCCATTTAACGAGATAAGAGTACTAGTGTATTTAAGGACTTATGTAAAGTGGAAGTTCTCATTGATGGATGTAATTCAAAATCACAAATGGGTGATTAATTAAAATTCGTCCAGTGGTTTAGGAGATGAAAGTTGACAGACGGACGAGACGTGCCCATAAGGCGTACTGCTACTACCACTTCGCTGATAAAGAGCTCCTAAAAAATCAATGATTGACAAAAGAAAGTTTAATCCTTTAGGCAGCCTTTCATTTAAGTCCTGAGGAATGAAATGCTTCAGTACTTGAACCAAGTCCATTTCTGTACACGGTAATTAACTAAAAGCCTCTTTAAGCATCAATCTTGAATGCTGAAATAATGGTTAAAATAAATTATGCCATTCTCTAGTTAATCAACATTCTTTGGGAATTGATACATTTACATAATGGTATCATTAATGAGGTCAGGCTCAACTTGGTGGAATTGACTCGTATTGAAAAAAGAACTACTTTGTATTTCCACAAAATTTTAATTTAATCACGACCGGTTTCACTACAATTGTAGCATCATCAGGTGATAAAATATAAATCGTTCCATATACTTATATATAGGGTAAAATGAGGGGGGAGGGGGGGACAGTAGGGGTTACAAAGAAAATGAATGGAAGGTAATTGAATGGGCGGTTGGGAAAAGGGGTGGGAAAGGAAGGCGAAAGCAACATGGTAACAAAATGTTACAAAAAGTTACAAAAACTTGGTAAAAGGGCCCAAGACAGCAATGTTGATACAAAATATTTACAAAATATTCGGTAAGCTAAATAGAGATTTTGGAAAAGGTATTCATTTAAGAGGGGTGATTCTTCACAAATAATTATCTCTAGCTGTTCTAGAGCATCCAATTTGCAACCTTTACTTTCAAAATGGAGGAATTTAGGGTTGAAGGAACTATGATGATTGAGGTTTAACAGATGTTTCGCAAATTGAGAATTCAAATTATTTAAACGGAAGTATTGCTTATGTTCCTTAATCCTCTTGTCAAAACTCCTCCCCATTTGGCCAATGTAGACTGCTCTGCACTCATCACAAGCAAGTTTATAAACACCACTTCTTAATGACAACTCTATCGGGTCTTTAGCATTAAGGAATAATTTGGAAAAAGTAACTGGGGAGTAGAAAGCAGGTTTAAGTTGGAGTTTAGGAAAAAGATTGGACCATTTATAAGAAATGTTTCCTAAAAATGGGAGTCTGCGCCAACTAAGAGGTTTGGGGTTGAGATTAGGCGGAAAAGAAAGGATTTTTTGGGAGGCAGTAAGAAAACGTTTTTTGGAGATAATTTTATCGATTAAACCAATTTGGTAGCCATTATTGATATCGATCTGTTTAATGGTGTTAAGTTCTATAAGGAAATTGGGTTTAGAAAAGGGTATACTAAGAAGGCAGTGAAGCATAGAATGAAAAGAAGCGTGTTTGTAAGAAAAATGATGGGAAGAGTGATTGGGAATAACCTGATCGGTGTAAGTGGGTTTACAGAAAATCGCAAAGGTAGGTGTGTTGTTCAGCAGAGACAAAGTGAGATCTAAAAAGTTAAGCAAACCATTTGTTTTAGGTTCGACCGTAAAAGAAATGGATGGAGGGAATTTAAAAGGGTTAAAAATTCAGAAAGTTGGTCATCCATACCACTCCAGACACAAAATGTCATCCACATACCTACCCCAAAATTCGGAATAAGTTAATAAAAGATGGCCAGAATTAAAAAGGTTAACTTCTAAATTGTTGAGGAAGATGTTGGCAAGGAGAGGGGAAAGAAGGGACCCCATCGCGAGACCAACCATTTGTACACGAAGTACATCTACATCTACATCTACAGTTTACCCTGCAAGCCACCGCAAGGGTGTGTGGCAGGGGGTGTATTAACACCAAGGGGAAAACTCCAAAATTAGGCCTTGGTTTACGCCCCTACGCGAGGTTACTTTTGATCGCAAGTTTTATTCTGCTCAGCTATCGTTCTAGGGAAAAATGAGCCTTTGTATCTCTCTGTCCTACAGGCTATCTCTCTTATTTTACGAGGATGGTCCATTCTACCGATATAGGTGGGAGTTCTTATTATTTCTTTGACGTCGCTGGAGAAAGTATTCGTTCTAAATCTTTCAAGAAGTTTTAACCTAGCACGTGATCGACGCTCAGCTAGTGATTCCCATCCTAAGTCCTGTATCAAGCCTGTAACGCTTATATTTCTATCATAACAATTTTTGACGAATCTAGCAGCTTTTCGCTGCACTTTCTCTAACTCGGTGATTAAACCTTTCTCGTACGGATCCCATATGCTCGACGCATACTCTAGCAGCGGTCTAACTAAAGAAAAGTAACATGTCTCTTTGACTTTTTCTTCGCTTTTACCTACTATCCGTTTGATGAATCCTAGTTTTTGCTTAGCTTTCCCGGATATATTTCGTATGTGTGTGTCCCACGAGAGGTTACTTGTTAAAATGACACCTAAGTATTTGACGGATTCGGCTAATTTTAGATGTACGCCTTCTATACTGTAATTCATCGCCTCAATTTCTTTGTTTCTCCAGAATCTCATGACGGAACTCTTACCTAAGTTCAGCTCTAATTGCCACTCTTTACACCACCCGAGAATTGCGTGTAGATCGTTAGAAAGTAATGCTTGATCAGCAGGACTGTTAATCTCTCTGTAAACTACCGTATCATCCGCGAATAACTTGATTTTACTTGTAATAACATTATCTAAGTCATTTATTTATAAAGGGAATAATAGGGGACCGATAACACTTCCCTGTGGAACGCCGGAGGACACGCTGACCGAATCTGATTTAAATCCATTTATGACTACCATTTGTTCCCGATCATTGAGAAAGTCCCTGATCCACTCGATTATCTTTCGATTTATTCCACAGGCTTGTAATTTTTTCAATAACTTAATATGAGGGACTTTATCGAATGCCTTCTTGAAGTCAAGAAAAACCGCGTCTAGCTGGGTCTTTCGATCACCGGATCGTAGTATATCATGTGCAAACAGAGCGAGCTGTGTTTCACAAGATCTTGCCTTCCTAAAACCGTGCTGATATTTACTGAGCAAGTCCTGGCTATCTAAGAAGTCCATCACAGAACTAACGATGATGTGCTCTAGAATCTTGCAAGATATTGAGGTTAGCGAAATCGGCCTGTAGTTTTCTCGGTCGTCTTTTTTCCCGCCTTTATGTAGCGGAGTTATAAACGCTAATTTCCATTCCTTAGGTATAACGCCATGACTAAGTGACTTACTGAAAACTGTTTCGAGATAAGGTGCTATTTCTAACGCTAATTCCTTTAATACTCTAGCTGGTATCTCTTCCGGTCCCGGGGATTTATTTGCATTTATGATTTTGAGCTGTTCAGCTATACCTTTCGCTGATATAAGTATATCGTTCATCTTCTCTTCGCTTGGTTCGGGTGGATCGACCTTCCTTTTCTCCACTTCGGTCGTAAATACGCTTTGAAAAAATGAGTTTAACAAGTTTCCTTTATCAATGCTATCGTAAACTACCTCTCCTTTGTCGTTTCTTAATGGTGCTACGGTTGGGCGTCGATCTTGAACTTCTCTAACATAAGACCAAAAGATTTTGGGATTTTCGTTTAGATGTTCACAGAGAATCTTTTTCTTAAAGTTCATTAATGCCTTGCGCATAATCTTTTTAGTTCAAGTCCGGCAATTTCTGTACTTGTTTGAAATTGTATTTATTACCTCCTGTGACATATTATTTTTGGCGCATTTAAGTTTTGAGTGAAGCTTTCTTTGTCTCCTGAGAGCACATCTAACCTGCCGATTATACCACCTAGGTTCTCCATTATCGGTAATATATTTACTTGGTATGTACGTATTTATACCTGTTCTAATTACTGATAAGAAAGCTTTCCAAGTTTCCTCAACGTTCTTCGTATAGTATAGTAAGTATAGTATGTTCGTTAAGTGGTGGCGGTTCGCAGAAGGCACACTCACAGAAGGACGAGTCCAACCTTGAGGCGGGACTGCCTACAGTGAAGGCCATGTTTAGCTGTGGGCAAAAGCTGCATGACCTATTCTCCGAACTATTAGTCTGAACCCAAAATGTGCTACTGCACATGGCTATGACATAGACTTTCCCCTTAAATTCGTTCCACTAAAACCTTTGTTATGTGAAAAATTCGCTGTCTGAATTTGGAAAACTCTTCTTATCCTTTTGCAAATTACCTTTAGGGGCCATTACGACCACTATTAATTTATTTTTAAATAAAAAAATTGAATAAAAGCACAAAGTCTGCAAGAGAACTCTTTCCACAACCAAAGCACATCAAACCATGTAAACAAAGGCAATTGAGCTCCAAACGCTCATAAATGGGCATTGCTGATAGGCTGAGGCCTGCTGAGTCCACTTAGGAGCACTCTGATTGGCCGAAATTGGCGACCAAAACGGGGGTCTGGGGGGTCCAGACCCCTCTCCCCCCTGGTGTACAGATATTTATGGAATCTGCGATAAAAACGCTAGAGACTTGCTATGTTGCTTCCTGCTATGCTGCCATTTACTGTGTTGAATTATGAGAACTAAAAACATAAAAGTTTATATTATTTGAATCAATTGCTGGAAATTGGTTTTTGGTGTCAGACACACCCCCAGAAGTAAATTTCTGGGTACCTGCATGATCACATGACTTCATAAGCAATTCGTTATGCAGGAAAAATTCCTTATTCAAGTCAATGAGGGTCTATGGGAGGCAATTTAAGTGAAAATTCGTTATCCAATGTCTGCTTTATGTGGGGGTCCACTGCACTTGAATATTCCTATCAGTTTTACTCCATTAACCACCATCATGCCAAATTACATATTTGGCTATTTGAGCAGCATCTTATAATTTTGATATATTGGTCATTCAATCAGTGGAACTCGAACAATTTTATTTAAGTGGTACATTTTTTCGTCTTTGAAAATGCTAAAATCGTCATTTTGTAATCTGTAGGTGGTCGTCATCGAGGGATCGCCAACCCTGTAAGGATGATGGTACCTTTCCCTAAGCCAAGATGAAGAGGATGGACCACAACCAGGATGGAAGTGGATGTACACAGTGCGATCCATCACCAATCTTTTACAGGTAAGGTATGAGGTTTTGAGTTTCTAAGAATGAGTTTTTGATTTGTAGGGTGTTGCATTTTAGGCGCATTTTGTTTCTAGCATTGAGGTTTTGGTCTGTCCATCCATATGTTCTTTCTCAGCTTCTACCAAATGGATTTTCATGAAATTTGATATTAAGTACTTACAGTCAAAGACAATAAGAATATCACATAAATCATGTAAGCCAGTCGGGAGTACCACTTTACTGGTGACAAAAAATGAACTTGCCGGTATATCTCATAAATTTTTGGTCATATCAAAATACAGTGGAACTTCCATAAGTCGAACTTCAAGGTAAACAAAAAAATATTCGAGTTATAGAAAATTTGACTCATGGAAATACCTTTTTTCTTATTTCTATTTTGCCCAGTAAAATTAATTCACTTCGAGTTATGAAAGTTCCACTGTAGTTGTTAAATAAAACTTGTAGAACAAGTCGAGTATTTCTTTTCCTATAAATTTTTATCGTAGGACTAGCCGTTATCAAGAAAATCAAACAAAGTCGCATTTCACTTTGAACAAAAATTCATGCATAGCCATATACGAGTAAATGTTGGCTACGTAAACTATCTTATTGATTACTGAAGTAAATAAGATCTGTTATAATTACAAAAATGCATTTAATTTCCTTGTGTGCATGCAAGATTTTGTAAGCGGAAGGAAATAGATTATCTATGACGAATAAAGAAATGTAAAAAGAAATATTACAACTACTGAACTCAAGTGAGTTATGTTTTAAATAATTTTTGATTTGCTTGATTGATTAACCCTTTCGCTGCTATGGACTTGATTGATTGATTATTAACCATCTTGAAAAAATATTTTCATCTTTTTAGAGCAGCGAATGGAAAAGCTTGAAACGCATATATGCATCGTTAGCAGTCAAGGCACCGCTCTGGCCGCCCGCATATATGCATCAATAGCAGCGAAAGGGTTAAAACTGATTAGAAAATAAATTGGCAAATAAAAATTTAATATTTCCCTGGCATCGCTTCTGATATGTTTTGCAGTATTTAGTCATCAAAATTACATAATATGTTTATTAATGCACCAACTCGGGAGGAAGGAAATTTTTAGTAGACAGAAATGTAATCGGGTCTTGGTGTTTTGCTGTTTAATGGTGTGCATTCGTTCAAATTATATCGTTTAGTTTCAAATACTTCATTGCACAAAATGCGCCTATTTGTGATACACTGTACACTTTCCTAACTTATTTTTGCAATTATACTTTAAGGTTTCAAGAAGATGTATCAGCAGTACCAGACAAGAGGATAGAAGAGAAGACCAGCCCATGGAGAACACAGTCTGGAATCAACATGGCTAGGGTTATTTTATTACAGGTAAGAATTGGCAGTCTCTAATACAGATTGTTCTTACCAAATTTTCTTCACAATGTTATTTCAGCAGCAGGGTAAGACATTGCTCATTCTAGTTGCATTGAAATTACAAAATACTTTTTATGAAAACCTCGATGTTCTGTGAATTTCTTTCAACTGCAATGTTCAAATGTTTCACCATAATTTTCATAACTATTTACCTAGATGTTTCAGTATCTTTACTAGTTAGAATAACTTACATCGCAGCATGTATCACATGCATTGTAATTCTACACTTTCAGATGCACCCAACCAAATCTGCTAGCCGAAGCCTCTCTCTTCAAATTCTCATACCCATTTCCTTGTTTTAATGCATATAATATACCGTTGTTCCTCTTCCTACTTCTTTGGCTCTTTCCTAACATTCTTCCTTTAGTGACTTCTTTCAGTAGACTGTTTCCTCTAAAATTTTGACCCAACCATTTCTTCTGATTGTCCCTTACTACACCTCCTTTTTGAACTTCGCGAATAATTGGTTCCAGAAAACTGATGCAAAATCCAAATGCGCAAGTCCTATTTTCCTGTAAGATGCAATGTTATTATGGGAGTATGGTTCCCAGTCAACCTAAAAAATTCACTTTTTTATCATAAATATTACAGTTTAACAGAAAATAAAAGAAAACGTTACAGCAACATAACAATTGAAAACCTAGCATCATAAAGTGAAAAAAATTCTTTTAATTATCTTCAAAATGCATAATAGCAAATGAAAACCCATGATTACAAAACGATTGCACTTCTTTCGGCAGTTGTACAATTTAACTCCAGCGAATTTCTGCATGTGATTTTCAATCTTCTTTTGTTCATTCCAAGGAAATTCTTTAATTTAGATGGATTAACTTCTGAAATGGAGTGTTGAGAACGTGATGAACATAAGTATTCTTGGGTTCTGTAACAAACATTTCCAAGCCGCAAAAAACACTAGCATTAAAAAGTGGTAACATTTCTTTTATTAATTACATTCGAAATGCATAACAGTGATCTGAAATGTTTGCATAATGCAAGCATCTTTTACTAGTATTGATATAAAATTATCATTGCAGGTCTACACCATGGTGAGATCACCAATTCTGGGAGGACAGCATACTGACGACCTGGATGAAGAGGAACAGCAGCCCAGATGAAAACAGCACTGTGCACAGTGATGTTGGTAGTCATCTTACTGTTATTGTATTAAAACCTTCATATCCTGAGAATAATTGATAGTTTTTATTAAATTTCAAATTTAACTTTAAAGGCTTCAAGAAGATGCCTGTGCAGTACCAGCCAGGAGGATGGATGGAAGACCCAAGATGTGCGGCAAAGCGATCCAGAATCAGCAAGGCCTGGAATATTTTTTCACAGGTAGGTAATTATAATTAAGTAATATTAGGATTATAATTTTACAAAAGTAGGTTTATCCAATGCATCCTTCATAGATTTTATTCATTTGAAATACTATGAACAGATGCTTGCATAAGTTAGAGAAATGGACCTTGGTTGTTAGTCTAGTTATGGTAGGAGGGCATATGTAATGATAGGAGATGGAGGGAGGGAGGGGAAGGAAAGACATCACTATGAGAATTAAATAAAAAATTTAATGAAGCTGAGAGGAGGAAAAGTTTCCTCAGCGAAGGGGAGGGGAAGGTTCCGATGTGTAGAGGAGGGGAAGGTTAGGCGGAGGGGAGGGGAAGGTTCAGATGTGGAGGGAAGGGGAAGGTTCGGCAGAGGGAAGGGGAAGGTTCAGATGTGGAGGGAAGGGGAAGGTTCGGCAGAGGGAAGGGGAAGGTTCGGCAGAGGGAAGGGGAAGGTTCGGCAGAGTGGAGGGGATGGTTCGGCAGAGTGGAGGGGATGGTTCGGCAGAGTGGAGGGGATGGTTCGGCAGAGTGGAGGGGATGGTTCGGCAGAGTGGAGGGGATGGTTCGGCAGAGTGGAGGGGATGGTTCGGCAGAGTGGAGGGGATGGTTCGGCAGAGTGGAGGGGATGGTTCGGCAGAGTGGAGGGGATGGTTCGGCAGAGTGGAGGGGATGGTTCGGCAGAGTGGAGGGGATGGTTCGGCAGAGGGGAGGGGAGGGTTCGGCAGAGGGGAGGGGAGGGTTCGGCAGAGGGGAGGGGAGGGTTAGGCAGAAGGGATGGGAAGGTTCGGCAGAGGGGATGGGGAAGGTTAGGATGTGGAGAGGAAGTGAAGGTTCGACAGAGGGGAGGGGAATGCTCGGCAGAGGGGAAGGGAAGGTTTGGATGTGGAGTGGAGGGGAAGGTTCGGCAGAGGGGAAGATGAGGTTTGGATGTGGAGAGGAGGGGAAGGTTCGAATGTGGAGAGGAGGGGAAGGTTCGGCGGAGGGGTGGGGAAGGGAAGGTTCGGATGTGGAAAGGGGAAGGTTCGGCTGAGAGGAGGGGAATGTCCGGCAGAGGGGAAGGGGAGGTTCGGATGTGGTGAGGAGGGGAAGGGAAGGTTCGGATGTGGAGAGGGGAAGGTTCGGATGTGAAGAGGAGGAGAAGGTTCAGCAGAGGGGAAGGGAAGGTTCGGCGAAGGGGAGGGGAAGGGAAGGGAAGGGAAGATTCGGATGTGGAGAGGAGGAAAGGTTCAGCGAAGGGGAGGGGTTGGTTCAGCGGAGGGGAGGGTTCGGCGGAGGGGAAGGGTCAGCGGATGGGAAGGGAAGGTTTGGCAGTGGATGGGAGGGGAGGGTTCGGCGGCTGCGGAGGGGAGGGCAAGGTACGGTGTTAATAACACATTGTTAATAACACATTGTTAATAATACATTTTTATCAACAAATTATTGGTTAAAACAATTAGTTATTTTATGAATTTTTAATACCATATTGCAAAATTTGAACAAATTCCTTTATATATTAAAAGAGAAATATATGGTAAGAGTCAATATAAATAAGGCAATTTCATTGGTTAATATAAATAAGGTAATTTCATTGGTCAATATAAATAAGGTAATTTCATTGGTCAATATAAATAAGGTAATTTCATTGGTCAATATAAATAAGGTAATTTCATTGCTGACTCCCCAACTGGAGTGCACTTCTGGTCTCTTGCTTCCCCCAGTCAAGAGGTTAAATGTTAATTATCATCATACTATAAAAAATTGAGTTTTTGTTAGGATGGTGAATTTATACAGAACTAATGATTTGATTTTGACCAAGCTTTCACTGTTTACCGTAAATACCTGTGTATAATGCGCACTTTTTTTCGAAATATTTGAGTTAAAAATTAGGATGCGTGTTATACGAGGGTACATAATCTTCCTATTTTCATTTGACCCCATATTTCCACAATGTCGGCACAGTAATTACTGCCTGGGTATCCTCATAATTTTATTGGTGATTTTTACGAAAAGTAAGATAGATAATAGTTAAAATTTATTAATTAATTCTACAAAAATTCATTGATTAGATATGAAAAGAATGAATTCAGTATTTATTCATTTTAAAAGCCAAGAAATACTTCGTCACTCGACCATTCTTCTTCTATGTTGTTATCGGAATCGGCATCTTACGCATGATGTCACACTACACCGGCGCCTGGCCTGGTGGTGAGGTACTGGTACTACTTACAATTAGAAACAATGACAGCTGATGCCTTTGAGTATCCTGGGAATTGATGCTTATTGTAGAATTAAACCAAGTTATCGTTCCTTACTTTTCTCTCAGCATTCATACGTGGTTTATTTTTGATTCTTAAGAATCTGTAGTTAATTATGGGTATTTGTTATCGTTTTTACGAGCTCCAGAGTGTTATAATAAGGTTAAAACTGAAGGAACCCGTCCATGTCAGGCGTGACTAAAACGTATGTAAAAAACTTCGACAAAGGATTATCATCATTTCTTCAATTTATTAGCTCAAACAATGTCATATGCCATACTATGAAATTAATATAATTGGATTATTGTGTATATCCTAATATCACCTTGTAAGTAAACAAAGAGTATGTAATGATTGAGTTAGCTGACGTACTTTTGGAACGTTATTCGAAAATTTCATTTCACACTTTCATTATGTTACCAATACATAATACCAATAATTCGGTCATTGCCTTAGAACACGTTACAGCATCTACTTTATTCTGGAACGGTAATGCTAAAAAAAATCTGTGCGCACTATACGCGGGTATATAGAAAAAGAATAGATTACGTGGCTAAAAACCCCCCTGCACGTTATACAAGGGTGCACACTATACGCGGGTATTTACGGTATTTCGAATGGCCTGTACTCTTCTAGGGGGTTGTAATTCCAAACATCCCAAAAAAATAAAATTATTTTCTTTTATTTAATTTACTCCATTTGAATGATATGGGAATGTGTAGCATATTTTTTATTTGAACCTTAATATCACTTAGAATCAAGGCACAAAGTTGAGACTTGAACCCAGGTTTGGAGAAGTGGTTTTATTTTGATGCCATCAAACTTCAAAAATCGACAAAATCTGTAAAAAAAACTTTGCTTTTAACAACAAATTGCAAGATTTTTGAAGCAAAGATTTTTCTCACCATACCAACCCGACTGTTGCTGATTACTCTCTCCATTCCCAGCAAGGAGGAGGGTAGGTTATTTTTAGCTGGAGGTGGCACGTTGTCGTGAGAGTGGATGAAGAGTAAGGGAAAGCAGGTAACTGGAGGGGTGGGGAGTACAACAATAAGGAGAAATAGCAAAAGAAACAAGGAGAGAAGAAAGTGGTGGAAAATTTATTTAATTGCTGTAATACATTGTTACACTTTAAACTACTATATTTAACTGTTATCATACCATAATATTTCCTGTAAATGTTGCCAGAAATGGATTTAATTGCAGCTAGAAATGATGCATGATGTGGCCCTTCCTAAATGACTTGGTGAATCAAAATACATTTTTCTTGAAAAATCTTATGGCCCAGTGCCAAAAAACAGTATATTGGAGCTAATGCTTATTGGATAATAGAATGTAGATTGCAGAGGTTACACCATATAATGTAAATGTACATGTAAATGGTAGCTTTCCTAAGGAACCATATTGTGAATGTAGTTTTTTGGTAACAAATTCTACTGTGCAAAGTGTTACTGGAAAGGGTTCTAACACCGAGAACTTATTGTTTGTAAAATACGTATGTGAATTGAACTTGGATGAGTTTATGAGTTCTACTACCTTGTAGTCTTGTCAGAATAATATCATGTAACAATGCCTTATTGTACTTAATTTTTTTGCTCATGCTTAATATGGATTGTAGTATCTTTTTTCTTTTAGGTAATAAAAACAAATACTGGATCTGCCCGAATATAAGCCGATGTTTTTCGTCAAAATCTATCATGAAAAAATCACTCCTCGGCTTAAAGTAAATATTTGACCTAGGATGAATATTAATGAATAAATAATAAAACTAGAATATTGAATTTCGCATTACCTGTGTTTTGTTACTGTTGTTACCTGTTCTTCTGTTTCTAAATGCTATTGAATATTTTCTTTCATTTCTCAGGACTATGCATATGTATCATTAAGAATAGTTCGCAATTTGTATTATTTTTCATTAGTTATTAAAAGAAGTTCCTATTTGTTTTACTTGGCTATTGTAGTTATTGCTATAGCAATTGTAATGTTTGTATGCATGTTAAAATCTCATTCATGGAATCTATTAAAATTCCATACATTGACTACGCAGGCGATTACGCAAAGTGCGATGATGACTTTTGATGCTCAGTTTGAATTTCGGTAGAACTTTACATGAACGTCTTTAATTATAAAAATGCAATTTCTTAAGCCAATATATATAGACAATAGACTTGGAATAAAAATTATCTTGGTGAGTCGTTTTAGGTAATAAAAACAAATACTGTATCTGCCCGAATATAAACTGATGTTTTTCATCAAAATCTATCATGAAAAAACCACTCCTCGGCTTAAATGCGAGTCCGAGAAAAAATTTGGGGTTAGGCTTAAATCTCATAGTCACCCATAGATGACAGCATGTCTCTCATTGCCGTCACATTCAAATGATAGTATTATATTTTTCATCAAGTAAATATTTGACCTATGATGAATATTAATGAATAAATAATAAAACTAGAATATTGAATTTAGCATTACCTGTGTTTTGTTACTGTTGTTACCTGTTCTTCTATTTCTAAATGCTATTGGATATTTTCTTTCGTTTCTCAGGACTATCATTAAGAATAGTTAGCAATTTGTATTATTTTTCATCAGTTATTAAAAGAAGTTCCTATTAGTTTTACTTGGCTATTGTAGTTATTGCTATAGCAATGGTAATGTTTGTATGCATGTTAAAACCTCATTCATGGAATCTATTAAAATTCCATACATTGACTATGCAGGCGATTACGCAAAGTGCGATGATGACTTTTGATGCTCAGTTTGAATTTCGATAAAACTTTACATGAACGTCTTTAATTACAAAAATGCAATTTTTTAAGCCAATATAAATGATAATTTCATTGGAAATAGACTTGAATTAAAAATTATCTTGGTGAGTTGTTATTGATTTATTTGACCTTTTGTGAAAATGAAGATGAATGAAGTCATCGTTAGTGAACATGGAACATTATTCAACAACACAAAGTATTAATTGGAGTAATATTTCAAAATGTCAACAACTAAACCATTTCCCACTCTTTTCTTCTATCTCGAATAATGTATTCTAGGCCGTGCATGCATGCCCAGCACACTTCAGCATAAAATCTACGAAATTTACTTTTTTGTCAAAAAATGATGTAAATTTTTGGGGGGGTCGGCTTAAATCCAGGGTCAGCTTATATTTGGGCAGAGACAGTATATAATTTATGCAATAAGTTCTGGAAATATTTATATTCACAAAAAGTGAAAACATTGATATGTTTTATATGTACCATTGTATGAAGCATAAAATATACTATTAGCCTATAACACTGTATTTTATTTATTTCCCCTATGAAATTCTTCAAAAAATTAAGAAACAGCAGTTGTCTTTTCACTCAATGCTTTAAATAGCACTATAACATCACTGAAGTATTACACACAAGACAAAGTTAGTTTGAAATTATACTATCAATTATAATAATGTGAAGTAGAATGCATAGTTTATGGCCAACTACTGAAAAAATTAATCCCGATGGGGGGTTTATAATAAAAGTCACATTGAGAAACCAGCTTTGAAACAACTTAAGTTATGAAAAGTACCATATTTGTGTAGACTTGGGTTATCAAGCATGACACCATAAAATTTGGTGCGTGACCAATTGAGGGCAGTATGTAATAAAATTTTGTAAGTGCTGAATTATTAAGTGTCACATTTATTTAAGCATATATAATCAAAAATGTTTGCTGTTTACCCAAAATAATAAATTTTTGTTGTGGAGTTTGTTGCTAAACTAGAAAATCAATTCTGTCCAAGTGAATAACTTTCATTTTAGTCTGTCTTGTAAGGTTTAACCTATGCCTGACAAAATAAGAATTCATTATAATTGGACGTGTATTATGGGCATTTACTGTGTTAAATCGTAAATTAAGTTGGTTTAAATAATTTGTAATACCACCAAGTTTTTATATTTAGTCGATTAAAGATGTTAGCCCAAATACATCTGAATTCTTTTCAAAAAATATTTTCAATTTGTAACCATATGGCTACCCTACTCTTTTCTGTAGAAAAAAACTGTGCCATAGTCTAATGCTGTGCTGTCATTGGTTCCAAATGCTCAGAAAAAAGTACTTGGTATATTATATCCTGAAGCATATATAGTAATCTCAATGCTTGGCAATCCTCTTTTAAAAAATCTTGTGAGAAAAGAAGCCGAATCTTGAAGCTGCAGGTAAAAATGGAATGGAATAAAATAATTTAAATTTTATATTACTTAGTTCAATTTCTATCATTCCATTAAATATAGTAGTTTTTCAAATTTTTATAGTTATTAAACCTACATCCATTAGTTTCATTTCATTATTTATTATTATCAGTTTCAAAAACTCTTTATTTTCTGTTATAATACAAATTTATGCCATGTTAAAATTCTTATAGCTTAAAAATCTTTTAATTGATCCTAACAACTGAAGTTTTTATGGTGATTGCTATTATTAAGAGGTCTGCAGTATGTGGATTAAATATAAATGGTAGTTTTATAATGCGATATTATTGTGATGAATGGAAATTAAAAAAAGGATTATCAGACTTTGAGAAATCGAACCTGGAACTTTAAATATTCATAACAAAAACTATTTTCAGGTGCTCGGCCTTAGAAGCAAGAGATTTCTACCAAATGCCATGAAAATCAGCTTATTGGTTCAAAAGTTAATAGATGGGCACAGACAGACAGATGCAACAAAGAAACTTATAAGCTTGTTTCCATTCTGGAAAGTAGGCTAAAAATAGTACTATGAGATCTTTGCTTTTATAGTAATAGTTTACATCAGTGGTGCCTAACCTTTTTACATGGTGGGCCACATCAGTGGTTGTAAATCCTTCAGCATTGGAAGTTGCCAATTCATTTGCAGACCAGATTAGATTTTAAATCAGAAGTTTCCACTATATATACTGAGGTGCGATAAGTGAAAATAAATTTCTAAATAAGGTTTTTATGGTTAACATTTGAATACTGAAAGTTTTATTATAAAAATTATCATAAAAATGGATGAATTTCTGTGTTAAAATTTTCAGATTACTTTTTCGTCATAGTTTCGTGGGCCACACAAAATCCCTTAGCAGGCTGCATAAAAACCCTTTGCAAGCTGCTCAAAAACCTTTCACAGCCCATAAGTTGGGCAGTTGGGCAGACCACTATATTGTAGCCTCATATTTGCCGATTCTCTGTACGTGATAAAATATCATCTGATTTTTCCTGCTTATATACTTTTACTTTATGTATTCATTAAGTGCAACACATTCTAATGTTTATGTTCTGATAATGTAGTAATAACATTGCACATATTTACTTTTCAACTTGAATGCATGTTAGATTTGTATGCTATTTTTACCGACAAATGTAAAGAGAAATGGAATTTTCGCATCATTTTAGACTGCTTTATGATGAACGGTTTATATAAATCAATTATGAAAATGTATTTCATGTATGACAAAAGAGCAATAAAAATTGGTTTTTTAAATTTGTTTATTTTATGCCCCCTCCGATGGGCACCACCTTTTCGTGGTGGAGGGGATTGAGTGCTCCAATGAAGCTGAAAGCTGAACTGGATATGGTAAATGTACTAGTACAACCTCCTTTACCAGACAAGCCAAAGCAGAGGAGCCAGACTAAGAGTGCCCAAACTGTCATCAAACCTTGGTGATGGGCTAATTACACATGCAAAGAACTAACAATTCATATAAACAGAAGCATACTCCAAGTCAGATAACATTGCTGGAGGTAAAAATTTATAGAAAAGGATCATTAACACATTCGCTGCCTTTGATGCATGAGTGACCAAGGTGGGCTGGCGACACGTGTATCGCAAATGTATGTTTTCTTATACAGTTTGATCTGTTTGCTTTGTGTTGAGAAAGGCACCCAATAAAAGTTTAAACCTCAAGTGAGCAGCATTTGTTTTTTTTTTGTCTTTTTAATCCTGGTTTTGTGAGTAGGCTTTCGGCAAGATTTTAAATGTTATATATTTTTATAAAATTTTTCCTTTCATTTTTTAAATGGACACTAGTAATACCTTTATAAACTTGTATCACTTTTTAGAACTTTTCGGGTAGTTTTGAATAAAAAAATTATTTTGAAGTTGGATTAGTAATGAAGTTGTTTATATAGGTATATTACTTTGTTTGGTGTCTAATTTTTATTAAATTCATAATCCCAGCTAAAATTACAAATTTGGCTCCTGGAGAAATATATCCAATATTTGGAAGGCAGCGAATGTGTTGAGTTGAAGCATGGAATTGTTGAATGGGAATTAATAGATACAAAAGTGGAGGTAAATTAAATGAATAGGAATCTCACTTAAAATATACAGCATGGTAGAAACAATTTAAAATGTTTTGAATTCCATATTTGTCACATATCAGGCCTCGCAGTAGCTACAGCTAGCTTTTTCTTGTGATCAAATTACCAAGTTTTTCTACATATAAAAGCAAACTGTGTCTATGTACGCCATTTGTAGTTGTATTGTTATTTATTACATGCCCCAAAAAATACTACACCATATGCATATAATTGATAATTTCTGTAAATTTCAACTATTCCTTGCAGATTTGTTTTGATGTAAATAAAAATTTAAGAGAAATACAAATAAAATTATATTAAAAATAGACTGAAGCACTCTTGTAAAGTGCCAAAATTAGTAGAGATGCAATTGCTAGGAATAAACTTATTAGTTGATTTACTAAAGCATTTATTGAAATGTAATTTAGAAAAAGCCTTTAAAAAAGTGCATGGAGGTATGAGGAGGACAAAATTATATATCATATTTTGTTATTATTCCATGTCATGTCAATTACTGAGAGTTTGGCTAGTTATAACTGTATGGATGTAGCGATTATGTGCAGAACAGAGATTAGCTGGGACACTGAAATATGAAACGTTTAAGTACTCTGGCATTGGTATATATTGATGGTATAGCACTAATAGCAGATAGCAAGAAGGCAGAGGGCAGCATTCAAACGGACAAAAGTTTGGAAATAAAGGGAATGGAACCGAATATTAACAAATTAAAGTTAAATGTACATTGAATATAATTGGGGAGATGAAAAGAATGTGAATAGAAAGTATAGAAATAGAAATTTTAGTTGTAATTATTTAGTAATATGTTAGCTATATTTTTTAAAGATGACAGGCTGTATTAAGAAATAATTAAGAGCAAAGAAAGAAATAATAGTGTATTAAGAACTTAAACTTTAGGAAAGAATTCTGGTTTACAAGTTAGTTTTGGAGCCAATTATATTGGATAGGTATGAAATCTGGCACGCATGAGACAAAATTGCAAGTTTAATAACCATTGTCTAGACAAGTACGTGAAGAAAAACTTGCAAGAGGAAGAACAGGGCTAGATTATGAGGGAAACATGAGCAATACAGTATGTTAGATAAGCTAAAGATAGAAATGACTGGAGGAAATGGCTGCTGAGAATACAGCAAGGTAAAACTAGAATAATATATTGTTTCCTTTTATTATGCTTAGATTATCTTGACTGTTAATAAAATATATTTTAGTATATAATAAACCAAAAATATATTATTAAATTTGATTAAAATATTAGATTAAATCAGTACAAAGTCCAAAAACCTATAACCTCTGGAGTTAGAGATTTTTTGATTTTTCCATGGCTGGGACAATGCATATACCTAGGGTTACCAGATTACAGAGGTGAAATAGCTGGACTTGGGTAGAAAAAGCCAGATCAATGCCATACTTATTGGTAAAATATGCTCCCGAGCATAATTCTTGGACCCAGATTTTTAGATGTAAAAATTATTTTTAATCATCGAAGAACCCTTGAATCTCATTTTTTCCTTTTAAATGGGTATCTAAAAATATGGTTATACTTAATTCATTGTAACTTGTTAAATGTTTATAAGATATAAAATATTCTCTGTTGTCTGTACAATGGTAAAATATATTAGGGATACCTTAAGACCTCAATTTGACTCAGGCTGTTGGCCTTGGCATGTTAAATGCCCATAGACAGATAAATTGTAAAAAGTTTCATAATGCAGCTTGTAATGCAGTGCAGCCCCTTTGTCACAAAGAAAACTGAGCAGCGTGGTTCAACAACAGTGGTTTGTCACAGAATATGTTTGGTGTCAAATTCAAATGTTTGCTGCAACTGGTCTGGAATTTTTAATGTATGGTTTTTGGACTTTGTTCTCTGCTTTGGAAATTATAATCAACTTAAATTGTGAATCGTATGGAAAAAATTCAAATGTATAGCACCATGATGATTTATTTTATTGTAATTTTCAATACTTGATTATAAATTCTTTTTCTCACTTATGGTGCAAAAATGCAAAATTCCTATAATGGAATTGACTGAATATTTGAAGGTTGTCAAACTTGTATTTTAATGATAGATAATAAATCCCTTCATCATTTCATTGTTATCCTAAAACTTTAAAGCTAATTTTATAAATTTGCTACAATGCATTTATTAAGTGAAAGATATTAATCAAGTTGCCATATATTCTTGGTAGAAATTGAAGCAAATTAATTTTAATGTTAGGTCAAACAAACTTGATAAAATGTTAATTTTTCTGTGGTATGGATGTTAAAATCTTTGAACATAGTGCTTATACAATGTAAAGCATATTATGAGATCTTGGTTGGCTGCCATTAGATAGGCATCAGAGGATGAATTTTTCTTGTAAATTGTTTTATTGCAATTTAGTATTTTTTTAAGTACAGAAACTGGATACAATTAGAAAGTACTGAATTTTTTCAGACTCAGAATAATCTTTATTATTAATATTAGGAAATACATTAGGAATACATTTACATAAATTATTACAATTACAAAAAGAATTCGTTACAAATTTCAGGGAGGAAACTTGATCTGGTCCTACCGAGCCATAGGCTCGTCTGGAGGTGCCAATCTCAAAAAACGTAATTTTTTATATAAAGTAACAATTGTCTTATTTTGGATAAATGTGCCTTATGATCTGCTTTTACATAAATAAATTAGTATAGTACTTAACAGATATTATGCCAAAATTTGGATCAAGTATCAACCACTACCCAAGTCACAATGAACATGGATAATCAAGGTTGTACTGTCCCATTTTTTATTTTCAATCCATTTCTTTGGCTTAGTGTTTGGAATATTTTCAATACTATACTGCACCTAATTATTCCAGCTGTAAATATCTTTATATTAGGAATTTGTACAGCAGCGTTAACTATTGTAAAATGTAATTACCATATTCTCTTACAAATAATATTAACAAAGACATTTTATGGAAAAATGACAATTTTTGGAATATAAACATCAATTCAATTACTTGAATTCTATGGAGTGCTTAAAATTACCACAATGCTTTCATGATTAATAGTGTTTTGTAACTTGAAAAGAGTGATACTTACCAGGATAAACAGTCATCTTTGTTCTAGCTTATTAAAGGTAGCATCTGATGAAAGGCATGACATAATTTGAATTTTAAAAGAATTGTTGTAAAGAATAATCCAAAAATGAAAGGATAACAATGAAATAATGAAAGAAAGAAATATAAGTCAAAATTTTGTAGGTATATAATTAATAGGTATCTTGCAATGTAACAATTAATTTGACAGTTATTTCTATAAATGTATTGTGGGGAGGGGGGATGGTGGGGGGAGGGGATGGTTAGGAGATGGGATGGCGGAGGGGGATGGTGGAGGGGGATGGTGGGGTGGGAGAGAGGAGGCAGGTAGAAGGGAGGGATAGAGGAGGGAGGTAGGTAGGTAGAGGGGAGGGAAGGAAGGAAGGGAGGTAGGTAGGTAGAGGGGAGGGAGGTAGGTAGAGGGGAGGGAGGGAAGGGAGGTAGGTAGGTAGAGGGGAGGGAGGGAAGGGAGGTAGGTAGGTAGAGGGGAGGGAGGGAAGGGAGGGAAGGGAGGTAGGTAGGTAGAGGGGAGGGAGGGAAGGGAGGTAGGTAGGTGGAGGGGAGGGAGGGAAGGGAGGTAGGTAGGTGGAGGGGAGGGAGGGAAGGGAGGTAGGTAGGTGGAGGGGAGGGAGGGAAGGGAGGTAGGTAGGTGGAGGGGAGGGAGGGAAGGGAGGTAGGTAGGTGGAGGGGAGGGAGGGAAGGGAGGTAGGTAGGTGGAGGGGAGGGAGGGAAGGGAGGTAGGTAGGTGGAGGGGAGGGAGGGAAGGGAGGTAGGTAGGTGGAGGGGAGGGAGGGAAGGGAGGTAGGTAGGTGGAGGGGAGGGAGGGAAGGGAGGTAGGTAGGTGGAGGGGAGGGAGGGAAGGGAGGTAGGTAGGTGGAGGGGAGGGAGGGAAGGGAGGTAGGTAGGTGGAGGGGAGGGAGGGAAGGGAGGGAAGGGAGGTAGGTAGGTAGAGGGGAGGGAGGTAGGTAGGTGGAGGAAGGGAAGGGAGGTGGAGGGAGGGAAGGGAAGGGAGGTAGGTAGGTAGAGGGGAGGGAGGGAAGGGAGGTAGGTAGGTGGAGGGGAGGGAGGGAAGGGAGGTAGGTAGGTAGGTAGAGGGGAGGGAGGGAAGGGAGGTAGGTAGGTAGAGGGGAGGGAGGGAAGGGAGGTAGGTAGGTAGAGGGGAGGGAGGGAAGGGAGGTAGGTAGGTAGGTAGAGGGGAGGGAGGGAAGGGAGGTAGGTAGGTAGAGGGGAGGGAGGGAAGGGAGGTAGGTAGGTAGAGGGGAGGGAGGGAAGGGAGGTAGGTAGGTAGAGGGGAGGGAGGGAAGGGAGGTAGGTAGGTAGAGGGGAGGGAGGGAAGGGAGGTAGGTAGGTAGAGGGGAGGGAGGGAAGGGAGGTAGGTAGGTAGAGGGGAGGGAGGGAAGGGAGGTAGGTAGGTAGAGGGGAGGGAGGGAAGGGAGGTAGGTAGGTAGAGGGGAGGGAGGGAAGGGAGGTAGGTAGGTAGAGGGGAGGGAGGGAAGGGAGGTAGGTAGGTAGAGGGGAGGGAGGGAAGGGAGGTAGGTAGGTAGAGGGGAGGGAGGGAAGGGAGGTAGGTAGGTAGAGGGGAGGGAGGGAAGGGAGGTAGGTAGGTAGAGGGGAGGGAGGGAAGGGAGGTAGGTAGGTAGAGGGGAGGGAGGGAAGGGAGGTAGGTAGGTAGAGGGGAGGGAGGGAAGGGAGGTAGGTAGGTAGAGGGGAGGGAGGGAAGGGAGGTAGGTAGGTAGAGGGGAGGGAGGGAAGGGAGGTAGGTAGGTAGAGGGGAGGGAGGGAAGGGAGGTAGGTAGGTAGAGGGGAGGGAGGGAAGGGAGGTAGGTAGGTAGAGGGGAGGGAGGGAAGGGAGGTAGGTAGGTAGAGGGGAGGGAGGTAGAGGGGAGGGAGGGAAGGGAAGGGAGGTAGGTAGGTGGAGGCTCTTCGCTCTTCGCTCTTCGCTCTTCGCTCTTCGCTCTTCGCTCTTCGCTCTTCGCTCTTCGCTCTTCGCTCTTCGCTCTTCGCTCTTCGCTCTTCGCTCTTCGCTCTTCGCTCTTCGCTCTTCGCTCTTCGCTCTTCGCTCTTCGCTCTTCGCTCTTCGCTCTTCGCTCTTCGCTCTTCGCTCTTCGCTCTTCGCTCTTCGCTCTTCGCTCTTCGCTCTTCGCTCTTCGCTCTTCGCTCTTCGCTCTTCGCTCTTCGCTCTTCGCTCTTCGCTCTTCGCTCTTCGCTCTTCGCTCTTCGCTCTTCGCTCTTCGCTCTTCGCTCTTCGCTCTTCGCTCTTCGCTCTTCGCTCTTCGCTCTTCGCTCTTCGCTCTTCGCTCTTCGCTCTTCGCTCTTCGCTCTTCGCTCTTCGCTCTTCGCTCTTCGCTCTTCGCTCTTCGCTCTTCGCTCTTCGCTCTTCGCTCTTCGCTCTTCGCTCTTCGCTCTTCGCTCTTCGCTCTTCGCTCTTCGCTCTTCGCTCTTCGCTCTTCGCTCTTCGCTCTTCGCTCTTCGCTCTTCGCTCTTCGCTCTTCGCTCTTCGCTCTTCGCTCTTCGCTCTTCGCTCTTCGCTCTTCGCTCTTCGCTCTTCGCTCTTCGCTCTTCGCTCTTCGCTCTTCGCTCTTCGCTCTTCGCTCTTCGCTCTTCGCTCTTCGCTCTTCGCTCTTCGCTCTTCGCTCTTCGCTCTTCGCTCTTCGCTCTTCGCTCTTCGCTCTTCGCTCTTCGCTCTTCGCTCTTCGCTCTTCGCTCTTCGCTCTTCGCTCTTCGCTCTTCGCTCTTCGCTCTTCGCTCTTCGCTCTTCGCTCTTCGCTCTTCGCTCTTCGCTCTTCGCTCTTCGCTCTTCGCTCTTCGCTCTTCGCTCTTCGCTCTTCGCTCTTCGCTCTTCGCTCTTCGCTCTTCGCTCTTCGCTCTTCGCTCTTCGCTCTTCGCTCTTCGCTCTTCGCTCTTCGCTCTTCGCTCTTCGCTCTTCGCTCTTCGCTCTTCGCTCTTCGCTCTTCGCTCTTCGCTCTTCGCTCTTCGCTCTTCGCTCTTCGCTCTTCGCTCTTCGCTCTTCGCTCTTCGCTCTTCGCTCTTCGCTCTTCGCTCTTCGCTCTTCGCTCTTCGCTCTTCGCTCTTCGCTCTTCGCTCTTCGCTCTTCGCTCTTCGCTCTTCGCTCTTCGCTCTTCGCTCTTCGCTCTTCGCTCTTCGCTCTTCGCTCTTCGCTCTTCGCTCTTCGCTCTTCGCTCTTCGCTCTTCGCTCTTCGCTCTTCTCTGAAAAAAGAAAATATAGATATTAATTTATTTTATTTTTGTTTTAGGAAATAAGGGTTTGACATCCTAGATCCTATCTAGTTCAATTTTATTGACTAATAGAAAACATACAATTTATGTATTTAAATATTAACATTTTTAAAGTGAAAATCTTTGTATATAAATAATCTATGTATACCAACAAAAAGGAATAAATAAATTACTAAAAGAAATATTTTTTAATTTGACCATGAAATCCAAATTAGAATATGAAACAAGATGGAGACCATCAGCTATTAAGTGATTCAACATTTATCAAGAGGGAAAAAATAAATAAATTTGGTGAAACCTGCATCCGTTTAACACTTGTCCGTGGCAAAATTTTGAGAGGTTACAAATTTTAGTATGTTATTTATTTGCAGATAAAGTAATGGTAGTTGGATTGAAAATTAGCCATTAATTTTACTATTTGAACTACATATATTTTTTTAAGTCCAACTTTTGAAACCCTATTATCATCAGTAGTCACTCTTAAGCATTACAAATGCATTAACAGAACATTCATATAAAGTTGTCTTAAAGGAAACTTAAGCTAACCTTTTTTGAACAAATGGATGACACAGTATATAAAATATATAGAAATTTAAAAGCAGCCAATCAATATAAATATAGCCACTTGTCTCCCCTTGCAGCTAAAAGATAGAAAAGGAAAACATGGCAGTCATTCTTATGAACATGATTCGTGACTAGTACTTTCTCACTACATGGTCACAAACAAAAAACGATTTGAGGAAGAATAATTAAGCAGTTCCAAATATACTGACATGCAATCCTACATTACAGAACCTGTCAAATTTATAATAATGTATTTTCTACAATTAAGAAGACATTTTACTCTCTTAGCTTTATGAAGCATTGATTAAAGAAAGAATACAGATAAAAGAACATCTGCAAAATTGAAAAACTCATTTAAATTAAATTAAAATGCTCATCAAATGAAAGGCTGCAATTAAAAGTGTTTCACAGCCTGATTCGACATTCCAATAATTACTTCAATGCCATAAATCATTAAAAAATGAAATTTACCCATCAGCCTTTTCTTAGAAGTTCTAGGTAATGCAGCACAAACAATATCCCAATGAGAAAATCTTTTTTAAAATTTTACTTAAAATATTTTACTCAAACACCTCATTTAAATGATTTTAAAATTTAATACAGTGAATAAACATATGATCACAATGAAATTAGTTACATATAAACCCTAATTCAGCTTGAATTAAAAATCACAACTTAAATCATAAATGTGTCACTCACTGTCAACTTCAAATCGTATAAACTGTAAATCAATTACATCATTTTATACTGATGATTTTCAATATTGTTCCTACAACCCAAGTATTTTTGCACTTTAGCTCATGAAAACAAAAATGTACTTAAACTTGGACCTATTTGGTGGCACAAAATTACCTAATATATACTTACTCTAAGTCAATTTTGTTAAATAAATACATTGTGTGCGATTATTTCTTGTACTTATCGCTGAATGATGTTAGTAAAATTTCATGTTAATTAAATACATTTAATCCATTCATTAGAAATGTGAGAATAAAAGAGTAAACCAACAAAAATTAAAACTAAGTGAAGCAACTTACAATTTAAAGAAAATAAACTAAAAAACTGAACCCTAAGGATTTTTTTCTGTGAGGTTATTTAAAAGGTATTGTGTACAACAAAGAACAGCCTCAGGATATTATGGAAATGACAGCACGTCTGCATGCTGGAGTTGTGACAGTAAATACGCAGACATTGCAAAGTCATCACAAAGACTTCCGACATGCACAAGCTTGTATTGCTGCCAACAGTGCTAACTTTGAGCAGTTACTCTAAGTCAATTTTGTTAAATAAATACATTCTTTGTTTGGTTATTTCTTGTACTTATCGCTGAATGATGTTAGTAAAATTTCATGTTAATTAAATACATTTTATCCATACATTAGAAACGTGAGAATAAATAAAGAGTAAACCAACAAAAATGAAAACTAAGTGAAGCAACTTAAAATTTAAAGAAAATAAACTAAAAAACTAAATGGAAAACAAAAGAGAAAACTTATTTGTTTTGGATTGTTTAGTATTGCTGTATGATTTCCCTAGTTTAAGTAGTGTTGCATTTGTTCATAAAATTTTATGTAAATAAAAATTACAATTAACAAAATACTGGTATGCATGCATTTAGTGCCTGGTATCCTTGTGGGCTGTTGTTAGCAACCACTTATTATGAGTTGGCCCATGTGCAGTGTTGCCACATCGTTTAATCAAATCATGTTTTCTGAGGAAACAAGGAGAACACCAGGAGAGGATCCTTGTTTTTTTTCCTTTAAAGACCTTGGGGTTCATCGATTTATATATCACCATTGGCTTCATCATGAATTCACCTGCTGCATTTCCACAGATGAGAAGAGTTAGCCAGTCCTTACTCGCCTTAATTCCCAATGCAGGCCTCTCCTCCTTGGACAAGCAAGTTCGAGAGGGCATTCTCTTCCAAAAAAATTGTTTCATCAGCATTGAAGATCTGATGCATGCTATATTCCTTCTCCTCTGAGTGGTTTAAGTTGTGGTGGGTAATTTTCTGCTGCAACATGGTCAGCCGATGCCACTTCTCCTGCTAGTTTCACATTGTGGAGCGTAAAGCGCCTTTTAAACTTTTCAAACCAACCTTGCTGGCTTGGAAGCTGGGAGCAGCTACATTGGCACTGCTGCCTTCACCCACAGAGGTGTCAGAGATGATAATAGAGACACTTAGCCTTTTCCCTTATCACAGGTCTGCACAAAGGCATGTTTCTCTGAGTTTGTTCTTCAATCCATAAACTGAACACTTTCTCTGTTTTCTCGAGAGCTGCATCATGGGTATGAAAAGATGCTTTAGCACTTTCAGATGCAGTTACTGCTATGCTTGACTGAATATTTTTCTCATTTTTCTTATGTACCACACCGTAGATTCATTTACACCATAATGGTGCACAACAGATGCCACACTTTCACAGCTTGCCAAGCGATCTAATAACTCTACTTTTAGCCTCAATGTCATAAATTTCATCTGTCTTTTTTGACCAGGTTCACTTTCAACAATTGCTTTCTGTTTAGAACTCACTTCACTTGTTTATAAGGGTTACTTAAAATATTTATGAGAACAAAAAATACACAATGTGTAATAGATGTAGGATTATATAGAACTGCTATAGATATAAACAGTAATAACATAGTAGGATAGTTAATTCTGTTAAAAACTGATAATTAATGCTGATTTTAAAGCGAGACACTTGGTTAGAATAGCATCGAAGCACTGGCAAAATATGACTTACCAAAAGTGTCCTTTGGTGGATCCCTACCATGCTTTGGGTTCGCATTTGCCATCCTGTATAAACATTTTATGACATCTTAAGACCACAAGCGGAAGCAAATACAAACAGTGGGGAAGGGAGAAGAAAGTGAAGTGGGTTGGGGGATAAAAGGGTGAGAAATAGAACGAGACCATCTGGGAAGAAGGCATAGAAGGTTTTAAGGATATTTGGGAATGAAAATTCCTTTACGATGCAGAAAAGACAATGAAATAGCCAGACATCATATTTACTCTCTGTGACAAGTTCACTTGCATTTTCAATCATTTAATCGGTTAATGGATTATCAATTTTCAAAATTAATCATTGATCATTTACTCAAAAAATAATCAGTTTGGTTTTCCCAGGAAACACTGTTACAAAGAATATAAAAAATACCAACGTTCACTACACATTTACGTGAATATATAAACAAAATCATGAAGTACACCTCTGTGGCATAACTATGTAGAGGCAAGTATTTGTGCCTGAAATATAAAATAGCCTTACAGAGTAACTTTCCGTGAAAAATCAAAAGCGTGGATTTTAAAGAGATACACAAAGATAGCCCACGAATAATCAAAATCGCAAATATTAAGTCCACGAATATCGAAGGTTTACTGTATATTTGCTGACTTAATGGAATAAGTCAAAACTTTTTATAGTGCTAAACTGCTCAAATTGGGTGGAATTGTGTGGGGACTCCTCTATTCTGCTTAATACAAACTGAAGTTCATAGCATTCCCATTGTTAAAAAAATCAGATCAGAATATTTTGGTGATTAGCACTCCAGTTGTTAAAATTTTCCAATTTGAGCTCTACTTCCCATGATGAATATTCTAAAAAACATGCACAGTATATTTGAGGGAATACTTTATGCAGTGAGAATGCATCTCACATTATATAATAGAAGTCAATAGGAAATGATGCTTCCATTTACCACATCTAGCTCTTGTATCCTGATTGCTCTGTCTCTCTCTCAATTAAGCATCCCACAAGAGCTTTCCAAACATGTCTAAACTTAAAAATAAAAAGGTGAGCTTCGCTGGCAAGATAAAATGATATAAATAAACTTTTTTCTCCTGAAGCCAGCAGGTTCGTTAAGATAAAAACTTTTTCATCATCAGCTGGTCACAAGCGAAAGTGTTGGTGGATAGCCGAGGGTGAGGTGAGGTGAGACCCGTGACCGATCAGCCTCACTCACTTTGAGTCACTACACTTGGCCCTGAAGATGGTTGCTTGGCGACCGAAATACGTATTGGCCAAAAACTGTTTGAGCAAGTACGTTTCATTGACATCACTGGCACATCATTATTTTCCTATAACACCATTGGTTTGTTCCTTTTCGTTCAGTAGCTGTTGGATTCCCTCCCCATTGTGGGATCTTTGCTTCGTCGGAGGATTTTTGGCCGCATCGTGGGAAGTTTGCCTCAGCCTCGGCTATTCACCAACACTTTGGCTTGTGACCAGTTGTTGATGAAAAAGTTTTTATCTTAACGAACCTGCTGGCTTCAGGAGAAAAAAGTTTATTTATATCATGTCTAAACTTGTTTCCACTTGCTAGACCATTCCATGATCGTAGAGAAGTGGTGAAATCGTGTTAAACCGAACAACCAGTCATGTTAGTTGAAAACCAGCTCTACTTTAAAAACCATGTTAAACCAAAATCGTGTTGGTAGATTTCATGTTAGTTGGGGATTGGTTGTATATTAAAAGATGGGCAATTGAAGCGAACCGGTAGTTCATAATTTGGAATGACATCACTGTGTACACTACATATAAGGAAAGGATATGAAAACTTGTACTCACTTCACAAATTAACTGCAATTAAATAGGAGCATAGTAGATATCTTTTATGTACTCACCAGCAAGTTCTGAAGTTTTTCCCACATGGTTACAGCAAAGCTACGTATCCCAGGATTCCTTAAGTAGCCACTAGTTCTCTATTCCTCCTTGATATATCTCTCTCTGCTCTCAGAATCTTCATTCCATTTTCACAAATTAAATTGTTCATCCTTAGGAAGGAAATAAAAAATATTACAATATACAATATTACTTTATGAGGAAGAGAATTTTAGAGGTACAGTAAAACCCCATATTTACATTATCGGAATGCATGTTTTCCCATTATTTACAACATTTTATATGGGTCCCATCAATTTTCCTATGATTCCAATTTAAGTAAAACCCTGTAGTTATGTTATTTCATTTTAAGTTTTCCTGCTATTTACGTTATTTTACATTAGAATTTCCAATTTTTTAAAAACAATTTAGCATGCGATTCCTAACAGTTGTTAACGTTTTTCAACTTAGCTTTGCAAAAAAATCTAATTCTTAAGGGTGAAGATTTAAAAAATGGCAGCAGAGTAGGAACAGTGCCCCTGGAGACAGAAATAAGAACTTTATTTTCAAAACAGCACTCGCTTTCACCCTTTAACCTAAGGGTTCTTAACCGGGGATGCGGGAAGGGGGTCCAGGGGGTGCGGGAGGAACGTCACCTTTCAGGTTCATAGCGCCTACTTACAAAAATGGAAAGGGATCTCTGGGACAACCAGTGCAACCGAAATAATTCTTACCACACATCTGCTGACATGGGTATCACCATGTAGTTAATCCCTTTTCTGGGAAATTGCGACGAGGGTAACCAAAGAAATAAGAGGCATTGGAGCAATACAGTAGCGTAGGCCTATAGCATCTGTGCCGCTGATTGTTCCTTCCCTACCCCAAATGAACCTTGCTTGCCTCCGAGAAATATCAAGCAGTGCGAAAACATGAGAAGAAAGGCGAGAGGCAGCATAAAATGTCATAAAACATTCCACCAACGCAGAGGCGAGCGAGAGGTAATGAGGGTCGAGGGATAAATTGCTCTGCTGTGAACCCTCGGCCTCCAGGCCGGACTCCACATGTATGGCCCGCTCAAGAAAGATGCTTTCTTTTAACTTCTGAGAAGGGATTTCCAAAGCATTTGTTTCGTTAAGGAAAGTGGGGAATGTAGAGGTCACCCATGATCCATATTTATTTCCTAGGAGATCACCTTCTCCTTCAGTCAGTATTTCATTGCTAGTTGCTGAAGATAGTCGAGTTCTTCTGTTTCAGACTCTGCATTTATTAACATAAAGGTATGAAATTTTTCATAAAATTATATATTATTTAGTACTTAATTTTCTAGTATAAAAATATCCTTTTTGTTTGTATTAAGACGTGCTTTTAATAATTATTATATTAATTGAATAATGTTTCATAAACCATAGTTTTTGCTAATACATAAATTAATCTGTTGCACCCTAGGTTTAAATATTTTGGAAATGCCAAAGAAAAGGAATTATGATGAATCATATGTATCTTTTGACTTCACATTCATTGAACGCCAAAGCATACAGAAACCTCAATGCTACTTATGAGTGAAAATCTTTTGCAATGATAAAATGAAGCCATCAAAACTGAAAGAGCACCTTTCTTCCATTCACCCTGAGAATGTCCCAGACAGTCTTGAGGTAAAGTCTGGGTAAACTGTCCCTTTGGCAGAGAAGAATGCAAAACGGACATTATGCTAATTTTCTGACTCTTGAGGAAGTGCTTTTTTAGGCAGACATGAAAGGTGATAATATATTACCATTTAGCCTCCAGGAAGAAATCTGCAATCATTTGGAGATCCTTCAAACAACTTTGAATGGTTATTTCAGCTTGGAGGGTATGAAAGTCGACATGGATTCACAATCCTTTTCTTGCTAATCTTGATGACACTGAAGATTCTAACTTAACAAAAGATAACTTAATCGATTTAAGAGCAAAGGAATTGTTGAAAAGTGAGTTTGGAGCCAAGACTCTTGCTGAATTCTGGTACTCTTTGGCTCATGCTTATCCACAGACTGTGAAGCGAGCTCTATCAGCCATTGTTCCCTTTGTTACAACATACCTATGTGAGTCAGGTTTTTCAACATTGGTTGCCATGAAGATGAAGAACCGAAACATTAGATGCTGCAGATGACATGCAAGTTGCTCTGTCCAAAACTGTTCTGCAATTTCAAGCTTTGGTTGACGCCAAACAACAACAACAGTCCCATTAAAATTGAAGAAAAATAAGTTGATTTATAATTACAATATTTCATTTTGATAAAATTTTTTAAATTATCTATATGAAATTTAAAATTTGTCACACGTAAATATTTTTAAAAATTTGTTTGTGCACTGAAATTTTTATATGTTGTGGAATTAGTGAATTATTATTGGGTTTATCATCTGCATTACATTCTTATTGTGTCTTTAATTGAGGAAACATTAATTTGAAAGTGTAATAATGTAATAAATATGTTTTATTTTATATACTATATGTTTACTAATTAATTAAACCTAAAAACTCAAACAAAATTGATAACTATGGAAAAATTTTTGGTGGGGATGCGGGATTACCATTGATTGCTGTAGGGGGTGTGGGGCTGTAAAAGGTTAAGAACCCCTGATTTAACAGATGGTAAAAGGTAGCAGATGCTTCTCAGGAACACCGTACTTCGAGATGGAAATATGTATGACCTCTTTTGGGTAAAAACTTCAAAACCTCATATGTAAAACACTAGCAGAGCATAAACAGCACACCTAGATATGGAAATACTATTTATGCTATTTACTCTTTGAACCAAGTATGAATGCTATTGAAAAGATGTTAAAGTTTGGCGCTTTCCCTTTCCACTCAAATTTTGCCCCTAGGCTCCCACAGTTTGTAATTAAATTTAAATTAATTTGTAATTTGTTGTAATTTGAATTACAGCCACTCCCCGGCTTACATAAGCCCTGACTTACATAAACTCGACCTTATGTCAACTTTTCCATAAGCCACAAACAAAAAAATTCAATGTACGAAAGCGCATACATATTATGTTACACTCGGAACGTAAAGTACATACCTATCATATATACTCAAGTATTTTGCAATTCCGCATAATTTGTGATCCCTTATTTTTTGCCTCAAAATATTGTTTTCATCTTGTGTGTCATGTAATGTGCAAGTTGGAATTTTTGAGTTCTCCTAGCGCGACCTACAGCTCCCCTAAAATAGTGCATTTTCTTGAGTTCATTTCCATATGATTTCTATCTCCATGAAAGTAAAGAGAAAGAATTCAAATGTATGCCTGTACTTCTAATTGAAAAAATACCTTTTAATTACCTGTATTTATGTATTAATGAAGAGAAAATGAGTGAATAACTGTAATTATCACAGTTTGTAGCTTAGTGAGAAATGTTTTAAGAATGTTGTGTTGCGGGAACAGCTAAGAGCCAAACAAATGCCTACCTACTAGCGCATCTTTAACCATCATATAACCGTAACACAATAATGTTGCCATAGATGATTTCTACATTGCTCCTCTCACTTCTTTTCAAAAATTCATTTGCTCATATTATATGGTTAAAAAATTTACACTTGGCAACTCAGTCTAATACCATAAACGTTAAAATGTATTGTGGGAATGGCTACCTGATTTTATTGAGGTCTTTGTATGTAAGCAAACATTTATTCTTACGTTTATTTTATGAATTATTGGTAATTTTGTGGATATTTATTTTTCTTTTCATAATGGAGGTTGAAAGATCAAATAATGTTATATGAGAAGTTTATTAAATCTACATTCATAATAATAAATTACTTAAAAATTAGAAGGCAAGGCCTCAGATTGAGGTTACGGGTAAGGCTACGCTTAGAAATATGTTCAGAATGAGATGATTTCTTCAAAAACGCAACTCATGTAATTTGCGACCCCCTAATTTATGGCTAAAAAATAGGTCTCAAAAAGTTGCAGATTACGTGAGTATATATGGTAGTTTGGTGTGTACAAAGAGATATATGCCGCATATGGCGGCACAGAGTCTTGGCGGCTGGCATCTCACATAGATCTTAAATGCAACAATGTATTCAAGATTTATGGCATCTCCCACAAGGCACTTGCATTTCGCTCAGTCAACTGTTGCCTATCAGGAATATTACCGCCGTTCACTGCTTATGAGGCCGGAACTTTTTGTGGTTACTGTTTTTCGAGTGAGGGATAGCACAGGGTCTAAATAATTTCCTTAATTTCTATGATTAGAATGATTTTTTTCCCAATGACTTATTTACTGTGCTGAACTGTGTGGGTAGTTAGGCAAATTCCGACCTATGTAAAACTCAGGTTATGTAAAGGTTTGTGGAATGAACCCTTATGTAAGTTGGGGAGTGGCAGTACCATATTTTCCCAAATATGCAATGTTTTTATCCAAAAAATGTAATTTAAAAATATCCTCCACGTTATATTCAGTACTAGCGATTTTAAAAGATTGTAATATCATGGTATATTCCACACATCTGTTAAGTGATACAAGATACTTGTTACATTACAGACATATTAGGCATACATATTACAATGTACTTGAAAAGCATCTGACGTGAGAATGTCAGCAGATGAACTCCTTATTAGTTATTGAATTGAAGCTATCAGTGTGTCGGCATATTCTTTGTACCTACCTAGTGAGTTTTTTACCCATCTGTTATTTTAACAATGGATGACGAAAAGGATGCTGATCATGTTGAGAAAAAAGGTTCTTTCCAATCCCAGGTTAACAAAGGAATCCAATGAAGTAATGACATGAATTTTTAAAAAGGTCAAAGCTAAAGAGGCAGTAAAAATGAACAATATTCAAGCTTCGAAAAAGTATGATTTCCTGAAGTAAATATACCTACATCTATGTACAATTTTCCAGACAAATGTGATGTGGAGAATGCAATGGAAACCCAAGCATACTATACATACATACTAGCATTTAAATTCAGCACATTTTAATATTATTATTATTATTAAAAAAAGTACTGGTTAAGTAAATGAATAAATAGCTATACTCTTTATAAACTTAGCTCTTTTAAGACTGATTTTATTGTTAGTCTTGCTGTAACAAATGAGCGAGTTTAAAAGTAAAATCAGTTTAAATATTTTTCCTTTTCCCTCAATTTGCACTCTCCTGCAAGTTACACTTTTTTCCCAGGTCCATAGAAAAGTGTAAATAAGGGGTTTTACTGTAATTTTTACTTTCTCCATATACGAAGTATAAAGTATTGTTTTCGTGAAAAAAATCGAATTCGAGATTTCAACGGAAATTTACCAATTCGCCAACATTTTTTAAATATGTTAATAACTTATTAATCCAACGGAAAGACTCCTTTCCAGATATATACTGCAGAAACTTGATTTTATAATCTATAAACTGTTCAGGAAAATGAATTTTTGTTTTACAAAATAAATATTTGACGGCTACAAGAGCTAAAGAATTTGTCATTTTTACTTTCTCCATATACGTAGTATAGGGGAAAGTATTGTATTCATGAAAAAAATCGACTTCGAGATTTAACGGAAATTCACGTTTTGAGGTCCCCTGAACACATTTTGACTATTTTCTCGATGATGTCTGTGGTTGTGTGTGCCTGTGACCAGAATTTTGTGGGTGCTCAAGCTCAAACTATTAATCAGATCAAAACAAAATTTTATGTACATATTTTTCAATTTGAGAAGTCTCAGTAGTTATTCCTTGTTATAAGCAAAGTTTGTAAGCACCTATTGTAATTTCCACTGAACACTGAACTAGTTAAGTGGAAAATACCATAATTATTTTTATTTCTATTATGGAATCTTTCCACCAAGTCAAGCCGTCCCAAGCAGATTTTGTAAGCACCAATTATTATGGTGTGACGTATAGTTGCCACCTCTCTGGTTTTCACCTAGACAGGCTGGTTTTTTTGGTTTAGATGCCAGTTGATGGTTAGACCTTCCAAAATACCTGGTTTTCACCTGAATAAGCTGGTTTTGCTGGTTAGACCCATCAAAAAATATAATACACGGGTGTATGTATACCATGATTAACTAAAGTTGGATTTTGAAGTTTCAACAGCTGCAGAGTGTCAACACCAAAAGCCAATCACCGAGCACCTGTTATCTTAGAAACTGTCCCTTTTTGCCCTTCTTCCTTTGCTTAATTACAGCACTCGGTGGTTCCTGTGTCTTGTCAATGCTGGCTGTACGTATTAAATATCCTGTACAAATTTGTCAATGCTTAGATAGGAGTTATTTTGTGCAGTGCATTATTATTACATTGGATGCTGAAATTTAAGCTGTTCCCATTTGCTGTTTAATTTCATTTTGTAAATGATCCATTAAAAGTAAGCACAAGTTATGATTTTAAGGAATTAAATTATTTAACTGTGTTTATTTAATAATAAAAAAGAAAATAAATTCTTTATTTCCTTTACTTTAGAAAAGCCAGGCAAAAGTTCCAAAAGTAAAAGAAACTTCAAATTTAATAAGGTGTGGTTAGAATGTGAAGAATATAATAAATGGTTGCGATGTGTACAAACAGATGATGAGACTGCAAAATGTCGTCTTTGTAATATGTTTAATATAAAATGGGGTGGTGTGAAAGTGGTAAAAATGCATATGAAAAAAAGGGTATGGGTCATAATCCCGACAGCTACAATCCTGACAGCCATAATCCCAACAAGCAAAAATCCAAAAAAACCAAAATCCCGAAAAACCAAAATCCCGAAAAACCAAAATCCCGAAAAACCAAAATCCCGAAAAACCAAAATCCTGACAAGCCAAAATCCTGACAAGCCAAAATCCCGACAAGCCAAAATCCTGACAAACAAATCCCTACAAGCTCTGTAATGCCCTCTTAGTTACCTGTAGTTCCTTTTTTTGCTAGCAGCTTACAGACAGTTTTAAGTTTCGTTCTGTGAAGTTGCACGTTTTTCTTAAGTAGTTACCATTTTACGTGTTTTTACACTTAGCCCTTTTTTAATTTGACAATGGCAACCAAGAGAAAATGGTGTGAGGATCACAAACTGGATTTATTGTTTTCTATACCAGATGATGGAGTAAAAAGTGATATATCCTCTATTGATAATGATAGTGATATTCAAGAGGAAGAAGTTCCTGAACCCTGTGAAAATATTTCACCTATACCTTCAGACGATGATTCCGATGGTGAAATTGAAGAGACAGTTCAACAGAGTAAAAGAAGCAGATTGACTTGGTCCAGAAGAGTTTTGATAAATTTAGGCAGTAGTCCCTCTGTTTACACCTGGTCCTAATACTTTCTTACCAGAAAATTCTTTGCCTTTAGATTATTTTATGTTATTTAATGTTGGACCATTGCGTCAAGCAGACTAATTTGTATGCCTTGCAAAAAATGTCAACTGTGGGCGAAGATGGAAATATTTGGGAAGATGTTACATTAGATGAGTTGAAAGCTTGGTTAGGTGTTATTTTTACAATGGGATTTCATGATCTTCCAAGCCTGAAAGACTATTGGTCCACAAATAGGGCATTGAATGTACCAGGTGTATGAGAAATCATGGCAAGGGATCGATTTTTGTCAATTTTGTGGAATTTTCACGTAAATGATAATTCATGGCAGCCTCTACAAGATAGCTTAGATTTTGATAAGCTCTACAAAATTAGACCTATTCTGGATTGTTTGAATTGCAATTATAAAAAATATAACTTTTCTGAGTATCAGACAATAGATGAAGCGATGGTGAAATTTACTGGTCGCTCTGCAATGAATATATGCCGATGAAACCCATCAAAAGGGGATTCAAGTGATGGGGAAGAGCAGATGGAACATCAGGATTTGTTTTTCATTTAGAATTATATACAGGGAAAGGGACAATGAAAAAGAATAATTTGGGTTTGGGTGGAAATGTCGTGATGCAACTTGCAGAGCCTCTCTTTGGGTCAGGCTGCACCTTTATTTGCGATAGATGTTTTACGTCACCAGATCTATTTATGGAACTCTCCAAAAAAGGCTTGAGAGCCATAGGGACTGCAAACACCAACCAGGTTGATTATCCCAAAGAATTGGTAGCAAACTCAAAGGACTGGAAGCAAAGAAACCAAGGGGACTGTGGGTGGCTCTCCCCTGCCCCACTTGTTTCCTTAGGCTGGCTTGACAAAAGGTCTATATTTTTTTTGTCATCAGGTTACGATTTACCCACATACCCAATGCAGTGTATGAAAATGATGGAGAAGCATGGGTCAAAGATGGAAGTGTGCTGTCCGGTGATTGTGAGGTTACGCAATCAATTCATGGGAGGATTAGATCAAAACGATCAATTATGTAGCTACTACAGTTTGCACATTCCTTCAAAAAAGTGGTGGCATAGACTGATGTTTGATTTAATAAATAGGATGGTAGTAAATTCTTATATCTACTGCAAACAAGCTACCAATAAGCCAACTTTTCCCCTTAAAAAATTCTATTTGAATATAATCGGAGACCTCATTGGAGGCTACAGTAATAGAAAGGCACATGGACGTAGGGCTACAGTTCCTCCTTCACATAATTTTGGAGAATGCCACTATCCAGATCAAGTGAAAAGAAATGAGAAGAATAAACTTTTGCATAAAGAATGTGTGGTATGCTGGGGAAAAGGAATTAGGAAGAGGACAATTTTTTTATATTCTGTTTGTGAAAAAGCGCTGTGATGTGACACTTGGCTTCAGAGAATTCCATCTGAATCTCCACTAATAAAGGAATAAAAAGCCTTGATATGTATTTTAATAGTTAATATAGACTCTTCGTATGGCCCAGTGAAACTTTCAAGTAGATTAGAGTTAAAATTCTTTTTCTATCGGACTTTTCCCAAAAAGGTAACCAATTGGCTATTTTCTGGTAATTAATTCGGTCCGTAATGAGTTAATACCAACAAATAAAAAAAATCAAATGGAAATTTAAAACGGTAATTTTATATTACATGAAACACATACATTACAAACATAGCATGTTTTTGTGAAATTACACAAGTTGCATACATACATTAAATGTCATTAAATATTTTAAATAGTTTAATATATGAATGTCATTCAACTTGGTTATCTACCAGCTGCTGTTCTTTCTGAAATTCTTCGATGATACTATAGATGCCAATGTGCCCTGTCCAACTATGTTCTCCCATCTTCTATGCCAAACTTTCAATGATATTTTGGGTGCATGGAATTCCCAGTTGTATGGAGTCATACTCGGACCACAAAATTAGTGGAAACAGTGGTGGGGCACAAACAGCAGTACCATTATGCAAATACTGTCTTATTCTTCCACAAATATAATTGTTTTCGAACCACTCAATCACGTTACTAGCTTCTGTTGGCAAATGGGGCTTCAGAACATTGAATGCTTCTGGAATTTCATCAGATGGAATAAACAAATAGTGCAGCATCAAACTAAACTCTTCATCAGTGCCGTATTAAGATGCCAATCCATTTGCTTGAATCTTTCTCCAACCACACTGCCCCAGGTGGAAGAAACAAACTTTATTTGAGACATCAGGAAATTCACCTTTAGAAGCATTTATTGCAGCCGATTCTAGATCAATTAATATTATCTGTGGCTTCGGTTCAATTTTGTTTTCTTCAGCAAAGCCAATCAAATCTTGAAATAAACTTTTATAATTTTCTTCACTCTAGCTGGTCATTAACACAAACTAATGGTAGAATTCAGTAATTTCCAGAACCAATGGGTACATGTATTGTATAAAGCTGATAAAAAATCGTGGGCACAGTTTTGAACGTGCCATCCATAATTCAATATTGCGCCTGCGATAAATGTTGAACATTTACTTTTGTTGTAAAAACAAGTCTTTCATCTCTCACTGCAGAATCTCTAACCAGAAATAATTCACCATTTAATGTTTCACGTAAAGCAATTGGAGATTGTGGTTCTGACGGTCGTTCTGCTTGTCTCACAAGTTTTATTTTCTTGCGGAGAGCATTTTTTGATGGCATGTGCAGCTGAATCTGTTGAGGGACAGTAATGATGTTGGTTTGAATAATCTGACATGGCAGATTTTTTGTTTGTTTAGCATGTATCTTAATTTGCCCAACACTTTATACAACAGGGGCAGCACTTGATTCTGGAGCATGATTCACCAACTTTTGAAGATGATGTCCATTCAAATATTTTGTCATTGCTCTACCTTTACAATCTTCTGATTTTCTTCTTTCACAACACCGATAATAAATGCCCTCGCGATGTTTGTCTTTCACTATTAAATACCCACGTGTGTTGATTTTGTTTTTCCCTTTTTGAGATGGAACAATTTCACAAATTTTGTCCATTTTGACTTGAGGGATGAAGTAGCACTGATAAGTTTTATCTTTCACACGCTCATATAGGCCCGCCGTTCTACCTACCTACCTTAACCTGCCATAGCACGCACTGGCAGTGAATCCCCACCTGATCCAAATCCTTTGTATTTCTAATCAGTTTGCCACATTGTAGTATTAATACTTTGTTTATTTTCCTGTCTGCTGCTTTAAATTCAGTCATTCTATATAATAATATTGTTAAATTAAGTTCATTTCATTTATATTAAATTACAATTGTGTTATTCAACAATATGACATTTATATATTAAATTATTTAAAATAATTAATGACAATGTATGCATGCAACTTATGCAATTTCACAAAAACGTGCTATGTTTGTAATGTACATGTTTCATGTGAGCATAAAACCAGTGTAAATACACAATTACCAAATAAAATTAAGTTTTAAATTTCCATTTGATTTTTTTATTTGTTGGTATTAAGAGGGTATTACGGCTGTTGTTATTATGGCTTGTATGGATTTTGGTTTGTCAGGATTTTGGTTTGTAGGGATTTTGGTTTGTCAGGATTTTGCTTTGTCGGGGTTTTGGTTTGTCGGGATTTTGGTTTGTCGGGATTTTGGTTTGTCGGAATTTTGGTTTGTCGGAATTTTGGCTTGTCGGGATTTTGGTTTGTCGGGATTTTGGTTTGTCGAGATTTTGGTTTGTCGAGATTTTGGTTTGTCGAGATTTTGGTTTTTCGGGATTTTGGTTTGTCGGGATTTTGGTTTGTCGGGATTTTGCCTTGTCAGGATTTTCGCTTGTTGGGATTTTGGCTGTTGGGATTATGGCTGTCAGGATTGTAGCTGTCGGGATTATGACCCAAAACTTTTTTTCATATGCATTCTTACCACTTTCACACCACCCCAGTTTAGATTAAACATATTACAAAGACGACATTTTTGTAGTCTCATCATGTTTGTACACATAGCAAAGATCGATCATTAAATTAAGATTAAGAATACAAAAAGAATTAACTATCGTAATCTAAAACTTACGTGCGAACATTAAATAAGGCAGTCAGAAATGACAAAAAATTGACATTAATAATTGTAATTTTAACTTGATGCTTCTCTAATGAGGCTTCTATTTCGAACAGAATATTACAATCCAAACTTGAATTACTTCATCAAAACGTGCAGTAAACCGTACATAACGATTTGGTGTTTAATTATATCGTTTTAGGCTAATGTAGGTAAAGTATTTATTTCATTGAAACATTTGGACGAAAAGCATCTCTCTATATTTTATTTTACTATACTATTTTTGGTATTTAGTAGGCACTGTAAGGACCAAATGTGTGTTAAACCATATGTAAAAACTGCTAGGGATTAGGGATGCACCGACTAATCGGTAGATAATCGGTAATCGGCCGTATCAGCTCTTTTGCCAATTAATCGGTAATCGGCCTTTTGGTCGATTAATCGGTTCTCATTAAATTTAATTTTCACTTATATATCTGCCATTTCATCTCTGCCAAAAGAATCATCAGTTAGCTTTGCCAAGAGATTGGATTATGGCAATAGTTTTACTTTCTTCACTGTTACCTTAATTTTCAGTGTTTGGCTGCTGATATGGCTATTCGTTGATACAAAAAACACAAAAAATTAAATAATAATTTGGATAAACACACAGCTTTATTAATACAAGAAACACAAAAAATTAAATAATTTTGATAAACCCACAGCTTTTGAACTAATGTGCTACAAAATCTTGGAACATTACAAAAAACTAAATAACTAATAACAGTTTTAATGAATATAATCAAATTCCATTACTGTTAAATTATAATGTAGGAAAATAAGAGTTTCTCCATTTTCAGGGCATAACCTATTTCTTGCAGGTTCATATATATTTCCACCTGTGCTGAATATTCTTTCACTTTCGACTGAAAAAGCTGCTGTGCTTAAATATTTTAAAGCTAATTTACTCAAAAGAGGAAAGATTTCTTGTAAATTATTCCACCACAAAAAAGGGACATCAGTTTTTGGCAGTAAATTTAGAACTTGGAGAAGGAGAAAAAATCCTGTACTTGACCAGGAATCGAACCCAGGTCTCCTCATTTGCCGGATAGGTGATTTAACTAACTAAGCTATCAAGCCAGGATGATTCTCCATTCTCAGATTGGGGTATTTACAGAGAAGAAGGGCTAACAGAGTAGTCAGCCTCGAACACTAAACGTCCTCACTGAGGCATCACGGAAAAAACCCCTACTTTAACTCAAGAAAGTGAGTTGGCTTCAATCTAATAAGAAACATAGGTGTTGAGATGACTTGTTATGCATGCTCGCATAAATCTGAAATTAAATTTAGAACTTTGAGAAGAAGAAAAAAATCCTGTACTTGACCGGGAATCGAACCGTGTGCCAGGTAGGTGCTTTAACCAACTAAGCTATCAAGCCAACATGATTACTACTCTGTTAGCCCTTCTTAACTGTAAATACCCCAATCTGAGAATGGACAATCATGCTGGCTTGATAGTTTAGTTGGTTAAAGCACCTATCCAGCAAATGGGGAATCTGAGTTCGAATCCTGGTCAAGTACAGTATTTTTTCTCCTTCTCAAAGTTCTAAATTTAATTTCAGATTTATGCGAGCATGCATAACAAGTCATCTCAACACCTTTGTTTCTTATTAGTTTTTGGTAGCATTGGTAAATTTAAATAGTGATGCATTTCTCTTGTGCAAGTACGATTAAAGCTTGTTATTTTCTTTTTAGATTCCTTTTCTTTTGATATTGTTGGTTCTTCATTCTTCTCCATCTTAGCAGAAGCTAATTCATCAAACAATTTTGAAAAAGTCAGTTCATTGTCACTTGAGGATTCTTGATCTACTTCAGAACTGGATGAACATGAAATATCTTTTCTGAATTCCCCTTTATGCTCCATTTTGCCCACAGCTTCTAATACCCATTCCTTTATTTTGGCTTCCATATCAATTTTCTGAAATCTCATCTTGAATTTAGGATTTATGAAAGAAGATAGACACAGATTTGTTTTCCAAATAAGTAGAAAATCTTTTGTCAATTGAAGATCTAAGTTCTTCAATTGTGGTGCAAATTCCGCTGAAGTTATTACTTTGTATAGACTTTGATAAAAACAAATTAATAGTTTGAATAGTTGGGATGATCATTGAAATGGTGGATTCTCTCTTACTTGATTCCTTAGTAATTTCTTCAACTGGTTTTAAAAGTTGAACTATTTTCTCAACAAGACTCCACTGGTATGAATTTAATGTAGGGATGTTGTTATCCACAGCATATGTCCAGCATGTAATACATTGAATTCCAACGTGTAGACACATCTTGAATTAATGTATGTTTTTTAAAATCTAGTTTATCCTGTATTTTCACCAACTTATTAACTGCTGAAGCAGAATGGTTGAAGTGTTTTACAATATTTCTACTAGTTGAAATGATATTCATCCCAGTCTGCTGGACAAATATGGATTTATTTAGTGAAAGTTGTAGTGTGTGTGTGTATAAGGCATGATTGCGACTATAAACCACAATTATTAACTCCAGCTACCATATTTGCTCCAGATTCTTGCAATACCAGGAAGATATAATCTTCAAGAGCATTGTTTAACAGTTCACTGATTCGAAAAGCTGTGCGAGAGCCACTAAAAGGAGCAATTCTTAGGACAGCCTTATGCTGTTCAAACTCAAAAAGGGGGAATTGTTTGTACTAGCTGTCCAAATATCTGTGGTTAAAGAAATGTACTTGACTTTATCAAGAGATATTTGAACTTTTGTTTTGACTTTTTGAAATATATCTAGTATAATATTTAGTAAAATACTTTCTGCTTGGGATGTAGTAATTGAGACAGATCTTCTTTAATAATTTTTGAAATCCAATGGCTTATACCAAAGAATATGGTTGCAGATCAACAGCTATCATTTCTCCAATTGTGTAGTGAATCTCTTTGGCCCTATGATCATTAATATCCCATAACTTTTTCTTTGCTAATACAGCTTCCAAAGTAGGTTGTACTTTAGCAGGAGGCTCATAATTGCTGTTGCTTGTTCTTGAGCACCCAGCTTCTGTACAAGTCCTTTTCAATTTATTTGATTCTGTTTCCTTTGCTATTTCTTGAGGATGGAACTTCCTAAGATGATTCATCATATTAGATCTCTCCTCTCCACTTTCCCTTTTAAATCCTCTTTTTCTCCTAGCAAACGTAATGGGAGGTTTTTTTCCAAGTCGAATATTTCTCACTTTCTTTCTAGATTAGAAGGTGAAGATTGGTCTGATATGTATTCCTCCCCCAACTTTGATGCAAGCTTTAATTGCTTTTATGATAAATTCATTCACTACTTTAATATTTCTTTTCCGGTTGTTAGCAAAAATGTAAGGAAAAAGAATGTTAATAAAAAATGGGTCACTGACGAAATTCGTGCACTATCTGTGTACATGAAAGATCTAGCACTCCTCTGTAAATCCTGTAATAGTGACGAATCAGTTGCGGATTATAAATCTTTGAAAATGGAATACAGATTAAAATTAAACAATGCCAAGCGAAACTTCAATAATGAGAGACTGCTTTATTGCAATAATAAATCAACTGAAATTTGGAAGATTATTAATGAATCTAAAAATAATGACAAATCATCATCTCTGTTTAGAATTAAGGATGAATCTGGTAAAATCATTTCAGACTATTCATCCCTCGTAACCACTTTCAGTAATCATTTTACTAATGAACCTTGTATTCAGCAGTTGATTAACGCTAATTTTCCTGATATTTCAAACTGTCCAAAGTCACTCTACCTTTCTCCCTGCCTAGAAAACGAACTCAAGCTGATAGTATTTAATCTAGGTTCGAAAAAGAGTTCAGGTATTGATGAAGTACCTAATTTTATTTTAATTCAATGTTATCATTTAATTGCATCTCCTCTTTTATTTTTAGTGAACTATTCCCTTGAAAGTGGTATTTTTCCTTCCTCGCTTAAGACTTCGAAAGTTGTACCTTTATATAAAAAGAAAGGAAGTATACATGATATCAGTTCATATAGGCCCATAGCTATGCAGAATCAATTAGCTAAGATATTTGAAAAAGTTTATTACAGACGTTTAATTTCTTTCCTTGAATCTCACAAATTATTATCCTTTTCACAGCATGGTTTTCGTAAAAACAAGTCAACAGTTTCGGCAATATTTGAAGCAATAAATAGTGTCTTGAGTGCTTTGGATAATAGTAAAGAAGTTGCTGCCTTGCTTTTTGATTTTTCTAAAGCATTCGATTTGGTTAATCATGGTTTACTCCTTAAGAAATTAGAATTGTATGGAATCAGAGGTATACCCTTAAAGTGGTTACAATCTTATTTAAGTTTCAGATTTCAGTGTATTACTATTAATGCCAATGGATTGAAACACATTTCTACACCAAAGGCTGTAACCATAGGAGTTCCGCAAGGTTCCATTCTTGGACCTGCATTATTTTTGTTATATATTAATGATCTTCCTCAACAGCTCAATAAAATACCTGGTACAAAAACAATAGTGTATGCAGATGATACAAATGTTGTACTTTCCGCAGACTCAGCTGTGAGTTTGAGTCACTATGGCAACCAAATCACTCTTGCATTCAACAATTGGAGTCTTAATAATGTTCTCACTGTTAACGTTGATAAATCCCAGTCAGTATATTTTGCTAATAAGAACAAAGCCAGTTTGAATCTACCTTTTCATATTAATGGTATTCAGATGTCCCAAGTTCAAAATATAAAACTACTTGGTTTGTATTTAGACTCTAATCTTTCTTGGGGGAGACACATCTCTAAACTAGCTAGTAAACTCAGTTCCATTTGTTTCCTCATTAGAAGTATAAGACTCACAGTTTCGAAGGATGTGTTGCTTTCCATTTACTATGGGCTATGTTATGCACAAATTGTTTATGGGATACTTTTTTGGGGTTCTTCTACTAATGCCCTCACTATTTTTAAGATTAAAAAAAAATTGTACGTCTTATGGCATTCGAAGGTTACAATGCTCCATGTAGACCTATTTTTAAAGGATTTAACATATTACCTATGCCATGTGTATATATTCTTAATTTAATTATTTTTATGAGAAAGAATCTGAGCGATTTTGAATTCAACTCAAAATTTCATAATTATAGTACTAGAAATTATAATAGCTTACATGTTAACTATGTCAGAACCAGAGGTACTTCCCTTGGCCCCAGAAATATGGGGGTCAAATTATTTAATCATTTGCCAAGTTTTCTCAAGACGCCTATGTCCCTATGTATGTTCAAAACAAAGTTGAAAGAATTCTTATTACATAAAATGTATTATAGCATTAATGATTTTTTAGATGACAAATGTTAATATATCTGTTTATGTTGTGTATATGTTTTTGACTAATCCTATACCTTCTTTTGTAAGGTCTTTGGAGAATAAAGTGACTTTGACTTTGACTAGATGTTGTAAAGGTTTTAGCTGTTTTTCCTTCCCTTGATATGGTAGCATCACACAAACTGCATATGCAAAGAGTTGTATCTTTTGGGTCTACCTTAAAAAACTTCCACACAATACTTGGCACCATTAGGGTTTGCCTTTAATGATTATTTATAAAAGAAATTAATTTTTTGTCTTTAAAAAAATCTGAAAAAATTGATTAAATTTAGATTAAAAATTAGGAATATTTGATTTTAGATGATAGTTATTTTATTGATTTATTATTTATTGATAATTAGTTTTTAATGATAGTTGTTCTATTTCTAATTTAGAAATAGAATAACTATCATTAACCCTTTCTGCCCAGAATGAAATAGCATTATTGCAGTGCGATATACGGTTTTTTTGCTATTTAAAATTAGTTTTTAGGAAGGAAAAAATGCAAAATTACACAGTATTCATAAATAAAAAGTAAATAATCGTCGCAATCACGCACTAAAGTGGGTCAAGGTGTAGGCCTTGTATCACAAAATATGTCTGCTATTCTTTCCTAGCCTTGAGATAAATGAACTGGTTCACATTCTTCATCAGATAGATCATATTCTTCACTATCATAGCTCTCTAAAGCCTAGTTGAATATGGTCCTGTTCCAATGCAAAGTGAATGATGGCAAAGTGAAGGATTACGCTTCATGCACACTTGCATTTCAAGTTTCAACTGTTTTGTGAATTTTACCTATATCACAAAGAAACTAACTAAAATCAAAATTGAAATAAACACCTATGATGAGTGCATTAATCATATAACTTAATGAATCATATGTGAAAGTCAATAATCAGCCGATAAGCTAAGGCCAATTAATCGGAAATCAGTAATCGGCCAATTTGCTTATCGGTGCATCCCTACTAGGGATGTAAAATTCGGTTAACGAGCCAAATTTGGTTAACCACCATTCGCAGGAACGGATCGCCATCGTTAACCAAGGGTTGCCTGTATTAGAAGCATCTGTTGAATCAATAAATGGCAAATGTGACAAATTGGTGGTATTCTCCCTAGTAACAGTAGTGTTAATTGATTGCAAAGCATAAGGAGCTAATACATTTTGTGCCATGGATTGAATTTTATTTCTTTGAAGTTTCATTATTTTGCAAACTGCACAGTCAGGAAATGTGGTAGAATTAACTTGATTTTCATATCCTATCAATAAAAAACTATGATAAGACTTTATGCCATGGAATACTTGCATCAATTCTGATGATGAAGAACCTATTGGAGATGCTCTTATTGAATTCAGGCAACAGCAGGGAGATACACCAGAAGAAATATTTAATTTAATTGAATCTTCAGTTACAAATACAGGATTAAATGTTCATTCCATGGTGACTTTGGAAGCTGTTAATTTTGGACATAAATCATCAGTTTACACAAAACTACGTACTCTTAACCCTAAAATAATAAAAGCAAATTGTAACTGCCATGTGCTGCATAATACAGCCAAATATGCTTTAAAAACCAAGAAATTTGATGTGGAGATCTTGGCATTAAAAATGTAGTGAATTCACTTCCAGTACTTTAAAGACAAAAGAACTAAATGAATGCTTTGATTTCTTAGAACAATCATATTATGAAACTTTAAAGCATGTTTCTACTAGATGGGTTTAGTCTTTATAAGACTGTAGATAGATTATTACAAAACTGGCTAGTCATTAAAGTTTATTTTATTAGTCAAGGTGAAGATGAATATAATCCTGTTATTTGGAAATTTGTATGTGAAGAAGAGGATGGTTTAATTGAAACAAAGACCTTACGAGAATTAATTCTATATTTTGTACATCTGTTTTTATTAATAACTTTTATATGAACTTGCCTACTATATTTCTATTTATGTATGGGATCCGGAAAGATCACCGCCAGCAATTCATTGCCAAGGAAAATTCACCACCAGCAATAATCCAACTATAGGGGTTTTAATAAATACGATAATATTTCATTTTTTGACCAGGGACGAAATGGAAGTAATCCACATTTACAAGTAATATGCCAGTTGTTTATGACAACTGAATGAGAATTTTTTAAATAATTATAATCAGAAAAACTTAACAAAGAGTAAGGGAGGGGGGAACGGGAGGAGGATGAAATGAATTTCAACGGAAGTACATGTTTTAGTATTTTTGTGCATGCACAAATTTTGCTTAAAATAGTTTATAGTTTAGGCTGAATTTAATAATTTAAAGATTAATTATGCTTTATATTTTAAATAAACAATTAACCAAAAAGAAAAATTTATCACCAGCAATTTATTGCCAAGGAATGCTTTTAAATTGTTTAGTTTTGGCTGAATTTCATAACTTAAAGATTAATTATGCTTTAACTTCACAATTTGCTCATAAATCCAAATAAATTATATAATGGAATATAATGAAGAAATAAATAATGATTCAAGAATTTATCAAAAATTGTTTCATAATTAATTTCTTACATGTCCCCTTCCTCCTCCCTCTACACACTTCTCCATTTCTTCATTACATCCTCCTCACGTTCCCCCCTCCCTTACTCTTTGACAACTTTTTCTGCATATCATTATTTAAAAAATTCTAATTCGGTTGTCATAAGCAATTGGCATATTACTGAAAATGAAACATTATCATATTTAAACCGCTACAGTTGGATTATTTGCCCTTATATTCTTGTCATGAACACACACTTATAATACAGCCTTTGTTAACATGATTCATACAGGAGGATAAATTTCCTATGGCGACGAATTTTCTGTGGCGGTGAATTTTCCTAGGCAATGAATTGCTGGCAGTGAATTTTCCATGGTGATGAATTTTCCTAGACCCATATATGTATATACAGGGTGTTTCTGAAATATGCGGAAATATTTCAGGGGAGTAATCTATGAACAAATATAAGAAAAAGCTATAAAAACATGGGTCCTTGGACGCTTGGTTTTTGAGTTATGACAAAATTAATTATCATACTCGGGAGGGAAAGGTGCCTACAGATATTGCGTTGTATGTCCCATTTGATGGTTGAAATGAGAAAGGAAGGAGGAATAGATGAGAAAAAAGAACGCTTAAAGCCATCCATGAAAGTGTTCATTTAGTACAGTACAAATACTAGTTTAATCCAAGATTAGTACAGTATAGTTGCAAACAATTTACAACAAATGCTCAAAATGTTGGCTTTGTACCTCTGCACAGGCTGCTTCCCGTCTCATCAGAGATAGTCACAGGCGCTCAAAAACTCCATCTCTTCTATGAACAACTTCACATGCAACTACTACCCTCCCTTGTAGTTCCATTCACAGGCGTTTCATACAGAACACTCTTTAGGTGCCCCCAGACATAAAACTCCATCGGGTTCAAATCGAGTGACCTTGTGGACCACACAGTGGACCCACCTCGACCTAGCCATCATTGTAGATACCTGTCATTCAAAAATGTTCTCACTGCATGACTAAAATGAGGTGCTGCAACATCATGCATCAACCACATGCATGCTTTGGTCTGTAGTGAGACATCTTCCATTAATTCTGGTAGATTGTTTCATAAAAATTCCACATGCACTGCTCCTGTTAGCCTGTGCTGGATGAAGTCAATCTACTAGTATGCCCGCCCAACATTTATTAAAAACCGCTGATGATGTTGCAAGTGCAGAATTTCATGTTGATTGACATCACCCCATACTGATTGTGGTAGTTGATGATGCCATCATGAGTAAATCCTGGATCTATTGAAGGGAGGTGTGTAATGCAATATCTGTAGGCACCTTTCCCTCCAGAGTATGATAATTAAAATTGTCATAACTCAAAAACCAAGCGTCCAAGGACCCATGTTTAAATAACATTTTTCTTTGTTTCTGTTTAAAGATTACGCCCCTGAAATATTGCAACGTATTTCAGAAAAACCCTGTATATATGTTTGCTTTAATCCCTTTTCAAAAATTAGCCAAGAAAAATATCTTTCAATTTAGGGATTCAAACCTCATAACCTCAGCTCCATAGCCAAACGTACTAACCAATACACCAAATCATTCAATATTAGCTTCAATGAAAGTTATCTATTTAAATAATAAGCCACATTTGTCCCTCATGTTCAACCAAGAACTATTTATGACTGACTTTAATGCTATTTTAACAAACATTCCAAGTAGGTAGAAGGTTGGCATTTTGTAAGAATGTTTGTCTCTCTAGTAAAAGCCATTTATGAAAAAAAATCCCAAAAATATCTGTGCTCGACCCCAGTAGATAATTTCTATTTCCCATAAGATAACGCGTAAAATCGATTTTTCAACTCACAGGCTTTTACTCTTTTGCAAATTAAAATTAGAAACAATTGACCTACAATCTTCGGACCTGGAACATTTTAAAGAAAAATAAATAACATTTCTTATTCTTATCGTCACATTTCGTTTATGATTCGAAATCGCTCAAGTTATATGTTTAAATCATATTCATTGGAAGAATTTAAGCTTTTTATCGATATATTGCCTTGCTGACCATGTCGTTGTTAAACCTCAGGATTGTATTGTCATCTCCAACCTTATACTGTATGTGTAAGGAAAGCGTGCTTTGAATGTTTTAGTATGGAAAAAAGGAGAGAAAGAAATGAGAAAAGAGAGGAGGAGAGAGAGGGAAGGAGATGGAAGGAGACAGAAGGATGGAGGGAGAGAGATAGATAGATAATGGTTTGGATTAGGTCAAGATTGATACTAGGAAGTCTATTTTTAATATTTTCAATGATACTTGATGCAATAATTGTATTTAGAAATATTGTTTTTGTTTTACAGCCTTCATTAACTATTCTTTTATATTTCTATACAGAGATTTGAATATTTCTTTGGGATACTTCTTTGTGAGTCCTACGAAATATATTAGTGATATACGAGTATCCAGTGAACTGTGGAGGCAATTATCAAAAGATTATTTTATTGGTTGAACTGTTCTATTGGAGTCTTAATACTGCTTCAAACAAGTTCAGTGTAAATACTTTAAATAATATAGCCTAAGTTATTGAAAATAACGTTACATTATTTAAAGTTTATTTCTCAGTGTGCTACAAAGCTGAAATTTTTTGTAAAGGTAGAATTCGTAAAATAACCGAATATGGAGTATAGAAATTCTGATATATTACTGATTTGTCTGATAAAATTTTTTTAAAGTTTAAACAAATAGATAAATGGTTAGGTACTAGGGGACGAACTAGGGTGCTGAAATTTGTCAGTTATTTAGCGCTTAGTGAATTAGCACACATTTACATTTGAAAATCTTCATTAATTTATTGCTATCGTTAAAATTTTTAAAATTTGAACACTCAAATATTATTGCACTTCTATGTGTGCTACAACATTAAAATTTCCAGAAATGTGTAGTATTAGTACTAAACAATGAAAAAAGTGTAATATTCTTAAAATTACAAATGTTAGGGAGTTTATAGTCCAGTTTTGTTCCATAAGGAAAAAACGAAAATCGGTGCAGAGGTGCGAACTTTTATTTTTTAAATACTTCTAAATCTTTCTGTTTTTACCTTCGATATGGGCTGAAATGCTTGCAGAATGCAAGCACCTTTTATTAGTAATTAAAAATATTTTTGGATAGCTCCTCAAGTATTCGTAGAGGGAGTAGAACTGACCGTTTAGTAAGCTTTGATTGAGTATTAAATGAAAACAAAACTTATCTTTTTCATTTTTTTCGATTTCTGAAGAGCGAAGCACTGGCAACTGCTGTCTCTCCGAAGTTCATAGTAGAACTGAGATCACTGCGTAGAAGAGGTAGTCGCTGTCGTGCGCGGGCTCGTGCAAAAACTCGCTGTTTGCTTAAGCCGAGGCGAGTCTTGTAGCGGCGAGTTAAAGTCGCCCGTGCGCGGCTTAAGCGACCACACTCTCAAACCCCTGTTAAACGGTTCCCACCCCACTCCCTCAGCTCCTCTCTCCCCCTTACGATACCATTCCATTCCTTCACGTTTCCCCATTGGCACACTTCTCCCCCTACTCTACCTGCCTAACATCCACCCTCCCCTCCCTCTTTACCCTTCTATCCACAGTCTATTTCTCATCCTACTTCACCTCATTTCTCTACATTTTAACTACACCTAAAAAGCCAATCACGTCAAAGGAATGAATAGTGGCGCACATTTTTTTTGGACGAGACGAACCCTGCTATAAATAAATGAAATTGCTTTGATTGACTAATCGGCAAACCAATCGTTTTTGGTAAGATCCCGAAAAATTATCTTGCCGATGATCGAATCAGTGGACTTCATTTCTTTTACGACTCCTTGGCAAGAGCTGGAAAACTAGTCATCGCGAATGTAATGGGTGTGCGATCAGTGCGGACGCACAGGGCACCGCGCTTGGAGAGACCTCGCGCTTGGAAAGGACCCGCGTCTCAAAATTATGTTAAAAATCTGAATTCTCACGTAACAGCTAAAAACGGGCGAAAGGGTGGCCTCGTCCAAAGGAGGGCCTTAATGAAGATTGTGCTAACTCTTGTGGGCCAAGGGTCATTTTCAGCGTTAATTTATATTTCTCTTTTGTAAGTAGAGACTGCACCGAAGGCAGGCCCTCAGAGAGCCAGAGAGAGACCCGGACCGCTTCCATATTTGTTGGCTCCTCACCCCTTCCCCTCCTCACCAATAACCTATGCTAGAGACGATTGACGATGGCCAATTTTTGAACTCCCCGAACTTTGGGCCAGGGCTAAATGGCGCACATTGGATTTTTAGCGGGAAGAAGCAGGTAGAAGGGCGTTGATTATCGTAGGGAAATAATAAGTGCAGTTACAATTAGGTACGCCAAATAAAAAATCGGCTTATTACAACAAAGCAATCTCTTTAAAGTTGTATTATACATGAATGCAAGATTATGTAAAGAAAAACAGTTTCAAATGATGAAAACTACAAATAGTTTTATAATTCGTGCTTGTTAAAAGACTTGAACGCAGCAGACGGTGTAAGGAAAATGAATTATACATATTGCCTTATTAAGTGAAAGTAGCTGTACCAGTGCGAATAATTCGCACGTAGAAAAAATAAAATATTTCGTAAACAAATATTTATTTACATTTTCTGGCATTTTCAATTATTTCTTGCAATCATAATGTTTATAGCATCTTAATAAGCAATAAAAATTTTACTTTTAATAAAAAGAGGAGATTTATTTCAATGCCGGTTCATATGCATTCGAAAGCTGCCTTTAAAAAAAAAAAGATCCAGTCGGTATGCGGAAAACGAATTATACATGTTGCCTTATTTAGTGAAATACTAAAGCTGTAAGTTACATAAAGCAGGCAATCTATTAATTTCGATAAAAAATCAAGCAAAATTATCCAGAAAAATTGTTTCAAGGAACCAAACATTGGACTGGATACACATAAATTTAACCTCAATAATATCCTTGAAATATTCCTTTAAACATAAGACGTTATATTTTATTTATGGACATTAAATCGGGTAGTTAAAGTTTTCTTTCTATTTGGCCGTAGTATGTTACTCATTTATCCTCTGATTCTCGCCAATTAAATGTCTCGATCCCAATTCCCCCCCGCAAACCGAATTTCTAACCCTTTTCTCATCATCTACGGAGGATACATAAAACTTAATCCTTTTTAGTTAGAAATTTTGTCAAAATCCTATTCTTTGGCAAACGCTGGCTGACCACCGTGTTTGCCAGCGTATTTTCAGCAGAAATGATACGACAATGTTGATTTTTCTCCATTATATTTCTTTGATATGTTTCGGCGACCATTATCACCTACGAATGATTTGATTCCTCCTGGAAGGACATTGTTCGCGCGTCTGATGTGGTCCGATGACATGCGAGACAGTGAAAAATCAGCATTCATTTAATACTATTTGTGCATTAGTTCATTTTTCAATTAGTTGTCGATTTAAAATGTTTTAAGTTATTATTAAGAATTAATCCTTGTTATAGATGTCATTGTTTACTGATCACGAAATTGAGGGTTAACGAGCCATAATCAAAACCTCAGAGCGAAAAAGTGAGTATTAAGTGTATTCATATATGTATTAATTTCTTAATTATTTGTTCAATTTTTAATAACCCCGTGAATTCCGTAAGAACATTTAATATTTGAATTTATAATGCCGTTTTAAAACTAGTCAAAATGGGACGATGTAAACGAAACTGGCTACATTTTAATATAAAACAAAAATTTAAAATTTTTACCCTGAAAATGAAACCTGACATTTTTGAAGATACTGCATTAATTCAAGTTTATAATCAGCTAATTGAAAGAAAATACGGGAATCGTATGTTTTTTGGCAACAAAACTAAACCATATCGAAAGCAAAAGCACGTACTTGTTTGTTCAAAATAAAGGATAAAAAGGAATTTCAGTGGAGATTTGTTTACTAATATATTATATTTTATCTTATAAAATATTTTTTTTTATTTACTTATATAATAAGAGTAATTTTTTCTTTTATATTAAAATTATGTCAGTTTCGACCTATTCTAATTATCTTTTTTTTTAATTGTGTGGGATGCCAAGCAAAAAAAAAATAATTAGAATGATGGGCCGCGCATTCTCTTCTTGCACTCGGCCCCGCAAAATATGCAGCCGGTCCTGCGTGTGATACATATTACCACTCGCCGTCATAAACACAAGTTCAATGCTCGTGAGTATGGAAGGGAATGCGGCACTCAACGACTGGTGCAATTGGTGCTTCATGGTTGCGACCGAGATTTTCTCCTCCCCATATTAGTCACGAGCGACATACGAAATAATCACGCCGAGGACGAAGCCAGAGGCGGCTCAAATCTAGTGCCGGACTACCCAATAGGCACGTACCTAGGAGCCCCTAAGGTAAGGAGGCTCCCGTTGGTGACTCATTTCATGGTCATTATTATTGAAATAAAAATAAATTAAAGAATTAATGAGCCCCCAAGGTTAGGGGGCCCCTGTAGGTTGGCTGTTATACGGTCATTATTATTGAGAGCAAATAAATAAATACGTAATAATAACGATTTTCTTATTTTAAGAAATTCAAATACGGAAATTAATACAATTATATCTGCAAACTACAAGGACAGGCCCCCAAAGTCTTAGTGCCTTCAGGCCCCAGAGGGTCATAATCCGCCACTGCCACACGTAGCCATAATCATCCATGCTCAAATTAATACATAAATTAATACGTACGCATAATCCGTGGAAATTAAGGTCGGCTTTTTCTCTGCGTGTGCCACTTCCTACATGTCGATTAGTTTGTTCTCGTTGCTGACCTCGATGAGGATCGTCCTCTCCGCTTCAGGCTTCTTTGAAGACGTTTTCTATTAGTAAGATGACGGATCGCCGGCGCGGACATAAGGAGCTTCCAATAGCGAAATATGGTTGCGGAAAAACCTTTGGAAGGAATCTCAAATTAAGACATCATTGCCACATGCGAAGTCAAAGCACAATATATAAAATACTTACTGTCATGTCTTTTGCCAAAATATTTGCGAGATCTGCCGAATTATTACATGTAGCTGCTCTGCTATTTCTCTGAAGTACGTGCTTCTCTGACGAGTTGAAACTGTCTAACTGACGTTTTACGCTGAGTCAGCGGTGTGTTCAAGCTCCTGGGAGGGGTAGGGCGTTTGAGTGTGGAGGGGCGTTTGAGGGGATAGGGGCGTTTGAGAGGGTGGGCGTGTGAGAGGGGGGCGTTTGAGGGGGAGGAGAAAAGAACCTAGGATACTGGGAGCTGGTCATAGAGCAAACACCTTTCCTGTTGTGGTGCATAATAGCCGCTGTCTCATTTGACCTGAGGCACGGTTTCGGAGAAATACGGGAAAAAAGGAGTCGTTCCCGTCTCACAATGCTGAACGTATTAGTCGAGCTAGCGTGTGCTGGCTCCCAATCAGGGCCGCTTCAATCTTTGCGACTGCCGGTGTGCAAGCGGAAATTCCCCGACCACACCCAACAAAATGGTGGATACTACAGGAAATTTGGTCAGTGAAATTTACATCGAACAAAAGTTCCCATATGCATAGGAGTCTGGATCCACTGCTCTCTTTTTTTATAAATAATATGGGCTATCTATTTATTTCTTTTTTGTGCTTAGGCCAGGGTTTACATAACATATTTCGCGAACCACAAGGCCCCGAGATTGCATACTAGGTTTCGGAATTTTATTTCCATTTGTTTTGGTCAAATGATTATTTAGTTAGGTATGCGTTTCTTAACCCATTCGTCCCCTTGACTATTTTTTCATAGAGAACTTGGATAAAATTTTTTCCACAGTATTAAATCAAAAATAGCATAATATTGACCGTACAAATTTTCTGTAAATATTATATTGACCATAAATGAACTTATTACAATTTTTATAAAGCACCTTAAAAGGATATTTAATTTTTTTACGAAAACATTGAGTTGATGTTTGTGTACTGGTACACTTATTCCTTATGGATATGGATGGGTTAAGCTTTTGGCAATATATTAAGAAATTTAGAGGCCATTTACATTTCGTAGTGAAATATCATTTTGTGTATCCAGAAATTAGTCGGGAGGGGTTATCGAATGACTTTTTTATAAGATCGAGTGGAAAGTTTTTTAATCAAAACGGTATTTTATGTAATTGAACTGGAAAAATAACTAAGTAATGATTTTTGTTTTGAATAAATAAAATTAATCAATCATGGAACGTAAACTTAAATAGAGTAGGTTTAACTCCCCTCCAAGGATACGCAACTGTGTGTAATAAATGTACCGTTTTTCGTAAGATGTACGAAGTAATTAGGTCAGCTAGAACACTTAAAACTCCGCAGGAAATATGGAAACTCAATGTTTATCGCGATAATAAAATAAAATCTGCACATATTTAGAGTTGACTGACCCGTTTGCAGTGGCGTACCGGAAAATCTGCACCCCCTCCTCCGCAGCATATAATTTATGATTATTTATCATTGCCTGTATATTAATGAGGAATTCCCCCTCCCTCACACAAACGCTACTGCTATCTTAAAAAGTATGAAATTATAAAAAATATAGTAATATCTTTTTCTTTTATTAACTTTAATCCAGTTAGAGAGATGGGTTCAAAATATTATATTATACATAACAATCCTTATAATGACATAGGGACAGAAGGGAAATAAGACGCATTCATTAGTCTATGACAGTGGTGGCGAACCTTTACTAGCACGCGTGCCAAAATTACCTTAATAAGAGAAAATTTGTCTGTTGGCGTGCCAGTAACAAATTTCTGTATATTCGTATAATATAGTGCATAGTATGTCTTTTTACACACAGGAAGACATATATACTAAATGATTCAAATGATATATCGACAACAAAGTTAGAAATATTGTTTTTTCATGTGTATCGAATTCTTTGTACGAATCCCGCATCTTCAAGACTTGACAAATAATATTAAACGCTAACGAAAATAGGTTGTATTAGTGGATAACGTTAACGGAGTTATCTTTGGTGGAGGTGGTACTCTCTTAGAAGAAACAAATTAGTTATCTCATGAAAAATCGTAATAGGTAAAAATGATTTAATAAATGACGTAAATTAAGTAATGAAGAAGATGAATGACATGAACGGAGTAATCCAAGGCATCAACTTCCGTTTGACAAATTCCAATTAAAAACTTATCAGATGTTAACGATATACTAATAAAAATGTCAGATAGTAAATTTAGTGCTGATGCCTGGGGCAGATTGAGCCGCCGGCGAATAATCATAATATAACCGTATACGAGTCCAATTTTTCGCATAATCTTAATACCTACATTTATTAGATTTCTGGGGTCATTTCTGCATGTCGCTGTGTTAGCGAGTGGCACATTTTATTTCGTTTTCCATTTTGGGGCGTGCCAACGAAAATAGTTCCGCGTGCCACCCGTGGCACGCGTGCCATAGGTTCGCCATCACTGGTCTATGACATTGAGTATCCCTATTAACTTATCGATCGACGCCGGTGGAGCAGTGGTTGAAATACTCGTCAATGGTTTCAATTATTGCGGGATCGATTCACGGCCGAGGTCGATGGTATTTTACTGCAAAAAATATGACAAGTATTCCTTTGGAGAGAAAGTGAAGCCGTTGATTCCTTGTACTGTACGATGTCGGTGCACTTCAAAGAACCTCTTTTCACATGGGACATTGGGTAGTGGCAAAATTTCCATATGTAGGAGCCAATCCCCTGGCGTCTGTGATTAACCCCCCTAAGTGGGAAGGGAGGTCTAGGAAAAGCTGACGTTTGCTGACTTAGGGGAGCCCCTCCTCCCCCGAGTCAGTAAACGTCAAACCAATGCTTACGTAAGATTTTTTATTTAAGGAATTTTGTGCTTTTTACTTGCGATTTAAGGATCGCGCACACTTGTTCGTCACGTTGCTTTGCGTCGCCTCGCGTCAAAATCCTGAGGATAAAATACATGTAATTAAACGAGGGTGCGCACACTTGTCTCTTTACGTTTAGTAAAACGACGGAAGGCATTCCAACTCGAGAATCCCTTCCGCCAAATTCCGATGCCTAATGCGACGCAAAGGACAAGTGTGCGCGCCGGCGTACAGCGACGTACGTCGACTGAAGCATCTTCGGATAAATTCGGCCGGTCGAACACGCGCGCGCGCGCACGCACATTCGTGACGAAAATATACATAAAGAATTTCATTATTTATAAAAAAGGTACCTGAGGCATACAGAAAGTCTTTCCTCTGCTGTTATCGCACGCCGATATGTTGCTTTGGCTACTGATATGGGCCTCTGGCAAATGTAGCAGTTCACAAAACTTTTCATATTTCATGCGAAAGTACTGGAAAAACTTTTTATCATCTTTCACCTGGAAAAAGATGATGATATTCTCCAAGTAAATGTCTTTCCCTATTAATTTTGTGAATTCGTAGCCGCTTAGGTTTAGTTTCTTCTTCTTCGATAGTCAATTACTTCTAATTTTAATTTTCAAAAGAATGAAAAACTGCACGTCGAGAAATCGCTTTTTACGTACTATCTTACGGGAAACAGAAATTTTATTCTGGAGTCGAACCTGAGTCTTTTTTCGGAACCTTTTTTTAAACGTAATTGACTTAAATGCGTGATTGAATTATTCCTGCGAAATTTCAATCTTCTACGTATTAGGGATGTTTATTAAAAACACGAATATGGAGGATAATGTTACTAATTAACTTTTTCAGAACGAAATAAATACAGAAAACTTGTTGAAGGCGTTATAATTAATCATCAGACTGATGTTTACCAGTATACCGACATCGGAGGGGTTATAATTAATACTTATTTTGGTGCGTGGGGACATTATGCCCTACCTTGCGTTTGGGGAAATTTTGTCGGGAAACATTTTATCCAGGGACATTTTGTCCTACACCCGTGTACGCAGAACTCATGCTTCACTTAAAAAGTAAATACAATATACACAAATAAGCACAATAATCTTCTCTGGCTATATGTAACACCCAAGATGTGTTTACACATGAGAAAATACGTTGGCCTAAGAGCGAGAGACGTCTAAAGGCATATAATTGTAGCCTATATCTGCACTGGATTTCGTGCCAAAAAATGCCTCTTAGCGTATTAAAGCCGTATTGTAGAAATCGCAATAAAAATTTTCGGGCTCTTAAAGCGGGTGTCAGACGCCTCCGAATGATTGAGGGCCTCCTAAATCTCAGCGGCCAACTAAATCTCGGAAACCCCGCATTGCGGGGATTGCGGGGCCTATCAGTACGCCCCTTCCCGTTTGCTCTTAAATGCTTCTTCTCTGGCTGCAACCTCCCTATCATTGATTATTGTTCACTTGTGTGGAACTCTGCCTCGCCCTCTAACCTGAAGCTTCCTGACCGCCACCTCAATTTCTTCCTCTCAGTAATTCGTAATCGTGTCCCTATCTTCCGTAATTCAACCCGCGAGAATATATTATCCTCACTTGAATCTCATCTCTCCCTTTCCGGCGAACAATGAACGACCTCAAATTCCTACATTCAGTAATAAATGACAGATTCAGATCCAATGACCTGCTGCCATGCTTCTCTCTTAACGTTCCTCGACGTCCTACTCGCAGCCACAATGTATTGCACCTAAATTACGTCTTTCTGTATCACAGCGCTCTATGTTCCACCGTATCCCATACACATACAACTCCTTAAGTGTACTTTATCCTTCCCTCGATATATTCTCGTCCTCCTCATCTTTCCGCTCCATTAATTATCAAATCCTAATATTTACTCTCTCTTCCTTTTATTTCTCACCTAAGGGTGCGATTAATTGCTCTCTTAATCAATGTCCTTATCCCTTTCCAATAATGAACTGCTTGTTTTAATCGTTAATGTTATTCGCATTCATTCTTTTTCCTGTCTCTTTCGTTGTTTAATGTTGATTTTTCTATTTTAGTAACTTATTTTTTAAGGCCTAGGACGAAGGACCTAAGAAAAAGTACGAAGTTAGAAGTACGTATGACGGATAACGTTGGATGACACATGTAAGACGAAAGATGTACCATAAAGGACGAAGAATGTAGGACGAAGAATGTAGGATGAAGAATGTAGGACGAAGAATGTAGTACTAAGAATGTAGGACGAAGGATGGAAGATGAAGGGCGTAGGATAAAGAACGTAGGACGATCGATGAAGGACGAAGGAGAATGGACGAAGTACGAAGGAAGCACGATGAAGGACAGTTCGAAGTATCTGAGAATTAGCTTTAAGGGCGACGGAAAAAAGCCATAGGTCGAAAGATGAAGGACGAAGTACGTAGAACGAAGGAAAGGAAAAACGAAGGTCGAAGAACGTATAATAAAGTACGTAGGAAGAAGAACGTAGAACAAAGGACGTAGGACGAATTACGAATGACCAAGAACGAAGAACTTGCAATGACTAATGACGTAACACATAGAACGAAGGAAGTAATAAGAAGGAATTAGGACGAAGATGTAGGACGTAGAATATAGGACGATGGACGTAAGACGGATTACAAAATACTATGAAGAAGGACGAAGGATGTAAGGCGTAGGGCAAAGAATGCAGGACCTAGGAAGTAGATCGATGGACGATGTACGAAGGTCGCTGTAAGTAGGAAGGAGGACGATGGACGTAGGACGACGAACGAAACACGTAGAAAGAAGAACGTAATACATAGGGCGATATACGTTGAACGACGGACGTACGACGAAAGACGCAAGGCGAAGGACGTAGAACGACGGACGAAAAACGTAGAGAGAAAGATGTAGGAAGTAGAAAGAAGGACGTCGGACGAACTACGTGGGACAAAGGACGAAGGGCGTAAGGCGAAGGACGTATGACGAAAACGAATGACGAAGGATGTAGGACAAAAGAAGTAAGATGATGAATGAAGGACGAAAGATGTAGGGCGAAGGACGAAGGAAGAAGTACATTTGAATTGTGAAGGACGATGGACGCCGCACATACGATATAACGATGGGCGTACGAAGTAGGACGATGTAATTAGTACGTGGGACAAATATGATGGTCGTAAGACGTTGGATAAAGGACGAAAGTTAGCCGGATTACATAAGACTAGGAAGGATGACGACAGGCGAAGGTCGTAGGACGAAGTTCGTGGTAAGAGGTATGGAGGACGACGGACGTAGGACGAAAGACTTATGACGAAGAACGTACGACAAAGGACGTAGGACGAAAGACGTATGGTGAAAGACGTAGGACGATAGACGTACTACGAACGACCAAAACCAAAGACGAAGGATGTAGGACGATGTACGATGGACGTAAGGCAAAGGATAATGGACGAAGGACCTTAGAATTAGGATGAAGGACGATGGTCGAAGGCCGTAGGACGAATTATGTAGAATGAAGGACATAGGACGTACTGCGAATGAGGAAGGAGAAGAACTTAGGAAGAGGAACGAAAGAGATAAAAGGTAAATCGACTTTGGACGATGGAATTAGGAAGAGCGACGAAGACGAAGGACGTTTGACTTTAGAGGAAGGACGATAGACGTAAAACGGATTACGTTAAATTAGGAAGAAGGATGAAAGACGTAGAGCGAATAATGTATGACGAAGGACGTAGGATGTATGACCATCGACTAAAGTCGTGGTAAGTTGGAAAGAGGACGATTGGCGTAGAATGAAGGACGTAGGTAGAAGAAGGACGTGAGACCTAGAACGTAGGACGCAGTAGGTAGGACGAAGGAAATTAGAAGGACGTAGGACGAGGGACGAATGATGAAGAACGAAGGACTAAGGAAAACGAAGGAAGAACGTAAGAATCATTTAATAGGACGATGGACGAAGACCGTAGAACGAAGTACGTCGGACGAAGGACATAGGGCGACGTACGTACGACGAAGGACGTTAGATGAAATACGAAGGACATAAGATGAAGTATATAGGACATAGAACGAATTTAGAATGACAAATGACGGGGAACTTTGGGTGATGGAGGAAGGACGTAAAGCTTAGGACGAAGTACGAAGAATGAAGGACGTAGGACGAAATACCTAGAAGGTAGTATGTAGGAAAAACTTCGAAGAACATAGGACTAAGGATGTGTGTTTGAGGACGTTGGACGAAAGAGGTCGGGCAATGACGTAGGACGAAGTACGAAGGGCGTAAGACGAGGGACAAAGGACATGGAACTAATTACGTACGACGAAGGGCTTTGGATTAAAAACATAGGACGTAGTACGTCAGACAAAGGACGAAGAATGTGGGAGGAAGGGCGTAAGACGAAAGACGTAGGACGATGGACATAGGTTGTAAGAGGAAGGATGAAGTTCGCGTTTCATTTCGTGACGCCATTAGTCATGTGTGAGAGCTGCTACTGACTCGGATAATACCTCCCTTTTTCCGGTAAAAATAATTATTTGTCATATCATTCAAGAGTTATCCTCCACAATTTTGTATCCTTAATAATTGTGAAAATAAAAATAAAAATATTTGCATGTATTTTTATAAAGATTTTAATTTCCATTCTCATGTGCACACAATTCTTAAAGATTAAAATACAAGAAAAAAATGTTGAAAATGCTGTAAAATTAATATAAAGCTAAAAAAATTAATTGTACAGTTTCAATGGGTGAGGAAACTGGTACATAATAAATGTAACACACCGACGGCCGGTGAATCGATAGCAACTATGATTCTATTAAGATCTGGCAGTACATACCTATGATTCTCTTAAAGTGCAGCAGTAATTAAGATTCTCTTATGGGTGGATTCTCTCAAAGGGCAGCAGTACCAATGTTTCTATTAAGAGGCGGCAGTGCCTATGATTCTATTAAGGAGTGGTAGCAACTATGATTCTATAAGGGGCAGCAGCAATTATGATACTCTTAAGGGGCGGCAGCAGCTATGATTCTCTTTAAGAGGTGTCAGCATTTATGATTCTCTTAAGGGGCAGTATTACCTATGATTCTTTTATGTGGGGGAAGTACCAATGATTCTCTTAATGAGTGGCAGGAATTATGATTCTCTTAAGGGATGGCAGCAACAATGTTTCTCTAAAGGGGCAGTAGTACCTATGATTCTCTTAAGGGACAGCAGTGCCTATGTTTCTCTTAAGGGGTGGCTGTACCAACTTTTATCTTTAGGGGTGGCAATACCTATAATTCTCTTAAGGTGCGGCAACATCTATGATTATTTTAATGGGTGCCAGTACCTATGATTCTCTTAAGGGTCAGCAGCACCTATGATTCTTCTAAGAGGTACAATACCTATGATTCTCTTAAAGGGCATCAGTACCTTTGATTCTCTTAAGGGGCAGCAAGAAATAGAAGGAAAAAATAATTTTTGGTTATTTTTTAAATGAAAATGTCACAAAAATTTTCATAAAAACAAAAAAACTTTAAAGATTCATAGCAAAAGCCTCAAACAACAAACATCCCTCTCTGAACAAATTTTTTAAATAACTACAGAAATTGGGGCAAATTTTAAGAATATGTGAGAACAAAGTTTTGAAAATTTGTCCTATATGACGTGTATGCTCTCATAGTCTTGTTTAAAAATCTTATTTTTATTAATTTATTTTTCAATGTGATATTTATATAGGTAAGTTTATTCTTAAGTCTGCATCACTTTATTTGTTAGTTCATAAATATGGAAACTGAATGACAACTCAAACAAATACAACATGATAACTGTGACATTAATAGGAACGGAATTATGAAAGATTAGATGTTATATTAATAATGGATAACATAATTTGAATAATTTTATTTAACTTTGGTTGAAGTTTTAAAATACAATGGTTCATAACGATTAAGTGCCATAAGTAAATATACAGAAAACCACACTTCCACTGGCCTCACATAATAGACATCCTAAAGCAGACTAAGAATGCATGCCAACTCATGGGGGCGTCTCTAGATAAACTGGCTTATTCCATGCTGTTACCTTAAATGCTGCAAATAGAACGAAGAGTGATAAATCAAATTATACAAATAATATTCCGCAAGATAAATGTATTCAGGTATGCCTTGTTTAGCGCATTTTCTTGTAACGCATTTTTGATATCGCGCGGTTGGCATCTCGGGACAAAAATATTAATTTTTGAAAATTTATAAAATAAAGTTTCTAAATGCTACAGTCTTTCATTACCGTCCCAACATTTTTCTCATTCATTCGTACTTCATTCTCTGTTCAGTGATAGTCATTCCACTCTAATCAAAGAAATTTGCGGTTGTTTATGTGTTTATTAACTTTATTTCTATTTCACTCGTTCACATTTACTATGTTTTTTACATTGATTTCACAGTGATGCTAATATTGGAAGTTCTTGCTAACGTTACTGTCGAGATGTGCAGGGTTGGATTCGCTTTGGATGGGTTTTTGCTTGGGATTGGGTTAGATGAAAAAAAATCTCTTAGCAATTGTTATTAGAAAATTGTGATTTTCCATCATAAAGAATTAGTTTTTTGAAGCTGTTATACACCAATATGTTCATAATAAATAATTATTTAAAAATAATCGTTATATACTTCGTTTTCTTGGCTTTAAATTACCGTATATACTCGTTTAAAACACGCACCCATACTTTTTGCAAAAAAAATCCCGACTTTTTCGTATACGCTTTGTATAACGCGCACTAGATTTTGAGAGATATAAGAGCAAAATTTTAGAATTATATTGTCATGTTAGGTATTATATAGAGTACCTTAAATAAATGCAGACCCTCGACGGTTTACGCAAGACTCGACTTACGCAAATCCGACGACGTAAAAACCTCCGGAAATAAATTTTTAAAATCCGAGTTGCGGAATTTTGCTTAAAAGGCAAAACATTTCTCTTAAAGGTCAAATTTCGAATGAAGTTTAAACACGTCAATTTATATTTAATTTATCAAACTATACGTAACACTTATTTTACAGAATATTAAATGGCTAGAGATTTTTAATGACCGTATTTAATACGAAATCTTAAATTTCGTTGCGTATCGTGATCGGTTTCCTTGCATAGTTATTTGGTGCTGAAGATGATGAGGAAGATGAATTCTATGTTTTTTAAATTACTTACATTGTTGAATATATATAATATATTCATTAACTAAATAAAATAATTTTAATTTTCAAATACCATTTTTCGTTTTCGATACGTGTTTTGCCGGAAGTCTACTTGGCGATTTCGCGGGAAATTTCAGCAATCAGCTGATGAGCTAGCGAAATATTTAGAGGTGTTGGAAATACAATTGCAAGGAAGTAATTAGGTGTTTGATGCGTTTAATTAATATATGTATAAGCTGGATTATCAATAATTAGCATGTTTTGCCTTTCGACGTCGTGACATTCGCTTTCGATGCTCTATTGAAAATTTCTGAAACCGACAAATTTTGTCACAAAATCATAACTTTCAGAGGCATATTGTCTGAATACGTTTCAGTTCATTTATTTTTCAAGCATTCTTTTTCTCCTGGACACTATTTTCAGAGTAATTATAATCGAGTTAGTGGTGTCAACAGAAGCTGCCCGATATAGTCCGAACGACAATTTCATTTTTAAAGGCGAAAATTCAAAATGATACAATTGAATAGTACTTATCACTTCATCTACATAAAAGTATATTCGGATTTGAGGAATAATACGTAACGAAAGGAAATAAAGTTCCCATAAGATTATCTAGGCTTACTAATAAAATGCCACGTACTCACCAACACAGTTATTCAATCCCTTCCAATAAGTTTCACGTCACCCCCAGGGTGCGCACAGGACGGCCACCGACCCTTGGCTCTTGCGGCTTTGGGCGAATCCACGCCACGATATCCAATTCATATCCACTGCTTTCATCTTAGTTGGACTAGTCGATAATAGTCTAAGGAGCTGATTTGCCATTCAACGCACACACATTATCTGGGTTGGTCCAGTTCCAAATCCATGGACAGCTTATTTTCCAACCAGCGTTTAAACAGGCTTTGTCGCAGAATATAATAGACATCACACCTTTCAAATTATTTCTTAAGTTTCGCCTTGCAATAAGTTATTTTGAGGAATGTGTATTCGTACACACACTCCATGCTACTCGAGGGAAAATTTTGAACGCTTCTCACAACCGAAACTGCGCACTTATTGTTCCCATGACGAAAATTCAAGAGTGGAAAGTCAAGTGTGCCCGTATTATATCCGAAGAAATTCAGATTCGTGTGTTTTCAACACCGCATAGAATGGATATAGATGGCCCATGCCCGGGTCGCTCGTATGTTGTACCTTTCGTGTGTCGTAGCGCAGTTGCACTGTGGTCCCGCGATAAGGGTGTCCCAGACCAGAGCGGGGTGAGGGTGTGCGTGGAGTTGGGTGGTATGCGGAGAATTGTGCGCCTTGGTGGCAGTGGCGTAGCTAGGTTCTTCTTCGCCCAGGGGCAAGTCGTAGAGATGCGCCCCCCCCCTTTTTGCTCCCTGTACAATTTTACAGACAAATGTAATGTGAGGAATGTGATGGAAACCCAACCAAACTATGCAGCATTTTAATTCGGCATATATTATAATATTTTTATTGTTTATAAACAGAAACGCTAGTTTTCGGTTCATGAGTTTGCGCCCCTTCATCCATGCACCCAGGAGCAACTGCACCCTTCTGCTCTCCCCTAGCTATACCACTGCTTGAGGGAGAGAGGGTGCAAGGAAGGAGTAGTGGAGGGTGAGCGGGGTGGAATAGGAAGGATCTCGGAACTGACACGAATGTTTCTGAATCTGCTAATTTCGTTTTGTCAAAATGAGAAGTTGGTCAGACACATTCAGCTTGTTCCAGCTTGAGGAATAACTCATACAGTGAAACAATTAAAACAGGCTCAATTTAAACCAAGTGTCCTCTATTTCTATACTCCATGTAGCGTTCTGCGAAGCCCTCATTCTCAAATAAAAACAAAGACACATTTCTCCATTAAGTATATCTAAGGATATTTTTTCAGCTCAGCCATCACATGATAATTCTAGTAACTCCACCTAAGATTGAAAGTAACTACATCATCTGCAATCCAATTTTGCCACCATTTATAAAAGACAGTAGCGTGACTATGTCCATGCAATTGATGGGAGGAGAGTGGGGATTGAAGCTAAATAGGATGATAATTATAATTACGTGGAAATAGATTAAGTAAGGAGGAGGCCAATTATTTTTATGTGGAGGATGGTAGTGAACCTAATGGGCTTCTTTGAAAGTTACACCACTGGTAATTGATAAATAATGTTTAAATACATCGACATAAAATTAGGTATGTGAAGTAGTAGTAGTCATCACAAAAGTCAAACTGCTTTCAAATAAGTTTGACTGAAAAATGCAATATTTTCAACGAAAAGGACATTTTTCTGTAGCTGAAGCAATCAAATAACAAGTACAGGCAGTGTTACAGGCAGTTAAGCAGACTGCAATTTATCATATAAATTCATGTTATAAATGTAGATGCATTCCCATAAAAATCATGATTTTTTTCACCCAAAATTTACCGACCACTACTACTGTATTTATAATTTAACAAACATTAAATTTAAGCAGGTAAACAATAATTAAGATAAATAGAATACTCCTTCAGCCATTCAACTAACTTAAAGTCACCCAATGCATTTTGCCCACTTAAGTGGGCATCTTCAGGGGGTATGTTGCTTACAACAGTGGCCAAAGTCAACTGCTAAGTTGACTTTGGTCACTGTCGTAAGCAACATACCCCCTGAAGATGCCCACTCAGTGGGCGAAATGCATTGGGTGACTTTCAGTTAATTTTGTGGCTGAAGCAGTATTCTATTTATCTTAATTCAACTAGCCATAAGTGTTTATCTAAGCATTCAACCAGGTAAACAATAAATTAAAGCATAGAAACAGCATAAATATGAATACTCGTATAAAAATAACTTCATGTATAAAATAACATTTTCCACTTGCTTTGCTATAGTTGGTGAGTTGTTACAGCAGAGAAGAAAAAATATCGGCAGGAGGAAATAAGGCTGTTAACAGAGGATTTTGAAAAGGATTTAGCCGGAAATTCAGGAGAACACTTTGGGGTTGATTTGGTGGTGTTGCCATTTTTTATATTTTATCACCCATTATTATTAACATTTTCACTCAAGCACGAAGTGTATTATTTAATATGAATAATTTTCACTCAAATTGTTTAAAATTTAAAAGCATAAGCAAAATCCAAGAAGTCAAGTTGACTGACTGTACATCGCACAGCAACATCATGTGGCAGAATGCCCAATGCTATAGACCACCCAAATATGAAGTATGTATCAGTGGACAGTATGTACATACATACAGACATATGATATATTATACAATGTATATATCGGCAGATGTACGTTAATCGGATGTATGTTAAGCAGACTTTGCCTGTATAAATAATTTCCCATACCTATATTAACTGTGGTTACATTACCAATTAGTTTCATCCTTAACCTATGGCTAAATGACATATTGATGTATACATCACATCTGTGGAATGATTTAGGCAATCAGGGCAGTAGGTTGAAGAAATCAAATGACGAAACATTAGATCTTTCATGATCTGATCATTACCCCTGAGCTCCCTAATTTCTCTTAGAAGTTTACTGAATGTATTTAATTCTTACAAATTTTAACTAAGTATTATTTAAAAGATTTTTAACATCATAATTGTTCCTATCTAAATTCACCCAATTTCATTGGCTAACGATCAACCACTCAACAAATTTTACACATGACTTATTTTAGAATTGTGAATGATGAAATACTACAATATTTTTCAGATTGCACATTACCTAATTAATTTAAAAGGCAATCACACTTCTCTTAGTTGAAGCAATGTTTAAAATATATCCAGAAATTACATGATAGATAAAAGTATTATTTATGTTTTTACCTGAATTTTTGTTTCAGTTAAAGTCAAATGTTGCATTCATTTTGGGAGTTTCTATGGCAATATGAAAGAAATATGTTCACTTAGTCACTTAATATCACAACAAGTTTTTTATGTATGCATTTTGTATCACACAATACACTTATCAGTGTTTTAGTTGATTTTCCATTAACATGTCGCAATACAAATAAATATCCTCTTAACATGTCACATATGTGTTCCTTTTTTCTTCCAAAGCAGAGCCACAAGGAAAGCAGCATTTTTAAGATCTACATATAAAATAGTTGTTCAAATAGCTTCTTCAACATCTCTACCTCTATATGAACAAATAAAATGTCATTGGAACATAAAGAACTTCTATATTTAGCCAGAGAATGAGAACCAATAATTACACATGGACTTAGATTTTTTCCTATGCATTTATGTCATAGTAAATTTTTGTGAATAGTCCCATCTCACGAATTTATTATTTTTAAGATTTGTATACTCTTACTTGTGAAAATATAATGGTTGCATTTTTATTTATCATTATTAAGTACAAAAAATAGCACATGTAACGAAAAATAAAACTACTACAAATCCTCGCATAATGGCATCAAATCACCACATAAATAGAATCCATTTCAAATAATTTAAATTGTTAGATATACGTTGTTTATAATCTTTCCGAGCTTAGAATCATCTGCATCTAAATAGGCAATGACCCTAGATTTATAGGTCAATGCAGGAAAGAGATTCTGCCATATGCATTGAGACAATCTCATCAAAAATAATTGCCCACTATAAAATTCTGAGATGGGACCTTAAAGCAATGCATCAGGATCTTCTTAATAAAAGCAAAAACATTTAAATACACAACACTTCATGTATATAACACAAAACATACTATTTTTCATTTTTCAAATTATCCACCATTTATTAAGAACTCATTACTCTTCATAAGTTATAAAATTCTTTGGTGGCAGGGACAGATTAACAACATGGCACAATGTAATTGTTAATATCAACTCTTTCAGCTGTTAAAATCTTTGGGCACTATTTAAAAGTCTAACTTTTGTCTTACAGTGGAAGCCGCAATACAATGATGAACAATCTGTTTCACTCGCATACTCACACACTCACACCTCTGAAATTGTAGACACTTTCTAGCAAGTGTCATAATGAACTTTCACAGCTCTTTTAAAAAAATCTAATTCTTTGCTTCAAACATTTCTAAAGGTTAACTTTAAGAAGACACAACCTACAAAGAGGGGTAGTTCAGTTTGTTCTCTTTTTCCCCACTCTCTGATTAGCTGCTAATCTCTCTCTCTCTCTTTCTGTACAGCATATTGTTTTATAAAAACCCTTTGAACAGTTTGTCTAGATAAATTTGTAATCTTCTCATCATCACACTTGGGACATCTTACCCCAATTAGCACTCATGAATTGTCACTGTACAAAATACTCAGTAGGATTATCCTACCATTTTACACCTTTTTATGAGTCTCTCTCTTGCGGCCCCCTTCTCCTTTAGCACCACCAATCCATCAATCGAAATCCTAACGATGTCCAAGGAAGAAACAAATATTTTGCACTTGCAAATTCATCTTTTTACTTTTTGATGGGAGGTATTATATTTATGAACACAACTACAGTTAAGAGAATTTTACAACACCAAAACAAATGACTCAAGCTTAACACCAAGAAAATATAATAAAAATTTTTGGCCATTTTTTAGTCACCACATTAAATTTGCAAGATTCCTATAAAAAAGGATTTAAAAAATGGGTTTGATATTTTTACCTTTAGGAATTAAGATTCAATTCCAAGACATCCATGAAAAAGCAACTCCAGTTTGTAAGCAAATGATGAAAGCATTATTTTAAAACTCTCGGTTATTTAAATAAAAGAAGGAAACTTTAGTGGCACAGCATTTTGAGCAGATCACAGCAGTGAAGGAGTGGAAGTGTTCAGAGGTTTCTCTTCCGTTTCCTTCTCTCCTTTTGGGACAGCAGTTGGGGCATTGTTTGGTTGCTTGGCAGGGCTCACGTTTGAAGGAGGTTTTAGGGACAGTGGAGGAGGCTTTGAGTTCTTTGTCCCCTTGGCTGCTGCATCAATTGATGCAGCCTTGTAGTTGATTGGGCCATATGACCGGTAATCAACATCAGCATAATCCATGTCAGTGAATTCAGGTCGAAATGGCTGTGAATGGAATGATTAATATCAAAAAACTGTGATTCGATACAAATATAAAAATTCAAGAGAAGACATTTATATCCCAAAAAGAATGTCAGTTGGCCTACATTGAGTGAGTGATATAATAAACAATTCAATTTGTTGAATTTATCAAATTTGCACCATTTTATTAAAATTTAGGATTCAGTTCTGATTTGCTTACAACTCAGAAAAAATGTTAAAAATTAGTGAGCATTGTATCTCAATTAAGCTCTTAATTAATAAAATTAGCACCATACTATTATATATATATGAATATTTTATAGTAAATTATTTCATTATATAGTTAGTAAATAAGGATTAATCATACCACCATGTAAGAAATAATAAATATCAGCAAATATAATTAAATAAATTATAAAAATATTATATATCAGTTAGAGAATGTTAAAAATTTATTTTGCTAAATACATAAAAAGATTAGTTTGATTGGCAAGCATTACTTTTTTAAGCAAAATGCCAAAAACTGTTAGCTGTTTAAAATAATCAAAAGAAGGAAAATAAGTTATTAAAATCATCGCCATAAAAGTTAATTTAAATCCATTGCTCAGAAAAATATTACACCTCAAAATAAATTTGGATTATTTTAAAACTCTGTTAACTAGTTATCTCTTGTATGTGTGAGCAATGTGTAAAACTAATATGACTAGTATTTAAATTTTAATAAAATTAGTATTTAAAAATATAGGAAAATTCTTTACTCCCCTCTACCATGAAGTCTATTCATTCAATGTACATACTTACTCTGTATGATGCATTTATCAGTTTGATGTGTGTGTATCTGTGTGTAATATTATTGATAACTAATATAACACAGTCCTAAAGACCTGATTCATTATTTAAAACAGTGACAACTCTTTTAAAATACTGAAATTATAAATTTTCTATTTTATTAAAATGATTAAATTCCAGCCAAACAAGAATGAATAAAGCATAATTACTTCTTTACTTTAATCCAAAAATTATTTTTCACAAAATATTTTATATCACTAAATTACTGACAATGTTTTAATTGTTAAGACTGATGTATGACAAAATGGACTTAAATTCCAACAATTTCATAAGGAGAGAGATAGAGGAAAACATTTGACAAAACTTGTCTTATATTAATCATGCAATTACCATTATTTGCTGTGAACAATGACGTGCTCATAAGCTACTCACGCATCATGCTTTTCTGCTTTTGTTCAAAATTTATAAATCAATACCTACAAGAAAATAAATACCAGTTTGCAATCTTCTAAAATATATAAGTATCGCTGGCATTTGTTTTCCGCACATCCTGTGGGGAGAATAAAGATACATCAAATATTACTGCTAACATTTTTATGCAAAAAAGCAAAGAGAATCAAGTAACTTTTGAGCACTTCAGTGTTTTTGAGCCACAAAGATTACCAAGAGCATTACTCTGTGTAGAAGCCAAAAGAAAGAATTTCAGTTTAGTCTGAATACATGTCCAAAGCTTTTCAAAAAGTTAGTTATGCTGGCAAAAATTAGATAATTTTGTAAATAACAAAATAAAATATCCAATAATATCTTGGTTAGCCCATGTTCTTTATAGTTAAATGTTAAGGTCATCAGCAAGAAAATTAATCAAGAATTAAAATTGCTGGGATATAGTCACTTTTTCATAAATTTAGATAAAAAACTACAGATGGTTGCCTTTCAAACAACTCTCTAAACAACATTCACACAAGTGATGGCTCCTGCATATTTCTACTAAATTGATGTAGCTGCAAATTCTTCAGTATACTATCACAAGTTCAGTGAAAGATGATGCATCATTTGTACCTAATTAAAGCTAAACCTCAAAACCCACCTCAAACATCTATCTCTTGTCCAACATCATGAAATTTAAGCACAGCATATTCTGTAGCAGTTCTTTCCCTGCCTGCCCCACCAGCAACTCTGTTTTTCATAGGTCCTTCTGCCCCAGGATAGCCATTAGCTCTGAGGGAGAGATCTGCATATGTGATGCCATCTGAGGGATAAGGTTCTTCGTAGGGACCATGATGTAATTGGTGACCTCCTGAATAATGATGGTGGCTCTTTTTTTGAGGATAGGGCAAAGTATGGAGGGAAATCGGACTCTCAGAATGTTGAGAGTGATGGCGATAGGAGCTATTTGAATGATCTATACCATTTCTTGTCAAAGAGTTAGATGGCCTAGTCGAGTGCAAGTTTAGACTGTCCATTCTTTTCGAGTGGTAGTCATCCCAGTCTCTGCTGTGGTGGCGCTGAGGTTTTGGGCAGAGGATTTGAGGTGGACCAGATGGCTGTCCGGGAGGGTAAGTTGGCATGGGGGAAATTGGGGACATTATAGAGCTCTCTGCCATTTGGATTCCCGTCCTATTACTGCTGATCCCTCTCATTCCACCAATGTCTCTAGTACTTCCCCGAATACTGTTACTGCTGTTCTGCCGTTGCCATTGCTTTCCGGTGCTAATTGAGAATGGGCTTGTATGGTTTGATGAGTTGACCTAACAAATCAGACAAGATTAGAGGAAGACATGCATGTTAATTTGCATTCAGAACAATTTCAAAACATTGGTTAGTATTTATTTATGTACATATAAGCGTACATCCACATATGCACATGTGCATGTATGATGTGTTTAAAAGCTATTTATTTCAAACAAATGTCAATGCTAATATTTTATTGTTATAATTATTAATAAAATTTTCAACAAATTTTGATTAATAAGAAAATTCAACAATGAAAAGCAGAAAAAATTCATGCTATTCTCAGTGAATAGTTTTTAGCAATTTAATAAGATTTTTATCCAATAATTTCAATTAAAGATAAAAAAGGAATAACCGGTTAATTTATTCCTGATCAAAAGTAATATTAGTGTGGTACACAAGGCAGAAATTTCAAAACATTTGCAGAGCTCAAAGTTGAAGTGACAAACCATTTAGGATTATTTGTAATTTACTGCAAAAGTAATAAGCACTTTGCACTCAATGTTTTCCACTCTGTATTCATTGTCTGGACTAAATTATTAGCAATTAAAGTCGTTTGTATGCACTATGATTGAAATATCTGCTTGGTCTTTCATAGTATTTAAACTAAACAATTGCGATTGTACTAATCAATTCTCAAAGCACAACAACAGGTTTTGCATGTTATTTGATATATTTCTGAAACATTTGTCCTCATATTTTATAATATCTGACATAGTGGAGTATTGAAATAAATCATCATCATTATCACAAAAACCTCCTTAAAATATTTTGCAGATTCACTCAATTTATTTTCATTAAGTTTATGATACAATTTCCTTGAAATTCTTGAAAATTACTGTGTACGAAAATTGTGAAATTTTTTTATGATCAATTCCATGTCAATATTTCAGATAATAATTTAATTATTGTATGATTTGTTGGGCATTACAGGAACCAGAAGTTTGATTGAAGACCTACAGATAACAATGGATGTTTTATAAAACCAAAAAATTGCCACATAAAATTTTGAAAGCCCATACAATGGCTATAAAACATACGAGTTTAAATCAATGGTGGAGTGTATTATTTGTTCATCACTAATCAGTTGTATTTATTAAAATTTTAGAAAATTAAAATTATTAATAATAATTTTATTGTGATGAATAAGCTGAATAATTTTTGCAAAACAAAAATATCTGAAATTTAAAACCTGTACTTCACTTTAAGCTCTGATATAATTCTATAGTATTTAATAAGCTCATAAAAATCACTGAAAACATCATACTTGTATTGTTATAATTGTTATCGGTAGAATGATCAAATACAAATTTCTGTCAGTACATCTTATAAATTACCTTGCTGCTGTGAATTTAATTGAACCATTCAAATTAAATCCCTTCTTGGGTTTTTTTTAAGGTCAAACAATCTGGAAAATATGCTTCAACTATACTTTAAAGCCATACATAAGGAAATTTAAACACGTTTTAAGTTGCTGAAACATGCATGCAGGGTATAAGAAGTGGGAGAGGGTTGAAATGGTAAATGTCCAATAAGTAATTTACACAATTATTAGGTGCTCAACTGACCTGAACCTCAGTCACAGAGGTATTTTTAGGTGCAGGTACATTCTGATATGTGTGCTTTGAGCGTTGTATTGTGCCAGTTCTTGGAGCAGGTATTGGGGTAGGGGCACTCACTTTTGAACCCTCAGATTCTCTAACTTCAGGGTTACTTTGTTTTTGATTCAGAATGGCATTGCTGCTGGATGGTAAGACACCACTTTCATCCTGATTCTTTTGATCCCCTTCTGACCGATCTAGGTGACCAACTGCCCTCGATCGAAAGCGCTGAAGTGATCCAGGTCCAAGTGTCCATTTGGACCAAGAAAAAGATTTGGCTGGGAGACGGGAAGTTTTATTTTCCCTGGACAGCCTCATTGAGCTGTACAGCCTGGAGGGCCTGATCGAGAGTGAGGACCAAGGCGAAGGCTTACGTCCAGTTGTGCAACTTCGTGTAGACCCATACCCAGAGGAGCCTGTGCGGCTCGATTGGCTCGGTGGTCTGGGGCAAGTGGGAGGCGAGGAGGGAGGATCATCTCCTGTACTAGGGGGCTGTGGAGGAGCAGCCTTATTGGTTGGTTTTCCTGGAAGGGTGCATGGGGGAACAGGGGTGCGTGGTGGGAGAGGAGGTGCAGGTGATTCAGGCGGATCTACTTGTGGGCTCGACAATTGTGAAGCAGAGGTTTGTGATGGGAGAGGGCACTGCGGAATAAAACAAACAAACATGCATGCACACAAAAGGAATTAGCCACAAAGACAGCACACAAAAAAAACAAAAATATGTTCTCACACAGCTTTCTCATATTAGATTAAATGCAATTTTTAAAGAGAAAAACAAGCAACTCTGCCATTCATGTTTACAGCAGTCATATTAGCTAGAAAATTTATTAAAAGTTGCAGAACAGCAAAAGCTTCTCTATCCAGCAAACATGGAATTTTGGCTATGCCATTTATGCAAAAATCTGGTATAGCAAAGGGTTGACTAAGTTTTATCATCCTGGCAAAGCAAAAAAGTAATAGCTATAAAGGACAGTCACCTAGCATGATGAGGTATGTTTCACTGCCCTTTTTCATTTATTTCTAAAATTGATAATCCTCTAATGATGAGCATGATTAATTTTATTCTATCCTTCATATTAAAAATGTTGGTAATTATTTTAAAATTCAACAAACATATTCATCTCAACTGTGACTGAGTATTGGCTAATATTGGATTTTTTTCCCAAAACTCCTTCATCCTATACATGAGCTAAAACTTTAGTAGTTATACTTTTTTGTTGTAACTGCATTATTGATGATGAACTCACATTATAATCCATTATCATAAAAGTATCTTAATCTAAATTTTGCCAAATTTCAATTTTTTTATTGTATTATAAAATATTTGTGCTAAGGAATCTATATTTTCTGAAATTTTCAAGATACATTTATTGGTCCTTCAAAAATAATGGCACAGATCTTTCTAAAAATACATGTATGAAAATGCACAATTTATTCATCAATTTGATAATTAATAACTTCAATCACTAATTTAAAAAATGATCCTTCATGATTTTTACCTATGAATGGTTATACATAATGGCATGACTTCTTTTTTCCATTGGTGTTTCATTTCTTGAATAGATATCAAAACCTGCAGAAACTACCCATGATGAATGTTATTATATTAACGTAAAAATACCACAAGGTTAAATAATTTATCAGAAATAAATTGATATGACTCAAAAACATAATTTAACTTGAATCAATATATCTGAAGTGATTAAAAAGTTTACACATTTTTCCAGTTTAATTCACTTTTGGGTAAGCTGAATTGCTATGATTATGAGGGCATGAATATTTTTCTCCAAGAATGAAGGTCAATTAATTTTAATGAGATTTGATAGGGTGATCATTAATTGACAAACATTTTTATGAGTTTTATGTCTAAATAAAAATATCTGAGAAGATAACTAAAATAAGCCAGGTCAATTGGGTTATTATAAGTGCTGAACTTCCAAAAGCAGTTGCAGAAATATGAATCTTACCTTGTTTGGAGGGTTTTGGAGGCCATGGAAGGGTAGATTCTCATAAAAAGCTCTGTCATCATCATCTGGACTCCCTCCCTTGTTGACACCATCTGGTGTCTTGCCCTGTTTGGGCTTATCTTTGGTAGCTGACTGGTTGGGGTCTGTCGAAAGTTTACAAAAAAATACACCATTTATTAAAACTTGGACAATTAAGGTGAGAGTAGCATTTTAGTTATAATTTAGTTTTCATAATGAAAGCGAAAGTATTTTAATCTCTCACAAATTCAATGATAATAAGTCACAGAAACTTTTTTCATAAGTTAAATTTGGAAATGATACTAAAATGAGCTGAAAATATATAGTTACAAGTAACATGCATTGAATGCGAGCAAGAAGAATCAGTTTATATGCAAATTAAACATTATTTGTTTAATAGATACTTCTTAGCTAAGTGTGAAAAATACCTTTAAAAAACAGAAAATACCACATGAGCATTTAAATATACAGTAGAATTCCTGTAAGCTGACTGGCACAGGATTCACAAATGTTGGACTAGATGATATTCCATTTGATACCAAATAGGTCAATAATGCTCAATAAATGTTTATTTGATATTTTAATGCATTAAAATGCAGTACATACTGTGATATCTAAGCAAACAATAAATAATTAAGGAAATAATATAATAAATAGTAAACAAGTATGTAGGCATAATGGATGTCAGAAGTATTGTATACATCATGTTGATTTTTTCAATAGATTTAGCAATTATAATTTCAATTTTTTCATTAAGATGGCAACCCTAATAGAGCAACACCATACAAATAATTATTTATATGACTGCACTTTTAACAATTTCTAAATGCCCAATTTAATGAAATTCTATCACAGGATTTAGTAGTTGAAATTTCAAATTCTATTTTCCAATAACATGGCAGCCCTGACTTAGTTATGTCCCAAGTATCTCATTTCAATCTAATATTTTTATAAAAGCCAATTTTCATGTAGTTTTGCCTGGGGTTAATGCAATCAATATATGCACACAGATTGACAGATGTACAGACTAAATAGAATAGGTTTTTACAAACTATAATAACCTAAATATGAACATCATAATATAAACTGTAGATGATCAAATAACTTACTCCTTCTCATAACATTATTCATGGAATCAAGAGCTAGCTGATTATATAAATAATATAAATTTAGATTGTTTTCTGATGCCTATAAAACAGAATTAGTAGGACTAATATATGCCAGCATAACAGAAAAACTAAAAGAAAGCACTTTTGAAATGCCGACCATTCGCAATTGCCTGTGTTTAACATTCTGAATTAGAGAAATTCTACTGTAAATTATTTTATTCTTGGACATCATGGTAAATGAAAAATTCTAAATTTATCACCCAATATCTACAGGATTCATCACCTAATGATTAATAAACTTGTATTTCATGCAGAGGTAAATTTTAACCTTAATTTAGAAATGAATGTATTAAGAGTATTTTCATGCTACAATGAACAACAACTGAACATTTTATGATTTATTAAGTATATTTTTGGGCATCTAAGACGCACTTTTTCTCCATAAAACTGACTGCCAAAATCAGCCTGCATCTTATACACTGAAGGTAAGATTATAACTGTTCTCAATACTGACACTAACAAATAGACTCATCCTCAAAATTGAATAATTGGCAGTCACTCATCGCAAAAACATTAAAATATGCATTATTAATAAGTAATAGTGAAAAATTTCTTAACTTATACAGTAATTCCTTATGCAACATGAATTCTGAAGACTTATCTTCATTATTACGCTTTAATACAGGCCCACTCACAGTGATTACAATTTCGGTGCTTTTGCAATGTTTTAGTTCCTAATGAACCCGTTGACTAGCGTGATTAATGCCATGGAACAGTAGAATTCGTGTAGATGTCATAAATATTTTATACATATCTAGGATAAATATCATTTTTTTGATAAAAAACCTAAAAAGGTCTGAATTTTGTAAGATGTCACCACTATTTTCTCAAACATTATTAAAAATTTTCACATTAAGATTATAAATAAGATTTTTTGTGAGATAAAAACAGTTAAAAGGCTACAGTAATGTCAATTTTCAGATATACATACTTTTATAGAAAAGAATTGGAAATATCTGTACTTTATTTGCTTCCTGTTTACTCTCCTTACCTATAAAGCACTGCACACTTTACTTAGTTAATTACTACGAGCTATATAATAGAAGTGCCAAGAGGCTGGTGTTTTATTCTAAGAGTAATTATCCATGCACTTTAAGCATGCCATTTTTTTCAGACTGCTTGAAGGTTCAAACTTAGTGTACCAAATACCTTTCTTACCTTTCCCAGCTTTTTTGCGTTTCCTGGAGGTACCACGGTTGTTTTCCCCATCTAATTTCTTGAAGGTCACCACTAAGAAAATACACACAAACACATCAAAACACATGCTCAATCTCATAACATAAATAGAAATTATGAGCAAAAACAATAAAACAATCATAAGCAGGTGATTTATAATTTGGAAAATAATGCAGGTAAAATTGATTTAGTATAATGCTTTAGGGACAATTGTTTTAAAAATTCCTTATAAAATGCAGAAATAGAAAAGTATTAAATGAATGAGTATAACTACAAAGGTTCACTTAAGCAAAATATACCGTTATGTTGAATATGTTAGAGGAAACATTGCTAAAAATATTCACATAACATTAATTGTTAACCAAAAAATATTTACAAAATGAAATCAAACAAATTCTCTTTTGAAAAATAAGCAACTATTAGTCTTCAAAAAAGAAATATTACATTATTTTACCTGTATTCTGTAACATGCATTGACATTTTTAAACTGGTATAATAACTAAGTTTATGTAAATATTTGCATGTATTTAAAGATGTATACACACACATATTTATACTTCTCAATTTACAACTTCTTTCAAGTCATTTAAAAATTTGTACTCATGTTACATAAAACGATAAAAAAATGTCAAAAAGTTGTTGAATCATGCTTTAGGCTTAATATGGTATGCACACATTAAAAATTCTGCCATGCTTGATAAGGTATTATGTTTTATTTATGAACAAGCTGGCCATTTGATGTATTTGGGTAGGTTATAGGTAATGGCTGCCTTACCTCCATTTTTGCCATGGAAGATACCTGGCACACTGTTCATGTTTCCCGTATCTGCAACCCTGGTGCCTGCCCTTCTGCCAGGACACCTTCCCTGCACTCCCCTGCCTGTCCCACCCCTTCCCACCACCATCCCAGCCAAATACACACCGACCCTATCTCTGGTTGGCCCTGCCAGGGTGCTTGATCGCACCACATCGATAGGCAGAGCAGGATTGTTTATTTGTGAGAAATTGGACAAATTTGGATTTCTGTGAGTAGAATAAGCCAATGGATGTGGGTTAGCCGAAGGCCTTCCGAGGGAGTGTGCGCCATTCACGTGGACACGCACTCCTGGCCTCAGGGGCCAGCGGGGCAGAATGGTTTGAGGAGCCGAGGGTCTCTGAGGAGAGGCACCCTCTGGGCTGAAAGGCCCAATCAAAGTCAGTGTGCATGTGGTGGTGAGTATGGTTAAAATGGGAAGGGCAGAATCGGCAAGGGTTGCAAAGATTAGGAGGGAAGAAAAAAATAGGAATACACATCACAGGACAAACACTTAAAATACATGCTATGGTTGAACAACTAAAAAACACCCAAAAGAGAAATAAATATCTAAAAGGGTTTCATTCCATTAACTTCATACAAGAGAAAAACTGGACAAAGGTTTGTCTGAATTTAAATGTTGTATTATTTAAGTTCTCATAAATTTATCAGCCTAAAATTAGCCATTTATTTTGTATTTGGCCTTAAAAAAATGATCAATTTATATGCAGATAAAAGAACATAAACATATGACAAACCTTTGTTGTTTGTTATTTAATTAATAAGCAGAAATAAGTTAGCAAGATCAAATCTGAATTTAAAAAGCACAAAAATTAAATAATAAAATACTGAGGCTTGAAATAATATGACACTATGGCATTATGCAACAACCATTACACCAAACCAAGCCAATAAAAAACTTAAAACTATTTACCTTTGAATAGCTGATGTATGTATTTTAAATAATATGCTGGTAAGTTTCCAACACTACAACTTTCTTGAAGAGGGTTGAGAATATTTTAAAGAATAAGTGAAAAAAGGACAGAGAGAGAAGATTGAAGAAGCACCAACAAAAAAGACAATTAATAACAGTGGAAGAAAAACTTCTGATGATGAATGATGCTAGTGAAAAAATAAAAGATCTGCATTCATTTCTAAGAAAGAGCATTTTTCCTAACGATACTATCCTTCAAAAAGCTTTTTATTTGATAATATGGAATGTTTTACATACGTGCTACAACACTTCAGTTACTCAGATTGATCTCTTGATTATGAATTTTCTGAGGATTCGACCTGAGCAAATAACTTTAACCACAAAAATCACAAAGGTAACCTTCAGGTTGGAGACAAAAATGTTCATAAAATGCCTGTATGAGTTGCAAGAGTAAGTAAATAAAAAGAAATACAGGAAAACGATGATGAGATGCGTGCTTTTGGACTGCGAGGCTTTTACCTGGGAGGAAGCAATCTGTGTCGGGAGGAGCAAGGTTCATGAAGTTTGGAGTGGCATCAATTGTGGCCCATCCGATCGGTCTGTTTGATGGGGATCTTTGACAGTTATTCGGGTAGCGTCAGGGCCGAGGAACAGACAGCTGCTGTTGCAACAGCTGGGTCTGCGCTTGCAGCTGTGGCTGTTGCTGGTGGGAACGGCCAAAGGGCCGGCCTGGCCCGGTCAGGCAATCAGGAAGGTAACTGAAATGTTGTTGCAGAGAGCAGGTAGCGCATCCTCCATTACCAGAAGGGAAAAGGTTCTCTAAAGAGTCTGCTCATGCCAAAAACTTAATGGCACCAAGATGAAGCAAGATTTGTTTACTCTATTCTGCTAAGTAGGCAGTAAATAGAAAGACTGATAACTTTTTGGTGTTGTGTCTAAGAAGCAGCAGCAGAATGTAATCTCAGTACAGTGCATTTATCTTTAAATATCATACATATATATAGAAATTAAAAATTTTCTTCTTTCCATTTCATAAAGTTCTATTATTTACAATCTCCTTTGTTTAAAAAATAACCCTTCTCATACTACTCACCGCACATAATCCCACCACCCATAGCATGATATTGGCTAAATTTATATTACTTTATAATTCTAAAGTAGTCCTTCATGAATGACTTGTCTAAAACAGGTAATACCCAAGAAGTGACAAAAGCCCCATTTTGAAAGTAAGTTGTGAATAGGAATGAATAAGATTTTATTTCTCATTCAATAATTACCATGCAAAAGTTTCATGAGAAAGAAACTAATAAGAGAAGTTCCTGAAGGACCTCATTTCATCTATTTCATTGGTCAAATATAATATTTTATGAAACAAATATGCAAAAATAAAATGTTGTAATAAATATACTGATTTATTATCAAATCTTTCTAAAATCATGTAATTTCTCACTAAATTTAAATAGTATTTAACACTGTTAAAAAGTCTGAGATTGTCACCCTCATGTCTGTCCATAAATCTTCGAATTCAAAATTCAAACTGCAATCTTGACTGTCTGAATCATGAATTTCTGCTTGATCACTGCCCTCTTAAACTTCTGTCTGATATGGTAGAACAGTCATTTCACTTGGCAACACATTTTTGACATTGATATCATTTTCACAACCATTTTTTCCTAGCAACACCATCAAGTTATCACAGTAGCAACTTTCATTCCTGAAGTGAGAAATTATAAAATGAAAAGATAGAGGAGAAAATATAGAAGCAGAAAAAATAACAGAAATGCTAAATATATGATAAAATGGAGAAAGCATTTGTAATTTTCATTTTTCAAATATAGGCAGCAGAGCTATTGCCTTATTAGAGTTAGAAGTGTTCAAAAAAAATTTCTAGGCATTAAAAAAGGCCAAAGTTATTCTAGTAGATATGAATAGGGAAGGCAGCCACAGGAAGATTCAAGGAGTGGGAAGAGGTGACAAAGTGCATTTTGATGTCTTCAGATGTATAAGTTGCAAAAAGTGAGAATTCTAGACAAAAGAAACCTATTACAATTACTGTATATGGACAGAAAGATTTCAGAAGCACTACTATAAATGTCAAGGGATTTAGTATCCAAAATTAGAATTAAAAAAATAATATCTGCTTTCATTATATAATATATGCTAAATTTCAAAATACATTTAGGATAAATGTAATACTTCACTTGAAAATAAAAGTAATGCAAAGAATAGTGCAAATCAATTTCCATGGTAACTCCACTTCAACCAATATATATAGAAAGCAGAAAGTTATGCAGAAGTGATTAACAAAGTGTCTCAAGAATAAAAAATAATTGCATTTATTAAATTACTTAATTATTTAGCAATAGTTTTCGTTGTAGTCAATTATTTTAAATGGGATTAAATTTGAAACTGCAGTTATTATCAATCAATTCTATCATCATTGATGCATAAAATGTTGAGGAACTTAAGCTTCTGAGAAATTAATCTTTTACTTGAAAATGTATTTCAATTTATTTGTAATGCCATTCTTATAAAAAAATCATTATCATTAGGACTATTTTGCTGATTTTGCATAAATCAGTAGCCATCACCACATAAGAATACTTGCTTGTTAGGTAAACATATTTGCATTCTATAACTTTCTACTTTCTGACAATAATTGAATCACATTCAGTAAAATCTAAGTGTGAAACCAGCCATATCTATTCAGTGCAATGAGTTACATTATTGTAAATAATAATCTCTAAAACATTTTCATTAGATGCTTAAAATGGGAAACGGCATTTTCCCATATGAAAGACAAAACTCACTTACTTTTCTCTTTCTTCCATCTCCACTGGATTATTGTCTAGAAAGATAAGAAGGGTGTTAGTAGAGGTGCACACACTTGATTAAACCACAGGCTATTATATGAACACAACACACTTTTCGTATTAATATTTCACAAAACATTTTTCAACACTCATGCATTTTATGTCAATAAAAGTACATACAAATTCAAACAAATTACAAAATGTTTTTATGTTAATAGTTACAAAAACAAATAAATTACAGGCAAGTTCAATAGTTTCAAAAAATATACATCTTTAATGGGAAATTATTGAATTATTAAGAAGAATAAGTAACTTAAATATCATTTTTACTTATAATCTGAGAATAATTTTTTTTTAAACATTCATTTTTTATAATAACCCATGCATTATTATAAGCTAGAGAACATAACATCCAAACATTTTAGAAATAATATTATTTTTTGGCAAAAACTTGTTTTCTTTTAAACTCACACTTATCCTCTGCCCGTCTCCTTCGGCAAACTATGATGATGATAATGCAAACGATGATCACCATGACAACAGCACCCACTATGATAGCCACTATTATCAGCACATTGTCATTCTCCAACTTTTTCCACCAGCTTAGGCTTACTGCAAAAGATTTTGTATTTGGAAAAAAGAACCAAGTTTAATAGTATAACATACTAAAACATAAATCAAAGGCAAATCGATCTACACAGGCAAAAAACCAAGCAGAAGTGTTCTAACAATGTCCTTTGACCATAGCATGGATAAACATTTAATTTAACAGAATATCACCTATCACGTCTAAACTACAAGTGCACACATACATTCGCCTCAGACTCTCATGCACTATGGCCTCCATCACCAAGACGGTCACAAAGAAATTATACAGCTAAAAATACTGAAAATGCACTCAAGAAGATCACAATACAATAAGTCCTGGCTATATGTCATTCACTTGTCTTTTGGCTTATATGTCATCAATGAATAAAGGAATGTTTTGCTATGTTGGATGATTTCAAATATATGTTGTTTGAGAAGAACCAAAGAAAAAATTACAGAAATTCTAATGTTTGCTATGTTAGAATTTGTCTATTTTATGTATTTGAGGAAAAACAGCTGAGATTTTCAAAGTTTTTGTTAATCTGGAATCTATAATGAGTATAGTTTTTGTAATATTCACAGTAATATTGTTCATTGTATAATTTAGTGATTTTATAAACTAAATAAATTTTGCCTATGGCCATAAAATAATTTTGCATAATATATAACTAGGGTGGCCAGATCATAAATTTATAATTGGGGCATGCAACTAAGATGAGAAGGGATATTTATAAAAATTGATTCAATAAATGGGGTATGTCTGGCCACTCTGTATATAATCCAGAAGAAACAAGCATGGCTATTTGTATAATCCTACCACTTAGTCACCCTTCAACCGCCCAAACCTTCGAAACATCTTTCAGTATCAGGTGAGTATTTATATACCTTTACTGATATGTGTGTCGGAAACTAGGTTTCACTAAATTAAGGTGGCCAAATTTTCAAAATCTCAAAAGAGGAGATTTTTTTAAAGAGGACAAAAACTTCTACAATAAGATGTCTGGTAATCTTACATATATACCATTAAAGATTTCTAATAAAGTTTAGTAGAACTTCAATATAAATACCAAACCATTTTTGTAAAAAATTCCGGTCTAGTTCTTAGTTCAGTAAATTGGGGTGGTTTGGTTTGCTGCAATTGTTATGCAGTTGTTGTCACTAATCACTGCTGCTCCCTAGAAGCTGGCGCATGTATGCATTGCACACATTACACCTGTGGTAAGCATGGCCCATGATCAAGTGGATGGGAAAAAATTAGAACAGGTAGAAGTTCTCTTACATGGGCAGTGTTCTTACCTGGGATGGTATAAGCACCAAATATATCAGCAATCCGAACTGTATCAGTTTATTTTTGTGAATTACACCAGTGTAAAAGTAAGCATCTTTTATTGTTTACTTATATAATAAGATGGATTTAGAGGAGAGCGATTTACTAGAATAGCTTCAGTCATATTCTGATCATATTGGCAGTAGTACTTTTTTTCTTAATACATTGCTCCCCAGTTATAATACCATGGATTCAGATAGACTGTGGGTCTTCCTTCCATCCTGTTTCACAGAAAGAAAGTCTTATTGTTTTTCTAAGCACTAAAGTAAAAAATCTGGTGTGGCCACCACATGACTTTCTCCATAACTGTAATATTTCTAAAAATTCCAAATAGGTTAAATCACTTTTTCCCAACCTTTTGCATCTTGCGTCCCACCTACCATTCTATCAAAAAACCTGGGTCCTACCAACCATTTTGCCAAAAGGCCTTGGTCCCACCATGATAAAAACTAACCCCATCTTTTCCAAGAAGTGGATTTTTATGTCGACTGCATTTCAGAACCATATTAACCTCTTAAGTGGATATGACGAATATATTCGTCATACATATTTTTTGCGTAAAACGTAATGGGAAAGACGATTATAATCGTCCTATAGCATTCTTCGTCGAGTTAGTTCCTGATGATTGGATAAAGGTGGCAATGAATAATAGAGATGATGTTGTGGAGTTATATGAAAAATTTGTGGACAACGAAATCATTAGTGGAAACAAATAGGTATGCAGGGCAGTTTATTGCGAAACATGGAGAGAAATGTAAAGTTAGATCATGAGTGCATAAGTGGAAGGACACTGACAGTGATGAAATAAGGACATTGTTTGATCTTCTTATTCTCCAAGGGGTTATTCAGAAACTAGAAAATAAAATGTACTTTTCTAGGCACGAGAGTATCGCTACCCCCTTTTTTCAATACCATTATGTTGGAGTTACGATTCCATCTCCTACTGAAATTCTTACACTTTGTGGACAATGAAACATTCAGTGAAAGTTACCCGAATAAAAGACTTTTTAAAATTCAGCCTATTCTGGATTACTTTTGTGATAAATTCAGGACAAATTATGTGCCAAGAAAAAATATAACGGTGGATGAGTCACTCCTTGGATGGAAGGGGCGACTTGGCTGGTCAGTATACATCCCGTTGAAGCAGAAACTTATTGGAATAAAGCTGTTTGAACTCTGCGAAAGCAAATCAGGATATGTGTGGAATTTTATCGTTTATACAGATGCCACAACAGACTATGGGGAAAAATACATTAGGAGCCGGTAACTGCGAAAATTGTTCTTGAACTTGCAGATCCTTTGTTAGATAAAGGATACACAATCTATCTGGACAATTGGTACACAAGCCCTGACCTTGTTGATAAGCTCTGTAAAAGAAACACTGACTGCATAGGGACAATTCGTCTAAATAGAAAAGGTGTGCCCGAGAGAGTGAAAGTGGCAAAATTGAAAAAGGGGGAATGTGTTGCTGCATTCTGGAAGAAGTTGATGATACTCAAGTGGAAGGATAGGAAAGATGTGTCGTTAGTAAGCACTATCCATGATGACAGGATGTTGAAAGTAGCCACGAGAAAAGGGGAATTTGACAAATCAGCTGTGGTGGTCGATTATAACAGGGAGATGGGAGGTGTAGATTTAGCAGATAATTTCCTGCATTACTATGCGATGGCCAGAACGCGCCCAAAAAAATATTATATGAAAATTTTTTGTCATTTGATGGACATGTGCACCTTAAATGCATATCATATACACAGAAAACTAAAGGGAAGGAAAACCCGATTGTTGTTTTTGATTGAGTTAGGGGAAGGTCTTATAGAGAGGTACGGGAAACCAAGTCCTCCAGTGGTGACAGGGTGCCCATCTAAATCACCTAAACCTACCTGACTTCTTGAGAGGCATTTCCCAGATTTGATCCTCTCCAATGTAAAAGAGAAACCCACCAGGAGATGTGTAGTATGTATCAAAACTAGGAAACAAGACACTGGTACAGTGACTGTGGGAAAGGATTGTGCCCTGAACCATGTTTCCGCATCTTTCACATGGAAATTAATTATTAAACAGCATAATATAAAATATGTAATTTCATCAAATATTTTAAAGTTTAAATAAAATGATTGTAGTAAAAAAATTTGTTCTTTTTACAGTGTTAATTACAGTAGCCCTTTTAATGAAAAAACTCCCCACTTAAGAGGTTAATCCTTATGGACATTTTTAAAAACCTTAAATATTGGTGTAATTTTGTTGAGAAAAAGCTATACACAAATTACCATTGAAACTTCTCGTCTCACCTAGATGACCTTCGCATCCCACCGGTTGAGAAACACTGGGTTAAATGATCTCTACCATAAATATTTTGAAGAATTTTTTTGCATGTTTGTACATTTTTAACACAACTACAGAATATAAAAGCAAGAAGGTGTCATTTTACCACAATAAAAAGTTAAGCAAAGTGGGATGGTTTTTAAAGCAATTTGAAATGCATTTTTGATTTCTCTTTTGGTATTTCCCATTTAAATATCATGGGAATGAGCATATTGTTGAACTAACAATCTACGTGACAACCATTATAAACCATACCTAATACCTAATATTAATTAAATGAAAGAATATATACCAAATATAAACTAAAGTAAGGAAGAAAGAAACACTAAGTTTATTCAAAGAAGGACAATCACCAAAAAAACTATTCATCTGGTTAATTGTTTCAAAAGGTAAGTGGAAGACAGTTTTAATGTGCAATTTTAAGTGCTTTCATTCTCTAAAAACTTTTTATGTATTCTGTATTTTCTCTATACTTAATAGACAGGGAAATTTGTTTTTCATTTAACATTGAAAATTAATAAAGTGAAAGATATCTCAGAAGATACAATAAGAAAACTTCTATAACAATTCTTTAATTTTGACCAAATTTTATAATCGTTAACTCTTCCTCCCTTGAACATCTTTATATACATTTTGCTTTTCCTTCAACTGAACATTTCTATGCATCAATTAAGCCAATTGAACTTATTACATTATAACAACACTTACTTTCAATGTCGTACTAACATACTTTTTATCACCAAAATGGATTTCAAAGTCCGGTAACTCATTTTATTTCATAGATTTGTCTTTAAAATATTTACAAAATTAGCCTTTGCATGGGATAATGTATGTTTAAGCTAAGTTTGGTTATATCTTCAAACGTGTTTCCACCGGTTGTATCCCTAGAACCAATTCCTGTCCAAGGATTTAATGTTTTTGAAAGACATAATCACATGATATCATGCAGTTTCCACTGGAACTTAATTCGAATGAAATAACGATATTTTAAAAGTGATTCCATTGATTGTTTATTATGGTTACTTGATAATAAATTAGAAATTGTCAAATTTGTCGGTAAATGTGAATTAAATCTTTTAAATAGTGAGCTTTCGCAAAATGGTAAAGAAAAGTTGCTAAAGGAAGTATGAATCAGTTAAATGCAGTGACAAAATCACTAAATTGAAAAAAATTATATCAGCGCTTGGCAATTATTAATGCCAAAGATCTTTTCTTCTTCTCTACATAAATATTTTGAAGAATTTGTTAGTTTGTATATATAAATATATATAAAATACGTCACCAACAAAAAATTGCAAGCGCATAAGCATCATCTGGAACTGCAGCTACTTTGCTTCATGGGAGCCATACTGCACATTCTTCATTAAAATTACCCCTGAATTTACATCAATGTGAATCTCCAGTTTGTAATATAAGCAAGGGGACAGTACTAGCAAAAGTTCGAAGAATGCAAAATTATAGATTGGGATGAATGCACAATGATGCATAAAATTGGATTGGAGGCACTCAATAGAAGTCTTCAAGACATACAAGGTGATCAAGTATTAATGGGTGCTGCTTTAGCAGGTGATTTTTGGCAAATCCTGCCAGTTATTCCAAGAGACACTATGGCTGATGAAATAAAAGCGTTTAAAATCTTCTCAACTCTGGAGTGAGGTGAAAACATTAAAATTATCCACCAATATGTGAGCTCAACTGTTTGAAGATGTAGATGCCAGTTATTTTGCTGACTTGGTGCTGAAAATTGGCAATGGAAATTTATCAACTGAACCAAACTCGGACATAATCACTTTGCAACAACGATTCTGCAATGCTGTGAATTAATTTGAAGAACTCAAAAACAAAGTTTTCCCTGACATTTTTTCCAATTATAAAAGTTGCAAATGGTTATGTGAGTGTGCAATCCCTGCTCCAAAAAGTGTTGATGTCATAAATTATGTAATTCAGGAACAACTACCAGGAGAAACAGTATCTTGCAAATCAGTTGACTCAGTACTAGACAATTACAATGCTTTTAATTATCCATGTGAGTTTCTAAATTTGTTAAGCATAAGTGGAATGCCAGCTCACAAATTGGTACTAAAAGCAAACTCACCAATCATACTAATGAGAAATTTGGATGCTCCAAGGTTATGCAACAGAACAAGATTGTGCATAAAAAATTGAGACCCTATGCAATCTAGGCTACTGTTTTAACAGGAAATGCAGAAGGCTTAGATGTTTTCATATCTCGATTTCCGTTGATATCACCAGATGCAATGATTCAATTTAAAAGACTGCAATTTCCAATCCGGCTTGCCTTTGCTATGGCAATTTACTAAGCACAAGGACAGTTTTTCAAGTTGCAGGTGTAGATTTGTCAATTGATTGCTTTGCCCATGGACAACTATATGTAGCTATGTCAAGAGTATGAAGTGGGATAAATTTATTTATTTGGGCAAAAGATAGGAAGACAAGAAATATTGTATACTATCAAGCTTCAAAATAAAAATTACCTTGATTCCATTATTTGATTTTATTCTAAAATCTTCCTCAATATCTTTGTCTTCATTTAAAACCTTGAGCAATGCTGGGTAAATTTGCTAATAATAAGTATTTAAAGGAACTGAAAGAAAAATTTAAAGACTACAAAAAACAGATATAAACTAAAACCATAGCCTTCTGATATTGGATATAGCCCCGAAGCTCCAACAATTAAGAAAATAAAAATGAGTGCAAAGTCTTTACAATAGTTGCCAGTAGGTGGTGTGGTTGTGGCAGCTAAAAAATTTAGCTTTTATAATATCTCTTCAACAAAGGTTGTAGAAAATGAAATTTCCTATGACTTTTAATCCAGTACCGATTTACATTCATCAAATAATAAATTAATAGAATATCTCCTTAACAATGTATTCTATGAAAATGTTTCAAACAAAAGTTATAGAGAATAATATATCTATGAAGTTTATAATAAACAACATTTAAATTTATGAAGATTTCAAAGAGTTATTTGCCAAAACCCAAAACCTAAGCAACTCTTCATTATATAGTACTCTTTCTAAATATAAAATTTGGTATTGATATAAGTGTAAGTTTTTGAGTTAGAGGACCCACAAAATCCTATCACATACAGACTGAAAGAGACTGACAGACACACAGACATCATCAAGAAAATAGTCAAAACATGTTCAGGGAACCTTAAAACATGCATTTTCATTGAAATTTAAATTTGATTTTTTTCATGGAAACAATAATTTCTCTATACTTCCTTCATATATGGAGAAAGTAAAACAATAAATTAATTTTTAATGAAATGATTAAATAAATTTCCTGTACTGGCTTTATATTGTTCTTTTTCTTGTTGTTTGTAGCAATTAAATAAATTTTTTTAAATAAATTTTTACTTTCTCCATATATGAAGTATAGAGAAAGTATTGTTTTCATGAAAAAAATCAAATTCGAGATTTCAACGGAAATACATGTTTTAAGATCCCCTGAACATGTTTTGACTATTTTCTTGATGACGTCTGTGGGAGTTTCTGTGACCAGAATTTTGTGGGTGCCCTAACTCAAAAACTACTGAACAGATCAACATAAAATTTTATATTTGACATTTTTGTTAAAGGAAAAAGAACTGATTAGTTTTTGGTAAACATCGGTCAACCAGAAGTGGGTGTTTACAATTGTCATTTATCCGTTTTTTTTTAATATTTGCTTTAATATTTGATAAATGTTAACTTGTACTGGAATAAATGTTGTAGGAAATTTTATTTCCTACAATGTTTGTGCAAAACATTTTCCCATATAATGCTCTGTTGAAGAGATATTTTAAAAACAATATTATTTAGCTGCCACCACCACACCACTTACCGGTGACTATTGTAAACACTTCACGCTCCTTTTTATTTTCTTAATTGTTGGAGCTTCGGGCTATATTCAATATCAAAAGGCTACAGTTCGAGTTTATTTCTGTTCTTTGTAAAGTCTTAAATTTTTCTCACAGTTCCTTCAAATATTTATTATCATTTAACCTATTTGGAATTTTTAGAAATATTACAGGTATGAGAAAATCATGTGGTGGCCACATCAGATATTTTTATATATATGCTTTAATGGACAATACAAGCATGTCCTTGTTTATACCATGGTTGTCTTATAATGCAGGTCACAGCTCCTTCCCCAAAACCCATGTTATGACCAGGGAGTGGTGTACTTAACCATTCTCAGAATTAAAACATTGTTTGAAAAGATGCAAAAAGAGGACATTATTTTTAAAGAAGACAAAATCTTCAAAAATGGAAAATGGACCGTCCTCGTGAAAAGAGGACATCTGGTTACCTCACACTATGTATTGTTATTTTATACTACAAAGTTATAAGAAACACACCTCTGATATACAGATAGAACTGCTATGTTCAGCACTAAAGTAATAAATTCTCAGGTATATCCTGTACCCATTAAATGGTTTAGTAAATAATTTGAGCATTTCAACAAGAAACTGGTCATAAACCAATCCCTAGAACAAGGGGCTTCATTTCTGGCCCAACCCTACCTGATTTTCAAACAACTTTTAAATGAGGCTATATTTTTGTCATCTTATTCTTGATTTACTGTCTTTATTGTGATATTGTATTATTATGCATTCTTTGCATGAAGTGAACACATATAGGGGAGTCATTTCCATCCATCCATCCATCTGCATGTTAAAACTCAGGAACCTCTGAACGTATTTTAATGAAATTTGGTATTGGGGAGTTTTGCTAAAATGGATCTGCTGATTCCAATTTTGGTTAAAATCGGACAATAATTACGACTACTTTACATGAAAACCTACATGTAGTTTACAATGTTCCTTTGTTTCAACTCGGGAACTGCTGGGCTTATTTTAATGAAATTTGGTATTGGGGAGTTTTGCTAAAATGGGTTCACTGATTCTAATTTTGGTTAAAATCAGACAATACTTACGACTACTTTACATGAAGACTTACATGTATTTTACAGCGTACCTCGCTTGCTTCTCATTGAATTCTCATCTGAGCAAAAAATATTGAGAACATTGTGAAATCTCATAGAACACATTTGGAAACTCTGTGTACTCCGACATGAAGTACACCTTTCCAATCTTGTTTATTTTCTCCAAGTTTATACAAATTGTTGATTTTAAAAGGAATCATTGTGATCTTCAATCAAATCTCAGCCAAAGAATGTGAATAATAATTTATAGTTGTAACTTTTCATTTTGAATTAAGAGTTTACTTTAAAAAACCACTATAACAGTTACAATTTATACACACATGCAAATATTTTTATGGATAATCAAATGAAAAATCACACATGCAGATTGCAAATAACATTTGGAATATGTAAAAACTCTATTTGAACAAATAGATCATTTTTGGAAAAAAACACAAAATTCATAATAATAATAATTATGAGAAAAATAAAAGGAAACCTGAATAACTTTGGTTTTTGTTTTTTTTATTTTCCTTTCATAATTATAATTACTATTTTTCTTGTTTGTTGGTTTCTAAAAATTCTCTATTTTGACAAAGGAGTATTATGATACTAAAGCTGTAGTCATTTCTCTCTCTACCTCCACAAAATTAGGAGAATATATGAAGTGATATCTATCTTACTTTCTTTGAATAAATTTACTGAATTGGTCTCATGAGATATCAACCTCCAAATGAAGAAACAAACCAAATCCATTTATGTGGGTGTTTGTAACTGTTTTTGCCAAACTTAAATTTTATGAATGAAATTATCAGTTGGAGTATATCTTATTTAACTATATATCATTTATAAATGAAAAATTTTATTTGGCAAAAAATTTATAAAATAAAATTAATCATCCAGTTGTGTATTTATGCTTATATTTAAAAATAAAAATTTTATCCAAAGTTTAAATTTTCCAAGTTTGAATGATGTACATACTAATATATCTATATTCAATGATCTTCTCTTTATAACAAGACCTCTACCACAATTGTTTTATGTTAGCATAATTTTTATTAAGCAACTGACATGCAAATCATGCGTGATTGGTAACTAGGAGGCCTTCAACTTCTAATGCTAACATTCATACCTGAATCTCTGAACTTACTACTTTTTTCCTGGTAAGCTAGAATTATGTGATAATAACGGTAAGTTAAGTCATTACAACAGTTAAACCGACCTCTAAAAATTTTTTTATTAAATACAATTATATTATATCATTTATATTTTTAGTGTAGGATTTTTACATATTTATATATTAATAAAATTATGAGTTGGACTAAGTTAAAATAACAATATTTGTCAAATTTTTTTAAAGAATAACTACACTAATATGAGTTGTATTTACATAAAATATCAAATTTTATAAATATGTAAAAATAGCATTTAATGAATAAATTCACTAAATAGCTGAACAGCTTCCTTATATTGGATTTAGGATGATAGTATCAAACAATAAATGACTTTAAAACATTTGATTCACAAAGTAATTCAATATCACTAAAATAAAGGTAATGTGCACTTTAAAATTACATTTTACCAATTGTACACTTTGTTTTTAGTGATTTATAAAGCATAGCCAAGATGAAATGATACTCACCAGTGACATCCCTCTCACAGGGAATCGACATGCCGACAGAGTTATTAGCAAAGCATAGATATGTCCGGAAGTTCTCCACCCGAGTTTCAAGTGTTAGGACACTAGAGAGAGGACCTCCAGACTCCACATTCTCCTCCACAGTTTCATTCTCACTACCATTTTTAATTCGCCAGAAGAAGTCAACTTCTTCAGGATTAGCACTGGCTCGGCAGATTAACACCAATTTCCCATTGAGCTCTGTTTGTGTTATACCACATTCTGGCTTGTCTGAAGAAAGAAAAATTGATCATTTCAAATAACTTAAATTAAATGGACAAAATGTAATGATGATTGTATTGCTTATTATAACCATAATGAATTCTAGAAAGAATGTGCACCTGGTCATACCAACCATTTTGTTTCAATTAGAGTTTCACTAATCAGTTTTTTTATTCCAGTAAAACGTTTTATCAATTAAAGTTGCTTGAATGATTATCTAATAGTCATATAAAATGGAAAAGTATTATTAAATATTTTTTTGTAAAATCATTCATAAATCCATGAAATACTGAGATTTTATCCATGTAGTAGCATGACTATATTACTGATATAATGAAATTTATTATTATTTGTTCTTTTACACATATTGGGAAGTATATAGAATTCATAAAATAACTCTTTGAAAATATATAGCTAATAAAAATGTTTGAGAAGTATTTAATAGGATGCAACTTCAATCAAATACTTTTTCTGGTAACTTACAGGTACTTTAACTTAATCTAAACAATGGAAATACTAGGGGCCCTACGCATGTTACACATGATGATGATCACCATTACATTTTTATGATATGTAGGGACAAGTTGAGGTCTAATAAGCAAATAAATGCTAGTAATTTGTATTACAGTTAAAATAACCAAATTAATTATGTGATGTGCAACAGGGCTTCTTATTTCAACCCTGCTGAAATATCCCTGATGTCAGTGAATATGATGTTTTCCATCTTAGGCTAAGTTTTATTTATTACCTGATGATCATTAGAATTCAACCACAATATCTCTCGACAATATTACTTTTTATAACATTGATCTATGAGACCTTCACTTATTTTAGTTATTATTCCATTACCATTGTTATTATTCATGGCAAAAGAATTTAACAATGGCTATTAGAGTTGCCAACCGTCCTCCTTTGGGAAGGACAGTCCTTCTTTCAAGTGCTTTGTCCTGCGTTCTTCCCAGATGCTGGGAAGGATGCTATTTGTCCTTTTTCACACAGCTTCTTATGTTTCAATGGTTATATATTTGCCAGGATTGCCAGTCTCTACATGTTTATGGGAAATCCTCGAAACCTGTATTTTCCCTATCACTTTAATATTATTTCGCTCATTCGTTATCGGTACAGTCTGTGGCAGTACATTTTATCTGCTTTAGTATTGTGATTGCTTGATGAATTGGGTGAGTACAAAAATTGTTTATTAATAAATTATAAAAACATCTTAGAAGTAATGTAGATTATTTAATTATTTTGTTTTGACATGGTTTTTCAGAACATTTAGAAAACAATTTTTTTTTCAGAAAATACTCTATTGCTATGAGTTCTAAACATTTACCAGAACGAAAAAGAAAAAGATTGTGTACATTTAAAGAACTGTGGGGACAGCAGTTTGAATGGAGTAGATCATACAAATCAAATCCAACTGAGGCCAAATGTATTTTGTGTAATATTACATTTTCTGTTGCATACCTCTGTATTGCAGTGATTAAAAAGCACAATGACTCAGAATCTCACAGAGGTAGAGCAAAAGCCTCAACTTCCACTAAAGTTTTGGACAATTTTTTGGTTAAAAAAATTCAAAGGAGGAAGATTTGGTTACATCAGCCAAGATTGCACATGTTTATCATATGATAAAGCATCATCATTCATATAACTATATGTCATTGGACTGCACATTTAAATTGATTGCTAAAAAATTAAGTGATTCCATTATTTCAACTAAAATACCATGTGGAAAACAGCATCAGAAGCCATTGTAAATAGTTTGGGGAAAAAGCATTGGAAAATGTGTTATTTAATGTAAAAAATCACGAACCCCCATTGTTTTTTCCATTAAAGCCGATGCTTCTAATATGAAAAAATGTTAAACTTTTCCCATTAACTATTCAATTTTTTGACCAAAGTAATGGACTTTGCAACTATATGATAGACTTCTTTTAAAATGCAAATGAATCTGCATCCGGAATGTTCAAAGTCGTAAAAATATCAGTCGAAAATTTAAATTTAAATTGGAATCATATTATGTACCTGTCTTTCAGCCGATAATACGAACTTGAATTTTGGTAAACATAATTCACTTCTTACTCATCTTCACACGATGATTAAAAATATCAAAAAAGAAAATTGCATAACTGCATTAAAAGTTCATTGTTAAATCTTCATGTTGACTTGGAAAATTTAGTTCTCAAAATCTATGGCAATTTTTCGAATTCTGCAAAACGACGTGATACCTTAAAAGAATTCCACGTCTTTGTTGATACTGAATTTAAAGAAATTTTGCACTATGTTACAACTAGGTGGCTTTCTTTTTTACCTTGTGTAAAAAGATTGAGTTTGTGGAGTGCATTGTGTTCATACTTTATAAGTCTAAGAAAGGACTGTCCTAGACAAATTAAACTTGTTAAAAATTTATGTTGAATCCACAGAGGTTCCTGAAAGCTTGGAAATTTATTTACTTTTTGTGTGCAATGTATTAGAAATATCTGATATTGCTGTAAAAGATTTGGACTTGAAATTACTCTGGGGGACACATATCATATTATGAAATCTCTAAAAGATCAACTTAATAGAAAAAAAAAACTGAAAAATACTTTGGATATGAAACTAATAAAAAAATTAAGAATATAACTGACCAAAGAGAACGTGACAAATCAGATGATGATTTTTTATTACAAAGTTTTCAAGATTTTTTGAAGGTCGAGGAAAAATTAAATTTAATAGAAAAATTGCAATTATATATAGATGAGCTATTCCATGAAGTGGTAACTTTAACAGATGACTATACTTTAATTTCCAACTCTGATGAATGCAAATCATGCAAAACAACTTGCAAAAAATGGCATTTTTTGTTCAAAAGTCTTGATTTTAAATCAATAAAGACATTAACATTAGTTTAATAAGAAATGAATTGCCAATTTATTTCAATATAAAATCTACATGCACCGAGTTTTATGAACATATAAAAGATGATAAATCATTTTTAAGTGTGGCTAGATCGCAACAAAAATATAATTATAAGAAGATAAATTAATTCAACTAAATATTATTATATAGGTGCAAAGCTATTATTTACTTTTTTAAAATTTTAATTCATGAATAAACATATTTTCAAACAATATTTTAACTTATTTCTCCACAATCTCCCTGAAAACATATCACCCTCATTACATTGTTTCCAGCCAGTGTGTGGCTGTCCTTCCCTAGCAAACTCTAGAGGGGGCAACCCTAATTGCTATGTACCAGACCAGCTAAACTGAAACATTATAAATGGAAAATATATTTACTATAATAATATCTATCTACTTCATCAGACAAGTTTGAAACATGTTTTATGTTATAATTACTAGCAAAGAAAAAATTGTTCAATCTCTGTTGAAATACTTACGAAGAACATTGACATAGGTCTTCATGGTAGCATTTCCATGACGATTGTATGCCTCACAAATATATTCTCCACCATCTGTACGTGGCACTGGATAATTAAGCACCAGAGAATTCCCTTTCACGACAATAGAACTTGTCTGTGGATCTATAACTAATCCATTTCCTCCATCATTATCTGACTGCTTCCGCCGCCACCAATGGTAAGATGCTTCTGGATAGGCCTTTGCATTACATACTACCTTTTCTGGTATTTGTCCTTCTACCACACTTACAACCTGAGGTGACACGGTTATATTCTCTGGAGGATCTGTAATAATAAACAAGTTCACCTCAAAACCTTTAATATACATTATTTTATGGATGCATATTAACTTTGGACAATAATTATGCTGCAGTAATTTTAAATTCTAAGCTATACCAGATTCTATTAGTTACAGTTAATAATATCATTATGAATATCTCAACTACAAAGCAAAAACTCACATTCTACACCAAAAAATGTGGTGCTTGTGACACCTGGTCCTACAGAATTTGCAGTACTTTCACAAGTGTAATTGGCATTATCCAGAATCCTGTCAAGTCGGCCGTTGGGCCATGCTGACATGTTCCACAGTAAGGTAGATACAACAGATTCAAAATCATTGGTTCTTGGATCAGGAGGTATGATGCTTGTTCTTATAGAATAATGGGAAGACTGGGTTCCATCTTCAAGCAGAGGTCTTCCATTTTTCAACCATCTGACTTGGCAAATGGGAGAACATTCTACACGGCAAGCTACACTTACATACTCTGCATGCATCAAAGCTCCATGATATGGAGGTAACCTCTCTATGAAGGCAGGAGGAGCTGAAAAAAGAGAAATTATTATTATCCTTACATTCTATAGCATATACTTTATTTTAACACCACTGAGCATTGGTCAAAAATACTATATAAAAATGTTATATTCAATTTTAAGGTTCAACCTTTGCTAACACAAACCTAAAATCAACAAAAGTATCCATCATTCGAGTAAATGAAATATAATTTTTGCATTAATAAGTAAAATAGATCAGGTGCTAATATGTACACTTATCAGAATAAGTTAATTTTATGTGAGGTAAGTTTTATAACTTATGATTACTATAAGCACTAATACAAAAAATCTGATGTAGCCACCACATGACTTTCTCCATACCTGTAATATTTCTAAAAATTCTAAATAGGTTAAATGTTAATAAATATACTGTATTTACTCGAATTCAAGACAAGGGTTTTTTCCGAGTTTCAGCTTGCTAAAATCGGGGCTCATCTTAAATTCAGATATAAAGTAGGTTTAAGCATTTAATTGATGTTTTTTGAACATATGAAACACAAGATAAAATAAATATATATACTGAAAATTTTCATTGAAAACTTAACGATCTAGGTTTAAATTAATACCGTATTATTTTTAAAAAATACATTTTTAAAAACGATTAATTATCAAACAAAAATTTGTAACAAACCTTTTTCAAAGAATGAATGAACTATACTTATACTGAATATGTGTGTTCGAAATATATGCTGAATATGTACAAATGATGTGTTATTGAATTTTATTTTTGAACTATGACATTCAGTGAACAATTATTATGTGCACAATTCCCAAAAGTGAAGTAAACTTTCCTTGTCTATTGGCGAATATCATTTCGCAGATGTCAAAACAAATGATGGCATAATTCACCAGATTTTATCCATTCAACAGTTTTATGTCATAAATTCTCTAATTGTGATTTTGTCTTACATTCCTTTTAAATAACAAACCTTTTCAATGAATTTATTTTTGAACGATGACATTCAGTGAACAATTATTATGCAAACGATTCCCAAAATGTGAACTAAACTTTTCTTGTCTACTGACGAATACCATTTCGCAAATGTCAAAACAAATGATGACATAATTCACTGGAATTTCCATAATTAACGTCCAATCATGCTATCAATGAAAAAGGTGCAAAATCTGCAATAATAAAAACAAAAGGTAATGAAAAAACACGAGTTATGTTAATGTTGGCTGTTTTGGCAGATGGATTAAAATTACAACCATATGTTATCCTAAAACAAAAACAATGCCTACAGTAATTATAGTTAGATGTCATGATAATGGATAGATGTCAAAAGAACTTATGAGAGATTGGTTACACATTGTCTGGAATAGAAGAAGAAAAAGAGGGATGCTTGTATCAGATGCATTCAAAAAACATAACTCCTGAAGTTAAAGATTCAATTAATGCAATGAATACTGAACTTGTAATAATACCTGGAGTAATGACACCACAGCTTAAAGTTCTTGATGTTGCTGTCAACAAGCCATTTCAAGATAATTTAAAGGGTTTATATTCTGGGTGGTTATTGAGTGGAGATCACCCTATAACACCAAAAGGAAACCTAAAAAACCTACTATTTCAATGCTCTGCCAATGGATCAAGGCATCATGGCAACAGATAAATACAGAAGTAATTGTGAGTGTATTTAAGAAGTACTGCTTATCCAATGCCATGGATGGAAGTGAAGATAATGTATTGTGGGAGTCTACGGACAAAGTTCGGAGTGATAAAGATTATGAGAGTGAGGACAATGACAAAGAGAGCATAGAGGGTGACGGTGACTGATGTAGTATAACAAGAAAATGGAACCCAATAAAATTTTTGCTAGTTTGGTGGAATTTTTAATTTTTGCAGGAATCATATGCATTAGTTCATAAAATATTTTTTCTGTTTTGAGAGTCCAGAAAAGAAGGGGTTGTCTTAGATTCAAGGTTTTCTTGGATTTGAGTAAATATGGTATTAAGAAACTGCAAGAAGACCTTACAAAGAAATGACAAACTCATACCATAGATTTCTGATACTGGATATAGCCATGAAGCTCCAACAATCAAGCATAAAATAGAACACTACTAAGATATAACTAAGCTTCAAGTTTTTACAAAAGTTGCCTCCAGGTGGTGTGGTGGTAGCAGCTAAAAAATATAATTTTTAAAGTATCTCTTAAAAAGAAAGAAAACGTTTCGAACAAAGGTTGTAGAAATTAAATTACCTGCAACTTTACTTCCAATAATTTTTTTCATTGATAAAGTATTATAGCAACTATTTGAAAATAATGGATAAGTGACTAGTGTAAGCATCTACTTCTGGTTGACCAATTTTTACTAAAGAACTAATTAACTCCTTTCCATTTAATAAAAATTTCAAATATAAAATTTCACGATGATTTAATTAATAGTTTTTGAGTTAGAGCACCCACAAAATATACTCACTCACACAAAGACATCATTGAGAAAATGTTAAAAAGGCATTCAGGGGACCTCAAAACATGCATTTCTGTTGAAATAGATTTTTTTTTTCATGAAAACAGTACTCTCCCCTATATTATGTATGGAGAAACTAATAATTAATGCTAGTGTGCAATGAGAATGTATAAATAATTACCAGAAACTTCGACAAACACTGTTGCTGGTTCACCCTCTCCACCTGCATTGGCAGCAAGGCATGTAAAGTTGGACTGTGTTTCCAATGTGACAGGTTCAACTGTCCAGTTGGCAGTGGTGATATCTATGACTGGATGGCCACCTCTAAACCATTTGAATGAATTAGGGCCTGCTTCTGGCCTTCCAGGATCCTCCACAGAACAGGAGAGTGTGACCCAGCTCTTCTTAAGCACTCGAGGTGGGTCGTATGTAAGGCTGGCAGGACCAGGTGGGTCTGTGAAGCATAGGCAAAAGTAATTTAAATAACTGACAGTAAGCCCAAAAAATTATTCAATGTTTGTGCATCAAAGCAAAGAAATGGTGTGGCTCAAAGAATTCATATTTTTTATAAACATATCTTGTTATATCTGTCATTCATAATTTCTTTCGTATACTAGAAAAACCTATTTTTTAATTTCTGTCAATGAATCATGTAGATTTTCCCTTTCTTTGTCAACTGTTTGTATTTATTGCTTGCTTAATGTTTATAACAATACACTTTTCATATTTACTTTTTCTCATAACCTAATAAACAGTAAATGGAAAGCAGAACAGTTTGCTAGTAAATAAATATCTCCAGGACTAAAAGCCAGGTGGGGACTAAATTTGGAAGATCAATGGAAGAATTAACACTCTTGTATAACTATATAAATATGGAACGGCTTGAAAAATTTTCTGATAAATTCATTAGTTTATTTTGGAAATAAAAAAACAATATTAGGTGGGCACAGCAGGCTAAAGAACATTTTTCCTAAACTGTGACATATGACTCTTATATACCTTATAATTTCTTAAATTAGAATTGGTATAGGCAATGCTCGATTTATGCCATAGATACATTCTAAGGATTATGGCATAAATCAAAATTGGTGTAAATCGAATGTTATTTTCCGGCAGTATTTGATCATGTACAGTGGCAGCTCCTACCATAAGGGATAGTGAGATTCATTCCTACCAAACCATTTTAAACCTCAGCAACGTCTTTCTTTATGGTGACGTACATTCGGTAATTAATTTATTCCTTTATTTAATAATATTCCTTGAATATTATCAATGCGAATAACATGCTATAAATTTATCATGCAAGCAATATTGTAAAACTTTTCTATACACTGATTGTCCTGTGAAAAATTTCGAAATAGTAATCTAGGGATTCCAAAATTATGCTCATGTGCATACACAAAATTATGAAAAAATGTCCCCACCAGTTAAAAAGGCATACGAGCTGGTGCTAATCATATAAGTTAAGGAGGTACCGTTCCCAAACTTAAGTCACGAATTGTTCTTATTGTAGAATCCCAATTCCTTCCGAATGTCAATGTTTCTCTTACCACTTTCAAACCTTTTTAGAACCTCTATTTTAATTTCTAAGGAAAGAGACTTTCTAGCTTTTTTCTCGTCCTTCCTTCCCATGTTAGAATCACTGCTAACTCTTTTGAAGCTCATTTTAACACAAGGGGATATATTAAAGAATATTAAAAATTAAAATCACAGAGGTAAACGACAGCTAAAGGGAAAACGTTAGCAATACAAAAGATGACAACAGTTAAACTGCCAACTCTATACGTATGTCTACTTTTGCGGTGAAAGAAAATGAATGTGAGACTTCACAATGTAACAGTATGAATAGTGTACAATGTATACTTTCTCGGAGAGTGATAGGATGCAGGTTAGACTTCGCAATATAACATTCAAATGTAGAGGATGTGTAGAAACAAGCAAGGTGGTGCAAATAGGATGTTATTTGTACATTTATTATAAATGGTATTAAAATGAAAGCATGTAAATTGGATTGGCATAAATCGAGCAATGCCTGTATTTTACAAATTTTAAGAAACACTATGAAATGCACAATTATGAATATTTTGAATTATTGGCATATGCTATGGCTTGAGAATTTAGATTTAATTTATGGAGCCTTTTGGAATTAGAAGTATTAAAATGCATAAAAATTATGTTTACCCTTGTAATGGTTGTACTTTTCAAAGTAGCTTCATTCATAAAACAATTTGCTGGAAAATTTGTTGAAGCTGCTCATTTTTTCAATGGCTATGGTCTCTTATTACAGTCCCAACATTTTCTTACTTACCTTCATTGGTTCTCCATTTCTCTGTTTCAATGATATTCGGTTATATTTTACTCTCTAATGAAAGACAAGCTTTGTTTTTTCTTTGTTTATTCACTTTATTTCTGTCTATTTCACTTGTTCACTGTTTTGAAATAGGTTCAATGCACTTCTAGACTTTCCCAGTGATGCCAACAATGGAAATTATACACTTGTTACCATTACTTGTGGGTTGGGTAAGGTTAGATTCATGACTGAATATTAACATCAACATTCACATAATATTTATTTGTTATTCTGATATTATTTTGGTGTTGGTATCTATGTTACAGTTCCTTGCCCGAAGCAGTGCTGCTGCTGCTAGGAGCATAATAAAAGACCTGTTCCTTTTGAACAATATGCAGGAGATATATGAGGAAGATACATTGCATGAGAGAATATGGTGCTTAAAACATTTCAATGAAAGAAAATATTATGTCAGATATCTTGCTTAAATTTTGGAGCTTCTAAGAAAATTTATTGAAATTGCAACAAATATATAATGTCAAAACAAGTGAGTTTGGCACCCAGGGAAAAATTAAGAAGTCACAACCCTCAAACTTTCATAATCATAATATAAAAATTTGAGTTGCAAGCCCAATAAAAACATTTTATTTATTACAATGCATTCATTCTCTACTAGTCAACAAATGTTTTTGAAATACTTAATAGAAAATATCGACTTGAGACTTCCCTATTGACACCTTTTCACTTAAGCGCCCTAGGCAGTGGACCCTCTTGCCCCTCCCTCACTATAGTACTGAATGCATTGGATGTATAGTATTTCATTCAGCATCCCTTCATAATGTATTTAACATGATTAAATCGGCTGTTAAATACAGATAATAGGCAATTACATTTGCTTTAAGTTAAAAAACGAGCAAAATTATCTCTCTATATTATAACTGCACTAATGTGTGTTACAGACTGTGGTGGATTTAGGGGGGGGGTCGCATATGGCACGTGCCAGGGGCCCCGTGTGGTATGACAGTATTTCTCAACTTGGGTTACGTGGAACCTTAGAGTTCTGCAAAAGATTTGGGTTCAGTATTGATTTGTGAAAATGGGGGGAAAAACCAAGATTTCCCTACTGCTCAGTTACCCTAAATGTTGAATTTCTATCTCACGCTCATTGGCAGATTTAAGGGAGCTTGCACTTGCCATGGGACAGGGGTCCCAAAAAATGTTCTAGTAGATATCTCAGAAATGTAAATGCCTCAATTTAAAAATCTGTGGAACGTCTCTATGATTCCATAGAAAAACGATCATTAAGAGATGTCACAATAGAGGGTAGCCGTTAGGAGCAGTTTCACTACATTTAGATTGCAGGGCCCCCAAATGCTTATTGCTAGGGCACTCCAAATGTTTAGTGCCAGGGGCTCCAGGAGGCGTAAATTCACCACTGTAAATGAGTGTAAGACATCTTTCGATTGCTTTTTAAAATTACTTATAATTGTCCTAGAAATTAGAAACTTGAACCATAGTACCTGAAAAAGAACACAAATTTATTTTCCTACCATAGATTTTCAAATACGATTCGAATTGCGTCAGAAAATTGTTTTGAAGACGAAAATTGGAAGTTTTTCGTGATTAAAATATTTTGTTGCCAAGAACAACCAGCATTGTTGCCATACTCATAAGATTATATAGGCCCCTATTGGGAAAACAGAGGAAGATGGGAGTGTGGGGGAAAAGAAAGAGTGAACGAGAGAAGGATGGAGAGATAGAGAGAGAAGAGAAAGAGAGGGAAAGTGGGAGGGGGAGATGGAGAGAATGAGGGGAAGCAGAAGTTTGGAAAAGTGGGAGGTTGGGTGGGAGGTAGGGATATAGGGAAGTAGAGAGAGGGAGAGATAGGGAGAGAGGAAGAGATAGGGAAATGAAGGGAGAGAGAGAAGCCCGAAAATAGGACTAAATATAATTTTCTACCTCAAATATATAACGAAATGAGGTTCAGGTTTGCACACGGGCAGCAGATGAATTCACCTCGCGGATCGAGGCACGGGGTTGACGCGCGTGAATAAATGCACGCTCAACTACATTTCTTTTATACGACGAAAATTTGATTGAATTTTCCCATTATATCCTGACGGTATTTTTAAGCACCCACACTTTAATAGTTTCCACGCAAAATGCCATTCAAATTTACCTACCGGTAAATAGTCGAGCTAAATTATATTACAAGTTATAACTTTATCCAGAAGACGGAGCATTTTCATTTAGTTTGAGTTTCTACTCTGACACAATATTTTTATATTCGCGTATTCTGCTTGGTCATCATTACGCGAGACGAGATATATCCTCATATTTATCTTTTAAACCTTTGGTTGTTCAACAGATGTATTTATTTTATTTTTATTCAATGCTAAATGAAATTATATATATTTTTTAGCAATGAAATATTTATCCTAATATTACTTTACAAATAATTTTAGCTTAAAGTACGTAAGGTAGAACAAAGAACCCATCTTATTGTTTGGAAAATGGATAGGATCTTATAATCTTATCGCGGAACTAATTTGAACGGAAACAATTAGGTCTTTTTCTACGTGAATACTCACAGTGCACAATAAGTTCCTCTTCCGGCGACAGGGGCCCCCATCCAGCTTCATTCATCCCTTCGCAGGAGTAGTTTCCATGGAAACTTCGTCCCACAACTTCGAGCAGCAACTTGCTCGGGTCGATATCGCAGAATGTCAAATCGTAGGCAGAGAATACTTCGGATGAAGAATTACCCTGGCAGTCGGGAAGTTCTTTCAGAAGCTCGCCATCCAGGTACCAACGCACGGCTTGCAAGGTTTCCGGATTACCCGCTTCCACGCGGCAAAGGAGTGTTATGTTCAGCCTGTCAATCTCGCTGACTGGGGTGGGCGGATCCATCGTCAACCTCACCTCGGGTTTGACTGGAAAATTGAGACGGGTAGCGTTTAACCATCAAAATCGCACCGGTCTCTCTTCAATTGTTCGAGTTCATACCCACGCTCGTTAAACTACGCGCGGTGTCAGCAACACACCGAAAAAAATATTAATTATGACAAGATTTGTTTGTTGAGTGGGCAGATGCACAACAGCATAATCTCATAGGCCCGCGTAAAATTTCACACCGGCGGCAAGCGCTAAAAGCGGAGGCCTTAGAAAGTGAACTAGTTACATTTTATGCCTTAAAATGAAAAATATTTCAAAAAATACATCGCGAAGTTGGATGATAGACAAAGATGTGTTCGCGGCAAACATCTATGCGCGTTTTATTTTAGATGACCCATTTAAAATCGATCTAGCTGTGATAAGAGGCCTAGCGATGAGGTTTAGTTGTAGAGTGTATGGAGACCCGATGCGAGCCGATTGCAATCGGCCGTTCGAAGGACTCACAGTATACGGAGACGTAGGCGGCATTGGCCGATTCGGACGAGCCGACTTCGTTCTCGGGCGAGCACGTGTACGCGCCCCTGTCGTCACGACTCGCGTTCTTGATCGAGAGCACGCTCCTTCCCCATGGCGAGGGACTCGAATCGCCGGCGTTGAAGGTCTCCGTCTCCGTGGACTCTAACCTGTCTCCGTCGATGTCCAGCTCTTTGCCATCTCGATACCTAATGGAGAAAAATAGTAGGAAAAAGTGGGTCATGCGAACTTAATGTATCTTTATTAAAATATGTTCTTTGGTACGCGAAACAAAAAATAAATCCACCATATCCGAATTTAACATATTTTGTTCGCAAAATGTATCATATTTACGATTATGCATGCTTCACATTCGTATGCTTCAATAGAAACGACCATTCTCCCTAAAAAGAAGGGAACATTCTGCGTGTTTTAGATCAATATTATTAAAAAAACAGCTTTCGGAATAAATTTTAGATCACTCGAATTAAAAAATTCACGGAGAAATTATGCATCGGATGAATTTTAAATAAATTTAAATTTTAGGATGGGAACAAAAGTTACAATGATTAGTTCATCACAACAAAATTTATGAAAAATATACATTTGCACTAAAATATTATCATCAATTTATTTACCAAATTCAAAATTACGTTAAAAAGCATTTAACGCGCAACAATTACAATAAGATCGAAATAATGGCTCTGATAAAAACTGCGATCTAATTAATTTCAATCGGTGGGTCGCATCCACCTGTTATTTTGCATTTGGCCCGAGTAACTAAGAAAATGGAAAAATTCGATTTTAATATAAGATTTTCGCAAATACCACCGATTGTAGCAGTATCGTTTTCGGCGTAGCTCTTGTTGACTGGTAATTTTATATACACAACTTTCAAGCAGTGGCGTACCGGAAAATTTGGAGGCCACTCCGCAGCAAATAGTACGCCCCCCCCCCCCCTATGGATATCTTAAATATTTTCCAAGCTGAATTACTTATCAATCCCTGTATATTAATGAAGAATTACACCCTCTCTCACACAAACGCTATTGATATTTTTAAAAGTACGAAATTATAAAAAAATTATAGTACCTAATAAGTCAGTCTCTTTCATTAACTTTAATCCATTTGGAGAAATCGGTCCAAAATATTATATTACGCGTAACAATTTTTATAATGCCATAGAGACACAAAAATAAGACATTCATTACTCTGTGGCATTAATTATGTTTATTAGCTTACTGTTATCGGTCGACGCCGGTGAAGCAGTGGTTGAAATACTCGTCAATGGTTTCAAGTATGGCGGGTACGATTCTCGGACGAGGTCGATGGCATTTTACGGCTAAAAATATGACAAGTATTCCTTTGGAGAGGAAGTGAAGCCGTCGATCCCGTGTACTGTACGATGTTGGTGCACTTCAAAGAACCCCTTTTCACATGGGACATTGGTTAGTGGCAAAATTTCCAGGTGTAAGAGCTAAGCTCCTGGTGTTTGTGATTAATCTCCCTTAGGGGGAGGGGAGGTCTAGGAAAAGTTGACGTTTGCTGACTTGTGGGAGGAGGGGTATGACCAATGATTTCGTAAGATTTTTTATTTAAGAAATTTGTTTAGTTTTTACGCGCGATTTACGTGTCGCGACAGCTCGTCCACAGTAAGCTACCATCTCCTCGTTACCCGCGTTTCGCCCGACGTTAGAATTATTTTCGCCCTATTTAACTGATTTTTCAGTTAACACAACTTTACTTTGTTTGCTCTGATAAATTTTTCCTCGTTGTGCTTTTAAGAGCATTAAAATGCGTCACAATGCTATAAGAAGGCATTATAAAGTATTTCATTTTCTAATTTTTATTGAAAAAGTGGAGGGACAACGAAATCTTAAGTAAGACGAGCAGAGGGGGTAACCCAAATGGCGACGGGGAGTTAAAAATAGCTAAACATTTGCTGTCGTAATACTTGAACGGTCCCCTTGTGCAGTGTTTCTCAATCTGTGGGTCGCGGGACCCCCTGAGGGCCGCAAAATTGTTTTGGATACAAGGTTCAATGTCGAAAAATAAAGTTTTCACAAATAATAACATTTTTGGAAAAACGATTGGATAAAAATTATTAATAAATACTTAAAATTAAGAAATTTGCAATCAAGTTTCTTATTTATACTATTTTCAATTCAAAGGGGCTCGCATGATATTCAAGGGGGCCACAACAATTAAAAGTTTGAGAACCACTGCCCTAGTGAGTAAATACGATCTGTAAAGTCTTATGTGCCATCAGGGGCGGCTCGTGGTGTCAAAAAGAAGGGAGGCTGCACGTCAACCAAAATCTACCTACGTACTTATATATGAAAACAAAACTTACTTCATGATGATATTGGAGGCCTAAAGTAGTTACTACCGGACCGACCGGTAATTGAAGTCAAGTCGTCATCCTTTTTACCGTTGAACAGTGTACGCGGAACTCATGCCTCACTTAATAAGTAAATACACACAGTATACACAAATAAGTACAATAATCTTCCCTAGCTATATGTAATACTCAAGAAGTGTTGATACATGAGAAAATACATTGGCCTAAGAGCGAGAGACGTTTGAAGGCATAAACACAATCGTGGCCTATATCTTGCACTGGTTTTCGTGCCGAGAAATACCTCTTCTCAGCGTTATAATTCGCAATTTCCTTTTTCAGGTTCTTAAAGAGGGCGTCAGACGCCTTCGTCCGTACAGTTTGAATGATCTGAGGCATTGCGGAGGTTGCGGGGCCTATCAGTACGCCCCTGCTTCCAAAGAATAGAATTGGCGGTGCTTGTTTATCTCGGTATTTCATCCAATGGGAGGCATCAGACTCCCCTGAAGAACCGAATAAGTCCGATTTCCATGGCTCACCGACAGGAAGCCATCGGCTAAAGTCTTAGGCTGGCGCCGGCCGACCTTTCTCAAATTCATGACTCGGAATACGCAACGCAGGAAATATGGCGTAGGGCTCAACAACACGGAATATATGACTAATAAGAGAATTTGAGCTGCGTTCTCAAAGAGTAAACAATTTGAGAGAAAAGACAAATGGAGGACGAGGCGCACCATTTGATATCATCGGTGGAGGAAAAGATTGCCATGTCATTCTTTGCTCTCCACATTACGATATACGTTTATATATGGAATTGAACTTGGATAGTTTACATAAAGGCGAAAAGAAACAAATGAGTTTTGGGCACTGGAGAGAAAAGGAGGAGGATAAGGAGTGTCCCAGATCGAAAAAAACGCAAAAATTGTCATCGAGTATAAAGAACTCATCTATTTGTATGTGTATCGTATGTGAAAGAGATATTAGAGTCAAACGCGACATATTAAACACATGCGGACGCAATATATGAATCACCTGATCAAAACCTTACAAAGGAGTGAAGGGAGGTAGAGGAGAGAGGGAGGGAGATAGAGTGGGGGGCGAAGGGGAGGAGGGTGAGAATTATAGGGTGAAGATATTTAGGTAGGCGGGTGCGGAAGGGAACGGGGAGCGGCGTCGCCGAGGTTTACGGAGGCCTCGTTAGGAGGCCAGGAAATTGGTGCCGGAGGGTGCTCTCCGGAGGGAATTCTTTTAAGGGGGTGCGGGTAGGTGAAGGCGGCACCAGTCTCTTTGGTGTCACCGAAAACGTTTCCTTTCCCAAATTTGGCCAATTTGGGATCCTTGACCCCCCCAGAAAGTGTGTACGAACGAGAATCCGACCCTCGGCCCCCTCCCATTCTCTCCGGGCCGTCACCGATCGTGTCGTGTCCGTTTATACCCTCCCACTCCAACCGTTCCCCCTTCCCTCCCGCCCCGACCTCCGCCGGAAGCTTTCTTGGGAAAACTCCTTGCGCCGGAAGCATCGAATCGCGACGGCTGTTTTCACTTGAGGGGAACCTCCGAGTTTTACCATTCCGAATGCGTCTTTCTAGCGATGCCTGCGAGGGGCTCTGAAGTTGGGATCGAGGGAGCCCTAAAAAAAAAAGATTTAGAATTATTGCGAGGAGAATTTCCGCATCCTTTTGCAAGTGTAGTGATGAGTCGGGTTACTTTTCGGCAAATGATTTCGCAAGCTTGGGTATTTGTGAAAAATTTTCCCCGCCGGTTTGATGGTGGCAGGTAAACATCGACATAAGGATGATTGATTGTTGGTGTGTGTTGCTTATTCGCAAGCACGTCCAGACAGAAATAGTCGTTTATTTTTTTAAATATAGGTATTCTTGTCCTTGAAATTGCATTTGCAAAAAAAAGATTAGGGGTATAATATAATAAACGGAGTTATTTAAATCGCAGATTTAAATTTAATTAATTAATTGTTATAATTTCGCATGTAAATGGAAGGCTTTCTTTGCCAACGGCCGTCCCTCCGAGAGGGCCTGGTCCATCATAAAAATATATAAAAAATGTCCACTATTATCCAGATGATGTTCGCGCATGTCACCGAGACTAAAAATTAATGTATGATGCTACTATTTCGTGAATCATCATAATAAGAGAAGCTGTATATGCACGACATGTATAATAATACACACGATATTCGGTCACGGTATTTTTCCTTTTTATTCCTACTGAAAAATAGTGTAGGCTGTAGAATGAGTAAATATCGTATTAATTTTATTTGATAAAATATATAGACGTACATTTACCTAACCAGAAATTTTTCTCTGCCAAACTAAGTCGAATAGATAAAGCCAAGCCAACCCGACTACAGACTTGTATCACTTTTAAGTTTGTTTCATTGCTCAACCTCTTTGGTTAAGAGTATAACTTTGCGCCTGTTATTTTAGGTATTTTTAACGTTCATTTGAGGTTAGCAACATGTTCAGGCAGTCATGATATCATTAAATTAAATTACAAACGTCGAAAACAGTTCAAAACCATGGAAATTTGTGCATCGGGCAGATAGAAAATGCCGAGTTCGTTTTATTGATTTTTGGGGTCACTGCGGGTTTTTTTTTCAAACCAGAATGTGATTCTCTAAGAATGGTCTGTTGTGAGTCTCGAACGGCAAAGTTTAATCGCAGTAAATTAAATGTAAGCAATCGAAATAGAGATTGGAAAACTTGTGAAGGGTGAATAAATTCCTAACAACACCTGAGGCAAATTTTAAAGATTATTTAGATTTCTACCTTCGAGAGGCTTTCGGAATAAAATGTTTAAAAAAATCATTTTTCAGTAAGCAAAAAATACCTAGTTGAAAACATACGGTTCAAAAACCTCGGTTTCCTTGAACGTTAAGCTTCAGAAAACGTATTTAAAGATGTGCATCCGTTTCACCTCATTATCGTTTAAGAACTTGGATGGTAAGATTTTTAAAGTTGAAAATTTCTACCCGAAAAATTTCTGAAACTATTTGGAAAAATCCAAAAATAATTTAAATAATAGGATAATCTTCAATAGATTAAATGAAAGGAGAATTTTACAAAACACCGATACGATGCGAAAAGTACTTGGATAAAGCAAAAATTGTCCACACTTAACTGTTTAGGCGAAAAAGTTGACCTGAATTTTTTGTTCTATATAGTGATGAGTCAATAAATAGATAACAAATTTATAACGTATTAAATTAAAGGTTTTATGAGGCTTGATTATAATTGATATAAGTATTTGGCTCATCGAAACAAGAATAACATATTGCACCACTCACTAATCAGAATTCGCTGCTTATTCCTCGCATCAAACACGAACGAATTCATTACCCACATATCGAAATACACCATTACGGAACCCAAGTGATCGTTCCAAGCGTCGTACATCATTCAGCCAATGGGCAATGCTTATGTTGGATCAATCGAGCGAGCACTTGGCACGGCGTGAACACAGATCACCCGAAGATGAGCATTCCTGGAGATGGGTGGTGGGCAGGGGCCAGCTCTGCCATCACGAGGGTCCCGAAGGATCTAAGGGCTCGCGACTCCGGCCCAGGAGAGGGTGGTTCACCCGGTGGAAATAATTGGGGCCCATGACTTAGAGGGGTCAGAACTCGAGCAGTCATATATAAACATTCCTGCGAGACTTCCAAATTCATTTTATAAAGACTGAGCTATGATAGACAATGGAGAATTTGAAAAAATCAATTGCTGAATATTGACAGCGGAAAATTATAATTATACAATTATGGTGGCGGGAAGTGGCGGCAATGGGCCCGAGGGCAGGAGAAGCACCGAGGTCCAGGATTTCTCTCCCGGGCCCTGCATCGGCCCAGCATTGTTTACAAGTCGTTACTGAAATTCTTATTTTTTCCACCCACTATAAACTTGCAGATCGCTCAGCCTAAAGAAGTTATAAGTATATTAATCCTCGAGAGTCAACTGAATGACTCAAACGAAAGGCAAAAGGGCCTTTTATTCATTAGGCGTAAGAACAAAATAGGGAAGAAGGCTGAGCTCAGAACGGTAGAATCTAGTTGGTGTGCATCGCTTGAAGTGTGACCACGTTATTCTGTGAAGATTATCGAAAAACATGGAATATTTTTCGGTCTCTTTAAAGAAAGAAATATTCGAGTAATTTGGTAGTTAAAACACTACAATGTATTCTTTATGTTACTGCATTATAAAGTGTGCAAGGTATTATTCGTTATTCCGTATTGTTGCTTCTTGTGCAAGGCCGAATTACCGGCCCCTATTAAAAGCATCCCGACTTTTGTGATTTCAGTGAAAAATGAAGTATTTAGCCATAAGTGCTTAAATATATATCATCGAAAAAGTTAGAATTTTTCACAGATGATCAACAGAAAAGTTATATAAATTCTTTTTATTACATGAATAATAATAATCGCATTACTAGACCGCCATCGCTACAAGGCATGTTCCTACAGTCCCTGGTGGAAAATCGTCCCTGTACACACCTGCATTTTAGAAGAAATACCAAATAAAAAACCGGGAAATCGAAAAATTCGTAAGAGTAAAATTAGTTTATTAATTAATAAGACACCCTGCGACCATATTAATCATTTTACGTGATTATTTAGAATGGAGAAGGATAATTTAAGTACAGCTAGCGGAGCTGCAAAAAGGAGAAGGAAAAGAAAATTAGAAGAACTCACATAGAGAAACAAGAAAATCACATCATTCCTACAATTAAAACACCTAATGACGACAGTACACCAAAAGTGTTATCTCCAACAGTTTGTCAGGATATTTTCATCAATGAAAAGGTAAAAAATATGCCTTCTACTAGTAAAGTAGTATCAGAAAATACAAATACAAGCGTATCAATGCCTGATAAATCTGGGGGAAATTTCATAAAGTTTTTTATTAAAGAAACTGACCCTACAGATAGAGGGCATTGCAAATTTCCGGTTTTGAGTGACATATTAAAACAATTCATCATTAACCATGCCCCATGTAAACCAAACGGTCCATTTCCAAAAGACAATGAAAACAGTAGTTTTCTACTTACTAATTTTAAAACTGCTCGGACAGGGAAATGTGTGAACGTGCTTTGGTTATATTATATTCCTAAAGATAATAAGGCCTATTGTGGACCGTGTTGGTTATTTTCAAATCAAATACATTCAACTTTAGTAACAGATACACAAAATTGGAAATGACTATCTAAAAAAAATAAAAGTGCCCAGTACATCTCAACTACATCTAAGTGCTTGCTTTATTTATGATCAATGAAGAGTAATAAACGCATTGACAAAGTGGTAGAGGAATAAATTCGTAGAGAGGAAACGTTTTGGAGGAAAGTTCTTTGTAGGTTAATGGACATAACGTTAAGTTTAGCTAAAGATTCAGCATCTTTTAGAGGATATAAAGAAAGTTTTGGAGAAATTTATAACGGCAATTTTTAACTAATGTACAACTACTGGCAAAACATGATCACGTGATGAGCGGATTAATGTTTAAATCAAAAGGTTCTATAAAGTACTTAAGTCCCCAGATTCAAAATAAATTAATTCACTGTCTCGCAAATAAACTGGAACAAAAAATTGTATCTAAAATCAAGAGTGCTTCCTTTTATTCAATTGTTATGGATACTACACAATACATAACTAAAATAGATCATCTTAATAAAATAGTTAGATACGTAGAGATTGAAGAAGATGAATTCTGTAAGCCTGTAAAAATAAATATTGAGGAACGTTTCTTAAGATTTGCAAGAATAACATATCAAAGTGCTGATGGAATATCCACAGAAATTGTGAATTCTTTACAGGAATTGGGACCATATATACACAAATTTAGAGGACAAGGTTACGACGGAGCAAATGTGATGAGTGGTATATGTTCTGGATATCAGAAAAAAAATTTAAAAAATATCGAACCTTAAGCTGACTATATTCACTGTGCTGCTCATAATTTATATCTTGTAATTAACACCTGTGTGTCTGCAATTAAGGAACTTTTCGATTTTTTTCTGACTATTTAAGCATTATGTAAATTTTTCGGTGTGAATATAAACAGATGGGATTTACTAGCATCTTTCACAGGAGAGCCAACAGTAACACTAAAAAGACTAAATCCTATTCGGTAATGTCATTGTTAGCAGTAAAATTACGTTAATTAATCATTGACCGAGATCTTATTAAAATCTAAAAAGAAAGACGAACGTGATGAAGCAAAGCGCTTACGTAAGTGTATGGGAAAATTTGAATTTGTATTTCTGCTGCCGTAATTCATATAGTACTGTTAAAAATGAATCAATGGAAACTGCAAAAAATGGAATATTGAATTTGATTTTAAACAAAAACGAACAGCAAAACTTAAGAGCATTATGATGAATTGCATTAAGACAATAGATTATCAAGTGCAGAAGGAAGATTCAGAATTAATGTTTTTAATAGAATGTTTGATTAGTGAGAGATTTTGTTTTTTAAATCCGAAAGAACTTGTATCTCTAAATGAGAAAGAAATACTGAAAGAAAGCAGAAAATCTATGATCCTATTATAGTAGTGATTTATCTCAAACATTTCCATTTGAGATAATTGCGCTTGTAACAGCTTTACGTTTAGAAATAAGTGAACCTAATGATACCATTGACGTATCTAATTTCTTACTAATAAAGTATACAGCTTTAACGTCGAGTTCTGCTGAAGTTGGAACGGCATTACTATTATTTTTGACATTACCAGTCACAGTAGGTTCAGCAGAAAGATCTTTTTCTAAATTTAAATTGATTAAAAATTATTTGGGTAACTCAATAGGACAGGAAAGATTAAGCGATTTAGCTCTTATTTCCATTGAAGCAAAATAAGCAAATGATATGTATAAAGAAGATTTATTAAAAGATTTCGCGGCAATAAAGCTAGAAAATTTCAGTTATAAAATTATCTTTATTAAAATATTGCTTTATTACTATAAATATACTATATATTTTCTAGACTTTAGTACGGTAAAGTACTTGTTTTGTTTTATTTACTATCATTTATGTTATACTGCATATTATAATCACATATATAATATTTATGTTATGGATTACATTATGTATGGTATATTATTAACTTTTTTGTATAGAACTACGAAATGTGCTAAAAGAATGAAGACATTTTCAAATATAGTTTTATTGAAAGTATTATATATATATTATATGGTATTTATTTTATGTAATTACCAAAAGAAGGGTTCCTATTTTGTTTTATTTACTATAATGTTTTTTATACTACTATTATGAAATACATGATTTATGGTATACCATTAACTTATTTTGTCTTACCGAAGAAATATAGAATGTTCTATTCGTCAAATATGCTATTCTTCTGTATTTTGTAAATGAAATTATATATTAAAAAGTACATAAGATCATTTATATCAACATTTTGAAGCGAGTGTATGAGGTCTTGAAGGGGGAAGAGGGCTCATTCGAAAATTATGCGGGGGGGGGGGGGGCAAGAATTTGTAGTTACGCCGCTGGTGGTGGGCGAATAGGGAAAGGAGGAAGCGATGCGAAATATGCGCCCACGCATGAATGAACGCACACGCGCACTCTAAGAAGAATAGGAGGAAAACGAGAGGAACAAGATAGGACATTACCTGAGGAGTAAGCAGGACTACGCAGAGTTCGAGTAAGTCACAAACAACGTTTATTTGGGTCAACTCATCACCTCGGACAGATCGCTTTTTGGATAAATCAACAAGAGAGTGAACATAACATGGAGTGCATTCGAACGGAATGCAAACATCTTGAAATAATATATTCCAGTCTTCCTAAAGAGGAGGTTGTATGACCCAAGTGTTTTGACTTACGGAGGTGAAACATGGACCACGAATGTCATAATAGCCTTGCACCCACAAGTAACACAGAAAGTCATGGGGAAATATATCCTAGGGGTCACTCAAAGAGGTCGCAAAAGAAACGGCCGGATAAGAAAGAAGACGGGAGCCTGCTGCGTAATTAGGAGAATAAAGGCACTAAAGTGGCAGAGTGCAGATCATCACGTAAGAAGGAAGATCAGCGTTGGCCATCACTAAATGTATACCGATAAATATCAAGAGATTGAAAAGTAGGCAAATATTGTGAAGCTCTTAAAGCAAACATGGAGGGAGGTAGGTGATAGAAAAACTGGAAAAATCCGAGGAAGTTCTCCATGCATCATTGGATTGTAAAGGATTTAGGATAGCGTTATCCAACCCTTTCGTCACTCGCCACATTTGCCGAATCGACCTGTAGCGATTTGATGCCCTTCATCCGTCATAGATACTATTGGAATAATGATACTCATATAAGAGAGGGCAATAGGATACAGGCATGATTTCAAGCATGATTTCATCGACTAGCAGAAGGCCTTTGATTGAGTGAACAGAGTAATGCTGTTGAGGATAATAAAGGCGTAGGCTGGAAAGAAAGGAGACTGATCAAATATCTGTACGAGATTGTATTTATTTCTGGCTAATCAGCCTCTTGTACTGTTTATTATAGACATTACTTTTTCCACACCGGACACACACAGAAAGGAGGAGGAAAACCCGGAATTAGCCTACTCTTTACGAAGAGAACCAAGGAGGCCAACTGTTTAACGTCTCTTCCAAAGGACGAAGCGCTGACTTGCGCGTTCTCCTCAAACCACAACCACATAAGTAGGGGGACGGCAAGATACCAGGTTGAAAAATCGAACCTCCGCCGTATTTGATCCCGGGGCTCCTGTGTAGGTCAACGCTCTAACCACTCCACTCCACACCACTCCATATATCTCTACGTGAATTAAATTGTGAAGGTTAGATTTGAGAAAACGCATACCAGCGAAATAAATGTCGGTATAGGAGTAAGACCAGATATTGCGTACGCCTGATTCTGTCCAAAGTATGCTAATAAAAGTTAATGCAAGACGAGCTATAAGTAACATGAGACTTCAAGATTGGAGGGAGAATATACAAACACTAGCATATGCTGATAATCACGTACTCCCAACACAAATGGCAAAAGACAAATAGACTGATAATAACAGGTAGAAAACACCGAATGGAAATATATACAGAAGTATTCAGGATTATGCGAATATCGGGAAAAGAATAAAACGTGATTGTAAAGATTGGTGGAAAGCCTTAAGAAAAAGTTTCAGACGATAAATATCTCGGAAGCGTCACTTCAAGAAATGTGAAATGCACCGATATAGTAAGAACAAGATGAGAAAAAGCAAAAGCCACTTTCAGAAGAAAAAATATCCTATTGACGGAAAAATAAAGGAAGATGTACAAAAAATGGTTAAAATAGTATTTATGAAATATCACTTTGAATGTAGCAGAAACATGGACACTGAAAACAATTACGTATTATCTACAAAATATGGGCACAAAGAAGAACGCTGAAGATAAAATGGACATATAGGATGGAAAACGAGGAAATACTAATTGGTGTAGGAGAAAAGTGAACAATAATAAAGCTAATAGGAAAGAAGAAGGTAAACTGGTTAGAACATTACTGAAGGAGATAGAACGCGACTACTCCTCGACCTCTTGGTACGCAGTGGCCATAAATGACCCCGATTTTGTAAAAAAATAAGATGCTTGACTTTTTCGAGATATTGACAAACCCCCTATTAGATCGGGACTCCATTGGAAACTTTGGGATTATAGTGGTGAAATTACGGACAAAGTAGTATGAGTAGTGTTAAGGATTTTAGGGTCAAATGGTGAAATATGGGTGGCCTAAAATAGGGGAACACTTTGTGTACGTTGTAAGTTGGGTTTGCATAAGATCAGGGGAGTTGATGTACATTTAGTTGCATACGTTTTAGGGGCAAACTACTGTACTGTGGATGGCATAGAATCATTGTGCGTATATATTGTAGTATAAGTTTCAGGAGAAAGATTATAGCGTCATTATGTCAAATATGTCTAGTATTATGTGGCGAATATGTTTATTATTTCGTCATAAGTTTGGCAAAACTCGTAATCCTGTTGGTCAGCATAGGCTTATGATATATGTGACAAATAAGAGAAAGTGAGTGCGAGCAGCGGATACCGGTGTTGTGAAAGATATTCAAAACCTTCGATTAATCCCAAACTATCTAACCGATTTAATTAGAATTTTTGGATACCAATATATAAAAAATACGAAGGATATTTTATGATATTTTTAACTATTTTATTTCAGGGTTTAGCAGCGAGGAGTTGTCAAGAGTTACGGCTTTATTCATCCTAATTACACGAGAACGCACACATATGCACACACACACACATACCTACATGAACTGACGTTTATGAGAGACTAAAAACAGTAATAGGTGTACGAAGTGGAAGAGGGAGGGAGGAAGGGATATGCGAGAGATTGAACATTTTAGTCACGCGTACCTCTTCCTAATAAATTCCACCCTCGAAAAAATTTCCCTTCACCATTTTCCTACGAATTCCCTTCTTACCCCTCCCCTCTCCCTCCCTCCCTTCTAACCTTTCCATCCCCTTCCCCATTCATCTTTCCCTCCTTTTCTTCCCTCATACACTCTCCGCTATCACGTTGCATTCTTCATTTTCCATTTTTTATCTATCATCCTCCTTTCTTCTTTCTCTCGCAATCACCCTCCGATTAAAAAGTTTGATCTTCTTTGTTTGTGGACTACCGATATTTGGTCTCAATGTTTGTGTTATAGGTTTTCCAATATTTTTTTTCTCGCCCGCTCGTACATTGTGCGAGCGTTTTCCTCGCGGTAGATTTCATCACAGCTATTTACATGTATTCGTGTATGGCAACTTCCGTATCGGCTATGAATATAAGTTTATAAAATTGCTGTTTTACGGTGAGAAAGCTACCGCATTAATCTGTGTGCCTATTTCCGACTGAATAAAATGGAGACCGGAGAGATGAAGACTCTCACCTGCGCTCTCGTCTTTCTGTGGACTCGACGCAAGCGGCCATGCACCATCTTGACTCTCTTTATTGCCTTTCGAATATATGTTGCGCCACCACCGTCATTAAATATGATAATTTCAGTAAATTCTACGAAAGGGTAGATATTACAAATAATTTAATTTTAAAAAAGTAGTTTGGATTACTAATTTCATATTTGATGGATGTCTGCGCGACTTATTTTCGTCGGATCGTCTGTAATCTGTACTATCTGTTAAGGTTTGACATAATCAACGAAATAGAAGAATGCAATGATGTATTGTAAACAATCAATTTTATTAAAAAATCTATAGTCGTTTAAATTATTTCATAAATCAGAGAAAAGGCAAATTGAAGATTAACAATATATCTCTTCATTCAACGAAATTAAGCAGCTAGGAATGATTAATAAAAAATCTAGACTTTAATATTATTTTATGAAATATTAAGAAATTTAGGTTGAATAGTTAAGTGAGATTTGAGAGTGGCGAAGATGGAACTCAGTTTTTATCTTTCACTCAAATGGATATGGATCTGCTCTTCGGGCTCGCTAAGAAAATAGGACACTGCTCATCGAATTAAAAATTGGACGCGGGACAGGTCACAAGAGTTTCGGCTAGCCAATTCGATGGACTTAAATGTTATAAATTTTCCAAAACTATCGATCTTCTCCTCTTGCTAACATTGTTTGTAAATTATTTGATATTTGTGAAAAAACTTGTATACTATAAGAAGCTAATCTTGACGTAAGTTGCTGAATGTATTAGCTATCTACGATATTAAAATTAGAATTGAAGATATTATATTTACATAATGTAATTTAATCAATACATTTAATACAGTCAGATAATAATGTTTTGTATATATAAGTTTAAAAAAAAGCACTGGTGGTGTAGTGGTTAGCGTGTCGGCTTTCTATTGCAAAGTTCGGGGGTTCAAACCCCTCGAATGGAGGTTTTATTAAAAAAAACTATCATCAGTGCCTGGCAGTAGGCAGCAGTACTGTCAGTATGGTATAGAGCCGAAAACAAATTATGTTGGTTGGGTCTATATCCAATACAGCTGTAGGCGTGATCAGGACGATTTGAACGGCTACAGTACTGCGATGTGGAAAGCAAGAGGGAAACTACCACATTACAATCCCTAGTAAAGATTATATGGTTGGACAATAGAGTTCTCTCGAGGTAAAACAATCCGGAGGTAAAATAGTCCCCCAATCGGATCTCCGGGCGGGGACTGCCTTGAGGAAAACATTTGTCGAAAGTAAATTACGAATAGGGACTTGGAACGTAAGAACTATGAGAAAGGCAGGAAAGCTAGAGAACTTGAAAGAAGAAATAAGAAGAAATAGAGTTGACATTATAGGGCTAAGCGAAACTAGATGGGAGGGAGAAGGACAGTTCGACTCGGAAGAATTCACGGTAGTTTATTCTGGAGGAAATAGTGGGGAAAGGGGAGTAGCTCTGGTACTTAGGAAAGATATGATGAAAAGCGTGACAAAGATAATAGCAACGAACGATAGACTGATGGCAATAAAGCTAAAAGCAGTCCCAGTGGACATGCTGATAATCCAGGTATATATGCCAACGTCAGCTCATGACGATGAAGAAATAGATGAGATCTATGAGCAAATTAATGAAATTTACGAAGAAGACGGAAGAGGAAAGGCAAACTGCATAATAATGGGAGATTGGAACAGCATAGTCGGAGAAGGACAGGAAGAAAATGTTGTCGGGCAATACGGACTTGGGAAGAGAAATCGAGGAGGGGAGAAACTCGTAGAATTCTGCATCAATAATGACCTTGTAGTGACTAATACATGGTTCAAAAGCCATAAACGAAGGTTACACACATGGAAAAGCCCAGGAGATAGAATGAGATGCCAAATAGATTACATCCTTGTAAAAACAAAGATTCAGGAACAGCATAAAGAACGCCAAGGCATTGCAAGGAGCAGACATTGATTCAGATCACAGCCTTCTAATACTTGACGTGAGTACAAAGCTCAAACAAATAAGAAAAACGAGAAGAGAAAGACAGACCTGGGACCTAGAAAAACTGAAAGAAAGGCAGGATGTAGTCAGCATGAAGTTGGAAGATAACCTAAGAAAGTTGGAAAACAAACCGAAGACCGTCGATATAGAATGGGATGAAATTAAAACCAGTATCAAGGATACCATGGATAAAGAGATTGGAAAACAAGAGAAGAAAATCAGAAAACCATGGATCACGAAGGAAATGCTGGAGAAAATGGATGAGAGACGAAAATGGAAAAACGTTAACAGTGAAGAAGGTAGAGCCAACTATAGGCGTATAAACAATGAGTTGAGAAGGGTAACAGATAAAGCTAGAGAAAATTGGATAAAAGGAAAATGTGATGAAATAGAACAAATGGAGAAGTTAGGACGGTACGATATGATGTACGCTAGGGCACTGGAATTAGAAGATAAGAAGTCTAATGGAATTTGTGGTAAAGGAATTATGAATACGGATGGGAAGATAGTCTCAGAAACAAAGGATGTAGCACAGGTATGGGAAGAATACATTAAGGAATTATACAGCAAACAGGTAGGAGCGGCAAAAATAGAACTGGAAAATGAGGAAAACATTGAAGAAGACAACTTAGGACCAAGTATAATGGAGAGCGAAGTAGAAAAGGCGATAGTGGAACTAAAGAAGGGGAAAGCCACGGGCAGCGATGGAATACCGGCTGAGATACTTAAAGTCATAGGATCAGAAGGACTAAAAGCGATCACGAAATTAATTAATAAGATTTACGACACGGGAGAGTGGCCTCAGGTTTTCCTAGAAGTAACAATGATCCCTCTAAAGAAGAAGCCAAAGGCAATGCAGTGTAAAGATTACAGAACTATAAGCCTTCTGTCACACACATCGAAGATCATCACGAGGATTCTTAATAAAAGGCCGGAGAAAAAGGCAGAAGAAATAATAGGGGAAGATCAATTCGGTTTCAGAAAAGGACGAGGAACTAGAGATGCTATAGGAGTAGTTAGAATCACATCAGAAAGGGCAATAGAATACAGTCAAGATATCTGCGCATGTTTCGTAGACTGGCAGAAGGCCTTTGATAGAGTAAATTGGGTAAAGTTGATGAAGATATTAAAGGATATAGGTGTAGACTGGAAAGACAGGAGACTGATTAGGAATCTATATGAGAATCAAGTTGTAAAGGTCAGGTTTGAGAATGTGGACACCTGCGGAATAAATATCGGTAGAGGAGTAAGACAAGGCTGCTGCCTATCGCCAACCCTATTCAATATATATGGAGAAAGGCTAATGCAAGAAGCGTTAGAAGGCACAGGAGATTTCAAAATTGGAGGAAGGATTACAAGTACAGTAAAATACGCGGATGATCAAGTACTTCAAGCAAGAAAGGAAGAGGAACTCCAGAAAATGACAAACAGACTAGTAATAACAGGTAGAAAATACGGTATGGAAATAAAAACAGAAAATCCAAGGTCATTCGAATATCGGGTAAAGAAGAGAATCTGAACATAAGTATTTGAGGAAAGCCTTTAGAACAAGTTTTAGACTATAAATACTTGGAAGCATCATGACAAGAGAAGAAAATTGTACGGATGAGATCAGGACTAGAATAGGAAAAGCAAAAGCGGCTTTCAGAAGAAAGAAACGCCTACTTACGGGTAATATAATGGAAGATATCCGCAAGAAGTTGATAAAATGCTACGTATGGAGTATAGCATTGTATGGGGCAGAAACATGGACGCTAAGGAAAAATGACATCAAATACTTGGAAAGCTTTGAAATGTGGACTTGGAGGAGAATGCTGAAGATAAAATGGACAAATAGGATGAAAAACGATGAAGTGCTACGAAGAATAGGAGAGAAGCGAATGATTATACAGACTATCAGAAAGAGGAAGGCTAACTGGGTTGGACATTACCTGAGGAGAGAGAGTATGATTAAAGACGTGTTAGAAGGAAAACTAGATGGGAAAAGGGAAAGAGGTAGGAAAAGGTTTCAGCTGATAGAAAGAGAGTTACCAAGATATAAAGAGGACAGCGGAAAATAGGAGTATATGGAGAACCAGGTTTAACCAAGAATAATCACGGACCTGTCTACGGACAGACTACCTATGATGATGATATATAAGTTATTAACACCATCTATAGAGATCTGAGACAAAAGCTGCTTCGATCGATACGAGTACAAGAGTGAATTAATTGTCTAAAACTGGGAATGCGCCATTTTTCCTTGTCGATTCATATTCGATTTTCAGATTATATTATTAAAAATAAATAACGAGTAATATACATATTTGCACTTCATGTAGTTTATATTTAGAAATAATCATCGGTGAGACTCTTAACTCGAAGGATAAAGATAATGTTATCACACGATTACAAATTGAAAGGGTTTCAACTTCTGAGGAGGTTCAACGGTAACTTGGTTTAATGCTTGTGTCAGCATTGCTTAGTAAAATGGTGGTTATCACGGAGACCATGACAAATTTAGAATTACATCTCACCAACGAATGGAATTTCAGAGCAAATTCATAGTGGAATTTGCTTTTTATAACTACCGGCTTACTTCTACAATATTTCCAGATCTCTGGAAAGATATGTGGTTAAAGGTTGCTCACTTATCGTATATCTTTGAAAGATACTGCAAAATTTCACAGTATGCATCCATAAGTAATTAAATGTATATAAATGCTGCACTTCAACGTTAATAGTCTTCCAATGAAAGCTGTATATCAAAAGCATATCTCATTCCTTAATTTTATGGTAGTTAATTCATTATCGACGGAAATATTCTAAAATATCTTTCTCAATCACCACACACTTATAGAAAAATCACGGCTTAGATATGTTGAAATTCAACCAAGTGATATAATAACAATCTTGTTCGGGTAAATTTTGGGGTGGACCCCTTTATAAAATTTTCCCACTGATTATAGCGGAAAAGACTTGCGACAAGATCGTGAAAATCAGTTTAAACTGTGTCTGCGCGTAACTTACCGAGATAATATAAACATGGCGGTCTATCCTTTTTGGGAAAACATTTCGAAACCGTTCATTCATCCAAAAGAATATCAAGCCTAAAACCTCACGGGGGTTTTCATAGCGGTTAGCGATAAGTACGATAGCAGTGAGATTCCGATAAGTGACGAGGATATCGAGTGTTTGGTGCCGCATAGGTAAAGATGGCTCCAAAAAGGTGTTCTTATGCTCGTTTTACAGGCCACCTAACGCTGGTGTAGATTGTATTTTAAAACTCGAGCTCAAAGCTTAGACTGATAAATCAAGATGGAATCATTATAGTCGGTGGTGACTTTAACTTACATCCAATTGATTGGGAAAACCTATGTTTCCAATCTAGAGGTAAAGAACGCGAATTATGTGAGGCATTAATCGAAACATTCTGCGAGCACTCTCTCCTTCAATTAGTCAGAAAGCCAACGCGATCGGGAAACATATTAGATTTATTAGCAACTAACGTCCCAGAAAGAATAAACAAAGTCACCATTAAAGATAGGATAAGTGATCATCTGGCCGTATATGCAGAGTGTAAGTTGAAAATCGATAGGCACCCTAAGCCTCAAAGAAAGTTTTATATATTTGATAAGGCAGACTTTTCAAGCTTCAGGTCGTACCTACGTGAAATACTACCTGGCTTCCGTGATATGACCGAACGATCAGGTGCTGAGTCGTCATGGACATTATTCAAGGATATAATCTGGAGGGCATCGATAAGTACATTCCAATTAAATTGAAGGTCGATAATAAAGAGCCACGTTGGTACAATAAGCAAGTTAGGAGTGCGCTTAGGCGTCAGAGAATAAGCCACGCGAAAATAAAAAATATGCCGTCTACATCATCCGATGAATATAGAGCAACTAAAGTTAAGAGGTATAAGGAATCCCGCGCTAAAGCGAGAAATACTATGCGCGAGACTTTTACCAACTTCCGGAATAAGGTATTAAATAATTATTTGAAGGAGGACCCTAAAGCGGTTTGGTCCTATGTGAGAGAGGTCCAAGGTAGAAGCCCTACCATACCTTCCCTGCGCAATGACTCGGGTGCCGTTATTCATGATAGCGTAGAGAAAGCCAACCTGTTAAACGGTCATTTTGTAAAAGCATTTACAGCCGTCAGCGACCATTGCGTACAATATGCACCCGCAATAAGGAGGGATCTGATGGAAGATAGTATTTTCTGAGGTGGGAATAGCAAAGCAATTAAGTTCTATCAGACATAAAAAAGCCACTGGCCCCGAAGAAATTCCTGCTCGCGTTTTAAAAGAATTAGCTGAAGAAATAGTACCTTTTCTTCGGATAATCTTCGAGAAATCCATTTCTCGCGCAGAGGTCCCTAACGACTGGAGGTTAGCGCACGTTACCCCAATTCATAAGGGCGGCGACAAGGAGAACCCAGAAAATTACAGGCCGATTTCCTTAACTTCGATATCGTGTAAGATTCTCGAGCATATACACGTTAGCAACATAATGTGATTTCTTGATAGTGATTTATTGTTACGTGATTGTCAACACGGCTTCAGGAAAGGTAGGTCTTGTGATACTCAGCTCGGTCTTTTTGTGAATTATATACTGAGAAGCGGAGAAAATAATAAGCTGGTCGATGCCATATTCTTAGATTTTAGGAAAGCCTTTGATTAAGTACATCGCATGAAGTTAATAACGAAATTAGAAACCTTAGGCGTTAATTCTAAAATCGTTAGTTGGATCCGTGAATTTTTAAATAATAGGAAGCAGAAGGTTGTTATAGATGGGAAATCATCGAACTTAGTGGAGGTTGTCTCTGGCGTTCCGCAGTGTAGTGTAATTGGTCCGTTATTATTTCTAATTTATATTAACGATATCAGCTCAGTAGTCAGAAGTAAAATTAGGCTTTTCGCGGACGACACTGTCATCTATAGAGAAATAAGCAATCCGGAAGACCACCAGTATCTCCAAAATGACCTAGAAGCTATTTCTGCATGGTGTAAGGAATGGCAGTTAGAGATCAACCAAAAGAAAAGCTGCGTCATCAACTTCTGGAGGACAAAGAGTATCTCGTCGGATAATAATTATTCGTTGGACGGAGTAGAGATTCCAGTGTCAGACTCGATTAAATATCTCGGAGTCACGATCCATCGTGATCTCTCGTGGGACACCCACATTCGCCGATTGATAGGTGCCGCTTACAAAAAGCTGGCCTTTATAGGAAGAATAGTTCGAAATAGCTCCGAAAAAGTGAAAGAATTATGTTATTTATCTTTGGTTCGACCGCAGGTCGAATATGCTTCAGCTGTGTGGGATCCCTACGGAATGGGACTCACTAACGAGATAGAAAAGCTTCAGCGCAGGGCAGCTAGATTTGTAAAGAGGAATTACGATAGTAAACAAAGCGTAACATCATTAATAGAAAATCTGAAATGGACATCGTTAGAGGGACGTAGGCTGCAAGCTAGATTTAAACTACTGGAAAAATTTATGTCGGAGGGACTAGCGAATGAGGTAGTAGGACTTATCAGAAGCCCGACGTATCTCGGAAGGCAGGACAGTGAGGATAAGATTCGCGAGATCGACTGTAGAACGGAGCGTTATAGAGGATCGTTTTTCCCTAGGACGATAAGAGAACGTAATAGGAAAAGATAACGTAGGAAAACTATGGACCCTTGGCGCACTGCACCCCCTGCCATCCACCAAAAAGGTGACTTGCAGGGTATCATGTAGATGTTTGTATGAGCTGGTAACAAACAGGCGAAGTTGTTAAATGTAAAAAAGTAATTAAGGTCTGTATTAGAGAAATCCACTCTTTATAACCGAGCGTTATTCAATCGATTAAGGTTCCATCGCCGTTTGTATCCAATACATTAATTGATACAAACGAAATATCTATCGAGGAGACGACGGGATTGAAAAAATAGCGAAATACTAAGGCGATGGGCGAGACGAGTAAAAATATAAAAATCGAAAATGATGAAAGTTTCTTCGAAAGGCCGCCGACCGGGATTACTAACATCGCTTCTACGCCAAATATTGTCGCAAGTGTGAGCTGAAATATCAACATTTGCCGACCCAGGATATATCTCATTTTCTGTCTCTCTCTTGTCTCTACCCTTTCTCACCCTCACTTGCTTTCTCTCTCTCAACGCCTATCTTCCTTTGCCGGCGCGCTCATCCCTCTGTCCCTTTTCTGGATTTTCCTTTTTCTTCTTTTCCATCCATTTCGCTCTATTCTCTTTGTCGTTCGCTGCTTCTTTTGTTGTCTTTTCCCCTTTCTGCCTCTCATCATTATCTTCTCTCCTCTTCCCGTTTCTCTTCCTACTCCTACTTTTAATTTATAATTCTCACTCCTTACCTCTTCCCATCTCCTCTTCTTCTCTCTCTTCCTCTATACATCTTCCTGTCCTCTCCTCCTCTCCTTTTATCTCTTATCCGCCCGCATCTCCCTCTTTTTTACCCCTCTGCTGCATCCCAATCCCCTAGGTCCAATCTTCTAATCTTACGATCGACTCCCACATCTTCGCCATCGGATCGAAAGGCGTGCGGTTAAAGAGGTTTGCCAATCAATTAGTTAATTAGTGCGATCAAAACTCGGGTCACGTCCGATTGGTGGGGAAAAGGGAGGCAAAAAAGAGGAATGGAAAGAAAGGCCAAGTTTTGTAAAAGGTTCACCAGAGTTTAAATGCCTATTTTTCGCTTTTCCGATTCTTTCGTTTTATTTTCACATCCGTATCGAATCTTTTTTAACCCCATTTTTTAAGGAGAGTCTATAGAGATCGGGAACTCTTAATTCGGTTGTCGGGCAGAGCCAAAAGAACATGTTATGCCTCCAAATGACCTCGGAGTACCGTTTCTCATTCAGATAATCTAGTTTAATACCCAGTCATTCCTAATCAGATAAAAGTTTGATGACAATGAGCTTTGACAATCAATTGAAATAGTCCATAGGTATCCGACTTCTCAAAATCTACAGCCTTGTAGCGGAAACTTAACAACTCGCTAAAATGGCACATAAGATATGATGTAATAATATCCGTGTTTTATTATCCAAAAGAGACATAATACACACTTAAAACCCAATATGCAGAGAAAATGTCAAAGTTAAAATTAAAGTATAGGTATAATCTGGTGAAATGAAATACGGTTTAATTGAAAACAATACTTTCGATTAATTGAACAGAATTTAATCAATTATAGGTCAAAATTACGGTAATGTTTACGAGCAACATGAGAAAACTTATCCCGTGGAATGCAAATAGCTATTATAATTCTATTGTTCTCATGTTTGGAGTAATATTTCTTAAATAGGCTTGAAAAACAAGAAAAAATACTAAATACGTCGATATTTATAACCTTGGAAGAAAATAATTGTAATTTACAAAGTATAGAAATTGTATTTTCCTCGTCGTATATGAGAAAGGGAGTGTTTCAATCTTTCAGCGCTTCAACTGGCGTGAGGAGGCTTCGGTTGACTGGTTTGTAAGTCTAAGCGATCTTTTCGCCTCTGGCAACAGCGAAGAGAGCTACACCTAGTTGATTGGATATCCGGTAGGTGGCTCAGGTGAAGGGTTCATTTGTGTGGACTCGTATCTCAAAGACAAGACGACTGGGCAGCTTCCAAGTAAATTGGAAAAGACGGAATCATTTATTGTATTCTTTCTCCTTCATTGCCGAAGGATATCCTGTAGAACTCCATTTATGAAATTAGCGTGAGATCTTTAATGAAAACACAATCGAATGCCCGCGAGTTTCATTTCAATAATTAATCTATTAGTGCGGATTGCGGCAAATTATCGGACAACATATATTTTCACTCTTTCGAAACTGGAAAAGACAATATTAATTTCGGATCCATAAAAGAGAATACACGAAATAAATGTTTCCGATAAAAATAAAAAGTCGAATGAAAATTTTTCAAAGATCCTCCAAAGTTAAATAACAAATATGTTCAAATACCGTAGTCTCACGCTGTCCGCGGAGGTTACGTTCCTGGCGGTTGACAAAACCGCAGTTGGTGAGAGACTACGGTATTGTACGATATCTAGTTTTAAAGATAAAATTCATGTACATAAATTATATTTCTTACTTCATATCATAATGTCAACATCCAATCATCATACCGTTAAAAACTATTTATTTTTCAAAAAACTATATTTTCCTTCGTTTACCGATATTTCGAATGGTTAGATTTATTTTAAAAATCAATAATTTCAAACTCAAATGTAAAAGACTCACAGTAAGACTTCCTGAAATACTAGTCCTTATGTAATGAGAATTCGCCTCTTCCAGGAGGTATACTTAATCCATTTATATTCAGCACTAGATTAACATCCGGTAGCCGAAATTCAACATCAGTCGACTTCAATTAAATCCAAACTTTATTGCAAACCCACCAGTAACGTCTTCGTGACCACGATAAGAAGCAAAATTAATCGGGAACGTCTAGTGCTTCTTTCAAGAGCTATTCTGCTCACAGCAGTAATTTTAATTGTCCTGCCTCTGACAAAATGGGAGAGTGGGAAAGAAAGAGAGAGAGAGAGGTTGAGATAGAGGGATGGGGAGAGAGAGAAATCCAGCGATGTGAGACTTACATGGCGGCGGAGACGTGGAGGCCATTAAAACACCGTATTTCCTCAGATCAGATTTTTATCTTTCCAATTTCGCGCCGGACATTGTGTGAATAAATCGCTCTCCCTCGGTTGTCCATCCCTCTCGCGCAGGCGAAACCATTTAAAGCCTTTCCCCGCGCCTCCGCTGATTTAAAGGGGTCGAAAGGGAGCGAGGGGCAGGAAGAAAGGGCGGGTCCTGTTTATTTCCTTGAATCGTAAATTACGAGGTCAAAATTAAGTGTGTTTAAGGAACGAGAGAGTAGTTCGTTATTTTGGGCAGAAGCCATGACGCTTTTTAGCAAACGTTGCATGGCATGGAAGAAGTAGGTTCCCCAACGCCAAAACTGATTGTTTAGTTGATAGAGATTAAATTATAATAATTGCCTACTAGAACTACTTCAAGGAGTAGCAAAACTGCCGTAAAAATCTTTTAATAGGCGAGGCTTGATATTTTCCGTCAACACATCAATTAATGTGAAGGCACTCAATGTAAGTTAATAGATAAGAAGTAGAAAAACGCCATCAATGCCGTCTATTAGAAAAAATATACTGTTGCTTTCGTGAGATTTCGGATCCAATTATAAAGAGCGTTCATGAAAGCTTTTGAAAAAGTGAAGTTCGAATAAAATTGAATTGAAAGTGATGTAAATGTAAAAGATTCGATCGCCTATAAAAAGAACACGAAGGCAATGAAATTAGAAATCGCGCAATTATCTCTTTGAAACAACGATTAGCCTTAGTATCCATATACTACAGAAATGTCTCCTATATTGTTTGTTTGTTTGAATGCTCAGCCAATTCACCTCTCTTACAGCACAAATGGGTATCTCAGAGGTAGTGCAATGAATAACCGGGGAGGGAGGAGGGAAACCCGGTGCCGGCATTTGCCTGCTCTTACGAAGAACACCAGGGGGACCAACGGCTTAACGTCCCTTCCGAAGGACGGAACAGCTGAATTTGCGCGGTCTCCTCATGCCACACAAACAGGGGGCCGGGCGACCTTGGAAAAATCCTACTTGCGCAGGATTCGTGCCCGCTGCCTTTTCAAGCAGCAAGCGAGTAGCAGCCAGCGTCCTAACCACTACACCCTGTCTCCTATATTGAAACGAGAACAATTTTATTGCAATTAAAGTGCCGATTGCGTTTTCTATGAGAAATAAAATACAGAAACTGAAATAGCACGTCAGCGTGTGCGTGCCACATAGCGTGCGAAGCGGAAAGATGAAGGGAGAGACGGAGGGAGACAGGAAGAGATATCTGGGCGTATTGATTTCACCTCAGCGGGAGTGATTCCTGGAACAAAAGCATACACCAAAGGGACAAACTATTCTGCAAACTACACTGCAGTGACAGACTTCTAGGACAGAAAGACAAGTAATATTTATTGTACACTCTTTCATGAAAAAATCGAAAGAAATTACCACATACGAAATCCAATATAAAACCCAATGGAGAGATCCAATATCCGATTATTTAAGGTGGACACCAACCACACACACACACACACTAACACACGCGCATATTTGAAACATGGGTCTGATAAAGCTGACGGAATAGACATAGGGTAGCAGAACATAAAGGAGAAACATAGGCAGCAAATAGAAGGCGACTTTAAGTACAAACGATGGATTTGACATGATAATATTTAAAGTGAATGTTAGGCTAAAGATTTTAACTTGTTTTTTGGCAGCCAAAAATAATCCACCTCTCTTCTACAAATCCCATCGATCCGAAAAAGTCAAAATTTTTGTTTGATGAATTCCAAATGGGTCCCTGAGAGGGAAAGAGAGGTGGAGAGAGAGAGAGAGGGAAAGAGAAATAAAAGAGAGAGAATGCGAGAAAACACTCCCAGAGAAAGAATGTCGAAGGGTTTACCCATGTCCCTATCGTGCGATGGGTACTACTCTTTTATAACACAACAGTTCAACTATTTTATCACGTTTTTCAAAGTGTTTTCTCGCGTCTAGGGAAAGTCCTATTCGCGGGCATCCAGAGCGTAATATAGAGGATACCAAAGAGGTAAAAACGGAAGACAAGTGCTTCATAAGAAGGAGCGAGGTGCGGGGAGGGAACAACGAAGAACATCTGTAGAAGACCCGATCGTCCTCTTTCTCGATCTGCCTCTCTTCACCCTCGCTCTTCCCTTGCAGTGCTCCTGTGAATAATTCACGTGGGTAAGGGCAGGATGCGTTTTAGGAAGGACGGAGGGAGGAGGAGGAGAAGGGAGAGGGAAAAGCATGGAGGTGGATGTAGAAGAGGGCATGGAAGGAAAGGAGCGTGGGATCGGATTAGGCTGAAGGGCGGTTGGGGGGGGGGGGGAAGGAGAAGAGTGATTGGGGGTGGGAGGGATGAGACATGGGAGGAGAGGGATTAGAAGAGGGAGTCGGGGAGCAACGTGGGAGAGAAGGGCGTGTCCGTGTAGTTTAGTGGGGTGAACTGGGATGCGTTTAGGATATCACATAATGCTTGGAAGTAGCAGGTAAATGAGCGGAGTGGGAGAAGATTGCGACATATTTTGTGTCAACTGCATTGTAATCCGACATTTTTCATTACTTGGTGTAATTTAAAGCCGCGTAACTATTTTTTTATTGAAGCGAAAACGGTTTTGGGTACTGATGAATTTCTTCTAGGTTTTATTTTTTGAAAGTACAGTATGATCTTTTCTAATCCATTTTAATAAAACGGAATAACTCTCGTAGATATTTTTGTTTTTGCATCATGCTCGCTTGATCTGCGACAGTTGTCTTCTAAGATTTGGGCCTGAAATTTTATTCTTCAAATAAGTAATTTTCAGGACAAACGAGGATCCCATTAAAACAGTCTTACTTCTTAAACTCGATTCCAATACACACATATTAAATAAGTCGCTCAAAATCTTCGTCGAACTCTATTGCAGTCGTTTCCTAACTGGTTGTCGCGGCACGCTGGAGTGTCGCAGCTGAATCGAGGGCTTCCGCGGAAAACGCTGTTTTAACCCTCTCCTTACTAAGTCGGCCGAGAATATTTCTACGCAAATTACCAAGTTTAAGTGCCCGATATCTGCAGTTTTGACGTTATTATTTCGTGAATAGCACACGCAACGAACATAACTTCATTTAACTAAAAATAACTCAAGTACAATTTGATGTAAATTTTGCCTCGGCAGGTTTCGGCCAACTTAGTACGGAAAGAGAGGACCAATTATTTGACAATCAATACGGAAAGGGTAAAAAAATCAACAATTTGTAACATTGAAAAGCCCCTTATGCAATAAATTATGCACTAATAAATTGGTAATGAAGTCCAAGCGCTGTGGTATCAGAATGTATAAATATGCAATCTAATTTTCTAGTGTCCAACAAAATTTCGAGGTTCGCCAAACCTGTGGCAAACGGATCACAATAATAACAAATATATAAAATATTAATGAGAAAAATGCTTAATCTTTTAAATAGGTTTCAGGTTATGTTATTAATGGTTAACTATTACTGTTTATACATTATATATATATATATATATATATATATATATATATATATATATATAAGGAATAAATATTACTATTAATGCACTGAAAAATGATAGACATTCTTACAGTACAAAGTTCGAAAACCGGCAACCTTGGAACTTATAGGTTGACAGTTCTTAGGTTTTCCGGTTTATGGATAAATTTACGTATAACTGAGGAGCGATAGAAAATTAACCGGACTGAACCTTTATTCCAAAATCTGGCAAGATACTGGTTTACCGCAAGTCGCAACATGTCTCATGCATTATCAGCTCATAGCCGTTTTACATATTATTGTCAGTTTCTATACGACGCATCGTATAGAAACTGACGTCGCGGCGTTCATAGAATGAAGTGGTGTTTAACATACCCATCATGGATTTACGAATAGAAGTAGCTACCACATGAAATAATGTTCCGTATGCGTTTGCAGAAACAGGTATTGAAACGTTTAAAATGACAACAGTGCATCCAACGGGGGGAAACGCCCAATGAGTAGCCGTTTTCATAATGATCGTGCCGGCAGTTCCTGATTTTTTCACTACACAGGCAGTTAGTATAGCATTTCCAATTCTACTAGACCACAAACGGTACTTATATGGTTAGATGTGTCCAAAAGACAAAATCAAAAGAAGTGACAAGTAAGAACAATTAGGAGATTCCGAGCTCCTAATTTTATTTGTATCATTAACATCTTACTGTCCTGGTGACGATCGATACAATGACGAGCCTATCTCGTGAGAGGGATTTTTGGAGCTGTAATGGAGAGAGCTCGGTCTCTTATGTAGCGTGAAATAAATAATAAAATGAAGTAAAAAATAACGCTTACACAACCGCCCACAGGAAATGGAAGTGGAGGCACATTCCTTAGTGTGGGGTGAGGAGAGAGGGCGACGGGGGCGGGGAGGGGCACTTACCACGTGATTGATTTTGGCGTCGGTGGGTTGGCTTCGAAAGAACAAACGATGGAGACGTCAGCCGTCTCGTTGAGAGTGGCGTTGTCAGGACTCACCCAGGCGATCGGCGGATCTGCGGAAGAAGGATACGAAAGATAAGCTTGGACAAAGAACGTCAACTGTTACTCATTTTTTTGGTAACTCAAGAAGTCCAATGGCGATGCAGTTAGGCTCATGGTACCGCGGTAATGAAGCTAAATCAATTTAACACTTTACTGAAACACCTCGATTAAATGCAGGCTACGATTAATGTACAAATATATAAGGTTTTAATAAAGCAAAATATATTATACCTTTGTATACACTTTCTTCAAAAAACTTTTGGAAATAAGTCAAAATCCCCTCACTTTTAATGAAACCTCCCGACTAGGCTTGCCAACTCTCCCGGAATTGGGTTAGATCTCTCGAGTTTGTCTCGTCACCCGGATTGAAGAATTTTTCTTTCGTGTTCGGTTAAAAAACAACAGCGGATTCGCTCATCTTTTTTGCTCCGGAGTTCGAGGATCCACTTGTTCCGAAAATGAATAGGATCTGATTTTGGCTGACGAGATATTAATACCCGGTAAAAAAGAAGACATACGCCAGCCTCGATAATTTCTTCAGTTTAGGAGGTAATAGAAGTAGTAAGAAATGTGACGCTTTGGAAGTCTTGCAGTTACGCGGCATAGTTTCTTGTGAGTATATTACTAACTTTTGGAATTATGTATCACGATGTTAGATTTGCTTGGCATGTCTAAGAACCTAAATAAGTGAAATTATAAAAACCACAAAAGTTCCCTCACACGTCCAGGATTATCGAACACATTTGGTGTTTATAAATACACTTTCGTGATTTTTTGGAGGTCTTGCGTCCCAGCAGTGTAAATAAATCTTTTATTGTGATAGTTTTTTAAAAATAACTTGTGTCCCAGTGATGGAGATTAAAAGTATTTTGGAGCTCATTCAATTCAAAACACATATGTCGTACTCATTCATCTATTAGTTGCATGATATCGAAGTTGAAAATATTAGCACCTTAAATTTTCTCCATTATCAACATATTTATGTATTATTGTTTTAACTAACTTTTTATCAGCGACAGCAATATGAATTAATTACACTGAAGAAAATAAACGTTATTGCTCATTGCAGAATATATACGACTAGTCACTGAAAAATATGTAGGTATTAATAATATACTTGTATATTATTAAATTTCTATTTAATTCTTTCAAAGAAACTCAATTTTACCAGGCACATGACAATTTGCGGATTGATGACGGAGCTTATTCTCATCAATCTTAAAGGAAAAAGTCGTCTTTATGAAAAATTACTGATTCGCCGTTTTCCTAAATCGGCATACACGAAAAAATATGAAATGGTGCCTAAGTTGCCCCATGACTGTTTCTTTGCTCGCACATGCCCACGGTTAAATCCTCCGGGATTTTTCTAGGCGTCGTATACTTTCATAGCCAAATATCCCGGAATTTAACTGCTCTCGAGGAGAAATCTTCCGGTAAGCCTACTCCCGACCCATGCTTCTAACCACCTTTCCTTTCAAAATTAACTCACACTTTCTGCCTCTCTGAGCTCTCTTAACAAATATTCACCATCAAATTTATGCACATTTCCTCAGGAATATCAAAACAATAAAATAACGTCATAGTATTCTTTTTTAATTAACAATCGCTAGTCACAACTGATAACAGAAATGCCTATCTGACTTTCATAACTATACGCTTCTTGGAGAGGCATATTTAGCGAACTTGATTTAACCAAAAGGTAAGGTTCTGAATTGCTTCTTTAATTGAAACTAGTGGACTAATTTGCATTTCAAATTTTGTAATGTGCACAAAAAAATACACAGGAACATATTTTAATAAAAAGGATTAATTTAATTGTAATAAAAGTTGCAAAAGACTGCTGAGAGTAATCCAGGAGAATCAGACATAGATAAATAATCACGAAAATATTGTCAACCTCTGCATTACAGTGATGGTAAGGAATGCTAAGGTATGTGGTCGAATTTCCGCTGGCAAAACCCTAACGTGGGCAGAAAGCATCGAGTCGTGAAACTGAGGGGGCATTTTGACTCTCTGACCCTCCCTTCCCCACTCCTCTCACCCTCCTGTACCCCTTCTCTCTGCCCTCAAGCCCGCAAGGGCCACATCAGACATACGAGATCATATTTGCTGGAGCGCGTCAAACAGCATGCATCCGTCCAATAGAATTCCGAGCGAAAATGCGATTTCGGGAAAGAAAGGAATTTTAATCGCGTTGCTAGGTTTTGCAATATGCGACCGGCAACAAATGAAATTTTCTTTCCGGCGGAATGCGTTACCGCGTACGTAAATGCGACGATCGGACAACATATAACGGCGATCGTAAAACGCGCAGCGGATCGGATTTCAACAAGCGCGTGTTGGATAACCCGACCACAGCAATTATCCGAACGTGCCCACGCAAGAATCATCTATCCGATAATTGGGTCGGTAGCGCAAAAACATTGATGCGAATTTTGTGGATCATTTCAAATTCTTCCGAGAGCTAAATTAACGTCTGGATTTGGAGTTCGTACTTTAGACATGCCGCGATCGATGAAAACTTATATTTCTTCAATGCCCTCCATATCGAAATGACACTGGCCCTTTAGTTGGGCCATGTTCCTGAAGAAATAAGAGAGAACATTTTCGACAACCTCGGCTGGACTTTGATTTCCTGACGTTCGGATTGTATAGAATAGCGTCTGTTAGCTTCAACTGGGATAAGTTTAGGGAGAGGGTAATATTTAATTACTATTGATTACTAATGAAGGATGTCCTTTTATATTTGGAATTTCAGCCGCTGCATTTTTGATGCAGCTCCGATGAAGATCGTCATTTCATGTAATCGTCTAGGCATAAAAATACTGCAACTTTGATAGCCCAAAAGAAGCTCAAAGAACGGTTTAGGTTATTTCCTTTCTCTGTATTTATTTTTTCATCCTTCTCTTTCTATTTGACTCTCTATCTTCCTCTTTTCATCTTTCTGTCTTGCCCAGTTAATGAAATGCGAGTCAAAAGAATTTGCTCGACCAACAGTATCCAGGCCGAGCGTCCGTCCGCATGGGAATAAATGAGAAAGAGAGGCCGATGAGAGGGAGGAAGATGGGAGGAGAAGGGATGGAGGGAGAGAGCTTCTCTTAATCCGAAAGCCTTCTTTCGACTTCTTATCGACCGCCTTATCCTTCAAAGAACACCGTGGGACGAAGGGGGATGATGCTCAAGGAGCGGATGGTTCCACCAGGCCCCTCTCCTTTATGCACCACCCCCCTCACTCTCCATCTTCCACCCCTTATTTATCCCTCCATGGATTAACGCCCAATGAAAAGGCGAATGACGAAAAGATACGGCTCAGCATTTAGAACAATAGATTCCTCGAATAATACTGGAAGGACGACCCCCTTTGTTTGTTTGCAGTGTGACATTTGCAATCGAGGTCATATCGATAATGATACGAATGCATCTCCTAAATGCCATCATATTTGGGTTTAATTTCCACAAAAAGGAAAAACTTGCCTTATAATGACGTTCTTTTTTATCAGTAGCTATTCACCAGTCGTGGCCTAATTAGTTTATCCATCACCATACAGATAAGTAAATGTTAGATTATGACATTTTTAGACCTATTTAAATAAAAATATCAAGTAATAAAATGAGTAAATTTTACGATTGAGTTTTTAATTAGCTGTCTTTAAATTTAACGCTTATTTGAATAGAAAAATATGGAATAAATTTAAAAATAATTCATTCAAATCCTCCTTAAAGAAAGCAAAGAATGAGAAGACGAGGAGAATCGCCTAAATAAACGCGATTTATTGTCCTCGATTTGAAATCGTCTCTTATTTAGGGCATTCGCGCAACGCATTCCGTCTCCGATACACACATCTACCGTCGTCACGGGCCATTCAAGCATTCCAAGACTATGTCAACGGAGGGGTATGCATCGCGGACGTGAGAGGAGATGAGAGAAAGGGCGGGGAGGAGGGGGAGGTAGGAGGGCGAGAAGGGGCGGAGGAGGGGCGGAACGTAGCGAGGTAGGCGGGTGGTGCAGAGGCCGGGGAATCGCGCTTACAAATCTGGGCACGTTTTAAAATCAATTTACAAGATCGCGGTGAAATAACTATGCCGGGACACGGTCGTCATCATTTCTGGAAACAGGAGGACGAGTGGGAGGAGGAGTGGAGTGGAAGGGGAGGGGGAAGGGAGGAGGGAGAGAGAGAGAAAGGAGGGAGATAAAAGGGAGAGAGAGATTTTATTTTAGTCGTGGAAAAATAAAAGGGTTCGCACTGGTTTGAAGACGTGGGTGTGAGTGACTCGTGAAGGAGGGGGCGGAGGTCGGGTTGGGTCGGAAGGAGGAGGAGGGGAGGAAAAGGCGTAGGAAGAGAGATGACAGAAAGAAAGGCGCGGGTTGAGAGGATGCGACCTTGGTGGGGAGACGCGAAAAAAATGTATCAAACGACGAGATGAATGTGCTTTTATAAATGAGAAATGTTTTATTTTTACTCAGAGAGAATGTATCGGAAACTTGAAATGAATGGACCTGAAAAGAAGGCGTATGTATCCGCGAAGATCAGTGGACTCTGCATCGGAGACGGCTCCAGATATTTGCAATTTGTGAAACCAACATGCGAGAGGAGAAAAGAAATTTCCGAACCTCAGAGAAGGTAGAAACGGATGGTGAATTGCAGTTCCAGCAGCGATAGATTGCAATAAAAGTTGTGTGCGTGTGTATGATGGTGATCATTATATGAATCGCTTTTTATGCAGAATAAGGCAGGAAAAGTATGACAGAGGTGATCGTCATTCCAAATGGCATTTCACCTTATTGTTAACGACTTAGAACGAGGGTCTCAACTGAAAAATGTAGAATGATCAAACAAATAGTTTTATAAAGTTAACAGGCCACATGATACCATAATGAGCCAAAATAATTTGTTGAAACTTAAACACTCCTATAATAATAGTATACATGTAATGTTTACACTGTGGTACGATTATGATCTTATAAATATTAAAATGTTGTTTTTTGTCCCATTGAAACTCCAATTTGCCTCGTCCGCTCCTTCTTCTACGCATTTGCGTAAGAATAACAGTTATGAGAGCGCTGCATGTCCGTAATTGGCAGGCCACATGTTTGAGATCCGTTAGTTAGGTGCATGATGACTTTTAATTATAATTTAAAGAAAAACATTTACGCTCTACCAATAAATAACAATATTTAGAAATGTTTATAAAAATAATGTAAAGAAGTACGGCATAAAAATATTTGTTCTGGTGGATGCTCGAATGTGCTATACTGCTAATCTTGAAATATACGCCGGTAAACAGCCTGAAGGCCCACTTGATATAAGCAATACACCTAGCGATGTCAAACGTCTCAGCTCCATAATTTCAAGGACAGGACGAAATATCATAACCGATAACTGGTTCACAAGTGTAGCGCTCGCGAATGATTTACTAAAAAAATGAACTCACTCTCGTTGGAACCATCAGGAAACATAAAAGGGAGATTCCTGGATGTTTCATAGAAACGAGATCTCGAGAGGTAGGATCGAGTATGTTTTGTTTCCAGTATAACTGCACCCTAGTTCCATATGTCCCGAAAAAGAATAAAAACATATTGCTTATTTCGAAGATGCATGACGGAAGTATAGGTTCTTCTAAAGGAGACAAAAGAAAGTCAGACATTATTACATTTTACAACGCTACAAAATCAGGTGTTTATACTGTTGACAAACTCTGCAGCACTTAAAACGAACAGATGGCTGGGATAAATTCCCAAATTATCTTTCGTAGCAACAATCAAACCGATGGCAATGTGAAACGTCATTTTTTGAAAATATTGGCCCGTGAACTGGCCGAAGACTTTCTAGGCATTCGTTCACACACTTACCAAAAAAATTTAAATGTGATATTAAATGTCTTTTCCTGGAACCCTTGAACGTGCAACACCTTCAGAAGATAGAACTGCCCCAAAAAGGCAAAAGGTGTTATGTGGGCGATCAAAAAACGTATACATACTGCAATAATTACATTTGCTTGCAGCAAGCACAACAAATTTGTTCTGATTCCTAAATTTGCTTTATCAAAATATGATAATTTATTTTTTATGTTTGCTGCCTAATGTATTCGTTATTGTTTTTCAACAATATTTAATGTGATTAAATGTTTAAAAACTTTTATTTTGGATTCATAATAGCTACATACCTTCATTTTATTGTAACAGTAAAAATAAATTTATATATTTTCATGATATTATTTAATTATTATTATTAATGCACGACATTAATTCCTATAAATTTGTAATTATAAACCAAATAGAATAAGTATTCACGGAAGAAAACGATAAAATGGAGTCTGTGAGACGCCACGCGACCGTTTCCGTAACATTTCGGCATGCGACCTGTGCAGGGTTAAATGCATTTTATGCCAAATAATATGTCTTTGCATACCAATTAAACAGCGAAAGAAAAAGAAAATTTTCAAAGTTATTTAGCTATAAATTCAACGTTTGTAAAACTTTTCATCTTGAACAATCAGTAAAGCATAAAATATCATCGTAATGAATTCGTCGTTCTTTTGTTCTTTTTAACGATTCATATGTGCGCGAGCGTGTATTGGCTTGAGTGTATCAGTACAAAACGAATTTTTCTTTTTCAGGGTTGTTCCTCTCCCTCATCACTCCTTCGGGCGAATAAGTAGGACTTCGCCTCTGCGTGCGTGTATCAAATCGAAGTAGGCGAGACTCCCAATCGAATGAAAGGAGAGAGGAATAGGGAGAGAGTGGATGAAAGCCAGATTCCGGGAAGCAGCGGCAGAAAGGGAGAAGGCAGAGAAAGGATAGGGGGGAGAGAGAGGGTTTGGGTGGCGCTGCAGAGGAAGGAGACCTGCGGAGGCGGCGAAGTGAGCGGAGTGGTGAGAGGAGAGATGGGAAGGTGAGGAAGATGAGGGAGGGAGAGAGGGATGTAAGTAATAGAAGGGAACACGGAATGGAAATCACGGTGTCAGGAGAGAAAGGGAGAGAGAGGAGGGATGGGAAGGAGGCAGTCGGGTGATGGCTAGGTTTAAGCTTTTTAAGCATAAAAGGAGGCGAGGTGACTGTGTAGGAGGACGCGAGAGACGGAGGGAGAGAGAGATTGAGATGAAAGAATAAAAAATGTGGATGGGGAGGAGGAGATGGGGGAGCATGGGGCAGAACGTGGGGAATGGGAAGGGACGAGGAGGATAAATAAATGGAGAGGAGTGATGCAGGGATGTGAGGAAGGGGAAGTTGAGTGGACAATGGAAGGAGGAAGTACCTACATACAGTAAAGGGAGAGATATGTAGAGAGGCGAGACAAAGAAAATATAGAGGCACAGGAAGACGTCAGAAAAAGAGGAAATGAATCGAAAATAAATGATATGCAGTGCAGGATTGACAGATGGAGAAATGCTTTAGGTGAGAAGTTGAGGAAAGGTAAGACAGAGAGAAGGTTCACGAATTTGAAGGTGGATGACAATCATATATAAGGAGAAGAATAGAGAGAGGAAGAAATAGTGGCCTTTAAGAAAGAAAAGAGAGGGAGATAAAGTGAGAGGGGGAGAAAAAAGGAGAGAGAGAGAGAAAAGAGGAGAGGAAGAGATGGAGAGGTGGAAATGAGAGCGACCAGTGAGAAATGGCAAACTTTTGTTCCACCTCTTTCTCTCTCTTCCTCGGCAGCGGCGGCGAAATTTATGCCTTTCTTTAAGGTTCTTTCGGTTGCGCGGGAATAAATGAATACGTAGTGAGGGAGGAGGAGGAGGAGGGAGCGGAGTCGAGGGATCGGGGAAAGTGCGCGCATGCAAACGAAGGGAGGAACAGAAAAATCGTTATGCATCGAATGCCCGGGAAACGGTGAAAAAAGAAAAGGAAATGTGTCACCTTACAATCTTTCATCCTTGACACGTTTCTTCGAATGAGATTCGCGGTGTAATATTAGACGCTCTTTTGATTGCCGAAGCAATTTGCAACTGCTACGTTTCCCTTGCGAATGTAATAGATATTTATTGGATTACATATGAAAAATATGGCTAAAAGTTACTAAACAATTGGAAATAAAATATTTTTGCCGATATTTTTTCCCAAATTTTTAGCGAACAGGTACTATAATTAGGAAAACGGTGTACTCCAGTTAATCTATTACCTTTTGTATTCCTGTTTAATCACTCATACGCTGATTTTTACATAATAATTTAACAATGTATTCAACTTACGCCGTGTATGGAAAAGATGATACGGGTCATTTCTCCTTTTCGATTTAGCGTCCCACAAGAGCATTTCAACTATTAAGTGGACATACATTCTGTCGCTGAAGGTATCATGATCAAAGTAGTCTGATGGAAAAACCATACTTATTTATTCGCATATGTAGACCTGTCTTCATCTTCTCATTGAACTATGCTCGCCTTACCAAATACATCATTATATATGGTAATCCCAGTGTATTTATTTCAGTCATTTTATCGTTTATTTTGCTTATTGCAAAGTGATCCAAAATTCTCAATGTAGAAAAAATGGCTATTAAGTTGAGTGTAATTTCATATTTGTTATGCTAGTAAATCGTATATTTTAAATAAACATTTTAAATTAAAAAACGAAAAAATATTTTTCTCTTCCCTAAAAAATATTTTATTGAGTCTGAAGTTGATGCTTTGTTGTCTTACTCCGATTTATGATATTTCGGTGAAACTCGTGTGCAACACTAAAGCACGATTTCTTTTAAGGAATTTTAGTACGAAATCTTAATTTTTGAATTCTTCATAGATATATAGATATCGCTATTGCTTAAGTTCAAAAATCTTTTCCTGAATATAAAGTTTTTTATGTTGTCTTCTCGGGATCCGGGGTTTCTCGGAATGTTTCGTTACGGTAAATCATGTCTTCGGGAAATTCTAAAGTTTGTACGATTCCTTTATAAAAATATTCCGAAGACAACCTAAAGGAATATTTTTTCAAAAGAAAATCGTAAATCGATACTCTGTGAGGCCACTCGTTTCTCTTTCACCGAAAAGAAGTTTGGCATTGGTGCCTTTGTTGGATGCCATACTGTTTAAAAGAACTTTCTTCAAAGTGACCGAGTTCGGCTCCTTCTCTCTAGAAGGAATATAAATGAATGCTCGTAGTTGAGCATTGGGAGCGTATACGTTTGAAATAATTTATACTAAAATCATTTATATCGCCACTTCGTAAGAGTAAAAATGAATTTAAGTCCGAAAAAATGTATATTTGTAATGCTTTATAAAGGAAAAATACAACTGTCACGATCACAGATGCACTGAAGTGGAAGCTGAGCCTTTCGGTCAAATTTTGACATTGTTGATGTATGTGATGGAAAGGCGCCCGAGGTTTGTTATTTTTCTCTGGTTAATCTGCTAATTGAGTATGTATGTAAAGAATGAGCCCCTTATGAGAAAGGTGTTATTCATGAGTTAGGAAAAATAAGACGAGAAGGAGCACGTATTGTAAAACGTCGATATGATGGGCAAGTAAGAGTTACGAGTCTGATAGATGAGATTGTATGGGAGTCTTTGATTAAGATTAAAATTAATTCAGATCAGAAGAATTTAAAGATGAATTATCAGAAGTAACTAAGAGCCCAATCTACTTAGGATGCCACAATCACACTGACAAGATACGAGAAATTTGAATGTAGATACAAGAGGTCCTTTTTCCTTAAGACACGAATAGAGCATAACAGGAGAATAACATGATAGGTCGATGACATTCTCCCCCGGCCACACATCAAAAGTGGTGGCTTGCATGATATTTATATAGATTCAACTCTAGATATTAGAAAGTGTAGGCTGGAGGCAGTTGCCTACGTCCAAATTATTAATTAAGACTGCACATTGCCTACGTGACCTTAAACGCAATAAACGACAAAACCCTCTTTAGCCTTGCTCAAACAATCCTACGACAGCATTCGGAATTGCACACCATAGCTTTGAGATCCTAACACATCTATCTACCTACGCCGTCGAATTAATTTTCCAAAGAGCTTTAAAGTTGCTTATTACCGCATCAAATTTTCGGTTCCTCCGCTTAATATCTTTAAATGTGTATTTATGACGGTATACAGCGATGCTGTATTTACGATCTTTCCTATTGTACTTATTGTTTTCTATACCTTGTTGTAGTTTCCCATTGCAATATACACACACTGCAGGAGTTTTGCGTGGGCTTTACTAGGAAGAACAAGCCTATTTTTACCTAGGTTTTCCCCACAAACTTTAATCTGTGTTCACTTATATCTTTCTATATTTTGTATATTTTATCTAATGTTTATTGTAATACTTTTATTTTTAATATTCATGATATTGATAAAAGGTTAAATGTAAAAATGGATTTTATGGTCCAAATTTCGCTCGAATAAAGACGATTATCTATCAAACTGTTTCTTGCTGTATCTGATTTTTAACGATAATTGCTTTGAACTTGGAAATTTCCTCTCTGAATATAACTTAAAAATTTTTATAATGAAATGAAAATTTAAAAAACTCTCAATTAAATTACATTAGAATCACGAAAATATATTTTTAAACAAATTTTATTTTTTGGGCAAAATATAAGCGTAAAATTAAAAATTTTAGAGAACAAAATACAAAATTTCAATTTAGAAATGTAAAAGTCAAAGTTAATTTGATTTAATACATTATCCACGTTTCCATCTCAGGTTTCGAATTGAACATGAATTTAGATTTTTTTTAAATAAATAAACTTATAAAAATTAGTGATCTACGCCTGAAATAATTTACAAGTGAGGAAAAAATTACATAAGGCGCTTTTTTCACCGACCGCTACCTTTCCATCGGAGTACAGAATCGCAGATGCTATGAATTTTTGATTGCCTACATTATACATCGTACTTTTTAGCGATTTTTACTTTCTCCATATACAAAGTATAGACAAAGTATTGTTTTCATGAAAAACGTCGACTTCGAGATTTCAACGGAAATACACGTTTTGAGGTCCCCTGAACACGTTTTGATCATTTTCTCGATGATGTCTGCGTGTGTATGTGATAGTGTTTTTGTGGGTGCTCTAACTTAAATACTATTTGTCATGTCAACGCGAAATTTTATACTTAACGTTTTTATAAAAGTCTCAAGAACTGTTTAGTTTTTGGTAAAAATCGGCCAATCGGAAGTGGGTGTTTACTCTTGTCACTTATCCTTTATTTTGAAATATTTGCTTTAATATTTGATATATTTAAAAACATACTAGAATAAAAGTTGTAGGAAATTTTATTTTCTACAACCTTTGTTTGAATCACTACCCCATATAATGCATTGTTTAGGAAATATCTTAAAAATTATATTTTTAGCTGCCACCACCACGCCACCTACCGACGACTGTTGTTAACAATTAACGCTTAGTTACGTCTTAGCAACGCTCCTTTTTCTTTTGTTATTATTGGAGCTTTGTGGCTATATCCAATATCAGAAGGCTATTAAAATAAGATAAAACTCCTTCAGCCATAAAAATGTTTCAAGTTCGTGAACCCAATGCATTTCGCCCACTTTAAACATTTTTATAGCTGAAGGAGTTTTATCTTATTTTAACTGAACTAGCCATAAGTTTACATTGAGCTTCCAATCAGAAGGCTATGGTTTGAGTTTATTTCTGTTCTTTGTAAAGTCTAAAATTTTCTTGCAGTTTCTTAAAATATTTATTATTATTGGAATTTTTAGAAATATTACAGATATGGAGAAAGTCATGTGGTGGCCACATCAGATTTTTTCCGATTACTCTCCAGCAGCTAATCTTAGATCCGTAACATTTATACCATATATAGTCCTAGTGTAGACTGTCTATCCTATTTTGGTCTTTATAACTTGCGTCATTTTTTGAGTTACTTTGTACACAAACAGACGGACTGATGAACCGAATAGATAAACGATTTTTTTAGGGAAAAGCGCTAAAATTAATGAATCCAACTTTCACATGCGCCATGAGGCATACAATACATATAATATTTACATAATTTAATGTTTCAGAAAGTAAGAATAGTATTGGGAATACAAAAGTTGTTGTACAGAGAAATAATAACGAAGATTTATTTGTAAAACATTACGCTATACAACTTTTATACTCCCAAAAGGATTTTTCTGGAAGACACAATAATGTAAATTTTAGAATTATATTTTACTTTTTAGTGCGTCTAAAACGTGATTTTATTAAAATAAATTTATATAGATTTTATTTTGTGTTCCTAGTCAATGATTAAAAAGGCACTCTGCTTTCGCTGAAAATTTTCGGAAAGAATTTTTAAAATATAGCAATTTTAATCACTATATCTGACTTCATTAACACAATATCAAAAAAATACTGAATATCTGTTTATTTTCGTTACCGTCGTATTATTTGTCAAAACCAAGGTATTGTCTAAACTCCAAAACAACATCGAAATTTTGTGAATATGTAGATAGATGCGGCACGAAGTGTTTATCCATGTCAATCAATTTGTGTTAAAAACAAATATGTTGATCGTTACGGAACGTATTCAAATATCGATTGCAGGAAATCAACATTTTATTCTTTTAGGCGTTAGTTTCGTCTCGAACTCAGATGATTTTAAGTAATTTTAATATGCAAATGATTAATGTGTTTCACTTATCCCTGTGATAATGAAATGAAGAAAATAAACGCTCCTAGAATCAAAGCCATTCCTTCAATATTGATAGCAAGCAGCTTAAAAAGTATAAGTTGCGCTGCAAAGTAATTTCTGAAAAGTTCACCTTAAAAGAATGAAAAGCTTTTGTGTAATAATAATATCGTGTAATAATAATATCGCAGTATCCGGTGCCTCGCGAAGTTAGGTCTTGGAAATGAGAGGTTGGCCATTAATTTACCGTTCGAGTATAGGGACGGTATAACTTGAAAAAGTTTTGTTTTGTAATTGTGGCGGATGAAAAAAGGCAGGCATATAAAATTAAATAATAGGACTCTTTAGATATTCTACCCATATTTTAAAATTAAAAATGCATAGTTATTTGCTAAAAAAATCTATTCCGGTTCAAGCGTGACACAATATTGTTGGCGGCATAAGAGGTTTTAGCGTAGATATTAGTGATTACTATGCTCCAAGTTTCCGGAATTCGAACTTACGTGTCATCCCTTGAGGTTCGACATAATTTCCGAGAAGTATGTTTTAGTTGCGTGCAAGATGGAATTCAACGGAAATAACAGTTTTATAGAGTAAGCACACAGAGTTTCTAAATTGGAATAAGGTTCTGCATGCAAACGTCGCAATTTTCGTTGTATCTTATTTCGACTTCTTTCGAACTTCGTCGAGTCGACGGGTTCATTTTCTAAGAAATTTCCACAACATTTGTTTCCAGCTTTCAGTTTAAGGATGAATTATAAGCTTGTTCTTCAATATGTGTTTTATTTCCACTCAAACAGGGGTCTCTCCTTGATTATAAAAATTACGTTATTCAAATTAAAAATGAGCAAATGAATATATACGGATGAAAACAAGAAATGTAAACATCTCCAGCCGTTAGCTTATCTACAGCCGTTGACTGGATACTTTTCAACCTTCGTATGCGTTTTTCTTGACAAAAATATATTACTTGAAATACGAGTCTCCGAAAAAAATTAAGTAATGATGGAACTCTCAGCAATAAAAGGATAGAATGTTTTTTCATTATTTTGTTTCGGTTTTCGACGCAATGAGTTATTGATTTCTCTTGAAGGAATCCTTAGCACAGATGACTTGAGAATGATATCCGTTCATGTATTTATCCATCGTCAACTTTCATCGCCGAGAATTTAAGGGAGGGGAATGACTGACTAATAATCTGAGGTCTGTGGCAAAGAGGCATTTAAGTCTCCCCTTTCGGATGAGTATAATCTTTCCATCGGCAATATGAATGATGAAAAGAAACATTAGAAGCGTTAAATAGCATCAGAATCTGCTTGATTAACGGCTTAGGATCTCTTGGCGGTTATCAAATCGTATCAATTTATGGTAGAAAGCAGAAGTTGCGATGTAGACGGAGTGTTTTCATTCAGATCGAGGCGATAACTTGTCGAACAGCAGAATGGAAAAGATCTGCATTGAGAGATGAGTTGATGTATCCATAGAGACAGATAAAAATGCGACGTCAAAAGTTTCTTTCGCTTATTCAGTGAACGAGAGGTTTTCGCATCCTATTTCTACAGGCACATCAGTTCCATCGGATTCCTCCTATTCGCTGTCATGTCATTTGTATCTTTGGATGAAACTACGAGATGTTCTTGACAACGGAAAGGCGTCTGTCTCTATCATTTGAGTAACTATGATAAACGCACCAAAGGAGCGAGTCATCGTCGAGGTTGACATCGATGCGATCAAAAGACAATATAAACAAGATGATCGAAACGGAACTTATGATGCCTACTTTCCATTTATTTAATACTAAAATTGGCTTTAATATCTTTAAATTCATCGCGGATGTGTAGCTCTTTGTGTTCCCAACTTTCATAATTTAGCGTTATAAAATATTACAAATACAATAGAACGGAATATTAAATAGATCACGCGTATTTATGTGGCAAAATAATGCGTGCATTTACCAGCCTATAATGAATCCGAGTCCAGCAAGAGTCGCTGCGATGGCAACACCTTCGTAATGAGCGAGAAAAACCACAAAAACGCCGGTATTTACGCGAAATTAAAAAAAAATACGATGGATAGGCAACATTCTACCATACAAATTCGAATTTCCATTTCTTTCTTCAGAGAAGAGTACAAATTCCGCTCCGATATTACATACAATTCTAAGATATTTTAATTTGAAAGAGAAAATTACCCTGCACGATGGATTTTAAATTTCTCACGTAAATGAAATGGGAATTATAGTTCCTGGAATCAAACCCAGGACTTTCGATCTTCGCAACAAAAACTATCCTCTGAAGCTCGCCCCTATTAGCAAGAGATTTCCACCAAGTTTCACGAAAGACGGTCAATTGGTTCAAAAGTTAATAGGGGGGCAAACAGACAGACACACTACGACGAAAGTAGAAGTCTATTTCCATTTTGGAAAGTAGGCTGAAAAGACGGAGAATCATCTTTCAAACTACGCCGGAAAATACCTTTTTGTTTGATTGGGAATAACGTGTGCTTTGTAGGATATGTTTGCAACACTTGGAGTTGGAAAGAGACGAAATGAAAGCATACGTGAATGTTCAATTATCTGTTAAAGTTGGAATGACAAGTTGGATGAAGCCTTCCAAAGTGCACGTGGCAGACTTGGAATGCGTGTAAATGAACTAGTTATTTCATAAAGAATGAAGGAATTAATCTTTCATAGAGATGCATGAAAAATGCCTAAACATTCTCGCTGTCTGATAAGTCAGGGTCAGTCAATCGAATAAAGAGTAAAGAGGTCGGATTTTCAACACAAATGAGTGCAAAATTAACGAAAGATATGGGAACTAAGTTTCACGAGCAAGATATATATATATATATATATATATATATATATATATATATATATATATATATATATATATATATAATTATGAGAATCCAATATTTTATGAAAATATCAGTCATCTTCACTTTACTTCTTCTATTAATTCAACATATTTTTCGCATGGCTTGTCGAACATTGGCTAGAGGGCGTGCATATCATCAATACACCTCAAATAAATCATCGCTATATATAATATCTCCATTAGTGAGGATAAGGTCAAAATAATTTTAATTTTTATTAGCTAATAAACATGAAATGAGTTTTAATTAAAGAAATGGCATCAGAAGATAATTTGCGGAATGTCTCCATATTGACAATAAAGACAAGCAGTCGAAAATTTCAACTTTATTTAAATAAACTACCTAAATTTCCCTTTATTTCAAACCATCTTTAGGATAAAATATAAATTAAAATTTTTCCCCTTTGTTACAGCTATGAAATAAACTTTAGTTTTATTTCAGCGATAAAATATCAATTGTGTATCTTTTTCCATTTAATAAACAGATATATTAAATTATCTGTGCAAGTTAAATTTTTCTTAGGACTATATTTAAGTGTCATAGTTTTTCAGAAATATAAGTTGCAGGCGAGCGAATACGCAAAAGTTAAAATTACCAGAGCTGAACAAAGGCGTGGAACGAATCCCAAAATAAATTATCCAATATAAATGAAAATGCGCTACAGTGAACTGTTTCCCCCCAAAAAAAAGACCGAGAAAAAGAGATAAAACTCGATATCCAAAATGGGAACAGGGAATTTCGGACCTGCGTCTCTCTCTATCATCTGAAAAAATCTAACAGAAGTTTTCGTTCCTTCCATCTGCCTTCGTGAACCAAAGATCCACGAAGCCGCTTTTTTAATACGGCCACTCTTCATTTCTCCTCCCTTTATCTCATCCCTACTCTTTCTCTCTCTCTCCCCCTATTCTCTACCTCCCTCCATCAATTCCTAGCCCTTTCCTCATTTTTTTCTCGCAAATCCGCACATAGAATCACGATTTGTTTTTTTTTTGCTTCGGAGAGGAGTTGATAAAATTTGAATGTTCTTGGGAGGGTGCTTTTATGCTTCCAATATATATGTACATGTGGATCTCTTTACTTTTCGTCTTTCTCCCTCTCTTGCCCTCGCATCCTCTCTCTCTCTCTCTCTCTCCTCTTTTGACCTTCCACTTCCACTAGCCTCATCGCTTTTTCTCTTCAATCATCATGGGTGTTGTTAGCAAATATCATTTGGAGTTTGAAAACAGGCTGCGGTTTTTTTACATCGAAAGGTGATTAAACGCGCACAGATAAACGGTGCGAAACGAAAGCAGAGAAAAGCTATGCTCATGTGAAGCGGAAATAAACGTTGCAAATTTTGACGTGGGAGAAAGGAGGAGAGTATTTAGAAAGGAGAGAGGATGAATGAAAGGTTGCGCCGCGTGACTTTTGAACTGAGAAAACGAGAGTAAACGGGAAACGAGGTACGCGACGATTAATAATCCCGGGTTCGACAGTAAGCGGACCATGTCAATCTGTTTGCGTGTGTGCGTACACCCCCGCACAATAATTAGTTCAATTATTCTTCGTTTAATTAATTTTTAATTATAAACATTTAATTTTCTATCAATATAAGATAGTGTTATTCATGATCATGGATAAAATTAGCGCGTTTTTTATTTTTCATGTGGTAATACCACCACTTATTCGGTGAAGGTGAGATTAGCGTTTAAATGAGTCTTAATAGATATTAGCCTTGTATTTCACATCATTATTCTACATAAACATGTATTTTACATAAAAATACACTTGTTTGGACAATCGATACTTTCAAAATGACATTTAAGTTTAGAACACAATCAATTTCGTATTAAAATTCTTACCGTTCCCCTATCCGCCTCTGTAAAGTTTTCTAAGCGTATTTTTAGTATATCTTGTTTTCTTCAGTTGCTACGAAGATTGTTTTCGTTGACAACAATTAATAAAACCGCGTGAGAAATTTTCTAAGCTCAAAATAAATTACAATTTTCTTGCTGGATTTCTCTCTAACTTAACAGAAACAAGTGGAATAAATGTGAAAATGCACAATCAACGTTTCAGCTTTCTATCTTTTACAACTTCGGAGATATTTAAAAAATAAATGTTTGAATGGGCCCCAATCCGGACAATATATTTTTTAAAAAGACTAAAGATAAGCAAATGGCAGTAGTACAAATATCTACCATCCATGTTTCAGCTCTCTATTTTTTACGGCATCGTCACAATTTTAATTTAATGAAGTGCACGGAGAGAAACTGTAGGTGCATTTTTTCTCATAGATAATTTTTAAAAAGTCATCGTATAAGACATTTCTGGAACTAATATCTTGTCTTTCCGCTTACAAGCCATCTACATGGAATTCTGAAGCAACTTAAAAAGGAAAATCTTTAGTACTTGCGTAAAACATAATTTATAATTGGAACACGTATCAAATTTACGTATTGAGACAAGGTATTCAATCCATTATATGGAGAGAATTTTCCAAACTTCTTTCATTCCTCTTTTTCCTAACTTTTCGCTGTACGCACTTTTATACATTCGCTTCTCCTGAACTCCTTCCTCTTTTCTTCCCTAATGCTTTTCTCCCTCGGCTCCTCCCCTCCCCTTCTACCCCTCCCCTTTCTCTCCCTCCCTCCTAAGCCTTGTGGCACTACTTGTTTCCCCCTCCAATCCTTCCCCCCTCCCACCTGTCCCTCCTCCCCTCTCCTCCCACTCTCACAACTCTTCTTTTCAACTCCTTTTCCTTTCGAAGGAGATTCTTCGGATCGGATCCCTCACCGGGGAGTAATTTGTCCTTCAGATAAGCGCGCCATCTCCTGGGAGAGATGGAGATACATTCAAATTCGAAATTATTCTTTAACGTGTTATCGAAACTTTTTTTGCGCCTCAAAGTTTGTTCTTCCACGCCCAATAAACTTGACTGGTCCTTAAATAAAGAGGCGTAACATTTGAAATGATGCATTCCAATGGCTACAAAATGTCCTCGAAATATGCTCCTTGCGGGATCATCCAGGAGGCGGCGGAATACTATCACCAATACTTCCGCTTAACTTTCCCTCACGGTTAAACTTTCGAAGTTAATGATTCAGCATGAAAGCACTTTTGAAATGGGTCTCGATATAAATCAATGTTGGCGTACTTTATTGATGAATCAATTGGTTGAAATGTTTGCATAGGCGAAAATCAGTTTGCCGTAAAACTTTGACTTCACAAAATATAAATAACGTTGCAATTTATGGAAACGGTAGAATAGTGCTTTATAAATCACTCATTTTTTTCCGAAAATCTCAAAATATTTATCGACTGGAAATATTGCTCGTTAAACTGGAAATAACTTATCGAGCATCTGCGAGAAAATCCTCTGCAAAAGTGGAAATTAAGATCAATTTCAGCACGGCTCTTTGTCACGGTATAAGTATTTAATCGGATTTACGCCACAATTAAATACCTTTATGAAGACAAATAAAATGCAGATGCATTTCTAGACCCTTTGTAACTAACCAGAAAAATTATATGATGTTTAACGAACCCGAACTTCTAGTTCCTACCGCCTCAAATGTTGACGGGATTATGGGAACAGTTCGGAGAGTAAATCTTTCCCTTTCCCGAGCCATTCGTCGTCGACACTCACCCAATGTGATCGGTGGATTTGTTCTGCCGGACAGGAGAACAGGCGACATTGTCAGCGCGGCATTAAGATGGCGGTAGTGGCTGTTATAGCACTCTACATCCCCAACAGGATCTTGACCCCTAAAACTTCCTCCTCCTCTCCCTCTCTCACCCCCTCCCACCCTCTTTTTCTGACTCTTTCTCCCTCTTTCTCTCTCCCTCCCTCTCTCTCTCCCTCTCTCACTCCATCTCTCCCTCTTATTCGCCTTCTCTCTCTTTCTCTCTCCCTTGCTCTCTGTCTCACTCCATCTCTATCTTCGCCTCTCTGTCTCTCACTCCATATCTCTTTCTCACCCATCGCCATCTTCCTCCGTGCGGGACCCCTGTGATTGGTCGGCTGGGAAGACCGACTCGGGCACCAGAGACTAACTTCCTAATCTTATTAATCCGGGTCTGAGAGGAGGAATGGGAAGGAGTTTGCAGAGCGGAGGGAGAAAAGGAGACGCCGACATAATGGAAGCCATTAATGAAACTTTCCATCTTGTTGGATTCTTTTCATTTTGCCCAGTATAGGGCTTAATATGTGCTATTGAGCACTATCTAAGTTATGTATTGATTTCTGACAGAAATGCTTTTTACCAAACAATTTGGCATACACCAATAAGAAAAGTTAAGATATAAATTGAAAGTATGTTGCAGTTAAATTGTACCCTTACAAAAATTTAGATTATCCGAGTCTCTATTTGTAAGTTTTATGTAGTGGCTCCAAATTTTCATAATAAATTATATTACTAAATACTCGCAAATTTTATGATTAATGGTGGCGCGCTTTCTGTTCAATGAATTAAAACTCTTTAACCTAAAATCTGATAATATTGTTCTTGCGCAATCCTTTATCATTATAAGGTTATTATTGAAACTTAAATCCGCCCATGTGTAGAATTGCGAAGGGAAAAAAAATTAAAGCTGAGAAAATCTGTAAAAATATAAATATTTATCCGTTTATAAAACTGGATCAAGTGAAGAAATTTCTTCTAAAGAGTTAAATTTTCAGTTACATTTTATTGGTAATATTCGCCTAAATTTTAAATCATTTCCTCAGGGAAAACCATTCATTGAGATAAGAAAACAGGAAAAGAAAATAGCCTGGAATTAAACTTTACTGCGTTGCCTATTTATGCAGCTTCTCGTAGTCGAAAGGCGTTCGCGATGAATATTTTTTCGACGCCGAATTATAAACAGAAGCGTCCATATTTTTTGCGCCGAGGAAACTTCGCGATCCGAAGCTCACCGTTCTCCAAGAAAAATATCATCAGATCCTATTAAGTGGAGGAATACGATAAAAAAAGCGAAAAAGAAATCCTCGATTTTCATAGGCTACAAAACGATAAAAAAAATCACGCCCTCCCGCCCCTATACGGAGCCGAAGAAATTAAATTCATGCGAGAATATAAAAAAGATATTTCCGAGTATTTTAACGCCTTGGAGAATTTTCTCCCACCGTCCGATCCCGATTCTTTATTCCCTATTCCTCGCAATGAAAATGAACTTCGAAAGAGCGCATACTTTTCGAAATCACTCGGCACGGCTTCCATTTTTTCCCCTCTTTTTCCCCCATCCTTCCCATTCCATTCCACTCATTTTTTTCTCATCCAGCTCCCCGAGTCGCAAATTGAGTTCAGCCCAAGTTTTTTGACACAAAAGATCTTTTCGTCGGAGTTTGCTTCATATAGTAGCGGCAGTATTTCGTTTTGGATTTAAAAGGAGGGATGAAGACGGAGGGGGTCGGAGGGCGTGGTGGGAGGGTAAGGGCGGGGGAGAGAGGGGGGGGGGAGAGAATGCGACAGAGCCATCCACCAATAGCAGCACACATTTTATTAAAGCTTATAAACCTTTAAATGGTCAGATAAAATGGCGACGGGTTATGCAAAGATTTTCTGCTTACGTGAAAAAGAACGGGTATATTTTGGCGTGAAAAGTGCCTGAGTAACCTTATTGTCAAAATTCACGCAAAATTCGCCGTAGAAATTATTTCCTTATAAGCTGTAGTAATTTCAGTTGGCCAATTATTTAATATTCCATAGATAAAGCACTAACGTACCCTGACTGATAATTCAAGGATGACTGTTTTATTGGAGAATATTGCGAGTGAAATCAACGCCATAGGACGTAGGGAAGTAATCGACTCACGAGTATCATGTAATCCATTTCGATCGAGTTCTGCCGTGTTCATGTCCCTCCGCCTTTCAAATCCAATTTAATTCGGTCCATTAGGGAAAAAGAGATTTGTTTACTAAGCCTAGTAATCGATCGTTTAATCGCAGAATTTAACATGTCGAAAAGTTTAATACCTATATCTTTTTATTGCCTTAATTATATTTCATAGGTATATTGATTGAGACGTTTTCAGGGCGATGTTAACTATTGCAACAATTCTTCTCAGGAACTTGAGATAAGGCGATGAAGCAACCGGTTTCACTGATCCACCTCTGACACATTTTCTACCATCACTCCCAAGTTGCAGAACAAAGTAGAGCGCCGATTTGACGTGCATCGAGCCTTTTCAACGAAGTTTGGTTTTGGAAATGAGGTAGCTGTTGTTGACTCAAAGATCGATTCTGTTCAAAATGCGCTTCTGAATATGAGTGCGTATATCTCGAGGACCTCTTACGCTTTATGCCCTCGGGAATGAATACACGACCGATTCTACATTTACATAAAAAAGGTTTCTTTAATAATTGAAAAGAGAAATTGAAAAAAGAGTTAGGAGAGAAGTGTCAAATTGTGAGGATGATGATTTGATTTACAATACCGATGAAATTCTTATTTTGAGAGAGGAAACATTTTTCTACGAGAATCAAGTATTATAAATAATGCATACATTAAAAAAAAATGCGTGAAGTATCCCATTGTTTTTAGCGTTTTGTTCTAAACAAAGCACTTACATATTCGGTTTGCCTGTCCGTCCGTCCGAGCAATATCTCTAGAATCCTGAAACATGGAGAAGCCAAATTTTCAGGAGAGATTACTCTATATAAGGGCTAACCTTGGTCAAAATACAGTGTACCTAAAATCAGTAGCTGTGGCGTAATCGGTGTGTTTTTCCGACCCCTTTGTTTTATTTCTATCCCATAAGAATAGCATTAAATCAGCGCACGGCAATATAAATTTGCATTTATAAATTAATTAAAATTAAGATACGAGCTCGTGACATAAAAGATTATATATTTGAAAGATAGGTTTATATTTTTGGAAAACAGATTTCAAATCCGTGTCGAATGAGAGAGAGCGAGAGAGAGCAATTACTTTTAATACAAAAACGAGGGAAAATTTTCCGATTTTCAGCAATGGGAAATAAAAGCGCCATAGCAACGAGTCCACCGATTTTAAATTGGAAATATATTGCTATATAGTATTGATATAGTGCTTTTATATGGAGTTTATAGAGTACGCTATGAGACCCTCGTTCTCAACCAAAGATATAATCTTATGATGACGCCATAATCCTAAAACAAGGAGGAAAAAATTGCCTTATGTAATTTTCTCTGAAATTCCTCACTCGCTTGTTTAGTTAGTTTATAATTGCGCAGACGATTGGTTTTTTAAAGTTAAATATATTAACGAAACTGAGCGATAGAGGTAAGCAAGCGGATGATTCGTTGCAACACTTATTTCAGAGCTTGGATCCGACATAGAAATTAACAAAGTTTTTCAGCAGATGAGAAACGGCAACTTTCTCTATAAATTCTCAAATACATACTTCTATCCACATGCTTACATTTGCTACATCAAGAATAATTTATTTCCGCTAAGAGTTGAGCAGGAACCGCTTGCCCAGAATTTAAAAACTACGAAACTTCAGTATTGGGAACTCGAAAAAAATTCTACACTTTTTACGATCAAAAGTTTTCTAAAAATAGATCCAAGAGAAGGGAGTACGTGCACGACTTTGATCTCCGCTACCTTTCTTTTTGGTCTAACAAGGAAACAAATTGTCCTAGGTAAAGGATGAAAGAAACGCAACTAAAAATATAAGAGTTCCTGAAGAGAATAAAAAAATTAGTTCTCCGTTTAAATAATCGGAAGAACTCGGATAAAAATGACATTTGAACATACATACTATAAATATGGCTCAAAAACATAGGAATGCAGAGCAAAATTCCTCGCAGACAGCTGCGTTAGAAGATTAAGGGTTAGACGCAACCAGCAAAAAAAAGAAGACGAATTGGAAGGAAAAATATCCCACGCATCTCCGACGCACATACACACGTACACTACTGTAGAAAAACAGAGGAGGCGACGACGAAATCTTTTCTCGGATCCCCGTAAATCTGGAATTGCAAACCAAACATCCTCGATTCTTTCGAGCCGGATGAAAAAAAACCTCCGCGCTCCGCATCTCAATATTAACGAGTCACCTATCCCCACTTAGGATTCGGTCAAGTAGAGAGCCAGAGAGGACGTCACTTGATACGCGGAGGCTTATGCGGGGCGATTCTGGCGTAAGCCCAGATGAAACTGCCGCAAGTCGTTCACATTAAGGCAATAATTCACGCGGAAATGCGGTCTCCGCACACGTCGAGAGGCCGGGATCGGTATCCAGAGAGTTAGAGGAAAAGAGGGACTGGATAAAGAGAGATAAAGAGAGAAATGAGAGGCGCGGGGAAATAAAAGGTAGGTAGGTGAGAGAGATGGAGAGAAAAAGAGGAAGGTGAGAGGAAAAATTATACCGCAGGCGAGAAGTGAGTTATGCGAGAAAAAGGAAAGAGAGCTCGGGAGAGAAAAAAATGCGAAAAAATATGCATTATGGCAAAGTTAATGGTTGTGCAAAGAAGGGAAAGGGAAGATTTATGCGCCGTATATAGTGGTTTCTATGAAGGACGGAAAGACTCGGGCACCTCTAGGGGGCTTAGGATGAAGAGGGAGGTAGGGGAGGTGAGAGGAAGAAGAGAGAAAGAGAGAAGGAAGGTAAGGCCTTCGGGCCCACGCGTGAGATAAGACTGCAGAGATAATGTAGCGAGGCGCTCCAAATGGCCAAAAATTTACGCGGACGCCAGGAAAAAAAGTATATAAGCAACACTCATAGGGCGATGTTGTGAAAACGTTATCGCCAGCCTTGTGATCGCAAACGCTTAAAATATTTAGGAGAATTAGACGTTAAAAGCTTATATCCGAGTAAAATAATATATAATCCTGCAAAATTGGACTGATGATGAATACATACGAGTAAAGAGGAAAGTTCGTACTAAGATATATTCATGATCCCCGTCCTAGAATAAGCGGAGATTATGCGAAAAAAACTCATATAAAGCGCAACTTGGATTATTTTCTAGTTTAAAGTACGTGAAATTACTGATAATCATTGGAAATGAAGCCCATATATTATGATAATCATTCATAGAAAATTATGGGATGTGATTGTTTTTGTTTTTTTCCTATAGAATAATAGCATGTGTCATATAGTGGAGAAAGGGTGCAACTTAATACAAGCATCATTCTATTTGTGCGATTTCACCTTAACGGTTTTCTTCTAAAAATAAATCTAATTTTACGGCACAAAATTTCGCTTTTGCACGGCTTTCAAACAGTCTTTGATAATTAAAAACTGAATAAATTAACATTAAAATTTTCAGTTCGACTGAAGGGGAGAACTATAAGAATGAATAAAGGAAGCAATTTTGAATATAATGTAATTTAACTGCCGTACGTTGAGTTCAAACACTCTCAAATGTAACTTCTTTTGCTCCTATGGAGAAACTTAACCCACATCTCACTTTGCGCGGTTCCGCTTTACACGGTATTCTCCAGGAACGTATGTACGGGTGTAGCAAAATATTTAAGACTTACTTCCTCTCGCAACAAGGACAAAAACGATTAAAAAAGTTTTTTTTAGAAACGTAAAAAACAACAACTAGAAATTTGATTTACACACGTCAGTCCTAATGCCAGCGATAAAGAAGGAAAAGTTAGCATTATGAAAAACGGCATCGAAGAACTTGGTCTGAAATTGCAGGTACGAGTGAATAACGACGATAATTCGATTCGCCACATGGAGGATTCTTCTACGTTACGAGTGGTGTCGGTTCGCCCGAAAAACGCCATCGACGTGAAACGCAAACGTCACTTGATAAACCGCGAGCTCCCCGAATGAACCTCAAGTAGGACAATAAACAAATCGCGCTCGTTCGAGCGCGAGGACCAAAAATAACATGCCGTGATCGCTTCGCCCACTTTCAGCGTCGGGAAAGAAGTTAAAAAAAAAGTCGGGACGCGTCGCGTAGGTCCCTTTGAAAGGGTCGTCTCATATACGACGGCGTGTCAGCAGAACCGAACAAAGACGAGAGAAAAGCCGCGCTCATCGCCCGAGACAGAGCGAAAAAAGTAATGCCGGGGAAAAGAGACAAACAACCGAACGATGTAAAGGCGGAAAAAACACGGTAGGAAATCGTTCTACGGCAAACAGAGTTGAGGCGAAAAAATGTTTCATTCTCCTTAAGGGTACGGATTGATAAAGGCGGGATGACGATTTGATTTTTTTGTCTCTCCCTTCCCTCGTCCGACTGGGTATTTCCGAGATCCAAAAGGTTGAGGGGGAAACGCTGGATAAGTCCAGGAGGGGAGGAGTGGAAGGGGGAGAGGTAGGGGATGGAAGGGGGAGTGGTAGGGGGAAAAGGGGAGTGGTAGGGGAGGGAATGGGGAGAGGTAGGGTGGGAAGGGGGAGAGGTAGGGTGGGAAAGGGGAGAGGTAGGGTGGGAAGGGGGAAGACGGTGGGGGAGCGGGACGACGCAGCGAGGGGAATTTCGAACGCCGTTTTATCAGTTATTTTTTCTTCTGCTGGCGTTTCCGTCGGCCATATGTGTACAACGGGACCATATAAAAGACCCCGGCCTCATGTAAATTCACCCTTTTCGTCCAGACCATTCTTTCCTGTATATACTCCGCGAGAACACGGTCTTTTATTTTGCAATGTTATGCGGAGCGGGCCATGAGGGGCGAGAAAGAATGTGCTGGAGGGAGGTGGAGTGGGTTTTCAGGCGGTGGGGTGTGGAGAGAGGGGAGGGGGTTAGATGGAGATTGGAGAGGGAAGGGGTAGGCGGGGTTGGAACGGGTGCATATTTATTATCGCCTTCCCTCTCGAAGGGAACCCATTTATATTACGTGACAGGATTTCCAATTTGGTTTTTTTCCTCCCCCTGAAAATTCTATTCTTACGGAGGTTTTTGGTGGTGGTAGTCGTGGCGGTAGTATATTTTTTATACTAGTGGAGGAGTTGTCCATCCATCATCCTGCTGTTATGCCGTCGTTGGTTTCCTCGGGAAACGAACACACCGAAGTCAGAAAACGGCGGATGATCTCGGGACATATGATGGGCTTGGTTTGCGAGTCAAGGTTCCCACGCCTTCGCGAAAAACGACTTCTCGAGAGAAAATAAACCGATAAGGCGATATTGTGCGATTATTTCCTATTGACATTTTTAAATGCATTAAATTTTAACGATTACATAAGTAATGTTCAAATAAATTACATTTCTCACAGAGGTTTTACTAAGCTTAAAAAATATTGTAACAGACCGATTATTTTTTAATAATGCTGCTTACCTATTTACTTCTTAAGAACAAAAAATGGTTTTGGTTAACTTCGGATAAACGAAGGAAGAAATCACTGACTTGAACCATTTTACCGCTCTCGAAACATTTCTAATGGAGTTCATCATAAATAAAAGCGATTGAGAGAAAAAAGGAAACAAAACTTCAGAGATAAGACGTCCAATTGGAAGTATAAATGTCTACGTTGCGTGCGCGAACTGACTGATAGAAGGCAAGCGTCAACACAACACTTCTTCTAGGGTTTGCGATGCCATTTCGACCCTAACCAAACAAAAAGGAACTGGGTAATCAAAAGAAACTTCCTCGTCGATGTTTGCGAATGTTTGGAGACCGCAAGGAGACGCAGGATTCGAGGCCATCGCTTGAGATGTCGGAGACGTATAGAGAAATCGAACGCTCATTGTTTCGCATTCGCATATTAGAAACTTTTACCTAGAAATCAACTTATGAAAGACGAGCTGCTCTTTCTTCTCTATCGCTTATGCCTTTATTTTTTAAGCGAGTCCCAAAAAAAACATTCCAGAAGAGCATCAACTCGGATTAGAGAGTAGTATTTCGTTTAATGGCTAATCACTACACAAAATAAAAATATTTTTGGCCCGTTTCCTCAATTGAAAATTGGGTCAACATAAAAAACTAACGGATACGGATTTATTTACACCACATTTTTATATGGAAGTATGAGCAAATATTTGAACTTTACCTCTGTCATTGCGTAAAAGGGAACCTGATAATTTGCTCTCGTCACCATTAACGACAGTCCAGAACAATTAAAAGAAGAGCGATCAAGACGAGTGAATAGATACTCCCGCGTCAGCGTCACTCATTAATAAGGCCACTTCATCAGTCAACACTGGAAAATGACAAAAATCGTGCGATAACGTTACCTCGAACGAGGCAGCGATAGCAGGCCGGGCGGAAGAATCTAATCAATGCGTTTGTTTTCCATTTTACAGAAGATAAGGGTAAGAGAGAAGCAGCTAAGGAAGCAGGAGGCGAAGATAGACGGGGGGGAGAGAAGGAAGAATACAAAGAAAACGTATAAGAGGTTTACCGCATTCCCCTAAGGAGGAAGAGGCGGCGCTGCCTCCGCAGACCGACAATGTGAACCTATAGTCGCGCCACTCCCTACTTATTCTCGGTAAAAGTTGGGGGGGGAGAGGGAGGGGGGCGTGGGAGGGGGGCGAGAAAAAGGGAGGGCGGAAGAAGGGAGGAGACGGCCAAGGCAGCCTTTCAGAACGAAACCAAAGGCTTTACAGATCGGTTAAGAGGAAAGCTAGAAAAAAAGTCTTCCTTTTTTACGTCAAGCGGATTTTCTTTAGAGAAAAAATAATACGGAAGTGAGCGTCAGGATTTTTTTTTCGCATCGGCAGTGTGATATATGATCTTATAAGCGCTTTTCCTTCCTTCGAAATCATTAAGGTTACAAAGGCGAAATATTTGATAAAAATAAGAGAGAGAGAGAGAAAGATAGAGAGAGAGAAAGATAGAGAGAGAGAAAGATAGAGAGAGAGAAAAAGAGAGAGAGAGGGAAGACGCACGTGAGTTTTTTTATTCCCCAGGGGGAGGATTCATTTACTTTGTCACCAGATGAATCGAGGACGAAAGAGGCAAGGTTGCGCTTGTATCACGCGTGCGAACGCAATGCGCACTGCGTGGTATATAAGCGGCAACGCGTAATAAGCTCTATTTTCAATCTACTGGCGAAAAATTTGATCGTTCCCTGATCAATTAGATTAAGAGGGAAAACTGCCAAGTGTTAATAGGTTCCGCTTACGTTTCATATAATTCGATAATAAACGCGTCCCAACGCCAATATCAAAGCTAATGTCCGCCGTAAGATTGGAACCTCGACCCTAAAATTGGGAGGCAAACACCTCGTCATCGAGGCAGTAACCATCTAAGAGACACAAGATCAATGAAAGCAATGAGTGAAACTTAAAATGTCCTTTCGCCAAATTAGCTGCGTATAATTATGTATAAGAAAAAGGAGTGAATATTTTCTATTGAGTAGATTGCCGTTCAAATTCTCACGGAAAAATAAAATATTTCTTTTAACAACTTTTGTGTATGCGTTAGTCAGAACGAAAGCAAGTGAAGAGTATCAATGAAAATGAAACGATTAAAAACGAAAACCTGCGTGGAATAGCCTTATCGAGTGAATCCAAAATGTTTCCATCTCATTTGCGTCATATGTCGGGAGTTAAAACGGGAAGATGCGAACGAAAAAATATGAGAATTCGGTAAAATGGGCATTCGCGCTTGTAAGAATACTTGGGGTGCACATTCAGAATTATACTGTCCGGGATAAAATATAAAAGTTTCTCAAAAAATTGGTATTGATGAAGTGAAGCGATAAATGTATACGATAACAATATGCCCAATATGCCCATAAAATAATCATTGCACAGGCAAAGAAACTGAAGGATAGTGAGGAAAAAGAGACGTCAGTGTAACGTAATGGTCAAATCAGGCCGTAAAAGAGATAACAGCAAATTAATACCGGAAGCAATAGGGAAAGAGTTTAAAAGGGCAGTGGAATGACAGCAAACGGCTCTAAACTGAGGTGAACGAATTCATGTCGCATTTTAATTGATATAGTTTAATTATAAATATAGTAAATTGAGCAATTTTTCTTATGACTTGATTAATTTCTAGCGGTAAAGCCGATAAGTGGGTTAAATGGGTTTGGTCATCGTTTTAGCTAGTTTTCATGAAAGAATAAAACGTGATAATGTGATCACTCTTTTTGACCGTCTGTGGACAATCAACATTTTTGCGCTAAGAAATATTTGGAGAATTATTTTTGAATTAAATAGCTCTCATCAATCTACGAAATATCCATTGATTGGAATTCCAAGTAGATCATAGATTTTCCTCTAGGTGACTTCAAAATCGGAAAAAATAAAAAATTCCAAGTTGTACTGTAACCAAATTATTGGAGTTATTTGGATTTTTAAAAAATTAGATAGTTCTTATCTATCCATGAATTTTGAAATGATTGGATTTTTGAAGCACTTCATTGTCCGCTAGATGACTTCAAATTCGAAAAATTAAAAACTTCGAAATGATATTGCAGACAGACTACTGAAGCTAAAGGAGTCAAGTTTTTACGCATGAGGTCTAATGAGGATCTACGTTCCAACGGTGGGTGTTGTAAGAAAACGTACTTCTACTACTTACTATAGGAAGGATATCTTCCTTGTTTGCAATTGCATTGGCGGTATGAATTGAATCCCAAATAATAGAGATTGAAATCAATAGGTTTTGCCTTTGTATAGAAAGGTAACAAAACTAGTTTATGGCCCTCAAAAGTAGAAGCGGCACGAATTCCGAGCCATTCGCTAAGATAAATGTAGCCTGTAACTCTCTGAGAAGTCTATTTAAAGGAAATAAATTAGTTACCAAGTGCATAACAAATTCGCGTCGTTAACGCGACGGATGGTAGAGATGGGCACAGGCTCCCCTCCCATTTCTCCTTCTCTCTCTATTAATTCCCCGACTGCCGATTCGGGCCGCTGACCGGAGCGCCATTTCCTCGGAACCAAAGGTCCCACTCTTCGGTGGGCCATCTGTTTGAAAGCACCAGAAATAAAAAAGTTTAACTCGCCCTTACGACGCCTGGTTAACTCGCCCATTTGAAGTTTTGTAGAGTCGTAAATCGTTTTGGGGCCCTCAAAGATGGCCAACGTTTTAAGTGTAAACAAGAAGCTCTTCGGGAAGATAGGAGAAACCTTCACGGTTTTCTCCGACGTCTGTCGGACAGGGAACACTTTATTAGCTTCGTCAAATCAATAACTTTCAGACAATTCAACATCCCTAGACCTTATGAGGGCATATGGAGGACGAAGGGAGCAGCAAGTTTTACAAGCGGTACACGAAATTCTATGGATTGATGGCAACGACGGGAACTGATAAAATATAATAAATAATTCTACGAGGAGCGGATTCATAGGCGTCGTCAAAAAGATTCGACCATTTTCGATGGAAAAAAGAACAGATTAAAAATGATAATTATGCGATATTATATATTATGCGGTTGGCATTATTCGCATAAACAAGCGTTTTCACGCAAGGAATGGATTAGACGCATTTAAAACAAAAAAAAACTTTTCGAATTCCATTGCAAATATCTCGTAAATTGGATTTCGGACTAACTGCGTGCGTGTAAAAAAAAATCGAAGCTTTTTGGAAAAGTCTACGCCGAGGAAAAAATCACTTATCCGATAACGTGATTTTTCGTATAAAATGTTTAACAAGATAAAATATGCCCGCAGCATATACTCACTTCCGAAGTTTTAAGGCATTACTTTTTTTAAACGCACGCATTGGGTTTGATATTATTTTTGTATATCTCGAATAAATCTATGCGTATTAATCCCAAAGCGGCGTGTAAGCAAGGCTTTAGAATGCGATCGCAATTCGCTTAGTGCGACCAAACAACCCGGTTTTCTGGGATTTATCCGGGTTTTCAAATTCAACCAAAATGCAATTTCCCGGGCTGCCGAAGTAGTCTTTCGGGGATTTATTCACACAAACTATTTGATTTGGCTTAATTGCGGGACAGTAATATGTTTTACTTTACACTACATTCTAGCAAACGTCACCATTGATGCACCGAGAGGTAAAAAATATTGTTTGCAATTGAGTGGAATAATGGATTATATAGTTGGTCATTTTAATATTCAGTTACGAAAATCCACCGTGAAGTTACCAAAGGTTACGTTCACTTCAGTTTTGCCTACTATTTCGATATTATAAGGTAAGGGCCAGATAGCAATATTTATAAATATTTCACCGCACAAAAGCAGATTTACTGTATTCAACAGAGAATTGCCGAGCTCATCTTATAGCTGAAAAAATTCAAGAACAAGCACTTAAAAAATACTTGTCTCGGTTATCTCCTATATCTACAACAAGGTTATAACATTTTTAAAACCTTGTTGTGGTTATTGGAGATGCCTGAAATAAGTACGTTTAAAAGTGATTTTTCTTAGATTTACTTTAGACAAAAAGAGTTTAATAGTTTAAAGATGCAGACTTTTAGGAACGAAAAAATTTGAATTTTGTAGGTAAAATCAGGTGACAAATATCGTATTTATAGTGACACTTTTACACTGACTATAAAATAGCGTGGATCCCGACAATTTTTATTATATGCGAGTCAAATTATTTGTTATCCTGATGTGTTCATTAATAAAATGGATAAACGTTTAGTGAATTTGTTGAATTATTTGGTGTATTTTAAACTTAACGAATCCAAACAACGGGAAATTTAATTCTATAACTTGTAAAAGACCAAAAGACAAAAATCACGTATTGTTCCGGATTTTCTTTATTAGAGGAGAGTTTTACCCAAGCAGTAATAGCGGATTTGAAATAAGGCCAACATAGTGAATGGACTAGGGAAGGCGAGATTTTGGGAAGAAATAAAAACGGGATTTCAGGGCGGGAATAAAAAAATTAATATTACGTAGACTTTTGACGAATTATACTATTATGAACCGCAGGCGGACGGATGGGCAGACAAACCATACATGCATGAGCGATTCTTTTAGAAAAAAAAGCTGAAAAAATAGGGCAAACAATAATTTGGTCTAAGGGCGGAATATTTTCAAATCTGCCACTGCCAGGGTTACCACCTCAAAATCCTCACTAACCCGGAGATTTTCAAATCTGACACCGAGATTTTTCTGATAATACCCGGAGATTTCCTTATCTGATTTGGACATAAAAGTATACAGCCACAGAATATATATGAATAGATAATGAACTCCACAAATTTAATAGCAAATGGTGAATAGGGTTATTATATGATTGTGCCTTTTATCCTTTCTTATAGTACATTTTATTTTGCTTGGGAAACATTTTAATAGTTCAGTTTGCTCAGGCTGTTTTAGAAAATTCAGAAACTCTTCGCAGGTCATATTAAAATACAATTAAGTACAAATTTCCGCTTTTACTACTTCTACTCTCATCCTATTCCTTTCATTCCTCCATACATTTGTCATAAGAGAAAAACACTTTCCACAAAGAATTGTTAACGGGAATACATAAAATTTTTGACAAAAGCTTAGACAATTCAATGAAATTATTTCCATCTTTAAATATCATTTCTTGTCCACTGGTAAGTCGCGACATTTATTATTTATAGTAGGTTGAACTTTGTTCAGGTTCTTATGTTTGCCATCTAGAAGTCTAGATTATCTTCATTAAGATTTAGTTTCGCACATTTCCCAGATGTGCCTAGATATCTGTAATTACGATGCGCTTTACCTGAAGAATTGTTTTTCACCTTTGAAATGCTACATCGTTTGAACAATGATAAAATTTTCAGAGGTTCTAGTTTTTTCAAAAGTAGCCAGGAGATGCTCCCGCGTGTCTATTTCTATTACAATGTAGCCGGCAGGATGATGCCTCCTTATAATGCTGCGTGTTTTAATCTTGAATGGTAAATTATTTATTTTCATACGTGTTGCTTCATATACCGTACCGCGTGACTGTTTGTTTATATTTCCACGTACCTTCTACCTGGCTAATTGCATGACACAGACATTCTAGAATGAAATATTTACTCTCTTAAAGAAATTAAAAATAAATCGCAATATTTAATGCCAATTTAAAAGATATTCACGTTGACCCGGAGAATTTTTCTCTCACCCGGAGACTCCGGGTCAAACTCGGAGAGGTGGTAACCCTGGCCACTGCCCATCAGCATCTGGTGAACCTATATGCGAGTTAATTCACAAGCTTAAGAGAATACAAGCTATTCCAGTCGAAGTGAATAGTTTCGTTTCGGATAACATTTTATTTGATTCTAATTTCAATTAAGCCATCTAGGTCATAACTTTCCAACGAGAAAGCCACGTTTTAAAAATTGATTTTTCAATGTTAAGCAAACAAATAAAAAGAAACAACTATAGCACCATGAATCTTTTTTGAGTGGGTATGGTACCTATTTAAAGGTTTTGATACAGTCATAACTTTGGCTATGCAAGTATTATTTTATGAATTTATTGCATCAATATAAAAACAGCAGGTAGCAATTAAATTCCACATATTCATTAAGAAACAAAAAACAATTTCATTGTTTTAATTATTGTTCTTGAAACTAATTGAAGCTTTTTACTGTTTTCGTCGTTTATAATGCCGAATTCAGCTTACAGATAACATGCAAAACAGACATACTGAATACTTTTCATTTTCATGAATATGTAAGTAGTGATGAGTGGATTCAACGAAAAAAGTTGCCCTGGCCGATTACTGCTCTTTGCACGAGTAAGCGAATTATGAATGCGACAACAAGACGGGAAGCGGTAATGAGCATTGAATTTACGGTATTATAGAAGATTTGGCGTTGTTTAGTTTTAAAATTATTACTTAAGCAGCCTAGAAATGGATTTTAAAATGTTAGAAGTAAAATACAACTTTTCCATCTTATTTTCATAGACGTTCAACTGCTGATTACTTACTATTATTACAATACTGTACTATACTATGAAAACTAAAATAAACTACACTTTCCATTTCAATGATATTTAGAAAATTAACCTTCCAGAAATCGAACGCATTCCTTTTTGCCGACATTTTAAAATTTTATCGGTCATACATTATCCTCATCAATGCGTTGATAAAATTTAAGCTCTTAATTGCATTTGCAAGTGCCTGAAAAAGCGTGGCGGAAGAATACTTGAGAATTATAACACTGAACAGATGTGAGGTGGAAATGTGGCATTCATGAATATCGCCTCTATGAATTTTAAATAACTTGAGCGAATTGGTATAAAATTGGATCCGGAATTGATTTCGCTATGTTATAACTAGAGTTTAAAAGGGTAACTTATATAAATGACGAATTCAAAGTCTATATTTTACAAAGACGATTGATAAAAAAATTGAACTTTAAGAGATACTTAACATATTCAGGCTATTTTATTGTATGCTTAATGAAAATTTAGCCAAATTAAGTTGTTTTTAAATAATACGAAAATGTTTCGATATGACTGTTAAATATCCTTTCAGCGAACGAACAACTCTATACGAATCTCAGTTCATCCTCGGAAAAACATACAAGCGGAAATTCAGAGAATACAATTCGATAATAAAGCGACCGCCTCTTCAGAGGTGGACCAATCTGTCAAATATATCCCGCAAAAAACCCACACAAAACCGTTACAAAGAAAGAGAGAAAATATTAAGCAAGAAAGAATCAAATTAACAGGGCAAAAAAAAGGAAAAGGAGGCAAGAGAAAAATTATTACGGAATGGAATGCCAAAAAAAAGAACGAGGAATGGGAGAGGCTATGTTGTGGGGTGAGAGATAAGGAAGGGGGCGGGGAGGAATAGTGTAGGAGGGGAGTAAAAGGGGCGACGCGGGGCGCAGTGCAGTGTCTTGCGAGAGGTTTCAAAAGAAGCAGTGTGTGGAGACGAGATGAGAGAGAGAGACGGACTTAAGAGTGAGGGGGAGATTGGAGGAGAATGGGAAGGGAGAGTTGGAATGGAGGAGTCTCTTCTCGTTGCCGTTAAGCCGATATCTTGTGGAGAACATTACAAGCCACGGGACCTCCTGAGACACGAGATGGAGCCAGGATGGGTAAAAAAAGATTGGGGAGGAGGAGATGGGAAGGTGGTGCTTAGTTCTTATTGAGAGAAAGAGGAGGAAAGAGCGAGGAAAGGGGATTTCTAGGGAGGAATGCTTTCTTTGGACGAGAAGTGTAGGGACCTTTATGGCGTATAGCGGCCCGAGGGTAGGTTTTCTTCTGGTTGAGTTGGAGTGGGTGGGGGCGTAGGGGGAGCGAGGGGAAAGGGAGAGAGAGGAATGGTTGGGAGGGGAAAAGAGAGAGGGCTCGGTTTGCGAGAAGCGCCGGAAACAAAAGGTTTAGCTGGGGCTGAGATGATAGGAGAGGGATATGGAGGTGAGGGATAAGAGAGAGAGAAAAGGAGAGAGATATAGAGGGATATATATATATATATATATATATATATATATATATATATATATATAGGGAGAGAGAGAGATAGAGAGAGATAGAGGGAGAGAGCGAGAAAAGAGGGGGGTTAGGGAAGGGAGAAATAGGGATCGTGAGAAGATGGGAGGAGGGTAATAGTTAAAAAAAATGTTATATAAGAACGGAACGAGAAATAGAGGGCCATTCCTCTGTTTCTGGAAAGAATGGAGAAAAAGTGACAGTCGATGTTAGTGGTATTAGGGTGTGAGAGATGATGGGATTTTCTTCTCCACGTGCTTTCATTATTTTATACACACAAACGTATAAGGAAACGTGCGTGTGTGTGTGTGCATGTATTAGTTTCTCATGTGTTTTTCGTTTAGTGCATTTAGAAGAAATATGAGAGCATTTTTGAAAAGCACATGATTTTAATTGCTTTATGACAGTATTTTTGTCTCGTTCTCTAAATTAAAAGGTTGACCTCATGTTATTCCCAGGTTATTCTCACAAAAAATCGGATTATATGCCACGAAATTACTTTGTTCTTTTATTTATTAGCTGAAGAAAATACTCCAGTCTTTCTTCATGCTATAGCTGCCCTCACGGCTTCTGTTTTGGAAATATTAAGGAGATAAAAAAAACCTTTCCTCCTCACTTTATTTCGTCGCTTTAGGCTAATTTTCCTGTTTTCGATTTATTTGAATTTTGAACCAACCGATAAAATAATATCATTATATAGTTCTAAAGCAAGTGGATGTGCAAGAAGCACGTGTTGGTATCGTTTCCATCGCGTAACTATGCCTCCGATCGCCTACAATTAGACTGGAAATAAAAAGAACGGAAGTAAAAGAGTGCAGCTCCACCAAGGGGGGTAGTTCCATTTTTACTCACATAGCACTTCCAAAATGATGGAACTGCGCATCGGAGGTTCCCCCTTGGACTGGATGACGGGGTTCGTGGCCTCGCAGGCTATGCTGCCGCCGTTCTCGTACCGCGTAGCTCGGAATGAAAATCGACTCTGCGTTTCGTATGTGCTATCCGCCTGCGAAAGAGAGAAGAAAAAAGCGGTTGTGAAAGAGGAGAGAGGGGGGGGGGGTTAGTGTAACATTGAATCGCGATGAGCGGTGGGTCGCGTAGTCACCGAGTGGGGTTGCCTCGGCCACCGTATCCCTTGATCACTTTGGAAAAAACACTTTTTAACAGGAATAAAATTTTCCTTCTCAGATTGATCCCAAGCTCCCGAAGTTTCATGATTTAATAATAAAACTGTATTTACCCTCTAAATAAGATTTTCTCATTCCTTGTACTGTGCACAATTTATCGGTTCTGTCTACCGGGCTCTAATATTCTACACGGTTGATTTTAAATCCAAACGATTCAGTGTCCACCAAATGCTGCAGAATGAAAGCCGAAGCAACAAAAGGAATAAGAAAGAGAAAAATTAATAATTTTAATAAGGACAATTAAGTTTAAATTCGTGGTTGCGGTTGAGTGAGATTTTTGGGTAAATCAGATGGACCCACAGTATGCTGAAAGGTACATTAACTACACAACGATACTCTTCTGAAATTATCTCAGAGATATTTTACACAACTACTTTAACAATAAAAGCGAAATGAATTTTAACGACATTTTATATCATGTAAAAAAGAGTCATATACACTATTCGAATTTGCACATTTTCTAAGCATTGGCACAAATTTTTTAAAAAAATAGCATTCTTTTTAGTTTATTATAGTTAAAAGCTATACTGGGGGACTGTCAAAATATTTGATTATGTTTTTAAAAAATTATTTGTAATTGACTTAATTACTCCGTGAATATATTTTTGTTAAATCGTCTTCATTTTGCAAAAAAATATTTTAAATTGCTCTTTTAAATATCCCGCGAAAACGGCATACTGGTTGGAGAGAGAGTAGTAAGGGGTACGTGAAGTCATCGCATACCAGTCGTTTAAACGTTCGACCGTACTGAAAGCACGTGGTTTTGCTACTTCGTCCTGTTGCTTTTCCTGATACCGTAGCTAAAATGGAGAATATGGAAGTTATGAAGGGTTACAAGTATTGTCTGGTACCTCAGTGTTTTAAGACCTCAATCTATCTTTTACATATTTTTTTAACAAAATAAGTTGGAAGTTGGTCGGCTGACCAGGTGGCAACGTAAATAAATACACAACCGAGTCACTCAATATACATAATACAAAACATGAATGAAATTCCAAACAATTACTACTAACATGTGTTTACACAAAGTATTCGGAAGGCAGCCTCTTTCGTTATATCTCGAATTATATTACATTTTATACCGAAAATACATTTCAGGCATACATACAGAATCTTTTCATCGTCTAAATTGTTAAAACTTTTTCCATCAAATAAGGACGGATCATAATAATAATTATTATTACATTTACAAAAATATGGTCCTCATTCTTTTCGCTGCAAGAATGGATTTTCTCTGGCGGCAACGATTCCTGTAAAAATTTTATGCAATAAAACCCTCACATATAGAAAAAAACAAGTACAAACACAAAAAAATAATAATAACCTCTGGAGTCAGACTTTTCAGGGTTCATGGTAGACCACGGCCACAGTGCCGGTACCAGGGCCCTCTAAGTCCGAGCCGTACTTCACCCTAACAAGCTATCCACTACTTTCTCTAACTCCGTCACATTGGTACATTGAATGCAGGGAAACCATTATTTACAATAGAGTTTTTAATTTTCTTTTAAATAATTTTACATTTCTTGGTAAGTGATTTAAGATCTCTTCAGGCAAATCGTTCCATTCCTTTGCCCCTCTATTAATAGATGAGTATTTCCCTACATCACTCTTCTGTTTCCTTAGTTTAATTTTGTATCTGCGATCCTGTCTACCTATATAATCTGGATCATCTAGTCTCTTGCTTAAGTCAACCCATGCCCGTTCTGTCTTTATTGCCTGAAATATTCCTCCTAGTCAGTTAATTTTCCGTCTACTCTCTAAAGTATCCCAACCTAGCATTTTCAGCATATCGGTTACACTATCTTCTTTCCTATATTTTCCTAAAACATACCTAGCAGCCCTACGCTGCACCTTTTCGATTTTCTTGACTAGTCCTACCTCGTAAGGATCCAATACGCTTGTGGCAAATTCTACTATCGGTCGTACAAACGACTTGTAGGCTCTCTCTTTGATTTCTTTATTGCATCCTTTAAGATTTCTCATTACGAAGTGCAAGTTCCTGTATGCCTTTGCTATAACTTTCCCATTACGTTGGTCAAATTTAAGCTCTTTTGATAAGTGAAGACCTAAATACTTGCAATTTTCTATTGATGGTATAATTTCTCCATTCATGATAAAGTCGTTTCTTATTTATCTTTCTTCGCGAAAATGTAATATGTTTGCTTTTTCTGACGTTTACGTTCATCTCATACGTTTTTATCCATTCTGATAATTTATCTAGGTTTCTTGCAGCACGACACGGTCGTTTGCCCCCTCATTTGCTGGTAAACTATGCAGTTGTCGGCAAACGGCCTTATTTCGCAGTTAACTACTTTAGTTAAATCGTTTACAGAAATTAAAAATAGCAAGGGTCCTAAAACACTACCCTGGGGGGCGCCTGATGTGACTTCAGCTTCACGGGAAAGTTTTTCTCCTATTATAATCCTTTGCGTACGATTAGTTAGAAAATTTTCAATCCAGCTCACGGCTCTTTTATCAGTATTCAAATTATTCCCTTTTCCAATTAGTCTGTCATGCGGTACCGTATCAAATGCTTTTGAAAAATCTAGTATGACACCCTCTATTTCCTCCCTATTGTCTAATGAATCTGCTATGTCCTGACAAAGTCCAAGTAGTTGGGTTTCAAGGGAGTAATCTTTCCTAAAACTGTGCTGATTCTCATCTAATCAATTACTTCCTTCCCAGTTTTTCCTAAGTTAGTCTTTTCCATGGTCTTGCATACGATCGATGTTAAACTAACTAGCCTATAATTTCCTACCATGGTTTTATTACCGGACTTATGTAATGGAACTACTGTTGCTTTCTTCCAGTCACACGGGATGTAGTTGTTGTTTAAGGTTGCTATGAATAATGTTCTCAAATAAGCTACGACCGAGTCTTTCCCTAACTTCAAAACGTCACTTGATGTTTTCTGGACTAGAGCCCTGCACGGATATGATATTTTCCACCCGTACCCAACCCGTACCCGCAGACTACTAACCCGTACTCGACCCGTACCCGCAGAATACTAACCCGTACCCACAGAATATTAACCCGCACCCGACCCGTACCCGCAGGCTCGCACCCGCACAGAAGGTCTACTTGTCCGACCCGACCCATCTTTTTTAACTGTCTGGTCCTCGAGACACAAATCCGTAGCAAGAAATCGTGAAAAAATAAAGATATTATTTCTGAGTCAGTCATTTATTTTGTATAAATTTAAATGAGATGCAATTTTACATAAACATTAATTTTTAAGATCAAAAAAGGTATTTAAAGTATCTAAAATTTATTTTTACAAAAATTACAGATTTTACAAAATAATTTAATTGAAAAAAGGAAACATTAAATAATAGTACCTTGAGATTTAAAATGACTATTTAAAAATAGGACATCATCCACGTTTGCGGGACCTAAACAGTTTCTTCTTTCACTAACAACATGTCCTGCCAATAAAAAATACCTCTCTGATGGAGCACTAGTCGCTGGTATTGCAAAAATACGATTCGCTAAAATACTTAAATTTGGCAAACAATTCTTTTGCTTATTCCACCATTTCATCAAATCAAAATTATTAGTTATGTCGTCAGATAGTTTTAAATCGATATATGCAGTCAATTCGTCTGGAGATATATGATCATTTGCTGTGTCTGTATCCATAAATTGAACTAAGGTGTCTGATATTTTATACCTTTTCATCGGTTGCTCTACAAGCGTACACGGATTTGGTGTCACGGATTCGATTTCATACCCCTTCTCCTTTTTAATGTCATCAATACATACTTTAACTTTCTCACAGATTTCATAGTTTTCTTCAGTTTTTAACATTTTCAAACTCTTTAGAAGCGGGTGAAGAAAAACAGAAGTTTTATGAATGTGCTGAATTTGCTAAATAATAAGTTTTACCTGAAGTTTTTAAAAGTTTCATGATGTTAGTTTCTGTTGAACCTATTTCTAAATGATCGTTTATTTTCAAATACCACAAGTAAACCAGAAATTTTGTTGGATATTTTTCTCCTTCCAATTCAATCAATGCTTTCTGGAATGGATTGAGGTATTCTACTAAATTTAATAAATCTTTCTTTTCAACCTCACAAATCATATTACTCATCTTTTTTCAATTAAAACATTGTAAATAATCTCCCAATTTTCAAGTATTGAAGAGATAATACGAAGAATTGAATTCCAACGTGTCTTGACACCTCCTTTCAAAGTAGATTTCAGCACACCTTGTAAGCCTGATTTTTTAAAATATTTCACAATTTTTCTACACTTCTGAATTAAAGCAAATGATGTTTCATTAGAAGAAATATCTACAACATTATTTATTAAGTGTGCAGCACAATTGATTTTATTGAAAATTTTCAAAGCAGCTTTAATATTTGCTCCACGGTCACTGACAAAAGTAAAATTCTTCAAGTTACAATAGACACCGTATTGTGTTAAAATTAGCAACAATTCATTCCTTATATACTCGCGTTTTCTTTTCGTCAGAATCAAGATGTTTAGTGCACAGAAAACGATTGCATAACATGGCATTCTTTACATAGTGTAATGTGATCCCTAAATAACTGACATTTTTGTAGTTATCTGTCCACAAGTCCAACGTGATCCCACCCCCTATTGTACCTATGTAGGATTTTATTTCTTGAATTAGCTCTTCTCGAGTTTTCTAAGCCATTGAATTAAGATTTCTCGAAATAGTTGTTGGATGTGGTAGCGCATCTTCTAAGTCAAAATAACATTTTTCATTTGTACACATTTTCATTATTATTTCTAATAAATTTTTAAACCCATCTCCTGACAGTATCTCAAAAGGTCTCAAATCTCTAACTACAAGTTAGACATAGCCATCTAAAACTTTTTTTTTCAGCTGATAATTTTGGTAAATCACATTTTTTCGGCACAAGAAAATTTGTAATTTTAGGCACGCCTTCTTTGTTATTTTCACACTTGTGTCGCAATAAACTTGATGTTCCCAGCTTCCTATTATCATAATGGTAAACATTTTTACAACTACTGCAAGCGATTGTCTTCGAAATCAGTTCGCCCTTTTCATCTAAAATTTCACAGAACCTTTCCCAAATTTTGGATTTGGTATTTTCTTTTCTTCTTAGAGTGTACTCTAACTTCAAAAGCTTCCTTCTTATCTGGTCAGTATTCATTGTTCAAATCTGAAGCGCAGATAAAAGTAATATTTCGATTAAAATTAAGATTTATAATTGAAAGATGCATTAACTTATAACTGACAATTTTACATACCGTTCAATCAGCTGATATTGGTTCTTTTTAAGGATGTGGTATATTGATATTGTCACAAAAGCCGAGATCACATATAACTGACCAATGAGATTATTTGACGAAAAAATAGTATATATTTGAACGTTAAATAACATATAAAGAATGCTGATAGGCACTCTTATACGTAACCACGTCTCTTCATAAGCGAATCCACAAAGATAGATGTTACTTGCATGAATGAGCAAAACCAACTGGTTAAAAGGGAGAGTTCTCGCACAAACCAATCCGTTACAATTACATTGTACTACATAATTCCCCTCTTCACTCTTTCTCACCCCCCCTCCCCACATTCTCTTCTACTAAATAAAATCGACCATCTATTGCAACTTTGTATTTATTTATATAATAAAAAGAATCGTTTTTTCGTCAGACACTTTTCTTGACACATGATACACAAAGTCTGCGATCTGCAGACCTGCATAAATTGCAAATTTGTATCTCCCTATATAACGCTACTTATGACCGCGAGGGTGGGCGTTACTAGCAGTAAAAGGCGTGTGAAAAGTTCCTGTGACTACATTGGCGAGGCAAATTGAATTGGAATTAAAACTAGTTTTCGTACCCGATCTTTACCCGCACCGGTGCGTTTTGTGTCCGAACCCGACCCGTACCCGCATGGAAGCACTATATACCCGACCTGCAACTTTTCTGCGGGTACCCGCGGGTCGGGTCGGGTAAACTGCGGGTATACAGGGCTCTAGTCTGGACCTCTTGATTTGTTTTTTTCTCAAACCTTGGATTTTATTTAAAATATCCCAATTTACAGTTTTAATACATTCAATGTTGTCCGAATTTATCGGCAGATTAATGGCGATATTTGATCTATTACATAAATTTTGTTTACTTTTACTTATAAAAACACTAGAAAACCAGACTTTGAATTCGTCCGCTTTATCTTCTTCGTTTGCAATAAGCTCACCCCTTTTTATTCTTAATCGTTATTATTTATTCTTTATCCTCTCTTTTCTTCCTAATATATTTATAGAACTTGTTTGGATTATCTTTATCTAACATATTCGCTAAATACTTATGGTGGGCAGCTTTCTTCTCTCTTGCTAATTTCGTAATTAAATCCCAATATATAATCAAGTAGTCTTCTTCTCTATGGCTAAGCTTGTGCGCTTTCCTTACCTTTCTTTTCAATTTCCTAACCTTATCATTATAATATTCGGGATCGGAATTATTTTTAATGCGTAATTTTGGAATATATGTCTCCATCCCTTCATTTATTATAGTTTTGAACTCTAACCACATTTATTCCACACTTTTCTCTCTACCTGCCCACTGTGTGAACCTTTCTTTCAAAAGTTGCTGGAAGCCTACGCTGTCGCCTTTACTATATTGCTTTGTAACTATTTAGTGTGCTTCTTGGCGCGGCCCAATCTAATTCTAAAGTTACAGCCTATGGTCGCTTATGCCTGGCATAGTTTTAGAGGTAGATAACGTAGGAAAACTATGGACCCTTGGTGCACTGCACCCCCTGCCATCCACCAAAAAGGTGACTTTCAGGGTATCCTGTAGATGTACATTTTTAAAAAAAATCCAACGCTCCAGATGAAATAAAAGCACTTCGAGAAGTTTCCTATATTGTTATATATCGCTTTTATAAATATAAATATCAACTAATATTCATTAAAGCAATGTTAAATTAAAACCCTTTTTTAATGCGCAGAAAACATAATAACGATGAACTTCATGAGCTAATTTCGAATATGGGTGGATCCAATAAAATCACTCAATGGTTAGCTGTCAGGTCGTAATAAGAACTGAATAATTCCGTGCTAGCGTCGTCATCTAAATCATTGATCTAGATTGGGGGTATAGAGGTGATTAGTACTTGGAGGATGAGGTCATATTACAGATTTTGCGAGTTTGACACTTCATATCCAAAAAAACAAGATAATTTAAACATCGGTCTAATCACAGAGTCAGTTGTTTAGTAAATTAAAGACAAAAATAAAAAAAAAATATGGCACACATTAAAATTTTCCTTGTCCAAATATCGTGGCGAATATAATCGAATATTGCCGGGCTTCGGGGCAGCGAGGTATTTAGACCGTGGGTGAAAGTTGCTGGTCTTTCAGATTAGCGCCAAAGTTTACGTCACTCCACACTTTCGCACTCTCTCCCGTTAATCCCCTTTGCTTTCATCATCGTATATTATTTCATTTCGCTTATCCGTCAGAATTGAAAGTGACACAGAAACTATGACAAGCATCACAAATAAATTCTGAATCGGAAATAATTTTAAATAAATAATCTTCTATAAATATTTTCACATGAGCGAATATAAACTAGACATAAGAGAATGATCAGAGTCAGAAGCGAGGGAACACGTTATCATTCTGGGGGAGATTATTAGATTTCCGATTGGGTGAAATCCGTTATTCCTTCAAACGATTGCATTCCATTTTAATCCCACGTTAGTTCCGTTCGTTATTCGGGCACTTTGTAGTAGCCAAGGCTTTACCTCGGAGTGGATAGAAAATATATGGAAGATATCCAATGCAGGTTTTCAAAAGTGGTTTGTTGTGATTTATTTAGGAATAAAACTACTTTAACTTGCTGCCATATTACCTCCTAAAATTTTGCCACTGATATCGATTGCATTATTATTAGAATCACATCCTGCAGACAAAATCCACCGCTCAACCTGAGTCTCTTGATTCTAAACGTTCCTCCCATCTTGCGGCAAAATCGAGAGTAATTTTCATAGTTTGTTGTAAGACATATGACTCTTTGTTCAACTAATATGGCTACTCGAGAAAAAATCGAATCAAATCCATATTAAATATCATAATTAGTATTTATGGCAAAATCGACCGTAAGTTATAAATATTTCAAAATAATTATTTTTCGACGAAGGAACGAAATAAAAACGAATTAAAGGGCAATATTTTTTAAACAACAATTAAATCATCATAATTTATAATATTAATTGTCTTACGACAGAGGACATTTTCCTTAGGCGACGGATGCATTTTTTTCCTCCGGCAGGAGTTTTCCGCTGTTTTATGGGCGAATATTTAACTCCCGAAAAATATTTCTGGAAAAACGAAAACTTCAACCCCAGCTCCAGGCGAGTTTTCTCATCTCTCTCTTCACCTACAACTCCTCCCTTACCACCCCTCCCCCTTACTTCCTCTCTCCCTTACTCATCCCATTCTGACTCTACCACCGCCCTCCATCATGCTTCCCTATCCACAGCTCTCTCCAAGTCCGGAGGAGTTTTGTACTTTTACGCAATCTTCACGGCTAAACGTACTCCTTTAACTTCAGTAGTCACTGCTGTGAGCAGTTTGCAGGGCATCTGCTATCCCTAACCATTTCTTTGAAGGTGGAAAGGTGGAAATTTAGGCGGTCAAAAAAAAAAGAACAAGGGTATGCGTAGAAGGGATGTTATGAAAGTGGACGTGCCGTGGAAAGGGAGACTGACACCGGCGGCAGCTGCGGGAATCTTAAAAGCGGAGAAATGAGGAGAAAGTAAGAGAAATGCCAGAAAAAGGCGTGAGACATGGATGAACATTTGTTTATGTCGGCTCCAACCGCTTCACCAGGGTCTAAGGGGCAACCGGATGTAGGGGGTTATTAAGTTCAAACTAAACAACATTGTGGATGTCATCTTGACACACTGCTTTCACAATAATTTTCCTATAAAAATATGAAATTTTTATAGCCTGATTTCATTCAGTTTACAACGGAACGATTACTTCATTAATAAATTATACGCGATTAAATTATATGCGACAATGCCTAATTATTAAATTATTAACCTGATCCGACAGGGTTGCCAGATTTCAGTTTTGGGAATACGGAACACGCCAAGAGAAGCTTCATTAAAATACGGGACATATGTGGGATACGTAAAATATCTAAAAAAGTCTATAGGAGAGTTTGAGAATGATAAAATGTATATATTTTTTAGTTTAAGAGTTAATAAAAAGAAATAAGCAATAGAGAAAACTTATATTTTTATACTGTAAAATGAATGTTAAATATTCTACTTTAATTTCAAAATACGGGACACTCCATTTTGGGAGGAGAAAGGAAAAAATAATTGTTAACTTTTATATGCAAAATTAATGTTATTAACAATTGAACGAAAAAAAAAGTTAATTTTAATTTAAAAATTTGTGAGGTCAACGCGTATCTCTGCAACATAATAACATTTGAAAGAAACTTTTAAAAATAATATAAACATTTTATTGTTAATTTAAAAAATATTTCTCTGAGGACTTGAGCCTTTCTGCAACTTTGGATGGAAGCATATAAAAATGAAACTCGCTGCAATTCATGCTCATGTATACCAAGCACTGCAGAATTCACTCCATTGTACACATGTCCAGTGACTGAAGTTTGTTTTAACCGCAATAATCCAGGATGGATTTTATAAACATATTTTCAATATGACACGCTAGTTAAAAATTACAATAAAATTTAAAATACCGGAGGTATCACGCCATAACAGCGCAGGAATAACGGCGAACGTCAAAACAGCGAACGTCAAAACAGCGAAAACAAAAACGGCGAACGGACAAAACAGCGAACGTCAAAACAGCGAAAAATCGGAATATAAAAAACAGCGAACGTCAAAATGGCTTAACACAGTTTAGCAAAAGTCAGTATTGTAGTTATTATAGGTAATAAATAATTCCTGGTTATTAAATTTTAAATAGTCGGAAATGTTAATAGTTTTTTATTGGTTTCATTATGAAAAACTTTTTAAAGATTTATTAATATGGCTCCAAATTCGTTTTAAAAAATCCTTTCGTATTACTTAGATATAAAGTACATTAGTTATTACACGTATATATAATGGGCGACTATGATACAGAGTGCACGAAAGAAATAGAAAATATGTAGTTAATGAATAAGGACATATATTTACATTAAAAGTCAAAACTAATACATTTTCAAATTACTGTTAAAACATTACAAAAGATACTTGAAAGTACGTTTTATTTGAAAGTATGTCAAAAATTGTAAGAAAAATATTACAAGAGATAATGAATTCAAAAAGCCTTATGCTTGAAGATGAAAAATTTTGGCGATTCCTTTCAAGAAATTCAATCTATTTCGATTGTGGTACTCCTTTACGAGACCTTTGATACGTTTGTATGTATCTCGGAAAAATTTTCGGCTTTTCGAGGGTTTATGCCGGAAATATATTGTTCAATTTTCACTTTATGATCATTTTGTTCTTTTTGTAAGCATTCAATAAATTTCCATATGGTTGGATGACTGATCTAATTAACTGACTGAAACCACGGTGCCAACCTTCTAATGCATTATTAGTTCCGCTCCGCTGTAATTCTTGAGCTACAAGTTTATTGTGTATGACATTCTATTTATTATGCTATATTTGATCTTTATGATGTTCCTTAAAAAATTCGAAAATTAGAACTTCTATCTCAAATCGATTGAATTATAAAGATTTTGGATGGACTTTATTACTTACATTTCTGAGATATTCGCATATAATTATAATATACTGTATTTTCCCCCTGCCACACGCCATTGGCGGCTTGCAGGGTATATATGTAAATGTATTTTGCTATATTTAGTTCAGCCATTTTCACGTTCGCTGTTTTTTACATTGCCATTTTTCGCTGTTTTGACGTTCGCTGTTTTGTCCGTTCGCCGTTTTTGTTTTCGCTGTTTTGACGTTCGCCGTTTTGACGTGGAACCAATACCGGAACAGCTATCCGTATGGTTTTTGTATGGGACAATTTAAAAAAAATACGGGGAAACCTGGCCAATACGGGAGGATAAGCAACCCTTGCAATACCTAAAGGTATGATATGCTAAATTTATAAAATACACACAATTTACTGTAGATAATATATTAATCAAAAGGGCTTATCGAGCTCGTCTTACCGCTGAAAACAGTTAAGAACGAGCACTTAAAACTACTTGTCTCTTGTATCTTCAATAGCCATAACAAGGTTATAAAAAACCTGATGCGCATTTTGGCTGCATTCTTTAGTGGCAATTCACCAAAAATAGATTTGAAAAGAATCAGTTGTTTAAAAATAATCTGTTTTATAAAAGAATCTGTTTTATAAAAGAATCTATTTTCGGCGAATTACCACTGAAGACGGCTGCTTTGTAGCCGAAATGTTTTTATTTTCTTCCTTGGCGTCACTACATCGTAAACTGGACACGTTCGATTATAACGACGAACACTTGTATATAAAAGTTTTCTCCGAGGCTTTCGAAATTCAAAGGTTTGGGTTGAGTCGCACCAAACGAATAACTTCATTTTTGCTTTTGTCTTGGCGCGGAGTATAACCGACTCATTTGAGCGATCAAAAACCGATGAAAAAATCAATCCTAGGGTGATGTGGATAAAAATGAAATCCTACGTTCTTCAGCATTATGTGTCGGAGGTTTGCGGTGAAGGTATTTGTTGTTTTTCGTTTACGTTTTCGCACGAACAATGAACATTGACGTGCCCACGGTCGGACGACCCGCAACAGAATCCGCGACTCCCGTTGCGCCTGCAGTCTACTTCATGTTCCCCCCATCCTTCCCTCCCACACGATCGCTGCTAACCTGGCTTTTTAACCGGATTCACTTCCGGATTTATGACGCTGTTGTCTGAGGAACGGGCGTCGGAGCGTAACTGTGATTGATATAAACTCCGCGGGCAAAAGGGCCATCGGAATGATTTTTATTGCCGCTCGATTGGCGGTAACCGAGGAGATGGTTTAGCAGAACGAATCATAAACACCACATGGTCGGAACATAAACCATGGCGTGTATTCTGAGAAGGGATTCGACCGATGGGGAAAAATAAAACAATTCAGATTAAATTTTTATTTTCAATAAATCGTTGCAATTCGGTTCGCCGGAGTCATTGCAATCGTTGACGGTGGAATTTTTTCAAATATCCTGCGGTTATACGAGAGAAATAATTGGACATATTAAAAAAAGAGAATGTGACGGAACATCACATATAATAGTTTTACTGTTTGTGCATCAATACAATTTTATGGCGATTTATGCATATAAATTTGAAAGCCATTCACGTAAAAACTAGGAAATTTAAAAGTTACGCTCAGTGAATGAGTCAACCCAAATAAGACAACATGTCAACCTAATACATACATGATATAAAATCCGATGACTCTTTTGGAAAACGGACATATTGCCACATTAAATTTATTTTGAGGACAGCTGAAAATAAAGGAAAATTAATTTAAAGAATCTCAAGAGCAGTTTTATGTTTTAAATTATGATATTATGTATCATTTTAGTTAAGGATATCAAGTGATATTTTCGTTTTATTTAATCAGCATAAGCATTTCCAAGTGTTAACCGTTATTGCCTCAAGTTCTCGAAAATTTCCCTTCGGCCATATTAACTACCGCTTAGGTCGCCCCTGTTCCCTCCTCCGCCGAAGAGAGGACCAAACCCCTTTTCGTATCACCCTCCCTCATTCAACACCTATCCTCATAAGCTAGCTGCATAAACCCCTTCCCCATACCGCCTCCATTACGCTATCCCTAGAACTCCTTTCCTGTATCGCCGTGGGAGAGAGGGGGAGATCTCCCGAACAGGCTAATCCACTTGGACAAACGCAATATTATTAGGTGGATGGGAAGTTGGGCCACGTCTATGCAAGTGAGTAGAGGGAGATTTTGGGGTGGAGGAAGGAGGGGGTGGAAAGGATGAGAGCCATAGAGAGATGGGGTGCGGGCGAGGTGAGAGAATTCCGGTCCATCGTGGACCACACTGATCGTGGGATTTAGAGGAACACGGAGCCTCGAAAGGATATGGCGCAGGAGGAAGATAATGGAAGCGAGATGGAAATTTGGAGGGGAGGCGAAGAAGGGGGGAGGAGAACTCATAGGCACGATGTGAGAAGGAGGTGGTATAGGATGGCTTCCTAACACTCAAAGGGAACTGTTCAGGAATTAAAAGCGCGCCTATAACCGAAAGTAGTTTCTGTGAAGGAATGGCGAGAATAAATATAAATATACATATAAATATAAATACACACACACACATATACATACACACACACATATATATATATATATATATATATATATATATATATATATATATATATATGAACTCACTCACACAGTGCTGCATTAGCAGAGTATTTATGTACGTGGGTACGTGGATGCATCTTCAGTTTCCCGTATATCGACAGAAACATTTGGGAATAATTTTAATTATCTGTGAGCGTGGGTAACATTTTAAGATGTGGAAGGAAATTTTCCGCAGAAAAATAATTTGAAACTCCAGCGGAAATATTTTAAATACATTAGAGAAACAATTTCACCAATCGGAAATACGTCCAAATGAAATTAATACCAGTTCAAAATGCTCGTTTGTTTTAAAAACTCTCTCGTATGATAAACAATCCACTGACTGTATGATTTCGTGTCATGAAATATAATTCGCTAGCAGTTTATTGTTTTAAAGAGAGAGCGTAAGACCTGATAAAAGTTAATTTAACGTGTTTTTTGTATCGTGGATATAACTGCAGCTACGGATGCGATGCAAATAAAGCGCCTTATCTTGATGGGGATTTTTTGGTCGAGTCCAATCATCGCGTTTACGGTTAAGAGCATTTTTTGCGTAAATTTGTTAACGAGCACAATAGGTGCAAATAAAAACCCAATCAAGTATCCAAGGAAATTAAGCAAGACATTTTTCGATAAGCTTTGACTGTCTATTGTCCACTAAGAAAGTCAAAGAGTAAAAAAAATCTCTAGGTTAACGGCCCGAATGGTTGATAAATTTCGAGATTTTAAAATGACATATTCCGCATTAAAACGGTGAATTAACGGATGGTGCCCACGGTGCTTGGTGGGGGTGCAATGGTTCTCCCCGTCCCAACTATCATCCCTTGTCCGCTCTTCCCATCTTGTCCGCACGGCACCAGCCTAATGAACCCGCTCCAGGGTGCGAAGAGAGGGGATTGGGAGAAAGGAGTAGATAAAGTGTACGGGGCTGGATAGGAGGACGAGGGAGGATTTTTTTCCTCGGAGGAGGGGACCCGATTATATGGTCCTTCGTTCTTGCTGCCCTGGGCCATCTCGTGGCTTATTTGTGCACTTAATTAAGGCTCGATTATGTTTGGGATGGGGTGAAATAGGACCCTGGTAGGTTCTCCCGGGTGGAGACGGTTGAAGCGACGGGAAGCAAAAGTCTATGTGAGATGAGGAGGCGTCTCATATATGTGCAAGTCGAGTCGGTGGAGGGGGAGAGAATGGGGGAGGGAGGGGGAGAGAATGGGGGAGGGAGGGGGAGAGAATGGGGGAGGGAGTTGGAGAGAATGGGGGAGGGAGGGGGAGAGAATGGGGGGTGGGAGGGGTAGGAAGGCGGGAGTAGGTCGGAATCGGGTAAGGAGAAATTTGAGGCAATTTTTTCAAACGGAACTGAAAGGGTGGAAAGAGAGATATAAAGGAAGAGAAAAGAAGGAAGAGAGATAGAAAAGAAGGAAGAGAGAGAAAAGAGAGAGAGAAAAGAGAGAGGAAAGAGAAAGAGGGTGAGAGGGAAGAGAAAGAGGGTGAGAGAGAAAAGTGATGAAAGGAAGGGAGAGAGGGAATGGAGAGAGGGAAGAAAGAGAGAGAGAGGGAAGGGAGAGAGAGAGAGGAAAGGGAGAGAAAGAGGGAAGGGAGAGAAAGAGGGAAGGGAGAGAAAGAGAGGGAAGGGAGAGAGAACGAGGGAAGGGAGAGAAAGAGAGGGAAGGGAGAGAGAGAGAGGGAAGGGAGAGAGAGAGAGGGAAGGGGGAGAGAGAGAGGGAAGGGAGAGAGAGTGGGAAGGGAGAGAGAGTGGGAAGGGAGAGAAAGAGGGAAGGGAGAGAAAGAGGGAAGGGAGAGAAAGAGGGAAGGGAGAGAGAGAGAGGGAAGGGAGAGAGAGAGAGAGAGGGAAGGGAGAGAATGAGAGAGAAGGAAGAAATGACAGAGGTCGGGAAGTTTTTACTATGCAGAGAAAAATAAATTAGGGAGAGATATTTTACGACGTAGAGGTTGTTATTATGACTTCACGTCAGAGGCTTTTTGCAGAGTGGTGCTGCGGACTCGAGAGTAATTTAAAAAATGGAATGTCACGTGAGATGATTGGTTATTTATTTTCAAAACTTTCGTTTGCAAACGCTCCTTTTATAATAGTTTTAATGTCCCATTCGCTTTTTCTTTTGTTAACCGCAATTTTTTTTCGTTGTAATGCTCTGTTGAGGACTTTAAACGTCACGTGGATTGCCAGAAAATTAATATCTATTTTGCCAAAAGATCAAAACAATTAAAAAGTTAATAGCAAATTACAACGGAATATAGTCGTTTTTGTTTGCCGTGTTCTATATTTAAAAGGCATTCAGTGGATTTTCCGAAAGTCTGAGCTGCGGACCGCTATATCACATCAATTACTAATGGAGAGAAAGAGTGCTAAATTACAGGTTTTCCGATAAAGGCAAGATTCGGAGCTTGGGTCAAGATTCATTGCCACCCATTTCAAGAGTGAAATCATGAATTAGATTTGTTTACGATAGGATCACTTTTTTGATGAATTGATGCAGTTCTGAAAATTAACTTTCAGAGCTAAAAAAATATTAACTAAAAAATCAAAACATTTCTTGAGAATTCATGCAGTAATAGTAAACAGATGATTTTAGCTGATCTATGAACTTGAACGCATTGGGTCTTGCAGTTTTCTAATGATATTTCAAAGCAGTAAGTGAACAAAATCAATCAGTTATTTGTATTAGTATATTTCGATAAGGGCCACGATCAGTAGGATGATCGGGCGTCTGTAAGAAATTAAATGGTTCTGTCCAAATCTGACTCATTGGAAGTTTGAAGAGAAAAATGAGGTAGAAGAAAAGGAGAACCTCTTTAAATCATAAATTGAAAAAACAAGGAAGCTATGTAACGGATAGTATATACCATAAATATTTTTAAACAGAGGAAAAGTCTTAATAAATTTCAATAAAAAAGTTTTCATTGCCATGTATTTTATATTTGCTTTCCATTAAGAGGCACTTAAAACAGCAGCCATGGCATAGAAAAGAAGCCAACATAAACTAAAAGCAAATTGGATAACATTTTCGGAACTCATTTGTGGAATAACAGATATAAGGCAAGAAGAAACATAATCCTTTCCAAAAACCGACATTAATTTTATGCAAAATTGAAAGGCTCTCCGCTTCCCATTTCCTCTCTGGATCGCGAGGGGAACAATTTTTTCAAAGAAAGATTTGAAAGCTAGCAAGAGACATCCCTTTATACGTAATTTAGACCTAGATTGTAAGGGTTCCGTATATGCACCATCGAATGCAACGGATGGGCCTTTTCTACTGAAACTAAAAATGCTGACATTAAATTAAAAAAAATGAGAATTTCAGTTTAAGCTCATCGTTCTATTTCTTGACTGACGATGAAGCCATGAAAAGATGACACTTTTAAAGTCCCAATGATAATAAATAAACATTTAAAAAACGTGTCATCTAAATAAATACTGAATTGAAAACTTTAGGCAGTTTAATGAAAAATGTTGCCTTATCGCGTCCGAGTAAAAATTGAGCTTGGTGTGAATAAATAACTAAGTGGTAAATCCTGCTATTGAGACAATAGCAATGCTGTATATAATGCTGATCAACGATATATTATTATCTATAACTGCAATGCTTTATAAAGTGGAAACATGAAATCGCTCTTTCATCATCGTAGTGAACACGAACCACTAAAGATTAGCATACAGTTTCTTGGATCAAAGACATTAGACGATCTCGGCAATTCATTTACTAAAGAAAGCGTTTCCACCATTAGACGCATCAAAATATTAGAAAATTTTATCATTTAGTGGTGTCAGTTCTACAGATCAAATAAAAGTGCATACAGGAAGTGATATCTGTGCTGTTGGATAAGCTTAGAACAATCCAATCGATGTCATTTGAAGTGGTAGGTGGTTTTTCAATGAGGAAATTTTCAGAGAGAATATCTGCCGAACTGAATGAGATAGGTAAATCTTCAGAGAGTGAACTTCTATCCAACAGTAAGGTACAGAAAAATGTTGGTCATATGCACTATCTGCCGATTTAATACATCCTGAGCAGCAAACTTTTTCGGTTACCATTCTACATCCAACTGTAAGGCACGACAACAAATTGTTTGCAATCTAATGTTCTTCATTTGAAAATAAAACATTGCTTCCTATTTAACTTTAAATTCAGTTATTTCTAAATCTACCATTTAGATGAAGTTAACTTTTAATTAGTTTTAAGAGACACATTTTAATACATATTTATTTTGAAAGAATCTTTTTTAAAGTGAAAGAAAGTTTGAATAACTTAGTCAAAAATCCCACTTTATTTGTTAAAAAAACACACGACCCGGGTTTCAGCGTTTGAACGTCATCTTCAGAGGTATATGTCGTTTCGTTGAAACCCGGGTCATGTGTTTTTTTAAACAAATAAAGTGGGATTTTTTACTAAGTTATTCTTACTTTCTTTTATTTTAATTATGCAATTCCACAATGTATCGGCAGAACACATAAGTTAGAATCTTTTTTATTTTAAAATATCATGCCATTTACATCATTATAAATCCTTTTCTATAAATATTGTTTCCTTGAGGCTAGTTTCTTGCAAATGTGTCTGTTTGTGCGCTTCTATAATGTTCCTCTATCCTGGTATGAAAAATATATTCAGTCCACAATATCATGCGATTTTTCACTACACACGAGTTGGCGGATTCGAAGACAATATGGAAATTTGGCCTTATTCCTATCAAGTTCTAAATTATCTTTTCCAAATTATGTTGCGTAACGTTATTCAATTGGAAGATGAATAATTATATAGAATATTGGGTACTCAGACGATATGCCGAAGGACGGTATGCCGACGGACGGTATGCCGAACGGACGTTATGCCGACAGGACGTTATGCCGACAGGACGTTATGCCGACAGGACGTTATGCCGAACGGACGTTATGCCGAACGGACGTTATGCCGACAGGGCGTTATGCGGACAGAATGGGATAGGCGGGGAATATTAACAAGCGATTTATAAACAATTCTCGGGAAATTTATATCACCAGTGCCAGAGAATATTGTTATCCACAGGAATGTATAAAGAAATGAACAGGTGGATGGAACCGTCGGAAGTATAAACAATTGAACGGGTGGATTAAACCGAGGGAATTTTAAAGTTTTGAACGGATAACTTGAACCGCCAGAAGTATAAACAATATAACGGGTACGCTGTACCGCCTGGCATATAAACAATTGAAGGTGTAATTTTTACCACCAGTGGAATATGATATTGTATCGTTAATTTTAACCATCAGAACTATAGTAGTCAGTAGTATAAACAATTGAAGAGGCGAAGTGTACAAACCGAAGTATAAAAATTAGAAAGGCTATGTGTACAGCATTACGTATAAACAATGTAATGTGTAATCTGTAGCACCAGGCGTATAAACAACTGAACGGTTTAATTATACTAGCCGTGTTATAATAATTTTAACTTGTTAACATTCCCCGCCTATCCCATCCGGTCCGCATAACGTCCTGTCGGCATAACGTCCATTCGGCATAACGTCCGTGCGGCTTAAAGTCCGTTCGGCATAATGTCCGTATACCGTCCGGCCGCGGTATATTGTGTTGAAAAGTTTTACGGGAGGAAGAGGCGAATGCATCCCTCGCGTATCGCGTTATACTGCAATGGCTCCTCAAATTTATGAATAGTTCTTAAAAATTTCAACCAAGAATGTTCAATTATGCGTAAAATTTATGAATAAAAATAAAAAACCTTCTCATCACAGGAAATTAGAATTTATCATTTCTTGACTCTGCTTTCGCAAATCTTTATCAATGAGATAATTTTTCGGTTTTTGTTGGCCTAGGACAGGAATCAGCAGTCAAGCTAACAAGAAAAGCAACTTTTTTTCTAATTCAATATAAAACACTACATGAAAAGAGCAGCATTAGAGGTAAATTGGTCGGTGCTTCTTAAATAAATTCGATTATTTTTCTGAACATTATTATTAATATATGTAAGCTTTCGGTAATGGAAGTCACTAGCGAATTGGACATTCTAAGCGATACATATGGGAGAAGTAACTGGTTTAACGAGCCACACCTATGCCGCAGGTTGCCGATTCCTGGTATAGGCAAATTAATTTCCGTGCATTTCAAACATACATACTTGTGCGGGCCGCATGAAAGTACTACACCAAATCCGCGAGCCGCATTCAATTTAAAGGTTTTCCCAGTCCTCACACCGTTTCTTATTATCTGGACACCCACTCTCCTCTACCAATAGTGCCGCATTTAGACCCAACTTTTCGATGTTCTATTAAACTAATTTATTTTAAAAAATGCTAGATTTGGCGACGTGTGTAAGGTTCTTCGGACACGCAAGACACATGTTAGCAGCGGGAAGTCATTCTTTTGTATCTCTGTAAAGTGTGTTATAAATAGGAATAAGCAATAAGCTGCAGATATTTTGCGGGTTGATTAAATACACTTCTTTGATTATTTAGAAATAATAGGGGTTCCGCCACTATCGCCCAATCCCGTGCCTCGCTTTACGAGGCGTTTTCGCCAGCTCCACGGGCTACGCGGGTCAACCTCTCACTCCGCTCGCTCCAGGTAGGAGGGCGCTTCAAGCCTTCATTTTGGCTCGCAATTCTCGGTAAGTAGTTGGAAATGAGAAGTACATGTGTAATTATTTACAGACCAACAATTTCTTTACTAAACCTATTCGCCAACTGTTTTTCATTTATTTCATTTTTTAAATGGGCAAAAAATTTCCCAACGCGGTCAAAGTGACCGTGCGGAACTCTTGCATCTTAAGGATTCAAGTCCAACAAAGCCAATCGAAACATCTGATACTTTATTTGCTTCGTGGTGATTGCTATTCCCGCTATTCTGGGCGCGAGAGTGCCTTGCCACACAACTGCTCTTCATTGAGGCACATAAGTGGCTGGGGGTGACTTGTGGAGCACTCGTAGAGTGCACTGGGCTCACTCGAATCTTTGGACGTAGCCCGTATGGGGGCCACGGACCGAAGTCTGGAGATGCGAAAAAATTTGTGTCCCTGAAAAGGTCCTGAATCTCGCGTCGACTATGTCAGACGTGTGGATTTGTGGCCCTGAAAAGGTCCTGGATGACTCGTCGACTATGTCCGACGACGTTTGGGGGGGAGGTATTCTTCCAACCCGGTGGATGACCTTGTCCGCTTGTGACGACCCCACGGTTACGGTCTCGAGTCGGCAATGCTGCGCAGTACCGGCGTCTTCTTTTTGGCGAGAGTCTGCCAAAATCTCACGGCGGTGGTCTTCAGCGCGTCGCTGATGGAAAGGAGAGAGAGCCAATCGTAGATGTCGGCGGTCTTACCGCGGCGTCACTTGTGGGCGATGGTGCGGAGGCAGGATTTTTCCGCTTGAGAGAGGGCGGATCGGCCATTGAAGGAGAGTCAGCCGCTCCAGGCCGGCGATGCGTAGGTCAGCGTGGGAAGAACCACCGCACGATAAAGATGGAGTCTGCGTCGCATCGGGATGTCACGGCTGCGAAGAAGTGGAGCCAATCTCAGCTTGACGCCAAGCGCCCGGTGAGCAACCTTTCGTGCGTGGGATTTTAAGCAGAGCCTCTTGTCCAACGTAACCCCCAGTTAGGTAGCGCTGTCGTTCCACTGCACTTCTTCGGCGCCAATTAGGATGCCGTCGGGATCAGGGGACTGGGATGTGGAGAAATGGACCGTCTGCGTTTTGGTGGCGTTGACCTCCAACTTGTAGGCGGTGAGCCAGTCCAGGAGGGTGTTAGAGGCTCGCTGGAGATACTTGGCGGCCTTCGCCTTCTTGGTGGACTTGTACAGGATGGTGGCGTCGTCGGCGTAAAGGGCCAAGAGGGAGTTCCAGCCAAGGTTCGCCGCGACCTCTGCCGTGTAGATGTTGTAAAGGATCGGTCCCAATACCGAGCCTTGCGGAACCCCGGAGGCAATGGCCTTTGGTGAGGAGATTGTGCGGCCCATCGAAACAACCGCGGCTTAAAACGCGGCCCGTCGAGGTACTCGGAAATACTAATGCAGCCCGCCATCGGAAAAAGGTCGCATACCCTTGCCCTAAGGTTATGCGAGCTAACCCTTCATCCGCCCCTTCATCAACCACACTGCCCACCCATCTGCCGGTGTAACGCTTCAAAACTTTTTTATGCTGAGATATTTACGTCAAACATTCAATAAATATATTCGAGATCGTACCTTATGTTAAAGTATCTTAATTTGCTGGCGTCAAAATTCTCCTCGCTGGCTGCAGGTTTGAGACCACTAATCTACAGAGCTGCCCATTTGGACGAGATTTTAGGCATATGAAAAGCTCTTTCAATTATTTATTATGGCAGATAAGACGTTATAGTAGCCTTAGATGTTGACAGAATGTTAAAAACCAAATTTGCTGGAGATATCTTAACTTTAAAATATGTTAATATAATATATAATAAGTATTCGATAATCCGTATTTATTTTAAAAATTGTAGTTATATGAAAACTGGAAATGAGATGAATAAAAATTATCTCCTTAAATATTATCCCAGAGAAAACTAATGTTTCGCACATAAACGAATTTCAACCTATCACGATCGACGGGAATAAACAACAATGGGGAACGAAGACAGAAGCGCCACGGCAAGGAGAAAACGGAGCGGTCGCTTTAAGCTATTGTAAAGAATAGACCATATAACACATTAAAAATGCGAAACGAAGAGAAATATTTGATAAAAATAGCGGATTTGGGAAAGATGCACATGACACGGCAATCTCCGATCGGTACCTGCGGGAGGACATGGCGAGAAGGTGACCAGTGGGGGAAGGGAACTGGTTTCTTTGTATGGAATTTCTGGCAAATCAACCTCTTGGATTATTATAGCCATTACTCCTTCCACACCGAACACATAAACAAGGGAGGAGAGAAATCCGATGCCGGCATTAGTCTACTCTTAACGAAGAGCACGAATGGGGCCAACTTCTTAACGTCCCTTACGAAGGACGGACTTGCGAGGTCTCCTCAAAGCACACAAGTGGGGGACGATTCCAGGTTGAAAAATCCGCCCTCCGCCGGATTCGAACCTGAGACCGCTGCGTGGAAGGCCAACGCTCTAACTCCGCCACCGCCATCCTGGGGGAAGGGGAGTTGGGGGAACAACGAAGACGGTGATTTTTCTTGGTCCATTAGACGCGAGCAGCAACGGACGGAGAATTACTCCTTAACCACAGCGCAACCACGCATACACACATCTCATCTCACATCTCATCGCAGCTTCCGTAATCTATACAGAGCATAAAGATAAATAGAATGATAGCAATGGAATGCACGTAATATTAGCGGTGTGCTCGCCGGGGCGGCACCTTACGGTTGACGCCTTTTGGGCGTTCGAAAAAGTCACGAACGAGGGCGGAATGAGGCGGGAGAAGGGATAGGAGGCGGAGAGGAAGGAGGTGAACTTGTTCAGGTGCGAGATAAAGGAAAAATTTTATGAGCAGCTTATGGATCTACTTAAGGTGATGCGCCTCAGGCTAACAGTATTGGAGAGGGATACGGAAATAATTAAGGGTTATTATTTACATATTTTACAAATCACTCGATAAAATACAGCAGTTTGCCAATAACAGATAAAATTAATGACAGAACGAAATATATATTACTTCCGATAAAGCGTGTCTAGAAACTTCTTACACATATGTAACTTTTGGTTTGAATTATTTGTAGGCTATTTATGCAAAATAATTTATGATACATAATGAAGATACAACTATGTTGGTGTGGATGTACATCTATGTCACGTTATGCTTAGGAAAGTCAGAAGAAGATAATCCTTCATTTGGTAAATTTTGTGGAAATACATAAAGTTAACCTAAAATTGAGATGAACACAATAATTATTTAAAACTTAACGATTAGAATTAATTATCTAAAGCAAGGAAAAATAATGCTATCGAGGAAAAATCAAATGTCATGAGCGTAATTCTCATTTTTCTTTTATCTGAATAGAATTTGAATTTTTAAAATAACACAACACTCACGAGCGCTAAAACGATTTCGATTCCTAAATTAATCGTTTCGCGAAGTTTCTTCGAATTCCATTATCTCTTCTTTGGATTAATAATTCGTGAGAAATGGAACCTTTTCCAGCACTGGAAGAGTACTTGTGCGACTGGGAGATAGAGACGAGAGATATTCGCCTGTCGTTTGCACATAATAATAGGAGAAACATCTCTCTCGAAGACGCCTCGGATAGAGCGGCGTAATAGCGTATGCGAGGAAGACAGGGAGAGCGCTAGAGTTCCCGATAGGATCGTAAGAAGGGGATGAGAGAGTTGCGGAGGGGGCGGAGGGAGAAGAGGAGGGGGCAGGGTGTGGCGCGGAGGGCACGAAGGATTTGGAGAGTACGGGGGAAAGGCGATGAGGGGGGAGGGAGGCGTGTGACGTCAGCCATAAGGAAGATCTGATTGATTTAGTGAGGCTTGGCGTCCACTTTATATGACATCTTTTGTCTATTCGGGTAGAAGTGAGGGAGGGATGCCGTAGAGATGCAGCCATCGGAACGGAGGTTTTTTTGAAGGGGAATGGGATGAGGAGGGAGACGTGGAGTGGCAGACGTTCATTGGGGAGAGTGGGTGGAGTGAGGAAGGGAGGGGCAGAGAGGGAGGGAGGATAGAGAGGGAGGGAGAGGCAGAGATGAAGAGAGAAGGGGATGCCCGTGATGTGGGAAAGAACAAGAGGGAAAAAGAGATTGCGAAACGGGGAAGGAGCATTTTTTGTGACAAGTGGAAATCTCTGATTTGCTTTCCTAAAATTGCTGGAAATTAAGTTAACAGAGGCATTGGATCCAAATGAATACTGTAATTTGCCACTCCTTTCATTGCTGAATAATTGTTGTATTTATTTAAAAATTACGTAGCTAAATTTAAACTATCGAAATTCCTATGCATTTGTCACGCGCGTGATTCAGAATTATGTTCTCACGCTGACCCAATTGGAATAAAGGAGATGGATACTTTGTGAATGGGTCGGAAATAATTATCTCAAGAGACAAACACAAAAATAGATGTAGTCTCACATTTACTGCCTGCAATCAATGTTTACAGATGTTACGATTTCGAAACACATAAAAACCGGCTAAGGATAAATTTAAGATTATAAATGATCTTGAAGATCTCCAATTAATTGCTGGCAGAGAGATGAAATAATTGTTTCCACATATATAAAAAAACCAAGATTCCAGATTTCTGAAAGGGCTTATGGGTTGTAATTTTTTCATTCACAATTATTAGAAAATTAAAGCAGGTACCATTTCATTAATTAAGATTAAAATCGTTTGATTGTACTTGATTTTGGCAGCCATATAATTAACGCCGAATTAGTGAAATAGTTTCATAAATGCTCTTAGCGGTTGCATCACGTCTCATCCAAAAAGAAACATGTTCAATTCGACACTTCGCTCGTGTCGACAGCGAAATACGCGACAGGGTAAATGCGCATATTCCGAGAAGTGAACGTCGATTTATATTTTTTATTTAAAATAAAAAAAGGATGGGAACCGGCTAGATAGGCGGCATTGAAATCCATCCTTTTATCATTCCGCGGAAATAAAACGAGGAAGACAAAAAAGTTAACGGGCGTATGTTACGGCATAAATCAATACATATAATACGGAGAAAGTAATATGGAATATCGGATGAAATATAAAATGAGAAAAATAATACGCGAATTCGATGAGGAAAAGCGAACACGGAATTTCATTTTTTAAGAGGAGTGGAATGGTGTGAAAGGGGGAGAAGGGTCGGGGGATGAAGGAGAGAAGAGTGGGAGGAAGAATAGGAGGGAAAGATGGGGGAAAGAGAAAGTGAAGGGGGGTGCGAGGGGGATACGACGCTTCCAAGTACGGCATGAAAAGGGAAGATAATGAAATCAGGAGTGTAGTGAAGAGGGTGGAGGGAGGGGGATGCGAATGACGGGGAATGCGAGGAGGGGAGGGGATGAAGAGAGTTGGCGGGAAGGGAGGGAGTGCGGCAGAGAGCGGGAGTGATCCAACGACAATCTAATACCTCGCCAATAACGCATCTAGCTTTGCATCAATAACTCCCTCGGGACCTACGAAAAAATCAAGGGCAAAACTCCTTTGTCATATGCGAAATGTTTTAAAAGGACTCTATTCTAAAACTATTACATTTATATAATAAGGATATTTGAATTAGTATTGCATAGCAATTGCTGATTAAGGATCAGTCAATTTAAGAATACAAACGTTCACAATTTCCGAAGTAGAGCATTTAACATAGGATGCTTTTTAAAATTTATAATTAAGTTAGAATATATTACGGCGAACGGCGAAAATACGCTTTTTATGCATATATGAAACAAGGTACAAGTCATAGTCGAAATGTACAAATCACATCTTCTTCGGTTGCCTCTGCTGGAATAACTCCTTTTTGGTAATTCTATTAGCACCATAACACGAGAGAATTTCTTTAAAAAAGTGAGATTGAAAAAATTAAAACCTGGCTAAAATATTACAACTTTCTGTTAACTACAACAAAAATAATTATGCGTTATTTTGGAAGAAGATTAGTTTCCGTCAGCCAGTGCTTTTTATTTTTAAAATATGTTTATCTTGTACGAGTGTAACTTGAAGAAATCGTCTCATGAAATGCATCGAACAAATTCACTAGTAGTGATCTATGATTAAAAACACGCTATATCAATCACGGAACAATCTCAAGTGTATCCAATTTTATCACGACGGAAAGGTAAGCAGAAATGTATTTCAATATCACAGTGTCTATATTAAAATTTTCGCTATATTTAGATGCATAAAACACGACTCAAATTTGCATAAATTTTTCACTTCACTTCCTTAGCTTTCCATATCCAATGTAGCTACGCCCATATCGTATCCTCACCTTTGTCTTTGTGATTTCATCTGTTGAGTAAGCAAGTTCATTTCTACTCCAAGCACATCTTGGACGGATACGATTTTAACAACCTCTTCCACGCATTACGAAATAACTTTGAAGTTGTTTTTGAAAATATTGGATTGATATTTAAACAATTAAGAAGGGTCGTGCCGTGGCAAATAATAAAATGAAAACAGTCGGGAAATCACAGCTCCAATTATTTAATTCAGCAAAAAAATTACCAAGCAGACGTGAAAATTTCAACTTGTTTGTCAAATGAAACATAGTTTAATAAGCACAAATAATATACGGCCCAATAAAGACTCTTTTTCCTCGCCTCCGTTTAGTTGGGCGTATTCGCCGCGTCGGCCCCATCCCATCGGCCTCTCCTTTTCCTCTCGCCAAGACCTCATCTCCACCCTCGTTTTCTCGTAACCTTTTCTCATATGCTCTCATTCCTTACACGCACACACACACGCCATCCAAAAACACACCCTCCCTCCCCAAAGCCCATGCTCTCCTTCCATCCAATTCTTACTCCCTCTCCGCAGTCTCTCCCCAGCCTACATATCTAAACGTCGAGCGAGCCGACACACACACACGCGGGAAGCTGTGTCCCAGTCCGCCCTCATCCTCATTTTTACCATGATAGAAGGGGAAGAGGGGAGAGGAAGGGGAGGCAGGAGAAGAAGGAACTGTGGGGGGAGGGGAGAGAAGAGGCGTCCAGGATGGAGATGGCGAAATTATGAAAAGCAATTTCTGCAGGGAGGCGGCAAGTGGGCGAAGGATATAAGGGCCATGCGTGAGGGAAGGAGAGTGAGAGAGAGAGGAGTGGGAGAGAGGGGGAGGAAAACAACGGGAAGGTCGAAAAGGAAAGGGATAGACAAAGGGAGAGAGACTGCCACTGAGAGACTGAAGGCTAGGAGTGAAGGGAATGAGGGGGTTAGAAAGAGAAGGTAAGGAAGGAGGGGTAAGAAGTTGGAATGCTGTGGAAGAGAAAAAAAGAGAGCAGAGGAGGAGGGATTTTGGGGAGAGAGATGGAGAGGCAGGATGTGATGAGGGTGAGGGGAAGAAAGATTTTGGAAACAAAAAATTTTAAGAGGAGGAAAATTCCTATTAAAATAGAAAGTCACAAACACGCCATAGATCTCCGTGGAACGAAGATTGTCGGGTGAAATAAACTGTTTATATAGGATTTCAAGCATTTATAATCATTTTTAACTCCGTTGCAATTATTGCTTTAAAGTAACGCACTTCTAATAATAAAATGTATGAAACACTTGATCATCGCCCCAATTGATTTAGATTTGGTAATCAAAATAAGCATAGTAAGGGTTTCTCAGAAATAATGCAATAAATTGTTAAATCTTCCCATTTCGTTTAGACGAATAAGTAGTAGTATTTAATAACAAAATTAAATGTTATGTTGTAATATTTAACGATAAAATATTCATGATTTGTTTGAGAGTTTTCTTTAAAGAGTGACAATAAATTTAAGGAATGTAAGTCATAACAACTGAAATGTTTTTTCGACAATAAACCCATAGAATTTATATGAAGTCGTGCATTAGATAATTTAATACATATTTTCTTGCAACTTATTTTATATGAAATGAAATAATTATTTTACAGCCTCGCCTTTACAGGTGGAAGCATCAGAGCGCTGATTTAGTACTAACTGGAGACGTTAAACAAAAATGGTCGCTTTAGGATACAAAAAACGCAATAAGTACGGAGTATTTATAACAGTTATTTAAAAAAAAATTCTTTGAAGTAAATTAACAATACGGCTAGAAAATTAAAATATCCCACCAACTAAAAAAATATTTGAGGGAGTTATTACCAAAGTATTAAATAAGAGGATGAGAGAAGAGGGTTAAGAAAGGGATGGGGAAGAGAGGGGAATAAAACTAGAATAGGAAGTGGAAAAGAAAGGGACAAAATAAACACGTAGTGAGATACAGAGGGAAGAGAGATGATGAGAGGAAGAGTGAAGATAAAGGTTTGGAAAGAAACAGAGATGGATAAAAAACCGAGGGAAGGAGAGAGGGGAGGAACAGGGAGGATAGAAGGATGGAAGGGAAGGATGGAGGGAGGAGGGACAGGCGCTGCGTGACATACGGGTGGATGATGAAGAGCCAGGACCGGGGAGCGGAATGATTTGACGCCGGCAGACAGCTAAGGGATGACTCCGATATCCATTGTTCGTATCGATTATTCCTGCGCCCCTTCCGTTTTTTTCTTTTCGTTGGAAAGGTCCGTCGGTACGACGAGGACAAGGAAACCGATGACTTTGCCTTTCCTCCCTCACTCTCTATCAGCGTTTGTTTGTTTGTGTGTGTGTATATATATATATGTTATACAATTTCCTTTCGATCCATTCTGCCAAACAAGAAAAAAAACAAAACAATCACAGAGCGCGATGAAGGAGGTAGACGTTGATGAAAGGGAATTTTAGAAAGTAGAAATAAAGCTGGAGTAGTAATCAGGAGATGGGAGTAATTAGAAGTTGCGACTCTCTCTCGTTTTCGCTTTTCAGAAGAATAAAGAATGGACGGGGATTGAAAAGTTTCCGATCGATGGAGGGTAATGGAAGTTTTCTTTTCTATCTGAGCCGAGGTTGAAATGTTCAAAAACAAAGCATAATACGCCGAGGAGTTTTCGCTATCTAATATCCGCTTTAAGGCGTTGGAACAGCGTAAAACAATTGAAAGCTCACCTCGGTATATGGAGCGAGCGATAATTTAAAAACAGTCCATCGTTTATAAACGTTTTTATCTGTCTGATTTTGTGTTTCTCTATGAGTTTATATTCGTTCGCAATATTCGGCGTGAAGTTTTTCCCCTCACAGTGAAAACGTCTTTTTCAGATTTTCAACAACTTTTGGAATGGATATGAATGTGATAAACAAGAAATACATATATTTTTGGCAACTTAATTGAACCGATTTCTCATTTCAGTTGAATAACTTAAAAGGCCTATTTGTAATGCTGCGTTTTGGTTATAGCACGTTTTACGGGAAATCGGGGCCCACCCCTGCACCATCATGCACAGGATACAACTTGAAAAGAACATAAAGCACTTTAAATTGAATTTGAAAAATAATGTTGCAACAAATAACAAATTACTTTGGCAAAAATGATTCTGGCCATTCTGTTTTCATGCAATTTAAATAGTATAAAGAGACCATCTTTATTTTTTCAAGCTAATGATGTAGGAAGAATGATTAAACTCACAAGACTCATGGTAATCAATCATAAAAGAGATTCTCCTTAAAAAAATGATATATTATTTCTTATATCCATTATCCTTCCGAAATAACAAACAGCGTGGATCTTGAAATTAGTGATAATCGTTAAATTTCCTATATGTTTAATCTTTTAATATATTTCTTTTCGAACTATATAAATTCTAAACCAAATGATGCTTAGCTTTGCTGCATCATATAATGTTCTTTGAAGCATACATTACATCAGTAAAATGAATTTTAAGATTTTATTAATTATATCAGAAAGGGACGTTAGAGAAACTTAGGAAAACCTTACTTTATTAAGGCAGAGAACGATTATGAACGCTAAAGGGCTAGGAAATGCTTTGTAAAGATCCGCGCAAGTAGAAAAATGGGATGACGACGAAGTGCTTTCTAGGAATGATGGCGGGGAGGTGTTTCGAAGGAGAGAGGAAGAGTGTTTAAGAGGAACTGAAGAGGGGAGAAGAGAGCGGAGGAGTAAGGGAGAGGGCCGGTGAAGAGCAAAAACAAAAAAAGACGCGTTGGCATCTCCGAATTGAGCCATCCTCCTTGGCGAGGGGAATACACTTCAATTTCCTCCTAGTTTCCTTCCACCGGTGTTTTGCCGAGGCTACCGTCGCCCCTCTCTCTTATCCCCCTCCTCTCCTCCTTCCTCCCTCTCCCTTCACGCCATTACGGCCCACCTCCACCTCTCTCCCTTCATCACCTCCTCTGCTCCGATTTCCACTCCACGCTCATATTCCGTCTTCTCCATGCAGCAGGGCATGAATCCCAGCCGCTTTTCCACCTCCCATCGCCCCCTCACTCCATCCTCCGTCTAATCCTTAATACTCCCTGCGCCGGAGTGCAAGGGAAAGGGAGAAGAGCGATGATGGGTCAAGCAAAACGGCTTTAAATTCCCCCGGTCTTTCACCTCCTCTCTTCCATCCCCCTTTATCATCTCTATTTTCCTCACCCTCCGTTATACCTTAACTCCCACTACTACTCCTTCCTCCTTTCTATTCCCGCAATATCTCCTACTCTTCTTTTAAGTATTTTTCTTTCATGCTCCTCTCAATATAAAAATATTGCTATCATTAGGTTTCGCAGGTTTTTCACACCCCTCTTCTTGTATGGGTGTTTTCCTGCAGTCGGGTTTTTCCTAGGGAATAGTGCTTTAATTATCCCTATTTTTCCTCCGCAAACAAATATCCATCTCATTTCATTTCCTAAAATGCTAACTTGACATTGTATTTATGTAGTACTTTACTTAATGTAATATTTTACTCTATTTTTATTTTGTTAATTTTTTCCTGTATGTAATTGAAAATGGGTTAAATGGAAGAAGAGACTGTTTAGTCTCAATCTCACTCAAATAAAGACATCTTATCTATCTATCTTCAATACATTCAATGCCACTAAAATTCCTACCGTTTCTAAGATTTCTTTCTTCGGGTTCCCTCCTCTTCCTTCTTCGGTTTTTCCATCTCCTTCCCTCCTCCAACTCATTTTCCCTCTCCGTTTCCTTCGTCCTTACAGCACTCTCTCTTCCCCCTCGTGTCTCACGAGGCAAGGCGAAGCGTTCGAATCATTTTATACGGAGACTTGAAGACCGTCATCCGTTTGCTCCCTTGGGACTCGACGTTTCGCGGAGTGTTTTATTTCTGGAGGCCATAATAATGGGGATGCGAATGAAAAAAAAATGAACTACGGAATCCTAAAGACGGGCGCATTTAAGGGGATTGCGATTGCTCGTCTTTTATTTTCGCTGGAGCGAGGGAAGTAGGATGCCATAGCGATTTCACATTTTTAAGGCGCTGGTGCATAAAAAAACATGACTCTCGGAGTCTTCCTCGTTTATCGCCGTTTAGATAAATGTGCAGATATGAATGGCAATCGATCTTCACGTTCGTCCCTCTAAGTGTTCTCGTTGTGACAGAAATACATCCGAGGCGACAAGTCTTCGTTTATTCGAATCTACTTTTCGACTAAAAAAAAGGCATTCAATTTCGGAGCTTGATGTTGGAAACGCAACGACGATCTTCGTTGGAGCGCACCCTGCTCGGGACCAATGCATTCATTCCGCGAGCGTGAAGAATGCGCAGCGGAAATGCTGACGCGAGAATCATATGGGGAAAATGAAAGATTCGTTTTATCAATCCTGGAATGAATAATTTTAAACTATTCTCAGAGAGAAAGAAAGGTTGGAATTCCGGCAATTCGTAATTTCCAGAATGAATACCGGAGGGCTGTTTGATTCGAATGTAGTTTATTTGGTCGGTTATTGCGATAACTTTAGAGCTTTGAAAAATCTTTCGAATTAATTTGTTTCAATGTACTCATTTTGAATTTTCGCCGGAAGCTTTGTCAAACGTTAATATTAAATGACAAAAAGTTAATTGCTCCCGCTAAAAGTAGGCGGGAAATGTTTATTCGCGATATCAAAATATAATAATCAAAGAATTCATTTTTATCGGCTTCTCTCCAATATAATTAGTTGCCGCGGTCTAAACTTACTATGTGTTTATTTAAAAAAATGAAAACCTAGAAACGCTTGGAGAAGATTTTCATTGACATCCTGTTTTATGGCGTTACAATTTTCTCGTCTCCTGCAATTTTAGATATTTTTACGGACTCCGGGAACAAAAGATTAATAAATGAGACGGAACGAGACGAAGAAAAAAATGCTTAAAACGAGAAATCGAATGAATATATATTTTATGAAATAAATGGAAAAAGGGCATCGATTTCCAGGGAGAAATGGCGAGTTGGGCGCCGAACCGGAATTAAACAGCGGAAGAGAAGAGAGGAGAGGAAGAGGGATGAGGGGAGGAAGAAGAGGATGTAGGATGAGAGGAAGGGGGAGGAGGGGAGGAAGAGGGGGAGACGGTGGATGGCTACCATTGGCCTTATTTTAGTCCATTCAGTTCATCTTTCCAGAGAGCGACGATTTGGCTGCAGCCCTTCCTTTTTCTCTGCCCCCCTTAATGTCCAGAGGGTCAATTGATAAAAAAATAATCAACTCCGACCCGCCTGTACTGCCGTCTAACGGAAAGAACAATATCACCGGAATATTTTCATTTTATTTTCAATCGACGGAGTTGTTTTGCATCGCCATTGTCTTATGCTTTGGCGCACTTGTAGGAAGTGTCACGCATGGATATGGAACTACCGATGGGTAAAACATCCGTGGGATATTCAATCTGGGTATATAGCGACGCAGCGACGGCGGGACACAAGGACTCGGATTGGGGAGGATGTGGCTCAGGAAGGAGGGAGAGGAGGGCGTGCGGGGGGAGGGGGGAGAGATAGAGGTGGGGAAAGGAGGGGTTGAAAGGATGGAACGGGAATGAGGTCGGTGAGAGGGGAAGGCAAGATAGGAGTGGGAGGGAGGGAGAAAATGAGTGGCAACGCGGGATAGGGGTGGAAATGGGTAAGGAGGTAGAGAGAGGAGAGAGAGAGAGAGAGAGAGAGAGAGAAGCGGAAGGAGTTGAGGGTGAGAGCGAAAGGGTGAAAGGAGTGATAGAACAATTAGAAGGGAAAGAGAAGGCGGAAGAGAATGAGAGTGGGAGAAGACAGATGGAAGGAGAGTGGGGGGTATAGGGGGAAAGGAGAGGGTTAACGGGAGACGAGAGAGCAAATAATGAAATGAAAAATATTTTGGAGCGTCGAGAGATGAAAAAAGGCCCAGGAAAAACAGTGGTTGAAATTCGAAATTTAGGACGAAGAAATTAATTTTCGAACACAAATAAAACATCAATCATTTTTTCCAGAAATGAAGAGTACATAAAGTGATGCCGATAGAGTTTTTATTTAAATTTCGCCCGAAAATAGTTTGTAATCTGGAATATTTTATTTGCTCATGCTCACCAATATGTGAAATGTTTTTGATTGATAATATTAAAATTTTAAAATGTCTACCGGTTTTAAAAATTGTTTTTAAAATTCATAAAATCTTTAATTTTTTATCATATATAAATAACAATGACTATACATGAGTAATCATAATTTATGATTATTTGTATACAAGCAAACAGAACTCATTCGTAATCCGTAATGGGCGAGACAGATTTGCCTAAATTATACAATATTAGCAACTAAAGAGAATTTGCCTAGTAAAATACCTTATGAAATTATTCCGTCAGAATTAATTTTAAATAAAATATGAGAATATTTATGGTGTTCGAATACTTGTTCATTATTGTCATGCGCATACACAATATTCTTGATTGCTCTAGCCAAAAAAAATTGTTTGTAGTAATGCAATTTTCAGTGTTGGAATTATTGCTTCTAATGAAAAAATAATTTGACTGATGATTATTGTTTTTATATTATTTTATAATAACGGTGTAGCTTAAATAAAAAAAATTAACCTTGGAAAAATAATGCACGATGTTTTAAGTTTTGAATGCGCAGATGTAGATTATAGCTAATTATGATAATTACTTCAATTTTTTAAATCTTTTCAGTCAGCTCCAAGTCATACGCGCCTTGGATTAAAACAAATCAAAGGCTTATTCTCGTGGTAGAGAATCCTCTTTCTTTTGCCATATAAAGTGTCGATATCAACGCGTGGATATTCTAGGAAATTTAAACTAGATTAGAATAAAATGATGGAGTATTTATATTTGTGTCATAATTTCACGGTGGCTTGTATCGATGTATACAGGAATTATTTTGTTAAAGAACGATAGAGAGAATTTCATGAATGTGTGCCATAATTCTTTGAAATATTTAAAAGATTATTACAATAAATGGCTGAAAGACTAAAAAACTATTAAGTACAGGTAGTCCTCGATTTACGTGATAGATGCGTTACCGAATACCATCGTTTATATCGAAATCGCGTTAAATGATTCCTATTTTCCCATACAAAATTCCATTTACAAAATCGCGGTAAAGCGAATCCCGCTCGTGCAAATCAATTTATGCTCCCTATTTTGTCTATCGCGTATAAGCGAATTCACGTCAATTGAGTTCACGTATAACGACGGCATATTGTACTTATCAGAAAGTTTCAGTTCACAAAGTTTCCTTTTAAAAGATTGTTTAGAATTTCATGAAAATATTGATCATGAATAAGTTTTCCAGTGCGCTTATCATGTATTCATGATGTGGTGTAATCTTTTCTCAGAATGTCACAGTATGTATTTGATTCCTTTAAACATTGATCTGACTCAAAATGTGGATTCAAGAATTAGCATTACATTAAAAGTTCTTCGGTCAAAAGAAAACAAATGGCAAAAATATCTGAAATATATAAATCAATAAAAATTCATTGCAATGCTTATTTCACTTTTCCAGTTTATCTCATCAATATTTGTAATATTAAAAAAATATTTTGAAATTGCTCTCTTTAGCTCGTAAATTGGAATAGATTACCTCTTATTCGCGATCATATATTTGGCAATATCTTCCGTGGGTTCTGTGGAACTAACCATGGCTTCCTTAATCAAACTAACTGCAGTCCACATAAACTTCGCGTCGTGCTACTTTGACCTAATGATACATTTATTAACGTGTCCAACCCACTTTTTCGTTCCGCAGCATAAATACCACGCCCACAGCCAAAGCCAAGCATCGAACGGCAATACACGCATTTAAACTCCAGTAGCGGTAATTCAGAGTGAAAAACAAAGTATCATGAATATTAACAAGGTTCAACGGAGAACATGGTTTGGAAGCGGAAATGCTTCATTTTAAATTCATAACCGCCGCAAAAAATTCTTTCAGCAAAAAAGATTTTCTTGCAAATTCAAAATGTTATTGAGTTATACCATAAAATATTCAGTAATAACAAGGGCAGATATAATTTTGATGATAAAATTCCTTAATATAATTTAAGTCATAAGATTAACAATTTGCTTGTGAAATGAATTAAAAATCCCTTATGAGTCAAATCGAAAATTAATGCAAAAATATTGCATAAACCCAAGATAATTTTCAACAAGTTCTCAGTTTAAAAGATTTTTTGTGATACATTATAAAGGATACTCAGTCATTTAAAAAAGGATACAAAATTGGTAGCAACGTTGAACTTTAAATTAGAATTTTTGCTTTTTAAAATTGCCTAGATTTAATGCACAAATTATCCATATAATTCATTTTTCGATTCTTTGTAATCATAAACTTTTAACACTTACTTTGACACATGACAATTATATTCATTCATGCTAACTTTCCATGCTTAAAGAAAAACACCATCACAAATGTATTAGTATTTCATTAATGCTAAATTAGGATAATGCATTAGCAGTTACATCATGGCAAAGGGATCATTAAATCCAACTTCTGAATTGCGAATCATCGTTGACGGAGATTATATTTTATTTAACTGTGCTTTTTAAAAACTGTTAAGTGTACAAGTTACTGTGTCTTGATAGTTACTTTTATGATGCATACATTAGATTTTAACGATGGTAATATTCATGCTGCTTACAATTTTGCATTTGAAGGCAGATCATAAACAAAAAAACCGCCGCATCTATAGAATTCAACAGCGGTGTAAGTTTCAACCAAGATTTGATTGACGTCTAGCGCACTTCTTCGGCCATAACAGGAAACCACATTTCTCATTCTTTCAAGAATGACTGAGTTTGGAAAATATAAGGATGTCAATGTGATTCTATCGCCATATAAATGAAAACAGCAGAACTAAACTAACAAAGGTTCTGAAATTGGCCGCAGTAATAAACAAGAAACTGTAATTGCATATTGAAATCTAATTATGTTGCCTTATTTCAAAACGATTTACAGTGTATCAAGTGATGCAATTTTTGGCACGTTTTGAAATCAGCATCGGAAGATTTTTGTCCGCGCGCATTAATATTAAATTTGGAAAATGGCGTTGAAAGTCATTTTATGATAAGTTGATCGTCATGAAACAGAATTATAAGATGTATTTTTTTCTTTTTTATACTAAACTTAACAAATGTCTCGAATCGGGCTACACTAAATCTGTCTTCGAACCATTTGTCATCCCACGCAGACTTCGCAACGTAGCGTGCGATCAATGAAGGGATAAATTGATACGGTGCACGCCAAATTGGCATTAACTCTTCGTGTAGTAGTTTCTGCTGCCGTGCGCCGTTTCCTCCTACCGTTTAATTCGTGGCGCTCGCAAAAACGAAAAGGCTAGGAAAGAGAGAGAGAGAGAGAGAGACAAATGCGCGAACATGCTCCAAGCAAACAAAAAACTCCTCTGGAAAGCGTTAGATAATAAGCGACATCTTTTGATTAAGGGCCAAAACAAAGCATCCGCATTTCAAACTCGGAATGACAAAAACATTCGCCGCAAAAAAAAGAGAGCAGGCAGATTCAAAGGCCAGACGAGAAAACCGTCTCATACTCACTGAATTCAGCACTTTAGTCTCGGGAGGCTGTAAAGAGGAAGAAAACGTTATAGAGAGATGAACATTTTTTTCGTCGTCTAATTTTAGCGGAGAAGAGTCTCCTGCAAAACAGCGACGCTAAGAAAATCAGCTCGCGGAGGAAATTTTGGTTGCGAGGCGTTTTCTTGTTAGATGTAATTGCTCCGCGTTGATAAAAACAGGAAGTTCCCCAGACTAAGGAGATGGCACTCGCGGCTGCCGGGGAAAAGGATATGAATTATAAGTTATTCGCACGCATCGTGTTATTTTTGTAAACGCTCGGTTGAGGTAATTTTCACCCGAGTAATTTTCTTGAAGTGGAAAATTCTTCAAGACGTTGAGCGGGACAAAGACAAGCGGCAGCGTGACATCTGGCGAACGCGTGCCGCAGAAGGGCGCGTGTTATAATGGTGGAAATCGGTCAGCGGAGGGATCGCGTGGGGTTTTATGGATGGACGGGTGACAAAGAGAAAAATGGACGGCTTGGAGGAAAGGGATAGACTATTGCGACGACTATGCAATTGTGAATAGAATGAATTTTTAAAATGTTTTTGCAAAGGTGTTTCGTGAGCAATGTAAAAAAATAAAATTTATTTCAAATAAAAGCTGAAAACGGCAAAATCACGAAGCACCGATAAATAAGAGAAAATGAAAAGAACGTGTTTGACGCTTTTCTCCGAAATACTGCATTTATGTTTAGTTTTATAGGCTTCCTTAAAATTTGATTAGTGCAAAGTTTATTGCGATGGATATCCCATAAAGTTCAATTTTCAGTAAGAAATGGAACAAAAAATACGCGAGCACGAAACTTTATGAACCCGATTTTTTGTGCTTTATTGATTAAATATATGCAACGTTTCCAAGTCTAAGAAGATCATAAGTTAAGCCTTAAGTCTAAAAATAAAGGAAGAATCCTTAAAAAGAATATGCAAAGATTATCCGCCTCCTTTTGCAGCTCTTTATGAAGGAAGAGTTACGAAATATTAAACACGGAGTGGTATTTTTTTACTTTCGTTGCAGAGAAGTTATCCTTTGAAATTAAATTACACAAGCTCAACTTTATTTCTCGTCGCAATTTCATTAAGGTATGCAGTGGATGAAGAAGCCGAAGACTATCAAATATAGTAAAAGAAGATGTTACAAAACTTATTCTTTTTTACCGAAACGCGATTTACATCTGAACCGCCGTGGATGGAATCACTATTAAAGAATGAAATAGTATTTAATTAAGCTCCAAGTACTTTAGTTATATCGGAAGATTCCATTATAGTGAATTCAATCACAGGGCAAGTAAAGTGCGCCCATCAACACCAAAGTGTCTCGTAATATTGGGCTACAATTGAATTGACGACGTTGGAAGAGATTTAAGAAAGATAAAGGTAATTTAATTTCTTTACGTTGATACGCCTGGAATAACTGCTTCGAAGAAAGAATTTTTTTTGCATTTTGAGTTTTCATACTATGGCAAGTAGAGTGGCATTATTCACTCTATCGCGAACTCCAACGATTATCATTAAGCCCAGGGTATACGATTTAATGTAAACTTGGAAATAAAATCACCAAATGATCAGCGAAATCTGGTATGTGGGGGAAAGGGGCTTTGAACGTAATTCATGACGAGAAAGAAACGGGAAATCGCAGAAATGTAATCTAACACAAATCGTTAGCGCATTGTATCTTTTGGAGGTGAAATGTTTTGCGACCGATTCCGAAGTTCAGATTATGAGAAATGGCATGAGTGCAGAGGTAAATGGAGTCGGGGTGTAAAAACATTGTTTATGTGACGTTTAACTTATTTTCGCGTTGCAAGTTGGAAAACAAAAATTTTCTTAAAATATATACAACGGTAGATACATAGAATTTTCATTATAAGGAAGCAAAGAAGATATAGGAAAGAAGCCGTCTTTCAAATTGTCAGCGTTTTATATAATTTCTCAAGAAAATGGGAATTAGAAAGGTAAGCACAAAAAATGGCACAAACAATTAAATTATTCTTATCATTTGTAAAGCATGTAACAATAAAAAACGGATAAAAATAGTGTAATTTAATTACTATGCAACCTTCATCACCGATACTTGATACTGATTGTTATTATTTACATAAGCGACCGATGCCTTTAACGCCATCAATCGTGTGAATGTAATGTACATATATTTCACCGATTAGCTTTTTCGTTATAAGAGTTACCAATATCACATTTTTGGCATAAGCATTAAGCTGGATTTTGCAATTTAACGCCAATGCACAAGTAACCTCTTTTAGGATCACTTATCACCTTTCTATCAACAATTTTCACACGATTGAGCCACTAGAAATTTATTTATAATGTATGACCGAGCGAGTTAATTCAAAGGTTTTTCGTACTTAACATTCTCGTGTGAGATTCATTTTGGCCGATAAGCATGATTATTGTTAGAATATTAGGTGTTGGTGAATACAGTTCACTCGACTTTTTATCTTATGAGGGATTATTATGGAAATTGCTGAAAATGTAAAGATAATATGGAGACATTTAAGAAAAGGTAAACAAAATAAACAAGAGCTGTTTTGTAAAGATAATATGCATATTGATCCGAAGTTTTTCTCATTCACATTAATTCTAAATTGTGGCTCGCACTCGCGGTACGAAAGATTCAAGGTTTTCCCTCCGAATTCCATTAACAATTCGGTCAAGGCTGTTTACTTTTGATATCGAAACGATTTGTGAGAAATAAATGAAATTGATAAAATTAATTGGAAATTTCGCAGTATCTTTCGTCATATAGCTCACCTGGACGGCCGAATCGGCGAGCGGTTTGTCGATGGGAATTGGTTCCGTGCCGTTGTACCACGTGACATTTGCAGCCGGTCTTGCTCCCGAGACGTGGCAACGCAGTGTCACTTCTGTTCCTTGGACAACATGGTGTTCGACTCCTCCCAACTCCATCTTCCGAGGGCGAACTGTGGACGAGAAGAAAAATTAAAAGATATTTTTAATAACGAATTTATTTCTAAAAATTCATATATGCATGTATCATTATTGATAATTGCTATAGCTACGCGTTAATATAATAGACAGTAGGGGACTTCAGTAAAGTATTGTGTTTCTAATAAGTACGTGTACTCTAATATAGTTGATTCTATTTTCTGATATATCAAGATGCGATAGGAATTTTACATTTTGGAATTCCAGGAGATGTTTTATTCTGTTGTATCACTAAACATTTATGCTAGTATTACCAAGTCTCCTGGCTAATTAAAAAATGGTGTTACTGAAAATTACACAGCCATGAAACTCGTATAGATTGAAATGGGAGCTCTAACTTTGGAGAGGCCGAAACGCGGCGGAATGCTTACCCATTTATCTCCAGCCGCAGACTTTATCTTAATGACATGCGCGGCTCTATTTTTTTTACATAAACAGCAATATAAGCTAAACACACGCCAAGGCAGAAAATGAAATATCCGAGTGATATTAAACTAAAAACTAAGGCGTTGAGAATCAAGCAAATAATTTGCAGTTTCTGCCATAGCATTTGATAATTTTGGAGGTTCAAAATCAGGAAATAATCCAATAAGAGCAGTAGAATTCGACTGGGAATTGGCTTACCCCAGGGGTTCGCGAGATCGTTTGTAGGTGTACGCAAAAATACTGTAGCAGAAAGTGGCCAGTGGCGTGGTAGTTTAGGAAAGGGGAGAACAGCATTTGTACACTCAACCGAACCGGGTATGCATATATGAATTTCAGTCAAATCTTCTACAGAAATGGATCCGAATCCAAATACTCATACTCAAGTGACCAAATGAGGTAGGATTTTACTATAATAGGAGGATGTTCAATGTTAACGATTTTTTTTGCTCATTGTACTCATTTCATTAGAATGGTTCACCCACATAGTGCTTAGTGAAATCAAATTAGAGGACAAACTGAATGTTTCAAATTTACTTAATGTGACTTACAAATAAATGCATTGCCTTTATGATTTTGATTAATCTTTAAGAATAAAGTAAAGATATTAAAAACTGTAACAAGGTGACATTTTGTAATTAAACTTTCGCATATGTATATACATACATGAATCACGTATACATATTTCAGACTTACCACAATAAAAACTGAGTAGGTATGTTTAACCATAAATATAGCATAGGGTATTAAATTCTTCAAAAATGCTGTAGTGAGTACGCCAACGAAAAAGGTTGAATACCAAAGAATTAAAGAATTATTGCAGAATTAGTATGTGGCAAATCCGTATAACGATTCTTGATAGATATCATTTTCCAGATTGATTCTCACGATGAAAACTACAGGATATTCTTCCTCTTCCTTCCGAAAACTTTTCCAGGTCGTTAGAGCGCATTGTATTCCTTTTTCTACTCCCAGATATTAAAGAGCTCAGTGTCAGAAGTTAGAAAACTAAGGCCAGCCAAAGTAATTGATTTACTTGGTAAATCGGTAATGAAAAATACGTGATTTAGAGAATTTAACGATTATTTCTTGAACTAGACAATAGGCCAAGCTAACCGCTCAACTATTCAAGATTTGTTACATTTATTGAAGTAGTTTGGATGAACTTCGACATAAAAATTACGATTTAAAGTACAATAAAGTCTTTGATATTTAGTCATTGAAGCACGGCATGATTTTCCTACATCAACAGGGGAATTTGAACATTTTATTAAAATTTTAATAAAATGTTCATATAATTTTGGTTTAAATACTAAAGAAATTGCATTGCGCACTATGCTCTACAGAAAATTTCAGCGGCAAACACTGACTTCATATTTCATATTCAGAATGTATCCTATAATGGAACGTGGTTTACGAAATACTTTAATATGATTACACCAGACCCATTCTCCCGCACAGTATGAATCTTAAAGTGAAAGCGATAGTAATGAGAGGGAGAGGGGAGATGGGAAAGGGGGTGGATGGAGGGGGGAAGGGGGATGGAGGGGGGAAGGGGGATGGAGGGGGGAAGGGGGAGGGAGGGGGGAAGGGGGGAGGGGAGAGATAGAGAGACCAAGTGAAGGCTAAAAGAGAATTTACGGAGAAAATGATTCCGTGCGTTTTTTCTTCTATTTCCGAAGACGACAATCGGGTGCAACAATGGGCGAAGGGGGTTGGGGGAGATGGCGTAGTTCTAAATTGGAGACCTCATTAGGTGGAACAGACGGATTTTCGGGCGAATCCCGTGAACTGTGTATTTGATTGTTTGCACTCTCGAGTGGGCTTTTCGACGGACGAGGAGTCACGAAAACGAAGGAAATTTAACGATTTCAACTTGGGCGAGGAAAGAGAATGTCTCCCGTAATAATCCTCTCGAAAATAAAAAAGAACGTTACGCATACGAGATAATGGAAATAAAACGTTTTGTTATAAAAAGAATTATTCTCTCGGGCTCTTTAATTCTTTGATTGTGAAGATCTCCCTCTCTCTCCAGACTCGAGATAAATACGAGCCGGTGTGAATGAAAAACAATTTACATGAAACATTCATTAGGGAAAAAAGGGAATATGATGTTTTTTATATAAAGGTCTCTTAATTCAGTTGAATAATACTCGAATTTGGCCATGTTTTGTTTACTACGGCAGATTTTGACAGATATTAATCCCGTAGTTCAAATTGACCAGCATTTTCGAAGCTAACTTGCTGCGTGCGACTACACAACGGCAGTAAAGTCGTCGAGTAGAGACAAAGAACGTGACGATAGCAATGTTTTCATCACATGCTACAACGCCTTACCTAATTGATTTCAGAACCATGATTAGGATGTCGGGAGGATATTGCGTTCGACGGTTCAATTGTTTCATTCGAGAAAAGGAAGTTCCAACTCGAAACAATGAGGGAGTCTAGAGGAAGATAGAGAGACCCTCGGTTTTTATAGTAGTGGAAGAGAGATCTCAATTCATATTAGGATCGGAGAGAAGTGAAAGGAGGGAGAGAGAGAAAGAGAAATGTGGATGAGAGAAGTGAGAGGGAGAGAAAACGGAATTCCCACTCTTTAAGACGTGGGGCGGAGCAAAGTTTCCGCGAGGAAGGGGAGAGTGAGAGAGAGAGAGAGAGAGAGAGGGGGAAAGCAAAGTAAGGGCATTGTGCTATTAAAAGAGAGAGTAGGAAAGGAAGTGGGAGGGAAGGAAATGGACGCAAATAAAAGGTCTCCGGAGAGCAAAGAAGAATTAGTAATGAAGAGAGAGGAATGGGTTAAGGGAAGAAGAGAGAGAGAGAAAGAAAGAGAGAAAAGTATAAAAGAAAGAGAAGGGAGGAAAATATAGAAAAGACGACGAGAAAGAGATTAAGAGAATAGAAGAAATTTAACGCGGCGAGGAGAAGGAGATACAAAAGTAAAGACGAGTTAGCATAAAGCGAGAGGAAAAATCAGAGAAAGGAGTCTGCCGGAGAAGGAGAAAGGGTGAAAAAAGAGATAAAAACAGCAGGATTTGCGGCGGAAAAGGAAATGAAAGAATGCCAAGGAGACCGAAGAGTAAGAAAAAGATGATAAAGAAACGAAATAAGCAGAAGCGGTCGTGAATGACAGCTTACGAGGCCAAAAACGGGGAAATAAAAATGTAAGAGGAATAGGTGTCGCATAAAAGATCACAGAGCAGGATCAGGAAATAAAATAGGAGAAACAAAAGAAATGAGACATCCGTACGAAGGGGGAGATGAGCGGAAAAGTGAAGGAATAGAGTGGCAGGCGGAATGGAGGACACAAACACTCGAGCGCCGTTTTGAGAACGTATTCGGCCGATCAATCCATTCTTGGAGGAGAAAAGAGGCAAAAGAAATCACGAGATGAGCGCGACGAAAGAGCAACAACGGAAAGATGAAACCAAGAGAGGAAGAAAGGACGAAGGCCGAGGGCGGGGAAAGGGGGCGATAAATTGCAGGGGGAGAAAGGAAGAATAAGAAGAGAGCGGAAGGGGCAGGAAGCGAAAGCGAAGAGCGAGAGGAGTGGGAGGAGGAAATGGATGTCCAAAGCCCCGAGAAAGGCGTGGATTTTGAATGGGGAGGGCGCGCAGAAGAAGTTTATAAGTGGTGGGTGTTGACGGGCGGTTTCGGGGGGCTCAGGTGCGAGCAAAGAGGAAGGAGGGGGGGGAGGAGAGGGGGGAGGAGGGGGAATCAGGAAGGTTGAAGGGTTGCCGGGATCTCGGCTCGTGATACGAATTTCCAGAGGGCTGCGAAAATCCGCGGTTTACCCTTCCCTCCCTGCGCCACCCACTCCCTCCCCCCTCCGCCGCCACGCACTTCCCTTCGCCTTCCGCCTCACCTCTTTCTCTCCCCGACCCACTCTCATACTCTTCCTACCTACAAAAGTCAGAAACAGCCACTACCGTATTCCTCTTGCTTCTTCTACTAAACGTCATTTCCATCTTGGAAAACTCCCCCTTTTTATTTTCTCTTTTTTCCAGTTATTTTTCCGTCATCCCTCCCTCTCTTCTTCTGTCCCTCCTCGCTCTCGTCTCCCCTCTCTCTGCTTTTTAAAGGCCATTTTCACACTATTTCAAAGTCCCTTCGACGGAGAGAGAGAAAGAAGGGAAGCGCGAGCCCAAGTTACAATTGCGTGTGAAAGGGCCGAACTGCTTTTCTTCAATCTTCCCAGAGAAAACGACTTTTCCAATTCCGAGATGAAGGAGGAGGCAGGATTGGCGGGCGGCTGGAATCGGGAAGTGAAGGGAGTGGGGTTGCAAGGGGTGGGAGATGGGTGGAGGGAAGCGTTCGAGAATCCATAGGAAAAGGATTGACTAGTGGGAATAGATGCAAAGGGTTTTTTTTAAGGGAAACTTCCTCCGCACCTCGAGGGGAATGGCTTGCTCGTGTGAAGCGCTGTAAAAGTGATTTATTTTATGCGGGCTTAAATAAATCTTTCGGGCCAACCCATTTGGAGATTAGGAAATACGAAAACTTTTTGCTAACATCTGCTTTCGGGGGCGAGGCGGTTGGATTCGAACAATGTCTGATGCGAACTTTCGGAATTTCCTCAACCGCACGACATTCGAAGAATCGCTACGAAGGGCGATCCCTGCACAAATGGCATATATCGACGTAGGATCTGAGGATTTAGTGCTGAATTATGAGACGATTTTTATGAATATTCGATAGAATTCTCGGTCATTGAAGTTATGCGTTCAGCCGATCGTCTCAGGACAGTTCGAGTAAAGTGATTACTTCGAGGAAGTGAACGAACTCGTTTCATGCGAACTGAATCGGAAACTGGGTGAAGGTTTTCAAAGGATTGATGCGAACTTCGGACAGATGGAATTGGGCTTTCGCGAAAGTACCCTCTAGACGCAAGATGGACGGTGAATCCTTGGCCTGAGCAGAAAGAAGCGTAATTCATGCCTTGTGTTGCGTGAGCAATTTTCAGAATTGCAAACCATCTTCTTAAAACTGCACTGGTCTCGCAAAGGGACCAGACGATGTTTGCAAAAGAGGACGGTAGATGACGCGATGACGCAGGTGGCGCCTTCAGCGAAAAACTCTTGACATACGAACAGCATTAGGAGATTTTTCTAAATCAGGAAAGTTTTGTTTATAGAGAAACTTCAGAAGCTGTGAAATGTACTCAATTACCTCAGAGAAGTTTAAGGAAAAGTACTGACTTCTTAAGATAGAAAAAATGAAATAAATTAGCATGTTTTAGGTGTCAGCTTCCTGACTTAGCGTGTGTATGTATATATATGTGTGTGTATATATATAAATATATGTATATATATGTATATATGTATATATATATATATATATATATATATATATATATATATATATATATATATATATATATATATATATATATATATATATATCTATAACAACATAAAAAAGTTAATTCACAGTGTAAAAATTAATGAGACAATTTTTTACAACATCATATGCCATGATATTACGAAGTAAAACACTTGTTGACAGAGATTTATTACCTTTGAAGAAATGTCTAGAGGTAACTGGATGAACTGTAAGTTTATTACCAGAAACGGATAAAATTAAAAAAAACATCCTAATTTTTGGGTATATTAATTTATTAGAATACATAAGGAAGGTTTTGACGTCATCGTCAGGCACCCAAATGAGATAAACTTGTTTGCAATCTTATATTTAGCGGATTAGTACTTCCCCGAATTGCGAATAAATTGTGTTCTCGTTTACTGCTTAAGTACATAAATCTTTAAAAGAGGGTTTAAAGGCTTCCCAAGATAAAATTGGATGTTTCATAGAAATATACAACCACATGAAAAATGCGGGCGTTATAAATTTCAAGTATAGTTCATTTTGTAGTCGATGTTGAACTGGAATTCAGCGGAAAGAAATTACTATTAGTAAACAGGGCATTGAGTAGATTTAATAAACATCAAAAAAGATTTTTAGCGAGAAACTTCGTCATATAAAAAAATGCAAACCATAAAAGATTCTATACGATTACAACCAACATTCAGGAAGCAAAACCTCATAATTAGAGTGTAACATAAAACGAATTTCTCTCACATGGATAAATTCTCTGCTCTCTTTCTGCCTCTCTCTTTCTCTCTTTCCTAACGGCTGTTTTTTTAGGGGGCGTGTACTTTGTTACTGAGAGGCGTGGCGGAGGACAGGAAGAGAGGGTGTGGGAGGAGGGCGAGGGGGGTGAGCGGACGAGCTACCAAGGTTCTCCTATCCCCATGATGAGGTGTCTGCCTAGGGAAGGAGAAGAAGAGGAAAAGAGAGAGAGGTGCGTTATCAGGCGGAGAGTTAAGAGTGCGCTGCGAGCGGTCGGTGGTAACACAACCCGTACACAGAGGGAGGCAGCGGTTATGAATAGTGTCTACTGACTCAAGAGCTCGGCTGAAATTGTTTTTGGAATGGTAAATACTCATCCCTCTCTCAAATGGAGTCAGTTGCATGGTGTGTGTTCGCAGGTCTACGCGCCAGGTGGCGGGGTAATCGCGTACTAGAGAATTGTGAGAGCGTGGGCCGGAGGTTGGGACACGGAGGCGTGGCGGAAGGTGTTTTTTGGAGGGGATTTTGAGGATGGAGCACGATGAGGAAGAGGAGAGGGAGAGAGAGAGAGGGGATGAAGAAGGGAGGGGGAGTGTTTCACATTAGAGATCACAAGGATTGAAAGATGTTTAATGGCCGACGGGGTTGAGTGGGATGAAAAGAAGGGGAAGAGGTTAGCGGGATGAAATGCGTAATTTACGGTACGTGGGGGAGGAAAAGGAGAACGAGAGAGGGAGAGAGGGGGAGGGAATAGGAGGGAAGTAGAGTGAAATTTACAGCCGCGAAAGACACAATGAGAACGTTTTATGCAATGCAGGAGGCGAAATCGGATTACTATTCCACAATAAAGCGGATACAGAGGCCGATATATTAGCGGAAATGTGATCGCTGTCTTCACGAGTTCACTTAAGGTTATTGCTTGATTTTTATCTGAAAATGGAGGAGGACAAAAAAGCAAGTTAACCATCCGAATGCCTTTCTTCAGCTGTTGCCTGGGCAAAATTTGTATATTATTCCAAATCAGTCTTCATGTAAAAAAATAGATTTCCACACTGCGGATTAAAATTAGGGAACGGAGGCTCATAAAAATCATCAAAACGTGATTCAAGGAAACAGATTCAACGGCAGATGGTTTCATCTAAAACTTTGATTTTCTTTTACTCTTGACGAATTGCTTATTAGACTAATAAATCCTGAATAATACATTTTATTAAATTGATAATTTATGCAATTTGGAGAAGTGATGGATAAGGTTCTCGTGCATAAATTTCCTGCAAAAAGGAACTTACACGAACAGTGTCCGTTGGAACTTTCAAATAAGAAACATAACATAAACATGAGAGTAGTCCGGAGATAGTGGAAAATTTTAGATAAACATGGAAACATGCGTTGTAGGGATTATATGGATGAACACCTAGAAGTGAAAGCAACCGGGAGTTGTTGGCGTCATTAATAGATAGCGGAACTTAAACTATAATTGAGGGAGCTACATTAGATAAGAAATGACACGAATTAGGCGCCTGAATTATAAAATAGATTTCGATAAAATCTACGAGAATCAAGGGAAAACCGGCGGACAAGAGAGACAAAGATGCTGTGGAATTCGTGAGGTTCATTTATAGGGGGGAGGCGTGTTAAGAGAAAGTGGCTCATCATAGGACACAATAAAAGAATGGATAAAAAGGAGATTAAGCATTTTCGTATCCTCTCACCAGGCCCGTCTCTAGGATCCGTGGGGCTCAGGGCGAGTAGACAGCCACAAATAGAAAAATGATATATTGCTTATGATATAATCTAGAGCGATTTTTTCACGTTTCGCGCACGTGACGACTTTCAACTAAGAGTAGTAAGAAAGAATAGTTAGTAGTAAGCTAACTTCAGGTGCGAAGCCCCGTAGAGGCGGAGCTTCCCTGGGCGCGGGACCCTGAGAGACCCTCTCAGCCTCCAACCCCTAAAGGCGGCCTTGGCTGTCATATAAAAATACAGTTCTCCCCGCCCGTACCACGTATTTGCTGGATGCACGACAATTCGTTTTAGATCTCCCGAAATGTAACAGATGACACAACCCATTGATCCTATGAAGCAGGTGTCCCCAAACTACGGCCCGCGAAAGGGTTTTATCCGGCCCGCAGAAATTGTATTAAACATCATAAAATCAGTGTTTCTAATTTAAAAACAGGCGCATTGTTCGTATTAGCATTTTTTCTTACATTTATTCACGTTTACTTATAGTAATATATATGCATGTATGCTTAGGTAATTAGAGAATAAAATATTTTAAATTTTGAAACTTTTTTCGATCCGGCCCGCCTAGCATTTTCAATATTCCTATGTGGCCCTGCTCTCAAAACGTTTGGGGACCCCTGCTATAAGGAGTGGCCTGAGGAATTTTGGCGCCCTGGACGAGATAGCACTCCAGCGCCTGCCTCCGTTATTTTTTGTTGAGATATTTACTAAGTACATGTTAATTTATTCATTGCTGCGAAAATTATTGATAATGAAAAATTAAAATGAATGCCATAAACATTCTAGCCTGTTCCTTGGTATAAATTGGTATACAATATTTATTCACTTGCAAGTAATGCATAGATAAATGATCGGGATAGCGCCCCCAAAGCTTTGGCGCCCGGGGCAGTTGCCCGGCTCGCCCGTAGCTCGGGCCGGCCCTGCCTGCTATTGAGTATGGCCATGCAACACTGTATTTTTTATTTCAACTTTAACAACATGCTGCAAACAAAAATACCAAAAATGATAATTTCATAAATGTAGGGTTTATTTCAAGTTTTTTTAAAAATATGATTCACCAGAATAGCCTAAACGCCGCAGAATTGTACTACAGAGAAAAGAAAAATTCTGAAGAATTCACGGAGAGCAAGGAAGATTCGCTTTATTTTCAAATCCGCGGTAAAAGCGGCAGTTTTATGACACCGGACACCGTAAATTCATATAACACCAAAAAAGGTCTCTCATAAAATGTTGATTATGAGTTTATATTTTGCTGGGTTTAGCAAAGAAAAGTAATTATAGTTATTTAGTTTTGATTTTAAGATACACACAGTGGCGTAACTAGGGCGGGGCAAGCGGGGCATCTGCCCCGGGCGCAAAAAATCCAAATAGTAACCAAATAAACTAGAGACGAAATTTTTTTGAAGGAGTGGGGTCACATATTTTGTAGTTTGCCTCGGGTGCTAACATAACTAGTTACGGCGCTGGATACACATAAAGTGGCCTCATGATGCTTAAAAGGAGTTAAATTTGTATATAAAATTTTTAGGGGTGGAACATGATGAAATCTTGACACCAAAGGAAGCTGTTTTACACCTACTTGACATGACATACACATATCAAGAAGATTAGATGCCGTAATCACTCCCGCTCGTCAATGTGGACAAAAATATGTGCCGTACAAAGGAGCGAAGATGACGAAAAGAATAAGAAGCAGCTCTTGAAGCAGACAATTGCCTACATAGAAAATGAGAGAGAGAAAAATAAAAACAAGCACTCGCGTGTTAATACGTATAAGCGCGTATATGTACATACACATATATGCAGCCATACCTCTTGTTCTCTCAGGATATTCCGGAGAAAGTTTTTCCTGTCAATTAAATAAACGCTTTCAATTATAATATATATAAAATGCAGTTAAGTGAGGCAGCTAAGAGACCGACTTGGGTGCCTCTCGAAAGGAGCGCCGAAGTGTGACCACAATGAAAATATTTCCATAGCGTTCCTTTATTTCTGGAATACCATTTTACGATGTTGTTGGGCTGCTTTGTGCATAATTGTAACGGAACTCCTTCGAGAAGTTTAAACTCGTTTTTATACTTTCATCGCATCGCCAGTTAACAGCACGCCCTTTCTTGCGTTTCATGTGGCTCTCGAGGGGCTTAATAGCAGCTCTTCAAACAATTTCTTCCTTTGGCTGAAATGCTGAAGTAGGCAGTCAAATCAAAGAACTGACGCGTTGTCTACCGCTTTGTTGCGCCCGCCAGTCGATTTCTAGGCTAGGAGAGCGAGCGAGAAGACTCATTGAAAATTTAAGACGAATATTTACTACATGCATTGGTGCGAGTCTTGCTATACCTACTCCCGTTTATGGTCATTGCGTGACATCTTGGGTGATCCTTTTACTCCTTGATTGAAGCAGCTAAGGGACACGTGGACGAATTTTTTGTCTAAATGAGCCGATATGTCTTTTCAATGCCATCCGCCAGCCTTCCATTAAATGTTCTCTAAGATCTGCTGAATTAATAGACACACGGTTCTGTTGCATTTTCGCCTTCATTATGTCGTAAAAACGGCTGTTGCGGAAGTTATGTCAGAATTATTTAAAATATATTTCATTTCGGCACGCTAACCTCTCACGTTGCTATTTTACCGCCGTTCGTCCTCCACAGCTCGGCCACGTTCTATATTAGCTGATATTTTACAATACTGCGTTGTTTTTATGTTTGTCGATGAAAAATTTATGAATTTTTGTCGATCATATTTACTTCTACCCAACTTGTAAGGACCATAGAAACCCACATCGAAAGAAAATTTCCAATCTCTCAAAAAGTAGGTATCGAAATTGGCATCACAACAATTCAGAGCGAACATTCCAGCTTAGAACTTGGTTTTCTTTTGGTGTTTCAAGTCTAAATCTATTTTACCATTACCCGTTTTAAACGTATACAATAATCAGTCCATAAAAGTATTCTTCGTTTACTTTCAAATTTTATCGTCTCGTAAAAGATATAATCAAATACCTGGACTTACATTTTTAAATATGCAAACCAAACCTGCCGTTAATTACAGTTTTTCACCAATTTTAAACTACTTAGGAGGGCTTGAAACCTAAATTTACGCAGTTATAAGCCAGTCAATTAATATCTATAGCAGTATTCACCATGTCATCATGAAGGGTAAAAATGCTGAGCTACAATTTTGAAATTTAATTTCATATTTCCGTTTAGCAGCAATTTACCGACAAATACAGACTTATATCGATGCCCTGTAATAACAATGTTTTATTTTGTTAAATAGAATATATCATTCAATATAAAATGGTCGGCAATGAATAATGTGTACTAAAATTTGAAAAATAATTAGTTTTAAATGGAAATTTCACCAGGCTTCATAATCGCAGAAAAATAGCTCTAACTTCCGGGAAAAACGGAAGTTACAAAATTATTTTTTCTGTGATTATGATGAATAAATTCCAAAATGTGGAATTTGATTTCATCGGGTTTCTTTATTTTAATGGGCTCATAAGTTGACAGAAGAAATTTTGAATAGACACTACACGCATTTAATAAAACCTGGTGGCCTTCATTTGGCGGTGCAAATGACTAAGAAACGAGCCTTTTTCCTTCTCCTTCTAGGCCTTAGTTATTGATTATTTTTCCTCTAACGTGAAGAAGGAAACTCCTGACGTATTATGATTTGGTGAGATATTATTGCTGTGCTTAGCTTAGTTTTATTTGAGAAGGGACTGTGTTCGGAAGTGCGGGAGGAAGTTGCCGGTAAGCGATCTACGTTTCGAAGAGAAGGCGACGCAGCCCCTCAAGACAGTGAGTATTAGTAAATAATTAGATAATTATTCGTACATGTAGAAAAATTAAGAGATCTAAGTGTAAAAATCTTTGTGTTTTTAAAACTTTTTAAGAGAGAGAAATATTCACAATGTTATAAAAATTTTTAGTTATAAATCGTCGTTAGAATTAAATCATTAACTTGGTGGGAACGAGGAAGTGTCGCAATAGAAGTTTTTAAAATTATTTCGCTTGCGACACGTTTATTTAAAATGCCACTTCTTTTGTTGCGTTAGAACACTACCAGCGAGTTTCTTTTCTTTTCCCATTCCAGGTGCTGTGAATCCCTTCCTTTTCCTCCATTTCCAATATCAAATCTTCAGCCTTTATATCCTCCATGAGCTCCAAAGTGTGATGTGGTCGTTTTGTGATGAAATACCGTGTGTGTGTGCGTTTGATTGTGCCAAGAGGAATCTCTTTCGTCGCGTGAGAATGTCTTCTTCCACCGCTGGACAATTTACACCGTGCAGTATGTAGGTAGGAAGACATTTTTTCTTTCCCTACGATTCCTCCTTTTACTTTCAGCTTCTGTTTAAAGGAGTTTAGGTCGCCGCAGCCTAAACCATTCAATAGGAACTAATGTTGGTATGCCAATTATTTTCGATCAGGACGTCATAATTAGAGATAGGTTGATGGAGATTCTACTAGCGTTATACAATAAGGAGAAATTATACCACTTATTTTAGCTGTATATCTTTTAGTACTCCTCCTCCATTAAATTTGGGCCAGCTGTGTAAACTCCGGTCTTTCCTTTTGCTTTCAGCTTTGGTTTAAAGGCGTTAAGGGCGCCGCAGGCAAAGCTTAAACTGCGGATTCACCCTGAATTCTTCATAATTCTTCCTTCCCCCTCAGTGAAATTTTGGAGAATTGTCTAGTTTGATGAATGAAATTAAAAAGAAAATTTGAAAAAATCCAAACATTGATTGAATTATTATTTTGGGTATTTTTGCTAGCCGCATGTTGTTAAAGCTGAAATAAAAAATAAAGCGTTGCATGACCATACTCTATAGCAGTGGTTTCCAACCTTTTTATCCTGCGGCCTTAAACTGACCAACAATAGGATCTCTAGAACCGAAAACGTACTTCGCGACTTGCACTTCTAATTGAGCGAAAATCCAATATAGATGAACCGGAGAGAAAGCAGTAAGTACGGCACTACCAGCGGACATTGCTGTTGTAACGCTATAGAACGCCATTTTTGATCGTTCTCGGTTATGACCATTTTGGAGAAAAGGGTAGAATTATCTTGTGAAATCCATTTCAGTTGGTGTGCAAAGGGAAATTATTCGGTTTCTCTGGTATTCTCACTTTTCCCAATTCATTTTTGGACATAAGGACTTGCATCGGATGCTAGGCAGGTTCCTCGTCTAATAAAGTTAAGGCAGCGTTCTAAAAATATATCGATACAAATTGACTGTCGGGAAAGTTTTCTTCTGATAACCCTTCGCGACCCTACTGAAGACCCCCCGCGAAACTGATTTGTGCCGCGTCCCAGAGTTGGGAATCGCTACTCTAAATGTTCAAAGGGACCATGCCATCTGTTATAATACGGGAAATCTTCTAAAACGATTTGTCGTGCATCCTCCAAATTCATGGTACAGCCAAGGCCGCCTTTAGGGGTTGGGGGGCTGAGAGAACATTCTCTCAGGGTCCCGCGCCCAGGGAAGCTCCGCCTCTACGGGGCTTCGCGCCTGAAGTTGGCTTACTACTAACAATTCTTTCTTACTACTCTTAGTAGAAATACTTCACGTGCGCGAAACGTGAAAAAATCGTTCTAAATGATGTCATAAGCAAGATATCATTTTCTATTCGTGGGGTAGAGGTACCCACCTGGCTGTCTACTCGCCCTGAGCCCCATGGATCCTAGAGACGGGTCTGGTGACAGGATACGCAAATTTTTAATCTCCCTTTTATCAATTTTTTTATTGTGTCCTATGATGCACCACTTGCTCTTAACGTGCCTCCCTCCTATAAATAAGCCTTACGATATCCACATTATCTTCAACTTCTTATTCTTGTCGCTCTCTTTGCTCTTTTGTCATCATCATCAGCCCTTTTTAACCCATTGAATGCCTCCCCTAGACTGGCTACCTCCTCCACGTTGGCCTTAAGAACTTCACAAGCTCTCTGTCCCATCTGTCTTTCGGTCTTCATTTTGATCTCTTGATGTTTCTTGGGATTCGTTATATGGCACTAGACGTCCAATGCCTATCATTTCTTATAGCAATATAACCCGCCCACTGCCACTTAAGCACCTTTACTCTTTTAATTACGTCAAAGACTCCCGTATTCTTTCTTACCCATTCGTTCATTTTGCGGTATATTCGGGTGATCTCAAGTATATTATCTCTTCATGCTTGTCTGTGTTGTTTGCAGGCGCTGGACTATTCTGGCGTTCATGGCCCATGTTTCGCATCCATAGGACAAAACAGGCAGAACACATTGGTCGTATAATCTCCTTTTCAGAAAGACTGGGATATTTGATTTAAAGATACTTGCATTCCTGCCAAAAGCACTCCATGCTATCTTCACTCTCTGGTTGATTTCTTCAAGAAGTGATTCATCGGTAGTAGTTGAGCCAAGTAAACGTAATTTGTTACTTCGAGTTCTACTCCTTTGATCGATATCTTCTCGGGATTTGTGAAAGAGTTGAACATGACCTTTGTTTTATCAAGATTCATTTTCCGTCCAGAATGTCGGCTTGCCTGCTCCATTTCCACAGTTCTTCTATATAGCTCTTCTGGGCTTGCTGAGAACAGTATGAGGTCATCAGCGAATCGCAAGTGACTGAAATATGCTCCGTTTACCTTTATATCCGTTTCTTTCCAGTCTAGCGTTTTGAATACTTCCTGTAGAGCTGCTATGAATAATTTAATATACATACATACATACATATATATATATATATATATATATATATATATATATATATATATATATATACACACACACACATACACGCACATACACATACTCTCTCTCCATCGCTGATGAATGTCATATGCCCGAAAAGCTTTCGTGTTTTTGTGTGCGTGTTTTGTACGTGTCTCTTCAACGCCCCCAGCAGCCTGCCAACTTGATCCTCAACTTGGTAAGTGTCCGCTGGGATTCCTTCAACACCTTGTTACTACCCTCATCAGTACCTTTCCTTTTTCCTAAGTTTATATATATATAACTTTTCCACAGAATCTCTTGAGAGAACAAGAGAGATATAGCTTTTTGAATCCTCCTGCTGACGTCACGCAGATGATGTGAAGACCTTTGAGGGGGTGTAGCAGGCACCTTCTCTTTCCCATGTTTCCAGGAGCGCAGTGGCGAGCGTCGAAAGCGGGGGCCGATAAATCCAAAGGAGTGAGGCTGCTCTAGGACACACAGGCTGCGAATTCCCAAGGTCTGCATCTCTTTACGAGTCGTTTTAAGCGACGGTGGTCGCTTATCTTCTGTTGCCCTTCCCTACTCCTCTCATTCCTCCAGCTCTCCTCCCTCCCATTTCCCACCATTTTCTTTCTTCTTGCAAACGTCTCTCTTCCGCTCTCGGTATCCTTCACTCATAACCCTTTTTACAAATGCGTTGCCACCGCCGCCATCGCTGAATTATCTCGTAGATGATCGTGGCAAATGAATCATGCGCGACGAAGCCTATTAGTCTCTCTGAAGAAGAGATCATGCGATGTTCGAGGCCGGGCCGAGAGAGTGGGATGGAAAAGTGGGTTGGAAACGTAAAGTTTTGAATGTGAGAGGAGGAAAGAGGGAGGAGTAGGAGAGTGGAAGCAACTGTCTCGTTTTGAGGAGAAATTTAGAACGTATGTCTCCACTCCCTCTCCTCAACGAGCAGCGGAACAGGGGAAGGAGTGAAACGACGCTATCTAAACTTTGAAACACCACGAGGATTTTTTTCTTCTACGTGATTCGTTTAACTCCGGTCTCGGGGGAGGGGGGGGGAGGGGGGTTGCCACATATCGCGAAATATTCTCAAGCATTCCACTGCATAAAAGTACCCGATGGTTATTTATTGCGAGAGAACTACGTCACGCTGGGCTTTAGAAATATTTGATAGCTATTTAATTCCCTCGTCTTCCATTTCATGGATGTAAAGATAAACTCATTTCTTCATTAAAACAGATTTATCAATTGGACGGCATTATAACAGCGGATATAGAGACTTTCTAGTGCTCAAATGATAAACATTAGTCTACGTTAACTAATGCACAAATATTATGACAAGATTTCTGTGTATTCATTAAATTCAAGTATCTTTAATTTATTAAATCATCTCCGTACACAACATTGGCAAACTTCCCATTTGGTGAAAGTACGGAGAGGGCATTAGGAGTGCCAACTCTGTGGAAGACTGCAAAGTTGACTGGTGAGAAACGGTGGACTCGTAAATCAATGCCTGCAACTTTTAAAGAGCCTTATTTATAGTCACTGCAAAGCAAAGTTCAACTGGAAATGAGACGCTTTAAATCAATGAAATAGCGTGGATGTTATTGGTATGCGTGGAATGAAGACCCCAGCGGCGCAGACTGCGGGCTCGAGTGATTTCTGTTCACTTACTTCAAGTTCTGTCATAACAATAGCAATATAAGTCAGACGTGCATATCATAATCTGTTGTATTTTTAGGAATGACAAGGTACCTTACAAAAACCTTTAGAGAGAACATCACAAACTCGACCCGAATAATTTAATCTGATGCACCGAAGAAAGGTTTTCAGGGACGCAAAGAAAATACATTTTTATCTATATGCTAATTTTACGTATAGATATGTAGAATAAAATTATGATTTTATATTTTATATTTATTGGTAGATGGATTGAGTTAATGGGGTCGCATATGCATAAAGCTTGGGATACCTTACTTAAGTAATTAAGTCAATATCCAGGCAGCTAATATATATATTTGTACTGTGTCTGTATACAAGTCCGAGATTCTTATTCATCAAATATCATTGAAGTAAATATTTTAAAAATAGCTCAGTATTCACGCCTCGAAGCAGTCGAGGTTTCTGGCTTACGAAAGAATTGAATATCGGGTGTAATAATAACGGAAAGTGACTATTTTCAGAAGTTCAGAAATAATTTATGAATGGAATATAGAGTATCTTTCTAATTTCATTATTATATAAGAATCAAGTATATCAAGTATACACACGTTCTATCTGCAGCGTCGTAAACATCAGAGAAAATATACAATTATTTTTTTACGTATACCTAACTATACCGATACTAACTCAAGTAATAATAATTCATATAGAAAAGCTCCGCTTCCGAAGGATTGACATTTTTTCATTGCTCAAGAAATAAACGAAAATACGTAATATAATTTCGAGATAATAGTTATACATAATAATGTATAAATATTAACGATTTAAATTTCGGAATTATTTCTCTTGGATATTTTTACTTAAGAGGTTGGACCACAATTAATTTAATCATTTTATTAAACTAATTCACAAGCAGCCGTTAATGGCCTTTTACAATGGGCGCAATAGAGATAAAAAAGACGAACACATACAAACAAGTCCTGGACGGTATTCGAACCTGTGACCCTAGCCTCTCGACCCAGACTAAAACTGAACTAAGACTAAGACTGAAATTTTAGATTTATACAATGGCTTAAAAAACAAAGAAACGATAATTGATATGCATTCATGAATACTAAGGATTACATTTCAGAGATAATTTTCATCGGACAACATATAAATTTTGTGTGAAATTTTCCTAAGTTTCCAAGTATTTGTAATTTATAATAAAATGAAGAAAAGTAATTGAAAAATTGTGTCCACAAAAGTACAAAGTTTCCCAAAAGCCCATTTTTATGTCCTAATGTTAAAATTCTTGAAATTACTTAGCATTTCGTGATGCTGAAAAAAGTTTTTCGTGCACGAAATTATACTAGAAGAACTCTACTATCCTCCATAAACGCCGTTTTTTTCAAATATCTCAGAATTTTACAAGTCAGAATAATCTCGCGTTCTTGTTATGTGCTTTATTCGATGAAATTTTTTAACTTTTGCAGTTGACAAAGCTAAAATATAAAATTTAGCTGATAGAATTCTGCGAATGCAGATGATTTAAAAAATAAAGATTTCTTAGCACAACTGCATAAAATGCATTAATATCTTAAAAATAACGGAATAAAAACTGAAATGACTGTAGTTGTTGCGATCACAGTTTCAGTTAAAATGTGGGTCTCCCTTGGGTTCCGAGATTTTCGAGAGAAAATATGCAAGAAATTATTGCAGCGGATGAACACTAGACGCGTTAATAGGGATATGCGTTCCCTCGGCCATTCTAGCTGGGATTTTTCAGCGGAAACGGCTTAGAGAGATTAGCTCCATTTAGTGGAGTCTGAATAATTGGTCCGTGGCACGTAACTAAACGAAGAGTTTGCACCGGTATAAACAACTGGAACGAATGCTTCCTAATGTTTGTTGCCAAGGAATTTCAACTTCTTTCCCTCTTATTGCCACTTAAATGCAGCAGCATTAGACACTCTGAACATGCAGAATCTGGCAGCGCGCGGACTAGATGCTCGCTGAAACCTCGCGAAACTACTCCGCTTAAGATGATATGCTTGCAAACTTTAATTTTGCCTGCTTAGTTAGCATGTAAATTAGTTGCTCGTTTGTTCTTTCTGCGTAACGTGTTCTGAAATATATCCAGCATGATGATAATATAAAAACTGAGAAAATGAAGCGCACTTAAAAATTGTGATACTGTTCGTTAATCTTGCTTTAAGGTAGGTTACAACGGAAAATAAAAATATTAAACCGAAAATAATTTTTCATTCAATTAATTTCAGTCGTATATTTTAACGCATTTTTAGGCTGGTTTCCATAGGAAACATAGCCTTATGAAATGGTCGTGTCTGTGTATATGTGTCACCTATTAACAACGTTTGCGTCATGAAACTTGGCGTGAGACTCGTGTTGCCAGGGCCCATCTCAGGGCTATATTTTATTTGCGAAAATCGAAGTCCCGGGTTCGATTCCAAGAACTTTTTTCCTTATTTGTTTTACGTAGGATGTCTCAAATCCATCGTACTTTAAAATATCTTAAAATTGTGATACTGGAGCGAGGTTTGTACTCTTCTGTGGGGAAAAGAACGTAGATTCTAATTGTTATCACAGAATTTTGATAATTTATCGTATTTTCTTGAATCTCTACTAAAACACAGCAACGTTTTTGCGTTTTGAATTACATTTTGTCGGATTGTTGCCATGGAAGCGATTATTGCCGAACTCGGCTTGAACATAGACGAATGAACAAAAGGGTTACTTTCTTTTTCACTCGACTATCCTTCAGCAATGGACAGTTGATCCATACATATTAGCGTATAAACAGTAACATTTATTAAATTTGTTTATTTAAAATATACATGCAAAATATGCCGGAAAGAGATTTTAACATTACTTTTAGTATTTTAAACCTGACAATACTCTATTAATTTGTTTTCCAATTTGTCTTTATCATTGATAAACTATGAATTATAAATGGTATTTATGGTATGAAAATTCCTTGGAATGACTAACACATACTGAAACATTTCTTCTCAATACGTCAACTTTAGGAAACCAGCCTGAATTAGTCCTAGTTTGGTATTTTTGTTAGGTATCGAATGTTCTTCGGACGTAAGTCAAGTTGATAGGAAGCAATAAAATAAACTTGAATTTTACGTGAGCTTTCAAAGTTGTTCGCAAAATTTGACTCAGTAATTAAAAAATAACATTTTTAAAATTGATAATATTATTATGGAAGGAATTATATAATTATACGTTTAGAATAAAAGCAATAAATTTGTTGTTTGTTTACGTTCAAGTAGAAGAAGCTCTGATAAATGCGTTCAACGCTATTTTAATTCGAACTACTGGAATATATACAACTTTTTTATTAATACGATACTATTAATACATTTATTTATATACTTATAAAGACATTAATCGACATAACTTTAAAACTTTTAGTTCAACTCGGGAAAATTTATTTATTTTCTTTTCTGGGCCTAAAACATTTTTCGTCTAAACATAATCCTAGAAATAATCCCCGCCCATTTCTTTATTTGGCAAAAAATTACAATGTAAAAATTAAACAGTGAACTCAAAAATTCTCCTAATTTTAAGCTTGAATCCTTGGTTTGTGACGTAAGTTAATAACGAATGGAAATTTATTTTACGGCGTCCTCGTTGCAGAATTACCCTGAGGATTTGGGACAATGGAATTTGAATATATAAGCTGTTTGTTACAAGTGGGCATTTGCTCTACGTAGAAGTCTTTTACGCCGTGTATTCCTTTATCGGTTATCTAGTCTCATACGAATGGATTGCTATACTAGCGGAAACGTGTTTCTGAATCGAAGATAAGCACTTATGATGGACGAACATTTACAAAAACAGAGGTATCTGATACAAAATTACAACTCAAAACAATGCGCAACTTTTTTTGAGTTCTTTAAAATTATATATCGCTAAAAGAATGCCGAATGAATAATAATATTTAACCATTAGCAGAAACGTATAAGATTGAGAGATGGGCTAGTTATGTTTTCGGAATAATCGAAACTCGCACTTGCAGATAAAAAGACTCGAGTAAGATACTCTTCGATTAAATACGAGAGATCCATTGTAGGACAGAGCTATGAGTTTTTTTCAAATTTATCAACGACCTCAATAGAAGAATTAAATCGAACTTTATTCGAAGAATCATAATACAATATTAATGAAATTTTAAGAGAAAATTACAGCGTAAGATGCAACACTTGGAATGGCTGGTTGGCCATAAATTTCCTTTTCGAGAATTCGGCTTCCGCCCTTTTAAACAAGATTGGAAAGGTGTACTTCATGTAGGAGTACACCTTTCCATGTAGGAGAATACAGTTTCCAAATGCGTTTTTTGGGATTTCACATGTTCTCAATATTTTTAGCTCAGATGAGAATTTAACGAGAAGAAAGCGAGGTACGTTGTAAAATACATGTAGGTCTTCACGCAAAATAGTCGTTATTATTGTCCGATTTTAACCAAAATTTGAATCGGTCGACAAATTTTAGCATAACTCCCCAGTGCCAAATTTCATCAAAATACGTAAAGCGGTTCCCGAGTTGAAATAAAGGAACATTGTAAACTAAATGTTGGTCATGTAAAGCGGTCGTAATTGTTCTCCGATTTTAACCAAAATTGGAATCGGATGACAAAGTTTTGCAAAACTCTCCAATACCAAATTTCATCAAAATACGTCCAGCGGTTTCCGAGTTTTAACATGCGTACGGACGGACGGAAACAACCTCCCCTATATGCGTTCACTTCGTCCAAAGAACGGATAATAATCCGCATTGCTATCCGCACGTCTCCACTCCAATTTCCTAAAAGAGAGAGAGAGGGGAGGGAGAAATGACGAAACATTCACTCGATCTGCGAGATCCATAGTAAAATAATAAAAACGGCCATTCTTTCGACGGCTGAGGGAAGGGAACCGCTTCGTGAAAATGCTCGCTCCTGAAGATTTTCCACAAACCTCTCCCTCTTTTCTCCATAACGTTGTGATGTCGTGGTTAAGCCTGCTCTTTCTCACTTACTCTCACCCTTCCTCCTTTCTCTCTCTTCATTCCTATTCCTCTCTCTCCCTTCCTCATCCTATCTCTCCCCTCTCCTCTATATCTCTCCCTTCCTCTTCCTATCTCTCTCTTTCCCTTTCTCTCTCTCTTCCTTTTTCTTCCTCTCTCTCTCTCTCCCTTCTTCTATCTCTCTTTCTCCCTCCACCCACCCTCAACGCCGGCAAGGGTGACGGCGTCGATGGGACTGCTGCAATTACACAGGGGAGTGTTTGCATGTCCACAGGGGTTTATCAGGTGGAGACGTGTGCGCACCGCGGCATCACTGCGTGGCATCGTGTGTGTGTGTGTGCATGTGTGTGCGCGCTACTGTGATCGAGAGGGAGAGAGAAAGAGATAGATATAGATATATAGATATAGAGGGAGAACCAGTGGGCAGCGGAGGAAGTTTCGACCGATTTATCGATCGAATCGAGGTTCGGTTCTGGGTTGCACGACTCCCCCTTCCCTGCTCCCTCACTCATCCCCTTCCCTGCCCCTCCCCTTACCCATCCCCTTCTCTGTTCCCTCCCCCTACTCTTCCTCGATGCGGGCTAGCGGTAGAGAGGTATCCGCCTCTTCCTCTCTTTTCCTCTCTCTCTCCCGCTCACACAAATACAACGCACGCACGCACACACTCACACACAAGGGATGGATTGATGGTGGAGCAAGGGCTGGGAGGGGATAAAGGGGTGAGGGGAGGGCAGAATGGAGATCGGTGGCGTTGGCTGTGTACTCCCAGTGTGTTCCTCTTTCCAGCATTTTAATAACGCGCCGTTTCGGTATCATGGATTCCGTGTTTAGAGATGGAGGGAGAGGTGGGGAGAGAGAGAGAGAGAGAGAAAGAGAGAGAGGACGAAAGAGAGGGAAGTGGGGGTGAGGGAGGCATAGCAGGCGGTCAAGGGTAAGGTGAGCAGACGGGAATTTCGTAATCACGGCTCGCATTTGGCGCGCAGCATTTCGCGCTGTATATTTCTCACCGACGCGCATTTCTCTCGGGCTCTTTTAGAGGAGATCCCCTATAAGACAGAGCTCCGGATAATGATAGGACCGTGGCACTAACCGATTGGTAAAACATATTGAAGAACCAAAAGTCGAATTGCGAAATTAATTTAATTATACTGGAAAAATCGAATCGAAAAATAAATATTAGCGCCTCTACATAAATATTACATATAGCACTAATGGAGCATCTGTCACTGGATGTTGAGGTCGTGGGTCAGGCTCCCTCGGGAAAATGTGCCACATATTAAAAAAGAGACCTCTTTCTAGAATAGAAACCGGAAGACGTACTATTCGTATCATTCGTGGTTACTTCTATTGTATAATTAATCTGGCTATGCCAATAAAATTTTTGTGCAAAGTATGCCAATATTTTTCCCCCCACAATATTAGTTTAAACTTCTATTCCGAATCTCTAGCATGTTAAAATTTATATTTTATAGCTTTTTTTTACCACTTCACCGTTATATGTATAAAATTCAGACTTTATGGTATGCACGCGTTCTGACGTGGAGGAATGAGATAGGGAACAAAAAAATTCAATCCTCCGCGTATTATATTCAGAGCAAAGACGTAATGGCAGGCTTTTGTTGCCTATCGATTTAAAAAAACCGATCCTTTTTAAGACTCTGACAGATTTAAGCATCTCTTCCCATTGAAACGAGCCCGTAAAAATGTGTCGTATTTATTCAGAGCAACGCGGATTATCTCGCGGCCGCAGTGATTTCATCGCGCGCATATAGAAAAGAGTGGGTGAGGATGTGAGTGGCGGTCGATCAAACATTTAAACGGAAAACGCCGAGGGAGTTTTTCCGCGGTGTCGGTCCGAATTCCCTGATGCGGCCATCCCTTAAGGATTAACACTCTTGGACGATGACTTTAAATCATTTTCTCTCATTTCTCAAAGCGCGACACGCAACCGTCATGGCGAAAGTTCCCAACATCCTAGTACGCAATACAAAAAGGACGAAACGGCACTTTTTCAGATTCTGGTACACAAAACGAACTAAGAGATGAAAATTCAAACTAAATTGTCAGCAATGCTAAAAAAAGGAGAAAGATAAAAATCCTTATCTAAAAAAGACAGTCCTTTTCATGAAGAAACTGCTTTGATTAAGCATAAATGGCCAGCTTGAAATTCGTCGCCAGTGTGAGAAGCATTCATGGTATTTAAATGTAGATATATATAAAAAATACATTTCCTGGCCGAGGAAAAATCGTGCAAAACTTCCCAAAAGATTTTTAGGTGCATAAAATAAAGATGAGGTATTGTTTCTCGGCTTTGGAGTCGCGGATTCGGCGTCGCGCGGCGAAAACCGGCGAACTGGCGCGGGGAAAATGACTTTCAAGCGAATCAAAGAAGTTTAAATGAGCGTTCACGGAGTCAGTAAGTGGGAATGCAGAAGGGCTTAATTGCGCCGGGCGTCCCTCGCGAACATAGAGAGGGGGACTTCCGCCAACATATCTCACCGCTTCATCTGAGGAACGCTCGGAATTGAGCCGTCTCTCTCTCTCTCCCCCCCTTACTCTCTACCATGGTGACGTGCAGTGGGTCGTGCGACGTTGAGAGGAGAGCACGCTGACGGTAGAACACACCCACATATACCACCCACCCACCCACAAACATTAGGTCGGAGGAGACTTAATGGTCCGAATGAAAGGAGAAGGGAGGCAAGGGGGGGGCGAGCAGAGAGATGCATAGAGAGAGATGCAGGGAGAGAGAGATGCAGATAGTGAGAGAGAGAGATGCTGAGAGAGAGAGAGACAGGCTGAGAAGAGGAGAGGTCCCGACTCGACACCTCCAGATGAAGTCTCCCATATTTCACGGCCGCCCATTGACCGGGAGAACGGCGGGTCGCCCATAACTCCGCCAGCGACGTCACAACGGATTCGGCAAAAGGGTCAAACGAGGAGGAGTACCCCCCTCACCGCTTCCCCCGCGCCCCTTTCGGTCTCTCTCTCTCGGCGCGGCATCTCCACCCCGCGATAGTGGCGCGGTGGGGAGGCGGGGCGAATTTGCGGGGGCATCGGAAAATGAAGCACGTACCGCACGAAGACAGCACTTATGCAAATTGAAGCAGGAAAGCGTGCATCGTAAAATATTTCATCGCCATGAACGGAGAATACTAAGTGCGGCTCGTGGGTGCGGAGGCAGGAAAGGGGCGGGGAGAGGGCGCGGCGGGGCGTGGCGGGTGTGGGGGGAGAGGCGCCCTTTACGAGGGGTCTAGGGGACCGATTAAACCGCGCTAAAACTCGGTCGTGATTTATTTCGAAAAATTTCCAGGATGCACATACCCGATAGATATAATTAAAAATAATATTACGCCGCGTTGGATATGCAGATGCAATTAAGGGTCCCTTAATCGCCTGCCTTTTCGGCCGCTGCGGCGCTTTTTCATCAAGCGATTCCGAATTTATATGCGATCTGCTACTTGGAGCGAACGGTGTTTAAATGCGATTGCCGTTATATTTGCTCGCTCGCTTCCAAGGAGATAACGAAGGGTGCGTGTAATGGTTAGTATGTTAGGCGAAGGCAGGTGGAAGGTAGGCGAATAAAATCTCGACCGGAAATCCATACAACCGAGGCGAAAATAAAATTTAGTTTGCCGCTATTCCGAATTAAATTCGGTCTGGTTCATGCGGGTTCATTCGTAAAAGTGGCTGGCACTCCGTAACTTCTGAAATTACGATTTGATAAAAAAAATGTTGATCCCAACTTTTAGGGAGGAACCTTCCATAAATTAGTTATAAATAACCTCGAACAAAGGAGGCCCGAGTGACGCTCAAATCGAACGCCAACTTTTTAATGCTTGAATGGACGAGGAAACGCACGCGATATGTATCACCGGGATCTCCAACATGTCACATCAAGGAGCTGTTAGTCAGGAATAGATTTTTTGGAGCAAACGACGGATTAAAAGAAAAAGTATGGAGCAAGTAGGAGAACCCGCCGCAGTCGCGCCGTGTTTTGCAAACCGACCAGAATGGAAAAAATGTCGCTAATCTGCTTCGCTTAGACCACGGAGGGGGGAGGGTTAGGGACTAAGAAGGGAAGGGAAAAAAGAGACTGTCATTTATCGCAGTACCGGAGACATTTTTGATGTTTTTTCCTCGAAAGAGAGGTTTGCTTTACCTTTTTTCAGTTTACCCGAGAACGGCGCTTGGTTTAGGTGAGGAAAGGGAACAAGGGGGGGGGGGGTGAGGGAGGAGAGCACGAAGAGTTTAGATTGAGCGGTGAACGAGGATAAGAGCGGGTGAGCTGCGTTGGGTGGAGGGAGGAGGGGAAGTGGGGGAAGCAAGGGAGATATTGATGGAAGGTGGAAGGGGGAAGGTTTTAGGCATAGGGAGGGGGCGGATGGGAGTGATGTATGACCGGCCGCAGAACAATGGAGTGAGTGAGTGTGGAAGAGAGAGAGAGAGAGAGAGAGAAAAGAGAGAAAACGGAACGGATCCCACGGAGTGAAAGGCTATAGAATAAGAGAGAGGAAGAGAAAGGGAAAAAAGGTGGATGGGAAAGAGAAGGGGGAATAGCGCGGAAATAAAAGAGGGAACTCTTGTCCGAGCGAATGGCTCAAATACATTGTGGATTGTAATTGAGCGCGATTTTCATTGTGTATATCTCTTAGTCATATTTCCCATCTCGCTGAAAACCTTTTGTCATCATCTCTTTGGTATATCAGAGCGAGAGAGAGAGGGAGAGGAGGAGAGCTCTGGTTTTCGGCGGAACAGGAAGAAGGGAGTGGCCGGGAGGAGGGATGGGGAGGGAGAAAAAGGAGGGAGAAAGGGAGAGAGAAAGAGAGAGAGAGAAAGGGAGAGAGAAAGGGAGTGAGAGAGAGAGGGTCGCCGGCGCGTCCGTTCGGGATATTTTATTCGGAAGGTTTGGAATGGACGTAAAAAAGGCGAGCTGAGAGAGGACGAGTGGATTGTTGGGGTAAATAATCTATTCGGCTCGCCCGGTGAAGTGTGGATTACATAAATTAACGTAATTAAGCTAAATGCACGTTGATTTTCCGGTAACGATTTTTTCCCAAGTTACTCCGGGATCCTCTTTTATATTAATGGAACGGGGATTTCGAAACTTTTTCGCCCGAAATTTAATTCCATCGAGAAAAATAAATCACTCTTTAATCACGCAATTGCGGAAATGGGGGGAGGGTGCATAATAATCGCGCGGGTGCGATTCGCTTCATGCTGCGAAAAAAATAGCATTTGGCGATTCGCGCTAATGATAAAAAACTGGTGGAATTTAGAGTTCATTTAACTTATTTGCAACACATTGTATATTTTGTGTTGCTTTTTCAACGTGTCAGGAGGTAATGGATTTTTTAACTGCATTAGTTTTGAATAGAGTGTGAGATATAAATGAAATGTAGTTTTACCTGCGCGGAATAATGTTAAAAATATCAAAATGGTGTAAAGAACCTACCTTTTAAATGGACACGGGCAGTAAATTTAAAACTTTATACGACGCATAATGAATTTCAAGCAAAAAAATGAAGTGTGGTTTTAAACGAGATATTTTCCCATTTACATGCTATTAAATGAATTGATATTAGTTTTAAATTTCGAAATGTGTGCTCAAAATTAATGACCAGTACGAAACAAAATTCACCTTGGAGTTGATTTTAATAAAATCTTACAACATACTTAAATGGTGTATTATAATCGTAAAGTTTTGTAGGCGTACAAATATTTCGTGGATGTAACCGAGGAGATATGGACATGGCGCTTTTATTAGTAAAAGCAGTTTATTTACTCGACAAACTCAACATAATATTCAACTAAAGACTAATATTTTATATCGGGCGAGTGAGCGAGACTGGCATAACCTCACTCACGCAGAGCGTTCGTCAGCTCTATTGGAATCGCACGTCGCCGGCAGAGGGAAGGATAAGCAGATGATCTCGGATGCCGCGAGACTGCAGAGGTCGGGAGCGATAGCATTTCATACATGGATTCGAAAGCATGGTCTGGGATTCTAGGCCAGAGTAAGATAACGCGCTGGGAATGGGATGCATAATTATGACGTAGCTCAACAGAGGATAGGGATGTGTCTGTGAGATGATCATTTCCATGTCAACACCAGTAGTTACAACGCTTTTACTATAAAGCACCAGATTACGAGTACTTCAATATAACTTGCCATGCCCAGTCTTTTAAGTTTATACGAGGAATAAATAAGCTTTAGCAATGAACAAGAAACAACAAATTAATAAAATTTTTGCACTAAAGCTGCTAATCAACAGTTTTGTCATTCATAAATATACCGCACAGTTACCAAAAGGCGATTATGTAGGTCTAACCATTAAATCATCTTTATGGTAAAAATAAATTGATAAAATATCATTCTTCCATGAAGATTGTATTTGTTAAAATGTTTTACAAAGGTTGTAAGTGAAATTGTTTAAATATTTTATTTTATTTTAATTTCTTATCTTAATAAAGAGGGATTATTTCATCATATTTGAGTCGGAAATTAATTTTTATTAACATACAATACATTACAATAAATAAAAATATTCACTTTTACTTATTTGTATACTTATATTTACTTCCAAGTTAAATTGACTTTCAAATAACGCAAAATCTCGTCCGTTCGAGGAGTATTATAGAGAAAAATCTTTCTTGCGGGCGGTTGACATTAAATCGGCTAGTGTGCGAGGAATTGCATATCACGTACGTTTATGCACACGCCTTTGGGGTCGTTTCATCTCGAGAAAACCCGGAGAAGAAAAATGTAAGCGCTGTTTTGACGCGAAAGGAATAGCGTATTATACTGATGGGAAAGGAGAAAAGTGAAATGGAGGGAAATATTTAAAAGGTGTATTATAGAAGACGGCAGGATAGGAATACTGGCAATGACACGAGAAGAGGGAAGCGGTGGGAGGAGAGATAAAGATGGAGAAATGGAGGAGAGAGGCGGGGAAACAGGATTAGAGTTGGAGAGGGGAAGATGCATATAAAGAAATGGCGGGAAAGAGAGAAAAATGAAGTGGAGAGGGTGCGGGAGAGGAGGCAGAGTGCATGCGAAAGACGAAGAGAGACGTAGAAATGAAAGACCACAGAGAACGGAAAGATAAAGGCGAAAGTTGACCTATTTTATATGTTTAGTATAATTATTACTATAAAAAGCTAGATGTATTAAAATCAAAAAGGTTTTATTCATATATATCAAACCAAAACCAGGAGTAGGATATCATCTTTATTTTAATTTATGGTCTACTACAAATAAGATTATCAATTAACTTTTAATATCATCGAGTTTTCGACGAGAATTAAATGCATAAAATTGGTAACGATAAGTTAAACCTTTGTTGTTATTATTTTCATACGAGACAGACTCCTAGTTCCATCAGCACCAAAGTTACATTGGCCCAAGACGGACGTAAAGGGTTGACGAGCATTTGGTAAATTGCAATTTAACATCAATCCACGCGAGGATCTATTTTCAGTGTTTATAGATAAGGTTTAGTTTTTAAACGCTGACGTCAACCTTTAACCTTATCAGGCTTTCCCTAAAAATTATGTTTTCCTTTTACAATACCTTCCGCGAAACCCTATCTGTGTCCGAGGGCGCCCCTATCGCATCAATCTTCCGCTATGCCAGCCAATCACTGTGGCCCCAAATTCATCCCAGCATCGCCTCTACACACAACACCTCCTCTCGCCTAGCCTATGTATCGCCCTATCTTCTATTCCCTCTCTCGCAACCTAACAATCTCGTTATAAATACCTATCATGTTCTTTGACAAACGTCCAGTTGCAATAGATGTACTTCGCCTCCTACCGCAAATACTTCTTCTATTTCTCCATCAAATATATCTTCACAAAGAACTCATCTCTTTTTCGTTCTCAGAACCATTATTAAAACTATTTACGTTTAACACTTCCGCATTCCCTCGTGCAATGACCGGATTAATAATTTGGTAGGTTTGAATTCTTAGCTTCTAACTCTCACTTGAACGGCAAGAATAGGGGTATCTATCATATTTTAATCGCCATGACTACTTTGCGAATTTTTCTGAGTTTGAGATCACTTTATAAACTTCCTGCTATTTAATATGGCAGGCAAGTACAAATTTCAAATAAATATATGACGAAAACTAAGAATTAATTTGGTTTTACATATTCGTATTCATTTATTTTAGAACAGAAAAGGTATTTATCGTATTTGTCGAGTTCCCATTTGCCTGTCTGAAAATCTTTATGAATTATTTATTATCGGGCGTGATTGGATGAATTACGGCATTTAGGATTTATGCCTAAGTAGAGCTATAATGGCTCATCAAAATCATATCAATCAATCAGGGTTGCCAGTTACCCGAAAAATATAAATTTTTACATTACCTCATAAAAACTGTCACCCAAAAATAATACCGTTTTAGATTTTGTCGACAAAAAAATGAAACATTTACTGGCATTATAGATTTTTGAAGGATGCTCTATTTTTGCTAATATTACCGTCTAAAATGTTTCATTTTCTATCTCTGTATCTGTGTAGTGGGGAGGCCTTCATTATTGCGTTTTATATTAGGGTCTTTTATTAAATTCAAACAAAAAATAGCGTACCTAGGTAACATCTCTCAAACAAAAGATCCGATATTTGCCTACACACACACACACACACACACACACACACATATTATATATATATATATATATATATATATATATATATATATATATATACACACACACACATATATACATACATATATACAGGGTGTTACTAAATTATGCCGACAAAATGATAGTGGTTGTAGGGCAGCATGCTCGATGTGCGAAACACCCGGTTCCTGTGTCCGGAGCAGTTTCCTATTCGAGCCACGAGGTGAGAAATATCGTACCTAAGGCAATTCTTGTGCTTTGCACGCCACCTGTGATGCCGTGTCTCGGTATACGGTGAAATGTTTTGATCACTCTGTTTACTTAGTATTGCTTGCAGGCACGAGTGTACGGGTTGCGGATGGTGCATTCGGTGGCATTTGCGTTTGCCAGGTTTGAAGAAAAAGAAATTTGTAACATCGGGACGTAACAGCATGTTATATTAATCCACAATTACCGTACTGAGTACGGGAAAAGATTCATTAAAGGACGTGCTCGAATTGGCGGCACCCATCCTGCAAACACAACATGCATCCTCTGTACAATGATTGCCTCGTTCGTTCAAAAATTCCCGCCGTGTTGCAGATTGAATCACAAGCAGCCTGGATGCGAGGGAAAAGGTCCGCCTCTTGACCAGCTGCATTTTTATACACGGGGCTCTTGATGTGACTCCAAAAAATAAACCAGAGGATTGAGATCCGGAGAGTGAACTGCCAAATGGACAGGTTGGTGAGCGCTTAGGTACGAGATTTCTCATATTGTAGCTCAAACAGGAAACTGCCTCGGACACAGGGACCGGGTGTTTCGCACATCGGACAAGCCGTCCTACAACCCCCATCATTTTTTCGGTATAATTGAGTAACACCCTATATATATATATATATATATATATATATATGCCCTTCTTCATCGATAGAGTAACCATATATATATATATATATATATATATATATATATATATATGCCCTTCTTCATCGATAGAGTAACCATATATATATATATATATATATATGGTTACTCTATCGATGAAGAAGGGCATAGGCCCGATAAGCTTGCGTGTTTTTTGTTTTTTGTTTTTTGTGTTCGTGTGTTTAACGTGTCTCTTCGACGCCCCCAGCAGCCTGCCAACTTGGTCTCCGCCTTGGTAATTGTCCGCTGGGCTTCCTTCAACACCTTGTTGCCACCCTCATCACTACCTTTTCATTTCCTTAAGTTAATAAATATATATATAAAACACACACACATATGTATCTAATACATATATTAAAGAGAATTGTGTCCATCTTTCTTTGTGTTTGCACGGTTTGCACGTTTGCATAGTTGCATAAAATTTTTCATTTGCATTTTAAAATCACTTAGAATTGCGATATGAATGCGAGACGGGAGTTATATATTCGCCCATAAAACAGCGGAAAATTCCTGCTGGAGGAAAAAATGCATCCGTCGCCTAAGGAAAATGTCCTCTATCGTAAGGCAATTAATACTATAAATTATGATGCATTACTTCTAATGTATATATTAAAGAGAATTCGGTGTATATCCATGGTTTGCACAGTTGAAGAACATTTTTCATTTGCATTTTAAAATAACTTAGAATTGCGATATGAATATGAGACTTGCACCAAACGACGCCTAAATGAACGCATATTAATTTTCTAGGTATCAAATTTTGAATACGCGTCCAATCGTTCCACAAATTCGTTATTAACACGAAAATTTGACTAAATATTAGACGAAAAAATTTCGTCGTCAAGGGCGACGGAATTGTTGCTAATATAGCAAAATGACGTCTTATCTAATAGCAACTACATGACCTTTGATATTGTATTTGAAATAAATTGTGAGAACTCTTTTTATATATTTTGAATGAATCTTAATCGAAAGGGAAGTAATGATGGCTTAATTTGAACGATAGGTTTGTTTATGCAGTGCCATTTCTAAGGCATGGAAGAAATGCGAACGAACATAAGACCGCTAATATTTTAATTAGCTTTTTGTTTTGTTTACCTTGACGACGAAAGAAGCTTTTTTAATTCTCACATTTTTTGTAAACACTATAAATTCACCGGCCATGCATCAAATATCTTGCTTAATTATCGAAAGAAATTAATCATAATCATTTTCAATATAGTAATTTGCTTTAAACTGCCCAATAAAATTTGCAAACGAAAATATATTTTAAATGTACGCGTCAAGTATCTTCCTGTTTGAAATGTTGAGTTGTCCATCATTACAATGCATTGGAGTCGTTTCTGACTTAAGTTTTTACGCTACGTGTTTATTTTTTATAAATTTACATGAAACTTTTCACATAAATTTTCAATCGATTTTTGTCCTACATGATTTTGTTTCATTGCAACCTCTTTATGAAATGTCGAAAAATCGGAAAAAATCCAATATAAACTTAAAATATGAGGGAGGAGAAAGTAAGAGAGAAAAGGGGGAAGAATGGGAAGTGTCTTAAATTTAATATTTAATCCACGCAAACCCGTCACACTGACGGACTTTTGTACTAGTAGGTATATACTAAAGAGCCTGTGACGATTCGCTGTCACATTAAGTTGATTTTGATTTTAAAAAATAATTAATTTGATCAGACACATTTATTTGACAAAAGATGTAAACTTCATTCTTCGTAAATAGAACAGATGATTCTATTTATTATTAACCTGTATTTGGATTAAGGATAAGTATAATTTGATTTCTTATTTAATTTAATTTTTTAATTTTCCAAGTGATGTGATTAATAAAAATAACTGACCTTGCTAAGTTCTTTTAAACTTCTTACTTCGTAAATATTACAGAATATACTGGCTCAACATAAAGACATAAATAAACAAAATGTAAACAAAGAAAATGACGTAATATCGTCGAGGGGCTCTATTTTAATCTTATACTGTTTAAAATGTTTTTTGCTTTACTTAAAGAAATTAATTTAATTAATTTCTTAAACGATGCTACAATAACGAATAAAATGGTTCTTCAATTCAAAGGGGAAAGGTTCATTTATCCTTCAAAAATGTTCGAAATTCATGAAAACAAACAAAATGACGTAATATCGTTAAGGGGCTCGCGAGTATACACCCAATGTTACCACTCGCTCAAACGAGGTGGCTATGGTAACTGACAATTCTCATTATTTAAAATTCGCGTTTTTTTCATATTAAAAACGGATTTTCCGGGAAATTCAGACAGTAATTGAATTTTCACGGAAACCATAATTAACTTCTTTCTTTTTTCGACACAACCGTTTATGTCCCGACTTCGTATTTTGATTCTAATTATTTTTAAAATGCAATTTTATAATGCCCGAAATTGACTCCAATGCTTTTCTTATGGAGTGCAGGAGTGTCGGAATACCCCCCTTAAAAATAATGTATTTAACTATTCCGGTTGAATTTAGTACCGTTAAACAGGAGATTTCCGCATCTATACAAATTATAAATGACGAAAATAGCCCAAACAGCGGCGGAGATATAAGCTTCCCAACAGGCTATAACCAACCTACCAAAAAGTTCGCCTACGACGATTACGGTAATATAATATAAGTTAATTCTATTTAACATCAATTTCGCCGTAGTCTCCATCTTTACTTATTTAATATAATATAAGATAAATAATTATAATAAGAGCCTAGATGGTGGGATTTGTTTATAAAGATGACGTCATCAATGGCACATTTTATCACGTTTTTAACAAACTTCCCGATTAGGTGGAAGGTTGAAATTTAACAGAAATGTTTGATTCAGATATAAAATTTAAATGACAAAAAAATAGGAAGAAAGACCCGGGTTTGACTCCAGGGGAGCGATATCCGTTTTCTGTAAGATGACACGTAAAAATCGGCTTTTTAAAGAGCAGGCTTTTATTCTTTTGGAAATTAAAATTAGAAAAATTGGCGTACGATCTTCGAATTTAAACTGTTTTAGGAAAATTAATGAAATTCTATTCATCTTTTTCCGCCTACCTTTCGAAATCTATCATATTGAACATTTAAATCACATATTTTAGAAAAATGTCGGCTTTTAAACGGGATGTTGCCTTGCCGACCACGTCATTGTTAAACTTCGAGAATCAATTGTTGTCTCAACCCGCATACGTATAATATATACGAATGCATAGACTGCCTTAAATTATCGTAGGATTTATATATATATATATATAATATATATATATATATATATATATATATATATATATATATATATATATATATATATATATATATATATATATATATAACGATTAAGATGGGCAATTTTACTCAATCGTGGTTACCGTTGTTGGAAATAAAATGCGACTTTAAAACTCAGTAGGACTTACTATAATTTGATATTTAGATGTATTCAGGAATTCAGTGATTAAGGAGTGTATTAGAAATATGTAGTATTATCCAATTCACTGGAAACAAAATGGAAATTTAAACTCTAACGCACAAATTTATGCTAAACTACTTGCGTACATTATTACAACTTCTTCTAAGTTAACTTAGTTAACGTATACGAAACTTTTTCCTCTACTAACAATGTCAAACCAAAAGGTAATTGATGAGTGCAGTAGTTGTGACAATAAATTTTGTCGGTGACGTGACCTATTATGAAGCAATTTAACTTTCTCAATCATTTAAAAATTATTTTGAATAAATAAATAAATTGTGTTTAAATATGGTATATTTTTGAATTTTGATCTCAAAATTGTCATGCAGCAGCAGGTTATTTAAATTTAATGGAGGAGTACCTGAGAGAGATTGGATTAAGTAGAAGTGATGGTGGATGAGAAAGGATGTTTAAATTTTCGAATCGACGTTTTCCTGTCCTGTTTTCGCATAAAGGTATAGTATTCAATTAATGAATTCGACAAATTGTATAAAACTGAAAATTTGATGAGTTTGTAAAGATTAGGTCTAAAAAACAGAATGTGTGAATGAATTAACAATCTAAGGCTACAAATAAAATCCCTCGAAATGGGAAGTCATTTTTCATAGGTTAGCCGATTCAATTTCGGAACCGTAAAAATAGTGGATTGCAAAATAATATAAAGCCAAAGATAACTTGAGAAAGATAGGCCCTGGAGGGTCGAAGATGGCCACAGATGACTCGGAAATATGACAAAAACGGACAGTACTAGAATTGGATGGAATCTTTTACAGCGTGGACGACTTTTCTTTGGACGGATAGCGACATAGAGATAAGGAATGAGGAAAATAAATACAATCTTGGAAGGGCTTAATTTTTCGACCGCAGCCCGTTCCAGAAAATTAAGGTTGATATTCATTTCATCTCAAGCAGAAATGCCTAACTCAGTGGCGGACCCAAGGGGGCAGGGCGATCGCCCTCCCCTTGGACTACCCCATTGCTCTCCACTGGGTGCATTCTTAAATTCATTCCACGCAACATTCCTTGTTTCTACAACGGAGAGTAAGTCCGCATGACAATATGAGGATAGGGATTTTCAAAAAGTAGGGTCGTCGGCAGAGGCGAAATCAAGAAGGGGAATTGGGAACTTTCTGGATCCGCCCCTGACCTCACTGATTATTTACTCGCGATATCCACGGATTTGATACACAATTTTTAAATTTTAGTAGATTATTACCACTGTATTACGACAATGGTAGCGGGATTTATAGGTTTTTTTTGGAAGCCAAAGAGGCAGATCCCGTGGTGAGAAAGATACGAACGCTTGTATTCCCCATCCAAATCTCTTATCCAACTAAGTCATGCCATGTTCAAAGTGCGCCAATGTTCAACTGGTACATATGCTTAATATTCTATAGTAGCCCATTCAGTCTGCATCAGAACACACGAGAACTGTTACAAGAGGGAAATTCATTTTCCATGATGAAGAGAGGGTCTTCTTCGGGTAAAGGATTGACGTCAATTTGCGGACAAATTATATTTCCGCTGCAACGTCTTTAGCAATTATTTTGATTATTTTTTTCGTTCTGTAGCTGATTTACTCGCTAAAATGCGATTATATATCATTACGCAATTGTGATTGTGAGCAATCCGTGAAACATTTTAGAATGCAGGGAGAAAGAAAGGTGGCTTCGCAAAAAGCAGCACCTCGGTCCAAAACGAAGGTGTCCGTTTGAATACCGCATCAAATCGCCATTGTTGCTCTTTCCAGGGAATAGCTCCGTCCTGCGGAAACGGCCCACGTTCCTCTATTTTTGAAGGACGAGCTGGGACGGAAAATTTTATATACGCCTGCGCTTCTTTTGATTCTTTTGTCTCTTTTTTGTTTCGCGTTTGTGACGGGCGAGCGCACAGTTTCCACCGTAGTGGTTACAAGAGTTAGAGGCCATTACGACCTCCCCTTATACCCCCACATGCTCCCCCTCCACTCTGCTCTCCTCTCCCCCTACAACTCCTCGCCTTCCTATCCCTCTCCTTCTCCAACTGCCTCTGGGGTGCAGCAAGAAGGCTTGTTTGCAAATCAGCCTCATTCCAGGCCGCACAAAGAAGTCGGAAAAGTTTCGAGTTTAGTTTTTTATCCTCAGGGCGCCACCTGCTTCTGGGCATTGCGGGGAATCATCGAGTTATTTCTTGCGGCGCTCCAGAGAAGTGACTATTAGCAGACCCATTAGCCATTTCGAATTAGAAAGAATTCGAGGTTTCACTCGACACGACAAGGAAATTACGCAAACATACGTATCGCCGCTTTGAAATAGGACGACGGGCTTCTGAAACGATTGTTACGTTCTTATAGGATTGAGTTCTCAGGCAAACACTCCAAATCTGATATATCTTTAACTAATTTTCGGTGAGCGGATATACATTTTCTATTGGGTCATTAGATTGGCTTCGAAATTAAATATTTATCAAATCAAGCTGATTCAGAATGTAACAAAATCTTCAAATTCAAAATGTCTTGATTTCCGATAGCCGTATAATACAAATATACAGCTATTTTACAAGTGGTACTTTTAATAGTGGTTATGTAGATCATAGGACTATTCGGAAAGGCCCTGCTATAGGCTGAAGGCCTTTTCAGGGTTGTTGCTTTTATCACAGTTCCTATATTTATTTTAACCAATTGGAAATTATTGTCTTATTGTTATCTCCGGGTGTGTAAAATGCCTAGCACTCGCCCTATGGCGGAAGGAAACCCCGGTAAAACATTCCGTAACAGTTTGTGGGTCTTTTTATATTGCTGGCTTAATAGAAATGGTAAAACGAATACCTACGCAGTTGTTTTTTTCACAATCTTGGGATCTTCGGGAATGAAAATACTAAATGATCATTTTTCTCCATTATCAGAATTCCTTTTATTTTTGGATTACTATGAAGAATGATAGCGTTTAATCTGAAATTAAAGACTCGAATACTATTTGGCAAATCACAGTTGCGATATTGATCAGACCCCAATTCTTCCGGTGAAGAAACACGTACTTATATCTTGAAAACAATCCATTCACATCTAGTCTCGGAGAGAGACTAATCCGCACATTCTCGAAACATTCATCGGTCCTTAGGTGAATACCGTCACATACCCCGCCTTTCCCGTTTGTCAACAAAAAAAATCACCCCAAATATTTCTCATTATCTTAAATATTTAGGGACGTGCCACACAGAAGAAACTAGCAACTGGCAACAACCAACTAGCAACTAGCGACTTCTATATCCACACTCAAGGGATTAGTCGCAACGGTTAAAAGTTGATAGACGGGGACCTCGCGGCGGTCAGTCGTTTAAGAACGATACGCACACAGTTTAAAACGCAACTTGAGCGACGAGCAACCGACAGACCTTGTTGCCACTTGCCAAATGCTTTAAAGTCGCTTGGGTTGCAAGGTAATGTCGCTTGAGTGTGGCTTTCTCTATTTCTTAGAAAGGGTCCGACCGCGAAGCAACGTTGCCCGAGTTGCGTCGCTAGTTGCCAGTTTTTTCTGCGTGGGCACTTTATCCCCTGCAGTGCAGTGTTCCAATTAAACGGGCGACCATATAAAATTTCCCACGGGCGAAAGATTCCTGTTCAAAAAGCGCAATACATATTACCCCTGAAATAAATTTACGTATTTTTCCGCAATTAAAGCATAATAGGAAAGCCGCGAGAGAATGATGAATTGTAAGAGCAATGCCTCCATGATAAATAGTCGACTCACCGTGAACATCCACTTCGACCCAGGCGAGGGAGAGGCCGCCCTGGTCAGCGAGCGCGGGACTGGCCACGCGGCACTCGAACTTCGCCCCGAGGTCACCCCTCCCGAGTGTCAGGGACACCTTGGCGCGGGATTTGGAAGAGGAACCTCCGGATCCAGACTCCACCTCCGCTGTGCCTGAAACGATTACAACGGGGGCGGCGGGGTGAAAATGGTGACAGGCAACCATTGCGAAAATGTTACTGAAAGAAATAGACTTGGGAGGGAAACACACTACACACCATAACGTGATTTAACATTAATTTATTGGTCTCTCAATTTGCAATATAAAAATAAATATAAATAAATAAATATATATATATATATATATATATATATATATATATATATATATATATATATATATATATAACAACTTACGGAAAAGGAAAGGTAAAATGAATATATGGATGTCAACAAGGTGTTGGGATGAGGAAACCCAGTGAGCACTCACCAATCAGACGACTTCAGGTTGGCGAGGCCCCGGGGATGTCGATGCGACACACGTAAAATAACACAAAAACACAGAAACATCACAAACGTAAAGCTTTCGGAACTACTCCTTCTTCAGCTACAGAGAGAGAAAGAGAAAGCTTTACGTTTGTGATGTTTCTGTGTTTTTGTGTTATTTTACGTGTGTCGCATCGACATCCCCGGGGCCTCGCCAACCTGAAGTCGTCTGATTGGTGAGTGCTCACTGGGTTTCCTCATCCCAACACCTTGTTGACATCCATATATATATATATAAATATATATATATATATATATATATATATATATATAATCATAGGTAGTCTGTCCATAGACAGGTCTGTGATTATTCATGACTAAACCTAGTTCTCCATATATGCCTATTTTCCGCTGTCCTCTTCATATCTTGATAACTCTCTTTCCCTTTCAAATCGTCTATTAGCTGGAACCTTTTCCTACCTCTTTCCCTTTTTCCATCTAGTTTTCCTTCTAACACATCTTTAATCAAATTCTCTCTCCTCAGGTAATGTCCAACCCAGTTTGCCTTCCTCTTTATAATTGTCTGTATAATCATTCGCTTCTCTCCTACTCTTCCTAGCACTTCATCGTTTTTCATCCTATCTGTCCATTTTAACTACTTCAGCATTCTCCTCCACGTCCACATTTCAAAGCTTTCAGAGTATTTGACGTTATTTTTCCTTAGCGTCCATGTTTCTGTCCCGTACAAAGCTATACTCCATACATAGCATTTCATGAACTTCTTCCCTTATATTCCCCTTAAGTAGGCGTTTCTTACTTCTGAAAGCCGCTTTTGCTTTTCCTATTCTAGTCCTGACCTCATCCGCACATTTTTATTCTCTTGTTATGATGCTATCAAGGTATTTATATGTAGTCTGAAACTTGTTCTAAAGGCTTTCTTCCAATACTTATGTTCAGATTCTCTTCTTTGCTCGATATTTGAATGACCTTGGATTATTCTGTATTTCTTTCCCTACCGTATTTTCTACCTGTTATTACTGGTCAATTTATAATTTTTTGAGTTCCTCTTCCTTTCTTGCTACAAGTACTTGGTCATCCGCGTATTTTACTGTTTTTATAATCCTTCCTCCAATTTTGAAATCTCCTGTGCCTTCTAACGCTTCTTGAATTAGAATTTCTCCATATATATAGGATAGGGTCGGCGATAGGCAGTAGCCCTGTATTACTCCTCTACCGATATTTACTCCGCAGGTGTCCGCATTCTCCAACCTGACCTTTACAAATTGATTCACGTATAGACTCCTGATCAGTCTCCTGTCTTTTCAGTCTACACTTATATCCTTTAATACCTTCATATATATATAGTAGTAGAGTTGATTTTATAAGGTGTGTCGACAGCAAGGTCATTTCACACCGTACTCAAATCAGTAATACAATAAAAGTTATTATATTTCCCTACTAATTGTGATAAAATTAAAATAAAATTTTATACAGGTAATGTGTATAGAAAAAATGTAATGTTAAAAATTATTTAAATGTATGGAAGCAATTTAGCTTCCCTGAGGAACTTGAAAACCACATCTATCTTAACAGGGTCATCTCCCAGAACATCGTTAAGCTGGCCTTGCATCGAAAGACTGTTTCGCATACCCTGGTAGTGGGTACATTCGGTCAGGGTATGTCTTATAGTGAAACGGGAGTCACAATGGTCACAGTGTGGTACTTCCTTCTCCTGTGTGAACAGATAACAGTGAGTAAGGGCACAGTGCCCTATCCTCAATCGGGTCAGCAGCATATATATATATATATATATATATATATATATATATATATATATATATATATATATATATAAAGCGGTTCAGTGGGTGAACAAATAACAAAGAAAATTTATAAACAATTTACAGCGGTGCAAATAATCAAAAAGAAATCTTGTCTCATGAGTGCGGATAATTGCATCTGGAGAGGTCCGTTAGACTGTCATATATCATGGCAACGACAAAGAAATCGATTGGCCGATATGCTCGTTAAAGGGTATTTCAGAGCCATCTGGATTCCGCCTACACTCACCGCCCATTGAGTGCGGTAAGATAGACATGAAAGAGAGGGAGGGGGAGATAAATGAAAACGAAAAATGACGAACAGATGAATTACGAAATGCATTTGTTGTAAAATGGGAGATTAAAGGGATGAAACGAAGAGCATGGGAATCAGCGAAAAAATCTGTGGAAATGGGGTGGAGATCTGGTTCGAGGCAGAGGATGGAGAGAGGGAGGGAGATAAAGGTAGGGAGAGAGATAAAGAGGGAAAGAGAGAAGGAGAGAAAGAGGGGAATCGGACTTATCTTTCCCATCGATTTCGGTTAAAATGGAGAAAAGAGTACAGATTTATAATGGATATGAAGGGGGACACACAATGCCGATGGCTTAAAGCTCTTTTCCACGAATGGATACATTACTTTTGACGCTTTAAAGCGGAAAATTGATCATACTTTTTTGTCTATTTTATTTCCAAGTAGCACACTACTACTAATAGGAATATGATTGGCGGTTTTTCTTTATTGAAAAAAATGGAATAAAAGCTAATTAATTTTTATTAAGCATCTAACAAACTAGTTTAATAACACACTAATATTAAGTACTTTTAATTCATAAGAATGAAGGCCCACTGCTAATCCTGTGGCCAGACTGGCCAACACAATAGTGAATTTATGTTGAAAATTAGTTGAAGAAGCCAATCAGTTATTTATCTTAAAGCGCTTGAATAATAACTTCATAACGAATGACGTAAAAGCTAATTTCCGAGCACAGATACGTTCACGCGCATAACCGTGTTGCAGTGAGAACAGTGCCTTGCTGCATAATGTCAGTATTTTAACCGAAGGAGCGACGTTATAGAGCTCATTCTTTTGATGTGCGAGGCGTTATTTGTCCGTTAGAGAATGAAAGAGCAGAGAGAGGCAGAAAAAAGCCAAACCGTCGCGCTAATTTGAAAGTTATCTCGCCAAGAGGAATCGCTCGTGGGGGAGATAATAACGGGCGAGGTAAAGGGGGAGCGCGAATAATGAGAAAATGAATCCGCACTCCCCGATAATTGACTTATTTAAAGGAGACGTCCGCCAAACGACCATATACCCCCCTCCTTCTTCCTCGCCTCTCCCTCCCCCTTTTCCTCTCCTCCCTATTTAATTTTTTCCCCTCTCTCGTATCCCCAACGCCCTCTGGCTGGAGTTATGGGCAATTATGACCCGCCCCGTCTCTTCCTCATACTTTTTCTCCCTTTCTATCTTCCTTCTCCCTCCCCCCTCTCTCCTACTCTCCCTCTCCCACTCCTTCCCACTCCCTCTCTTCCACACCCTTCCTCTCGCACACCCTTCATCTCACTCTCCCTCTCCCACTCCCTTTCTCCCACTCCATTTCTCCCACTCCCTCTCACTCCCTCCCTCCTTTACCTCCCTCCATTCCTCTCGCCGGCCACACCCATTGGCAAGATTTTTATCCGAGGGCAGAAGTGGATATATACACCCGCATTTTAACGGCCCAACGGCCAACCAACAAGGACGCCTCTTCGCCTACTCACTCCCGCCGTGATTTTTAAGGGGGATAATTAAAGTGTTGGAGTTAACGTTTTTCTTCCCTCCCGCGGGGCGTGTGCTGCTGCTCATATCATTTTTCTCGTGCGGAGCAGAGGCTGTTTATAACCGCGCCTCTCTCTTCCGTTCCTTTTATCTGTTTAACCCCTTGAACCTGCTCTGTGGCGTCTAAATCTTTATTTCCCTCATTGTGTGGCCATTAGCTCCCTCTCTCTCTCACTTTCTACCTCTCTCACTTTCTCCCTCTCTTTCTCAGAATCCTTAAAAGGAGTCTTTTTATTGGACACGCAATGTCGTGTCGCTGCCGTGTAGGCACGCAGCTGTTAAGCGCGTGAGGGCCCACCCGAAAACAAAGCACCGCGAGCCACGTTCGAAGCAAAAATCAGCTTTTTCACCTGCGAATCATAGATTTCCCAATTAGTTTCTACGCGAACCTGTAACAAAATGTTAAAAAGTAATTTTTTTTCCCGAACGAAATTTTACTTCATTTGATATCACATTTTTCGCACGTTTTGCATTTAAATTCCATTTTTTTCTAAAAAAACAGCAATTTAATAGCGTACAAATTTATTTTTAATATTTATTTTCAGTAGGCGGCAATTCTGCCGATCCGAAGCGGTGAAATATATTGAACGGTCGTTTATTGCCATTTCCACGCCCTTTTGAAAACCGCCCTTCTAAATGACAAAGTGGGGTGAGGGGGGTTTTTCGGCAATATTTATATTTTGAAACCATTTTTCTGATATTAAAAAAATCTGCCAGTTCTACGCGCACTTCGGAAAAAAATATCCCTTGTGATTTTAAAAGCCATACATGTACATAAAGCTGCTTCAAAAATCTTTAAAAAAGCATTTATTCGAAGTTACTACAAGAGAGAGAGAGAGAGAGGTAATGGATACGAAAAATTGCTGTTCAGCTTAAAAATTTTATACGGAATAATTGCATTATTACGATCTCAAATTAATCGTAGGAAAATGAAATATTAATAGGACACGGAGGTCGTATTCTCGCAACACATTAATTTGATTAAATTCGGTTTCCCCTCCTTCTCTATACCATAATGCGGCCAGATTATTCAATTCGACATAATAGTGCGTATAAGCCGAGAAGGACGTGGCCACAACACGCCGCGGCATGCTTAATCCCACTGAAATTATCCATTAGCATGATGAACGAAGGCAAGCGATGTGTAATGAGATGACTAAGCGATAAAGAAATCGATTAAACAAATGAAATTATTCATCGATTTATTCTTCCTATCATTATTCCGGACTCAACGAGGATTGAAAGATAAAATCGAGAAGAATTTTATTTGCTTTTATTTAAAAGTTTCCCGATCTGTCGAACAACTATGCAGTAGTATTTACTTGTAAGAAATAAGGAAACGTAACAGCAGTTAACTCATACTTGAATGCGTAGAGACGGTTATAAAATAATTTATACATGAATAAATCCAGATATGCTGCATCTGTTATTAACATGGTACGTGGGATATAGGTAGAATTTGTAGATACATTGATACATACATATTTAAATATCTATTTGAAATTGGATGCTAATATCACATTTAGTTTAAAAGAATTAATAACCACCATTCTATAGCGTACGCCACAGCGGTTAATTCTACGATTATTATCCGGCTATTAAGGCCGAGTTCCGACTGAATACTCACTTGGGATGACCCTGGAGCCATTCCACCAGGAGATCGCAGGGAGAGGTTTTCCGCCGCCAGATTCGCAGACTAACTCCAGCTTTGTGTCCTCAGCGAATGGGCCAATCAGAGACGAGTTCTGGATCTCAGACCCGTCTCCCTTGGTGATCTTTACGTACTCGGGTTTTACTGGAAAGAGAGATATAATGAAGATGTTACACGTCGAATGTTCAAGTTCACAAGTTTCATAATTCAGCACTCATGATTTTTCACTATAAAATTTGCCAACCTTATAAATGTTTTCATATTTGTTACAAAGGAATCGGATTTCTGAACGTCATAAACTTTTCCGCAATTTTAAATAAAATTTGAAATAATAAAATTTGAAATAATAAAAGTTGATATTATATCACGGGGAGATTGGATACTTTTGGCAAAAATATAAACACCCATGACAACGGCGATGGTAACAATCAAATAATAAACATCGGAAAGATAAACATTCTTTGCATCTCCATAAACTTCACTTTGAAGTTGGCACGACACATCAATAGCGCATGTTTAATCCTATATAATTGATCAGAAATCTAACGATTCCACGTTAATCCAAGCGTCTTCAGAGGGTTCATCCTGAAACGTCTATTACAGCGTCCCCGAGGACGTCATCACTCGTTTCAGGCTAATTAATTAACTTTTTAAACTCAAAAGAACAAAAGTTTCGACTGCACCTACGAGAGATGTAATGATTGGCCACAGGAGAGAGGGAAGGAGACAATGGAAGTGATTTATACCGCGAAATTATTCCCCCGAGAGGACGGAAAAGGATGCCAGAGGCCCAAATTGAATAAAAAATCTCGCCGTTATTCTAGCATCGTTCCATTCCCCTTTGACCGTCATGAAGGAGTAATATTGTCGCTCTGACCTCGTTCTCGGAATCTAATATGAGTGCTGCGCGTTGCATTTCGGGAATTGCAAACAGAGCTCGCGGTAGAGGGACAAGAGTGAGGGAGGGATAGAGAGGAGGGGGAGGGAGGGGAGAGAAATTGAGGGGAGGGGAAGGGAAAGCGGAGAGGAAGGGATGAGTTACTGGAAGAATGGCTAATGCAAAGGTCGCGCAAACACTGAAATCATTAGCGATGATACGAATCTGGTTCGGAAAATAATACTCAAGTGAGACTTTGGATGCAGAAGGAAAAAGAACGCAGTGTCAACACGGGCGGCAGAGATACGTGCACGCATGCGCACTTGCGATTTTAAAATCACTAATTAATGAATTGGTGGTCGTGAGATAGGTTCGATATCTCGCTCGTGGCATAGATTCGAGGTCTCGTAACGTAGTTGATGCTTTTCTGGGCGTTCGCAGTCGCCGGTTTCTGCTGTTTTAATTGAGGTGACGCTCCCGCGATACGCCACCGAGGGACATTTTAAGGTTCTTTTAATGGAGATCATAGGACATGAGACGAACCGAGTCAGATCGGAGTTTTCGGTCTAGTATGCATGCCATACAAGCTCTCGATCCGTTATTAGTCTGAATGGATTTCGCTGCTTGTCGCGGCATTTTATGCCATGTTCTCGTTCTCTTTTTGGCTGCATTGTTGAAGCGATTATATGCACTATCTTTTGGCATAAAAATACCATGTGAGGAATTGTTTCAATGTCGGAAAAAGGTTTATTAACTAATTATTATTTATTATTTACTTCAAATAATATCAGAGTCAAGGAACGGAAAAAGAACAACTGTGGACCGAAAATACTTTGTTAGACCAATTCAGAGATGAGTTTTATCTAAATGTATGGCATAAATATTTTGGTAACGAAGAATATTTTTTCGTTACTCAAGAGTTTATAGCCAAAATGACAGTTCTATATGCCGTGAATAAGAATAGAGCTCTCAAAAAATATTTTAGTCTGTCTGCTGATAACATTACCCATTATCCCAAAATACCGCAAATTTTCATAATTAAATAATCAATTTTTACCTTAATTCATAAGCAGTATATGTTTTACTAACCATGGAAATATTAAAGGTACTCATAATAAAATAACCGTTACGGTGGATATTGAAAAAAATAAAGCTTCTAGTGAAAAAATAAGTGTGGGGCGTAGACACAGAGCGGTGTAGATAACTCTTGTAAAGTCGAGATCAAGCCATGAGTCGAAGTTTGCCGGGTTCAGACCTCATTCCAATATCGATGAAGCTCGTTGGAAAAAGGGTCGATGAGCTTAAAAACACCAGCGGCGAAAGGGGAACATATAAGGTTGTCCAATGTAGAAAGTAAAGGGCCGTTTGCTCTAAAAGGAAGTGGACCGAAGAAAACTGATAGAGAGTAAGAAGTGTGCAGAAAATCGAACAAATAAGGAAAAGTAAAGACAAAAAAGGTATAAGAAATATGGTTCGTAGCAAATATATAGAACTGGTGTAAAGAGAACGAAGACGAAAGAGGCAATTTGCCAAGCAAAATTGAAAGCAAGAGTGTACTCCAACGACTATATTTGTTTTAATTTAGATTTGCTTCCGCAAAAGCCTTAAAAATCAATCGATAAACATAAAATTCCGTAGGGCAGAGAAAGTATCATGATTATATGAACATTACTATAATGAAACTGGTAAATGTGAATCCTCCAAAACCATAAAATGACTGTGAAACCCAAATGCAATTTCGGTTGCAAGGCAGCCATCCTCAGTGGTAATTCACCGGTATTCTTAAAAGGACCAATGATGACGACTGCTTTATAGCTGAAATGCATACTGGCTCTCAGAGAATTCCGATTATATAATAAAGGAAAACAAGCGTCCCCGGTTAATTAGAATAATTGTAATAAATAACGAATTTGAGTCAGCAGTCAATACGATTGTCGTCACAGCAGCGCGATCGCACAATGCATCTTCCTCGTGGTAACCAAAAGATACCGCCGCACATTGTCAAAATTTCAAATTTCGAAGCTTACTTACTAAATGCGATAATATTTCCAAAACACCAAAATTACGGAATAAATTTCCAACAAGGATTTTAAATATATCTTTATAAGGAGAATTACGCAGAGATTACATTTTCCTGAACTCCGATTATTATCACCATATGCAACGAGATCATTTAGTATTAACGGCACTTTAAAGATAACCCGATATTGGATACGGAATTTAAAAAAGATACGCAATTTAAAAAAGATTGGCAAGGAAATGCGAGGAATAGAGGATGCCTAGCATAAATTAGGCTCAATCGAAATGTAAAAGTAAGGTTTCACTGTTGTGATTCGCATTTACGTTTTTCGATGCAAGTGATAAAAATGTCTTCACATCAAAATATATACTTAAAAGCACGATCGATCGTCGAAATACTCTTTTACATTATATTTGATGCGAATGAAAATGGAATGAAATTTCTGGCCATCCAACACCCTTTGCGATGCAAAAGATGGACCCTGGTTGAAGCGCCGCGTTCATCACCGGAACATGGACGTATACCTCCATGGAGAGTAACTCGCGTTTGGATGACTTAGAAATGTGATACGGAGACTCATCCGCTCTAAGGAAGCGGCATCATCTACCGCTCTCTTTCTCCCATTTCCCCTACCATCTCTTCCTCTCCTTCCCCATCCATCCCCCTCCCTCCCCCCTCTCTCTCTCACTGCGCGCAGCCATTTACCTCGCGCCGTAGCCAATTCCTCTAATAAAAGACATCGCCCCGGGGAGTGGTAGTTGGGAAAGAGGCCGCGCAGGGGCGCCACTCAGCGCCTCGCATCCAAACGAACGACGTTCGGTCGTTAGTGGAACATCATCTTGACAACCGAGTACTTCCGCCCATATACTCACATCCTCTCCCGCTCTATTCCTCACCTCTGATTCCGCCTCTCTCACCCATTTGGCTCTTCCTCACTCCCTTTCTCTCACTCCCTTTCTCTCACTCCCTTTCTCTCATTCCCTTTCTCTCATTCCCTTTCTCTCACTCCCTTTCTCTGACTCCCTTTCTCTCTCCCTTTCTCTTACCCTCACACCATTACCCTCACTCCCTTACCCTCATTCCCTTCCTCTAACTCCTTTTCTCTCACTCTTTTTCTCCCACTCCCTCATCCCCTCTCCTTGTCTCTCTTTAATTGTTCCCATTTTCTCTTGTATTCGAACTCTCTTTTCTATACGAAGTTTCGCTATCTCCATCCGCAAACTTTTTCTCCCTTCCAAACAGACGGACTTTTTGTTTTTCCTTCCGATTCTGTGATTTATTTTACTTTTTGCGCTTCCACCTCTATAATTATTAAGAATCCTGATAATTACCAGTTTTCGCAATATCGTGATGCATTCAGATGCGAACTGAAAGAATCGGTAAATTATGTGCTCGCATCTTTCTTTGACAATTTCACGTTTTTTGAAATAATAAATGGCGCTTACGTGCTGATCTTAAACTACTATAACTGCGACCATTTACCATATAATATAGACTTCCTTGTAATCGAGTAAGTTTCTTCTTTATTTGTTAAAATTTCCAAATTGTATTCCGTAAAAATCAACACGAAAAAGGAGAGAGAGAAGTATCGGCCGACAAAAAGTTTCCACGCAGATATTTTTCAGTGTATAATTCATTTAGCAAAAGACGGAACACATGAAAATATATTTTCACAAAAAAATTATTTTCGTTCCCAAGAATGTAGTTTAATGCAAATATTTACACCTGAGACGGATCGTAATGATATATCATATATATATATATATATATATATATATATATATATATATATAACAACTTACGGAAAAGGAAAGGTAAAATGAATATATGGATGTCAACAAGGTGTTGGGATGAGGAAACCCAGTGAGCACTCCCTAATCAGACGACTTCAGGTTGGCGAGGCCCCGTGGATGTCGATGCGACACACGTAAAATAACACAAAAAACACAGAAGTTCTCTCTCTGTAGCTGAAGAAGGAGTAGTTCCGAAAGCTTCTACGTTTGTGATGTTTCTGTGTTTTTTGTGTCATTTTACGTGTGTCGCTTCGACATCCCCGGGGCCTCGCCAACCTGAAGTCGTCTGATTGGTGAGTGCTCACTGGGTTTCCTCATCCCAACACCTTGTTGACATCCATATATATATATGTGTATATATATATATATATATATATATATATATATATATATATATATATATATAATATATCATTAAATTGGGCTGCGAGTGAAATAGCTGGGCATGTAAGACTGGAGGGGGAAGAGGAAGTGAGTGGGACTCCTTATTTACTCAATAAGAAGAGAGCGAGTACTTCCCCCAAAGTGGATCCTTAAATGGCGAACAGGTAGACCAGACCTCTTGGTTATCCGAGATTTCACCGGTTTTCAGCCTTTAGTCCGGGTTTACAGAAAATGACTTTGGATACACGGGATTTTCCATGTTTTAAGAGCGCATGCAATTTAATTTGACGTCACTGCGTGGCAGCATATTCGTCGCGTGTTTCAATAATAAATGATATCTATTTCAGAGAAAAAATTAAATGAAGATAATATATAAAGTTGTGTACTGATCTCTAAAATATTTTTTTATGCCAGTTAACTATAAAAGTAAACTACGTGTTGGTAACTTGGCTTTTATAATGACATGCGGCGAAAAACGCCCTTACTATTTTTGACGAATTCCGCATTTTAAAAATCGATTTTCAATTTTATTTCCTCTTCTGATACAACCGCGCTGAGCGCCGCAGGATGTCCGTCTAGGATACATGTCGTATGGCACTGCTCCAGGGAAGCATATGAATGGGAAAAATTTGAATAACCGAATCATTGCAAAATTCGAACTTTTCAAAAATCATTCCCGAAAACTAAAAAAGGGACCGCGTCGACGGAGCGTTATTTCATTGAATTGCGGAATGTCGGCCAATACTATTGGCATGTTAAGATGGCAAAGTAAAAAGCTCACTCTTTCACTGCTAGGACAGAAATCGGGGTTGGAGGCACCGAACCAGATTAGCGAGTGCAGAGATCTCGCAAACAGTCGCAAAATCAACCGTATGTCTATGCGCATATGACAGAATGTTTATACGTATTACATGTGTGCGTGTGTGTCTGAAGGCATATTTGCTTTCAAAGTGAAGTAAATTACATATTTTTTATAAAGAAAATAAATCTAATTTGTAGCTGTGAACCTATAAGAGAATGATTATAGTGTTTCACTGGAGACAAACAAATTATGCATTATAAAGTTCTTTTACAATGCCTCAAAAAGCAAATACTTTTTGAGCAACCAGATCGTATGAAATATATATGCAATTTAAATTCCTTACCCAACGCATATTATTGTAAAGATGTCGTTGGAGTAATTCTGAATTGTGATTTTGTAAGGAAATTGCATTACGTGGGCAGTGAGATTTAAGTTTTAAATGAATATTAAGCGATCTGTAGCTAAATTAAGAACTCGGCAATTAGAAATATTATTTACAAAGCTACTGATATAAAGTCATCCATTAAATTTTGTTTTACAAGTGATATAACTTTCTCATGAGGCAACAAAAAGTTTCGGTAAACCAGATTGGTATATTAGCGGCATATTAGCCATCGCCAGCGCAATTTTTCCGACCATTTACTTTCATTCAACCACAAGCGATCGGTGAACACCGCTAAGAATGGTTATTATGATTCTGTAATATGAATCTCTATTACTCAAACGTTTCAGGGGTCTAGTAAATATATAGATAGTACATTTCAATCGATTCATAAGTTGAGCTCTATTATCACACGTGGATTTTTAATGATGCATTATTCAAGATAAGGACAGAGTATAGACGGGCTACAGTTATTACATCATTATTTAGTTTACCTAGAGCAATCGTAGATAAAACAACACAAAATACTAACAATAAAATACATTCACACGCTTTTATTTTTTCTTTTCAAACTAAGAGATTAAAGGACTAAATGATTTAATTAGCCAAAATATTATTCCTAGAAATATTACGCTTCGGTGTGTGCAATAGATAAAGGAAAGTAAGACAGAGTAATTTAAAGGTATTCTACTCGGTTAGCGTCATGGTAGCAAGTCTATTCATCTCTGTTAAATTGGTTAACCCAGATAGCTATGAATCCAAGATTGTGCTTACCTAACGTTCTATACTGCTTAGAAAGAAAGGCCGGATGAAATTTTATCTTTGTAAAGTAACCGATTCCATTATCAATTAAATAACCGAGCCTCCTTTCGGGCGAGTTTTCTATTTAAAACTTGTGTATTGGCCGATTCAAGCAACCTTTTGGAACCAACAGGGAGAATCAGAACTTGGGTTTAAGGAGGATATCATAGAGGGAGGAAAGGGTTAGAGGGATAGTAAAGGAAAATAAGGGGTAGCGAGGAGGGAGAGTGTGGAGGAAGGGTGTGGAGGGAGGATGTTGAGGGAGGATGTTGAGGGAGGGTTTGGAGGGAGGGTGAGGAGGGAGGGTGAGGAGGGAGGGTTTGGAGGGAGGACGAGGAGGAACGGGGTGGAGGGGAGGTAAAAGAGAGATTCGAGCCCCTGCACAGAGAAGGATGGAGATAATAAATCTATTAGGGAGAAGTTTTGGACCTCCCAAGCGGGCCGTACCTCTACCACCGACATTTTACCCTCTCCCTCTAAATTCCCCTCCTCCCCCACCTCCTATCTCTTTTATCCTCCTTTATTCCCCCCTCTCTCTTCTCTTTTCCCTATCCATATGATCCCCTCTCTTCCCCCCTGCACTCTCCGATCTTAACCATACCAGCCTCTTCCTATCCTTTCCTCCCGCTGAGGGATGCATCCATCCTGGAACGAATATCCCATTGCAACAATTCGCCCCGCCGACAGAGACGATACCCACACCGCCCAATACTTACTCCACGACCACTTCCCCTACCTTCCCTTTTTTGTACTCTGGTTGCATCATCCGCCATAATGCCACCTTCTGCCTTTCATCATCTCGACTCCCCTGACTCTCCCGTCCAATCATTCGTCTCCCCGTCGCTCTTCTCCCTCCGCCAATCCAGATCCCTTCCGAGATCACCTCCATTCCCTACTCACACCTTCGCCGCTTCTGGATTTACTCAAGGTTGCCCACCTTGACCACGCCGCTCCTTTCTCTCCTCGTCATCAGCTCTTCTCACCCCCCCCTCTCTCTCCTCTCGTTCTATTTATTTCCAATTCTTCCTATCTCTTCCTTTTCACCCTTTCCCTCGCTTACTCTCCCTCCTTCCCCCACCTCCCTCTCAATCCTTCTCCAGACACGTTCACTCCACTACCGTTCGCTTTATTGGATTCTTAGGATTCCAATGTTTGAGGTGGAGAACCACAGACTCTTGGGAAAGGGTGGGCGGGGGTGTTTACGGGAGGGAGGGGGTTTCAGCGAGGGTTGAGAGAGAGAAAAATACGGAGGGGACTATAGAGAGGCAGAGGGAGGGAGAGAGGAGAGGATGGGAGGGGAGGAGGAGAGTAGAGGGAGGGGGAGGCAGAGAGCGTCGTTGGCTAAAAGAAGTTAGCTTCCTCGGCGGAGGAGACGCTGTGATCCGAATTCGGATTGGCGTAATTGCTCGGAAAAACGTGAATGGGGTGGAATACAATCGTTGTCGGGGGTGTGTTTTTACACCCCTTTTCCTTATTCCATCCTCGGTTATAGTATAGTATTTGACTGATTTTTTTTAGTCTTTCTCTAATGCTTTCTCACATCTACTTGAGATAGGTCGTATGGCTTCGCGGTATATCCGAGAAATTTTATTCGGCAGATGCCAAATAAGATTTCTTACAGCTGCGTAGAGAGAAAGGAGGGAAAGAGGAATAGAAGCGTTATATCGAAGGAAATAAACAAATGACTACACAAATTATCGGCTTTAATAAGTCGAAATTGAATGACATCAGGAGAACTCGGTATTTTTTTTTACCTTGAGGTTGTTCGTGATTTTATCTTTCTATCTATCTAAGATCCAGTTCATAATGAGTATGCAGAAATTTGCAATGACTATATATATATATATATATATATATATATATATATATATATATATATATATATATATATATATGCACACACACACAAGGTTCTTAATTGCATACCTTAAATATGGGCTGGCGAACCTACGGCACGCGGAAAGATTTTGGTTGGTACGCCACAAAATGAAATAAGAAATGAAATGTGCCACTCGCTAATACAGACATGGCAAAAGTGATCCCGGAAATCTAATAAATGCACATCTTGAAACGATGCGGAAGAGAGGCTTTGTTTACAAGAGGTACCATCAGTAATGTTATGAATTTTTATCATATAATGCATTGTTGCAGAGATATTTTAAAAACGAAAGTTTTTAGCTGCCACAACTACACCACCTATCGGCGACTATTGTAAACACTTTACTCTCCCTTTTATTTTATTAGTTGTCGGAGCTTCGGGTTTTCAAGTGAATTTAGGTCATTTCTGTTTTTGTAAATAGCAATTTGTATAGCTTAAAATTTTTATCCTTGAATAATGGCGGAATCGAGGAATAAAAAAGCAAAATTTTCTGGTGAAGGAAGCGAAAGGATTTTTAAGGATTGGTGGACTAAAAGGTATGGTGCAATTGAAAAGAACGATAAAGAATTGTGTGTTTTGTGTGGTGACGCCTACATGCAGACGTGTGTGAAAATCTAATATCTTTAGTTTGAAAAGCAAACATCTTGGCCCGAGAAGGAACTGTTCCAAAGGTATCATCGGCCCACAGGGATTACACTCTGTGTTCTGGCGGCCCAATCTGCCTCTGGCATCAGCACAGAATTTAGTATCTGACATTTTTATTATATCGTTAACATCCGATAAGTATTTCACTAGAATTTTACAAACGGAGGTTGATGCCTCGGATCAATCCGTTCATGTCATACATCTTCTTCATTACTTCATTCATGTCATTTATTAAATCGTTTTCACGTAAGACGATTTATCATTAGATATCTAATGTTTTTAGAGAGAACCACCTCCACTAAAGATAACATTATCTATTAATGGACTTTATTTTTCGTTAGCGTTTAATATTATTTGTCAAGTCTAGAAGACGTAGGATTCGCTCTAATAATTCGATAAAAACTATATTTCGTACTTTGTTTTCAATATATCATTTGAATCAAATAATATAAATTTATTCCAGTGTGGGAAAAGACATGCTATATGCTACACTGTAAGAATAGACCCAGATAACATTTTTTTATGATACTGACACGCGAAGAGGCAAATTTTCTCTTATTAAGTTAATTTTGGCACGCGAGCCAGATAAGGTTCGCCAGCCCTGCCTCAAATGTAAGCATCGTGTTCTACACCAACAGGCAAGCAAAAAATATGTATATACAAGCCCTATAGAGATTAATTAACAAGAGAGTATTTGTAGAGGACAATAACCTTGTTATGGTCATTTGAGGAGTGGTAGATGATAAGAGGAAGGAGAGTGAGAGAGAGAGAGGTACACAAGTGAGAGAAATGGTCGGGATTATTCATTGAATTCGTTGTCAAAGCCAAAGTGGACGCGAGTCCGTAATGTCACGTCTCTCGATTCGGAGCGAAGGTTTCGCTGACTGCAATATGTTCCGCTTCACGGCCACTAACGCCACGCGACTAATGGATCGTCCTTCGGATCTGTACTTAGCCTGTTTCTATACTCAATAAAGCCTCTGAAACAACGATTACGGCAACATTTGACGGAGGTGGGGAAGAGAGGTTTAAAGAAGAAAGACGAAAGAACTGACACCCCAATTTATCCGGATTACGCTAGTTTTCTATGTTTAACTTGGTGTACGATGAAATTTAAGCCCAACTACTCTTCTCTTATAAATATTATTCTGAATGTATAATATGGTATAAAAAGATAGATTACAAAAAAATTAGCGACAACAAAAAATTTTCATATTCTTCCACTTACTCAAAATTCGATAGTATTTCGAATTTTTTTCACAATTATTCGTCCTTTAGAGACTTGAAAACACGCATTTAGAAATAAGTAACACCTTTTAAATCCATCTCGATGGAATACGAGCGTAATAATTTAGAAGGAAAAGCTGATAACACTAATACAACCACATCTGAAGTATCCATTGCGTAATCAACCTACTTCAATAACCTCACACAAACCTTCCACAACGCTCTCAAATATTGGGGTGGCGGTGGCGGAGTGGCTCGAGTGTTGGCCTTCCACGCAGCGGCCCAAGGTTCAAATCCGTCGGAGATCGGATTTTTCAACCTGGGACGGGACGTCTCCTACTTGTGTCCGTTGAGGAGACCGCGTAAGTCAGCGCTCCGTCCTTCGGAAGGGACGTTAAGCAGTTGGCCCCCTTGGTGCTCTTTGTAAAGAGTAGCTTAATACCGGTACCGGGTTTCTCTCCTCCCTTGTGTATGTGTTCGATGCGGAAGGAGTAATGGTTATAATAATCCAATAGGTTGATTAGCCAGAAATTCCACAAAAACAAACAAACAAACGCTATCAGATAGTTAAAATATTTGTAATCGTCCGCTGTGTTCAATATTACCAATTACGATTTTATTACATTAAAAAAAGTATTCACTTCCCTTGGTCTGGTGCTATTTCTTTATTTCCATCCGCAACCCTTCTGCCTATCAAATATCTCTAAGGCGGAGGGAACAGTTGGTGAGCAGACAACTATGATCAGTAGACAAATACTGATATGATACGAATTCCATGCTTTGTAATAAATATTATTTTATCAATGAAAATAAAAAGGTAAGCATCAAATTAATTTTAATAAAAAGAACTATTAAGTTGTTTACTAAAATAAAAGAATATACTAATTTGGAACCTTGATTAATTCAATGTCTGAAGATTCGCCATACAATTTAAGCAATTCTTTTGCATTTGGTTGATTATGTGATTTAATCAACAATTAAAATTTGAATAGATTAAATTATCATTTAAAATGGAATTTTTTATTATAGAACACCAAGTTGAATGTCTTCTTCTTATTATTTATGCTATCTAACCCATCGCGTAATGTAGGGCACTGTGGTTTTGGTAAGAATAGAATATTGCTCACAAAGTACTTCACCGCTTTTCGTAGTTGGTGAGATATTTCATAGGACTTGCCATTTTTCGAATTTGCCTCGGTTTATAAATTCAGAAAATTTTCACGTTTGTAAAAATCGGTTTGCATTCTCCAAAAGAGAAAATCGCCGCAAAGCACAAGCGCATAACACGAGTAGACATCATATAAATTTAGATTTTTGAATTTATCTAACACGACTGAACAAAACAACCGTAGCGGATTCCAAACATACACTTCTCTCGCAAAAACACCATAAAAATAAACGACAGCCCTGTTTGAAATCGGAATAATTAAAAAGCTAGAGAGAAGCACAAGGCAAAGAGCACGCTTTGCGGAGGGTGCGGAGTTTTGAAGGCAGCCATCCGAGAGGAATCGGAACCAACGTTAGAGCTTATACTTTTTCGGAATAAAAAATTGTTTCTTCAATCATGTTTAGCTCGAAAAAAAGATGCGTTACGATCAGAGTTTAAAAATTCGCGGAGAGAACTATAAAATGAAAATAGTTTCGAAAAACTGAGATATGCGACGCAAAAATGTAGTGAAATAGATATTCCATTTGTGTGAAATTCAGTGGACCGCAATTTTCGAATCAATTATTATCGCGCGCAAAATGGCGCGTTATGGAGCGATCGCGTTGAATTTATGCAGTTCAAAAAACAACGGGTCGACAGCTTCGATTAGAGAATTGCTTCGATGAAAAATTGAAATGAATTTATCGATTACCTTTAAATTTACATCGATGGTTCTGATATAGTTCCATTCCATAACGGTGGTCAAATTGATCTTTTTAGATAATTTAATTCTTTAAACGGATTATAAGAGAAATAAATTGTGCGATGAAAAATTGAGAGCTGGGCGAATTGATTTTTAAATATTTTAAGAGTTTACTTTTGGAAAATATAACGGTTACTTTCATAAATATTATATTTATACTGTATTTATATAATTAGCTTAACCAACCTCAGAAAAAAGATTTCATCATAAAAATTATATTTGTTTAGTAAACCTTTTATATCATAGAAATTCCGTTTATCCAAATACGTCGCTAAAATTGTACGGACGGTTAAACAGTTTGTTACACCATTCGCGTCAAAGCATAACAATATCGAGAAAAGTTCACGGACACTGTCCATAATATTGAGAACATAATTCGTGATTACTTTGTATTACATACACGACTCGATTGTTTTTCCATTTAAACCAGGGGTCGGCAACCTACGGCCCGCGGACCACGTGCGGTCCTCAAGAACGCTTAATGCGGCCCGCAAAGCTGTAATGAAAAAGTGATCAGGAAAATTTCTCATGGGCAATTTTATATTTTTTGAGTAAAATTATGGTCTCAAAGCCTTTTCGGGTGAAGTTTTTATCTCTATTAAATTACGTAGACTTGATTTAGTTCATATGAAATCACAGAATCTCTAGAAAACTTCTGATTTATTCGCTCATCCGGCCCGCCGAGTCTTTCTTGACTCCCAATGCGGCCCTCCGAAGCATTCACAACTTCAAATGTGGCCCGCCATACAGAATAGGTTGCCGACCCCTGAATTTTAAACCATTTAAAATCACCAGGCGTATTCTTTTTCTCGTACTCTCTTCCCTTCTTCGCAATACCTACTTTTTAATTTCCATTACAGCAATGCGAGAGAATAAACAAGTTTTCCCCTGCACACGGAAGAAAATTTCTTCTCTATTGCATTCATTACGTCCTAGCTCCTAAGCATTGTTAGACTAGGGAGATTTTAAAACCGAGCCCAATTGTTAGGAATCGATTGAAAATAGAGAACCGTCATTTTTTACTCGCACATGGCTATCCATCGAGCGTTAATACACGCAAAAATGTGCAGTTGGCAGTTTCTCTCTTTTCGAGAATATTTGATCCCAATCTACGATTCATTCTGGTTGAATAATAAACACCCAAAATGCATCTATTATCATCTGCTACGCATTACAATTACGAACGGGAGAGACAGTATTTGTCGCTCAAATGAGCGTATTAATGTAGTTAAAATGAATATTCAGCTGTTATATTGCTCTTTAAAAATATATCTGATATTTAAAGAAAAAGAATGGGATACGCTAATTACATGCTTAAAAAGAGGCCGATTTTAGAAAATCATGTTAACTTATTTGTTGCGTGTTTTGTTTAGGAACTTAATTCCTTCTTTTCATAGCTCTTCCATATATTTTCTCGAAATTTTTAGCTGTAGCAATAAATAATTATAACTCCAAATATAAATATCACTCGAGAAAAATAAATTAATGTGAAAAATAAAAGCATCACCTACTTGTTATTAACACTAGATCTAAAATAAAGGGACAGAAACGTTTTGTATTCAAAGCTCTTCATTATTACTGCAAAGTAATTTCAATAACTTCACAAAGAGGAAAATTGCTTCTTCTAAAATTTCATTCGTATGTGAATTCAAATTTAGAGATAATTTTTTCTTCAAGAAAGATTAAACGTCCGTTTCGTGTTAAACTAAAGCTAAAAATTACGCGGTAACGCCTTATATTAGAAATTTTCAGCGACGCCAGACAAGAGTTTAACACTGTTCTCTTCTCACCGTTAAAATTTTTATGGGGCACATTTCGGAATAAACAACCCTGATTAAAACCGTTTAATAGCTTGGCCATATTACCAGAGAAAAGTACTTTCAACGCTCTCGTACCCGCGAGAGTACGAGTTTTGCATACCGGTTTAAAAAAAGATACATTATATTACTTGAAAAAGGTCCCCAAATGATAAAATTGAAAGTATGATTTCGCGCCTCCTGCCGGAGCAACCTCGAATTAAAACGCGACTGAAGAGCAAATGCGCGTTAAATAGTCACGTGAGCGCCTACAAAAACTTTCTCTCCGCTTTTTCTCTTCGGCCTCCTATTCTACGAGGCTCTAGAATTTTTCGTCTCCCACTCATCAACCGTGAAACTCGGATGAGAACATAACTTCCCTCTTTTCTTCCCGTCCCCTTTAACCCCTCCTTTTCCCTTATCCCTCCTTCCCATACTCCCCCCTTCCATTTCTCTCCCCTTCTGCCAACCCCTTTCTATCCTATTCCTCCCCTACCCATTTCCCCTCCCTCACATCTCGTCCTTAACCAGTCTTCTCACAGGCATTAACCTCGAGATTTACGGGTTCGCTTAATTAAAACCTCGGGCCAATCCTCGACTGACCCGACCCCTTCTCTTCCTCCGCCTCCCTCTATCCACTCCCCTCCTCCTCCCTCCGCCCCTCTTGCCTTCCCCACCACGTCCTCTCTCAGCCCTCTCAGCATATATCAAGCTCCTTTCACTTCTGCAGCCGGCCGAGCCTCAATAAGAAGCCATTTCCGCCCCTCATTTCACTCTAGCCCGTGTCCCTCCTCTTAAACACTCCAGGTTCGAAGCGAGGTTTCAAAACTTTTTTCTGGAGTTTTTTGGGCATCACTCAAATTCTGTGGGAGAGACCGCGTCCAGGTGGTGGAAGATGGAGGGGGGAGGAGAGAGAGAGGATTTGCGAGGGAGAAATACGAAGAGGGAGGGAGGGAGATAGTTTTACGGTCGAGAATCACCTCCACCAAAGGACCTCTATGCGGCTCTGGATTATCATTAGTGTGTTTGTGCGTTAACACTTTTAATACTTTTGCCAAGTTAAATCGCATACGAAAGTATGATAAGGATGGACACGTGACTTATAGGCAAACTTCCAAGTTTCCTCGTTCGCCCTATGAAAGGCTGAAGGGTGGAATTAATTGACTTTGGAGGGAGGAAGGTTTCATAAAACATCGCCGTGCATTTTAGTTTTAAATGCGTGGAAGAATTTAAGAATCAATTCCTTTAGAGGCCACCGGAAAAAAGATGTGAAATCACAAGGGATTTTTTTTTAATTTTGCCAGAATCATATTTTTGAAATGCTTTAATAATCTTTTTAATGAATATAAAAAGTCGACTTAGCTCAGTCTAAAACTAAGAATATGTTCACAATTCCGTTGGACTTAAGTTTAAGCTTTCTTATCTATCATTATAACATGAAATTCCTTCTTAAAGGGATGACAAAGAATTAAGAGCCGTGATTTAACTAGGGCTGCTTTGCGAATGCATTTTTAAATATAAACCACTTAATACTATGATGCATATCCTAAGCAATAAATATATATCACACCGAGAAATTGAAATAGATGCATTTTATGTTATTAATTTCCACGCATTAATCGACTTTCAAACTTGGTAATCTCCGTTCCGTAAAATTTTAAATTCCTGATTTAGAGTCATATTCTACGGGAATATATTCAATCTATTGCCACATTGCCTTCTTAAGACCATATTAACAATGCAGATTTTATCATAACAAAACTTTAATAGGATTACAACTATGACTGCAGTGCGCGCATCTGTTTTGACGCTGCAGGGAAATGGAAAGTTCTTTTCAAAAGTTACATGAAGAAGAAGAAACATCGCATTGACGCTAGAGTATGGAAGCAAAACGGTTCCTTTTGAGCGACGGTGGCGCCCTAGTCCATTCAGCAGAGGCGGCTGCCTCTCGACCTCGGTTTTGCACCTCGAAAAAATTCGATTTTCGCCGTCGCCAGCAATTCACCCGCTCCCATAATTTGTCGGGCCACTTCCATTAATGGCGTAAAATCTGCGGCGCAATTAAGAGAAATTTAATTGGATCCCACCGCATTACGTATTTCCTCGAGAAGCCTTTCATGCGCACAGCCGAAGAAGTTTCAAATTATAATCGGTTCCACATTTCGTCGGAGAAATCTTCTAAGATCCTCCGAATGCAATCCGATCTCTTATAAATCCCGTTTTCCACCTGACCCATTGCAAGGCGCTCTCTTTAACGGCACGGAAACGAGTGGGTTCACTGCACCGGCATATTAAATCTTCTTATCTCCTTTCCTGCCCCTCTCTCGCACCCTTCCTCCATTTCCTCGCAATTATCCAACTCTAAACCCTCCTTCCCTCGCTCTCTATTTCCCCTCTATTCTCATTCACATATTCCATCATTAGTGTCCTTAAGTTTTATTTTTAAAGCGATCTCTAAGATGATTCGCAGCTGAAATTTCCGATTGAACTACCTCTGAAGCAGATAGATAAAGACACTCAAAATTAATGCGCAAAAATATATCTCGAGGTTTCTAATAACGTTGGCTCGAAGAATATCACGAGCCTAAAGAGCGGAACGCAGCATGGGGCCGGGATTGAGAGGGGTGATTCTGTGAGATGGAGAGGAGGAGGAGAAGAGGTGGAGAGGTGAAGGAGGGAGAGGGTGGGAGAGTAAGAAGCAGAGGGGTTCGTGGGGAAGCACGCGTGAACCATTTCTCAATGTATACGACTGTTGAATTGTTTCTTTCCTCCCTCGCCGCAAGGTATTTTGCGATCGGAATAATACGAAGGAATCTGCTTCGAATTTTAGGGTAAAAAACGAACTTGTTTGGCAAAACACAAGTTGAGAAAATACATGAGAAGTTCTTCTTAAGAGGCAATAATTCTTGGAAAAGTTTTCCTGGGAATATTGATATTCTGTTCGAAAACGTGTAGAATGAAAACGAAACAAGTTTGGGTGGATACCAGACATATGTAACATTTAAGAAAGTGAATGCGTTCATCCCGACTAAAAGAGAATAACATCGTTTCTCGAATTGGACTAATAGTTTTATAATATAAATTTTTAAAGGTTTTATGATACAAAACGTATTATTCAGTATTTAAATAACAATGGAATGCAAAAGTAAAATTAAATAGTTTAAAAAAATATATAAGGACTTGAATAGTATACATAGTATACAATGATGATATGCTTCTGTGGGATATTTTTGGTCATACCTTGGAGAAAATTATTTAACAAGTGTCAGGAGACTATTTAACATTGAAAAATAATTAAATCGATAACTTGACGAGGATTCTTCAATGCAATACATGCTGCCTGTCTTGTAAACATATTTCAATATTTAAATATATTAATGTACGTAATTCAAATACATAATTGGGGCGAACAATATAAATTTCATTTTTAGCATCTTTTCACCTTTCGCTTATGTCTGTACACTGCATTGATTTCGAACTGGTGAACAAAATACCATGTAGGAATTTAATTATAAATTTACATACTAATTATTCTTAACCATATATTTGCTTTAGAACAAATTAAAAACTTTAATCACATTTTAATAGTGATATAAATTGAATTCATTACAACAGAAGTTGAGTTTCACTTAACAATTGAAATAAAATTTGAGGTGCGCAAAGCTAATTAAAGTGCCGAATCATTAAATTTAAATACTCCATCAAGCAATAACAAAGCTGAATTAATTAATATTTTCCAGCTGCAAACGAAATGATTCCCAGATTCAATAATCCGAAAAATGTCTCTTTTCCGACCGCTTGTCGTTTCACCGGAGAACCAATTACGCCCCGGGGCCGCACCGTGTTAGCACCCATTAAATCCCGAAATCGCTAATATAATGAGTGCAGAGCGATGCTCACGCGGAACAAGCCAACGAGCTGATGTAATCGCTGCTCGCGCACCTCTGCAAAAACTAAGAGCGGAATTCTGCGTAAAACGAGTACTGCGGCGGACAACGTGCATCACCCGCGTTCTACACGCCAGTTCCCTGCCGCCGAAATTACGGGCGGCGAAAGGGCCTCGCGCTCAAACGACCGCGTTATGGAGACACGACGAAGTCGGTCGTGAGAGATACTCATCCAACGCAATCGGATGTTCCGGGGGCAGAGCGGGAAATTCCAACCCTGCGTGTTCCCAGAGGCGAATTCCGACGAAGATTGCAGGATTAAAGCTGGACTGAGCGTGGATTAGATGCGCGGATCCCGCGAAGAAATCAGAAGAGAACGAAAAACGCAATTAAAAAATCGGGATGAAAAATTGTATCACTCCAGTTAAAAATTATCGACATTAGGTTTTGTCTTCGCAGTGACGCTGTTGATTTCTAGCAAGTAATCTTATAGAAGGAAATGAAATTTTTTAAAACATCTTTTTATAAAGTGCTCCCTTAACAGCGGTGAATTTAGAAACATTTTTGGATGGGTTGAATTTGTACGATAAATACAGGTTTGGTAGTAATTGCTCATCATTTCCCATTGAAGGATTAACGATGTCGATTCCAAATTCTCAAATCCCCACATTTTATCCCGCATCTTGTGCAACCCAACGAGCACCGCGGACAGAGTTAGCCGTTCTCCAAAAAAAAATTATAAATGAAACCGAAGAGAATACTTTAAGGCCGCTCACACTTGGGAGAAACGCGGCGAATCGAAGAGAAGCGCGGCTACTAGAAAAATGCTCTTACCGAAGAGTTAAATGGACCCGCTCACACTTAAGACGTGGAGAAGGGAACGGAAGCGAGGAGAAGCGAAAAGAATTTCTTGGGGAGAATATTTCTTCGCTTCGCCTGACGCCACGAGGCGAAGTTTTGTGCGATCACTATGAAGGTATTGTGGTATTCACTGGAGATCGGAAATCATCTTGATGATTTGGGCGTATTCGTATTAGGAATCCCCCAGATCTTCGACTTCCTTCTCCTAAGTCTGACAATGAGTCAGTTTCTTCTCTTCGCCGCGTTTATTCCAAGTGTGAGCGGACCTTTAACGTCGCATCGGTCTCTCTTCATGTCATGCTCTCACAAAAAAGACGTTTTTTCCAACGTCAACCTTCGCAGTCAGTCTTAAACGGAGTTGTTCCGCTACTATTGTTGTAAATATTTGACCAAAGCGATTATTGACACTGTTAATTGAATTTACGAAGCAACGATCATCATTTGGCGCTTTCAGGAGGTCCATGCAGCGGCACTGCGGCAGGCTCGAGCACCAAAATTAAATTCTCTTCCCTAAAAATTCATTTGATCAGGTTCGGACCCTTTTTTTCGATCTGAAAGTGGGTCTTCCGATGAAATCGGAACTGTAAATGTGGCCACTCCGCAGAATTATATTTTTTGGACGAGTCTAGTCGCTGCTCACCAGCTAACAATTCCGCATAACAGCGAATAAATTCGCGAAAATAAATGCTAAAAGGCGAATAGGGCAGGAGGTCACTGGCACGTGTTCCGTTATACTTCTGAGGCACGAAAAGTCGTACTATATTTACGATCCGACTAAGAAATGTCTCGTTAGAGTTATTATTGGAAAATAACAAGCCATCGTAAACTTGAAATGTACATTAAAAATTGAGAAGTATTTATAGCAGTATAATATTCAGCACTAATGTAAATATATTAAACACATTCACTTATCTTCGCACGAGTCGTACAGAATCCTATTTCTTATTTTTGACGAACGCAACGATAAAAAGTGAAACGACAAGCGAAAATAATAAATTACATTATAAATACTTTGTCGTTGGCTTTTACTTCGCGCATCTTATCGGATATCTATGGGAAACATAAAAAGGAATGGAAACGATAAGCATCTTTTCGGAGTGAAAGCCTTTTAAAGTCATTTCTGGAGGCGTATGGAGAGGTGATGGAAAGGGGTAGGGGAGAAAGAGCGAGAGGAATTCGGGAAGGAGAAAGAGAGAAAGAGAGAGAGGGAGAGACTCATGTATGATGAATAGACGTCCAAATACCCTCAACATAACTCACCCGACACTGACAAATGAGTCTTCAAAACCATTTTAAAAAACGTCGCAACGTTTTCATTTTTTCCTAATCTTTTCCCTCTCTCGCTAACTCAATGTCTCACTCAAAGCGCAGTCATTTGTCGATTTATCTGGCGCTTTTTTTAATCCCCTCTCGTCCGCTCAGCCCACCGCCTTCACTCGCCCCGCCTAAAAAAAACCGTCCCCTCCACGCACTGCTAACGCACGCACCTCGGGGCTAAGGGTTGGGGGAGGCTGCTTTTGGGAGGGAAGGGGAGCAAAGGGCTTGCCGGATCCGCGAGTAATAAGCGCTTCGACGCTCTCGCGGGATTAAGCTTCGAGTTTTCCATGGAGAGGCGTAGAGCGTCATCGAAGGCTCAAGAGTTCCTCGTCATCCATCCGACTGCTTTCGCCACCTAATGCCGACACGCGAGGACAACTTCCGGTTCTCACATTTTCTGAAATGTGGGTCTAATACCCCGTTACTCCGTGCAATTGCAAAAGCGAAAGCAAAATGAACTGTAAGGCTAAAATCAAAATCATAACTCTTTTTTTTTCTATAAATTAAAGGCGTTTAAATAAAATAAAAAGACTTTCAACAGAAAATATTAATAAGAGAACTCTTCATAAAAAGTGCGACCCTGCATATGAATAATTTTTTTTCAATAAAATACCATTGGAAACATGACCAAAATAAAAATAAACGGATTCAAATCCACTGTAATTCACCTATGAAGAAACTTTTATTGGACTTTCGTTTCAAGCATTCTTTCTCTTAAGAGAATCGATTTGTTTGTATATACCTGTATAATTAGGTTTTATTTCCTCAAAAGAATGGTGTCTTGGGTTTCGTTATGACTATCTAAATTGCTCCACACTTATCATAGATATGATTAATGAATCATATTAATCGGTCAAGTACACTATGCCAGAAGGTAGTTCATCCATTTAAGTAACCTCTAACGCTAAGTGGTCTGCTTTGACGGTGATGTGGGAAGTATGTCGTTCTCCCAATGCTATGGATATGCTATTATTAATGAGCTCATTTTGCGTTTCACAAGATATTTATTAATACACAAACAGAAACATGTTAAATTAGTAGAAGCAGCGCCTTGATTCCGAGAAAAATATTGTCCGCATAAATTAATTGCTCGAAATAAAGGTTAAGGAATTTCACTAATAAATGCGGGGAAAAATGAAAGCACTCGGAGTCCTTAATTTTAAAAAAGGTTTTTATCCACGTGAAAATTAACTATTTATCTGCCTAGCATATGAGCACGTTCTCGTAATTTTTCTTTAGTGCAATTCAAATAGACGAATAACACGTACTGAAAAGACATAACAAATATATTTAATAAGATGCGACGAGTTTAAAAGTTAAAAAATGAATTTGCGACCGAGCTCAGCAACTTCCAACGAGCACGAAATGCTGCATTAGGGCGGGCGCATTTCTCAACACCACGTTTTCAAGTTTAAACTCACACGTTCAAAAATAAAAAGAAAATAAATTCGCACCTTTTCCTCTTTAGCCGTCCTCCGAAAAAAATCTATATTAGTTAATTTTTCGTCGACTCTAAAACAGAATTTTGACTAAATACGCTTTCTTCCCGCCATTCGTTAACACCTCGCCCCTTTCCTCGCATCGCCGCTCCGAATATCTCACGAAACTGTACACGGTGGACGACCGAAATCGGGCAATTCAAAACCCAAAACCCATTTTGGAGAAATGGAGGACACGCCAGAGCAACCCGGAGGGGATATCTAGCTGCCTCCGTTGATTAATCACTTCGGATCGAGGATAGACAGTCATCTGTCAGGCAGAGGGGTTGAGAGTGAGAGGAGGGGAAGGGGGAGGACAGTGAAGGTAGTGGAGGAGAGGATGGGGCAGTGGGTGGAGAGTCCCATAGCGTTCCAACGCAGATGAGGTTTCCCGAATGGGAACACGTACGTCGTATGGAGAATTGCGCACATTGGAGCTGTGCGCGATCTCTTGGGTGTGCGTGTGTGTGAGCGCGCTATGGAACGGACGGGAAAGAGAGAGAATCGAAGGAGAGGAAGATGGGAAGGTAGATGAAAAGAGGTAGGGAGTAAAGCAGAGGAGGCGGGAGGGGCAGAGGGTTAGATGGAAGGAAGATGGGCGAGGTGGAGGGTCGGAGGGAGCGGTAGAGAATGGATAGAACGAGGCAGGAGAGAGCGAGGAACGGAGGGGGAGCGTAGGTGACGAGAGGAAATTATACAGGTAAACGCCTTTATTGGTGGTGAGGCCGAGATTGGACTGTTCCACATCCCTTTAAGTGTCGCGTGCCATCGGAAAAGGAAATAGATTCTAGTGGGGGGGAAAACACGAGTTGGCCAAAATAAAAATTAAGGTAAACAACCACGCTTGCACGATGTGTGTGTTTCTTAGGAGGAGCGGTTGAATTTGAAAGCTATTAAAATCAATTAAAAATGAGTAAACCACATTGAAAAGGCGTTAAATTATGTAAGGAAATAAAACCTCGGGTAAGCTTCTCGAGATAATAGCGAGGTTTAAAACTTGGGAAACTTCGGAGGGCGCAAAGAAGTTAAAATTGTTCATAAACTGAAAAGTGTGCATCAGAAGAGAAAAATATTCTTGATGAAGAAAGGGAAGGAGATGATTCCGATGAATAAATGAGCAATGAGGGAGGAGGAAGAGGAGAGGTAGTGAAAGGAGTAAGGCCTGAGAAACCTAGGAGTTAGGAAACGAAAATGATGAAGCGGTGATGAAAATAAGTTAATAAGAGAGAAATGAGATTTATGAAGCTAGAGGAATCTGGTTGTTTAAGAGGAGGAGATTAAGAGAGAGAGAGAGAGTTGAGAAAGAGAAAGGATTTGATGGCGAGGGAGATGGAAGAATGGAGATGGAGAGTAGAGACGTAAATATGGATGAGGACAGAGAGTGAAAGGGAGTGGGCGAGCAAGCGAAAGATATAAAGGGGTGGAATGGGGTTTTGGGCGAATTCGAGCGTTGCCAGCTTCTATCTCCCTCCTTCCCTTGGACATTGGTGGCCATTAGTCAAGGGATAGAGCCTGCGACGACTGGAAACTACGAGGATGGCTTTAATGTTCCATCGCTGCCTCCCACTACCAATGCTAAATAGTATAAATATATAATCTGGCAGGCGGTATGAAAGCAAAATTTGGTAAAATTTTAAAATTCTCTTTTTTAGCAAGAGGGAAATCAAACTTTTAGTAGTTATTACGAATTTAATTGTTATTAATATTAACCCTCGATTACTAACCTTCGTTTGACAGACGGGATTACTAACCATTCGTCTAACAGACTACCTCATACTAATATTTTTAATAAAAGAAAAAAGAGATACAATTCAATTTTTTAAATACTGAACAATACTTCAACACTCTCTGGTACATTTACACATACAGTACTGTATTAAATTTTATCAAAACATTCCAAATACATTTTTCCACTATGTTCTCCACAAATTGCGCGCGAACATGCACTGCAGTGAAATCATGCAATTCTCCTCTTCTTAGAAAGACAAAATGCGCATATCAATCGTTTACTCAGTTCACCCTTATTCTGGGTCTCCTGAGGCAGTTCTGTTTGCAGAACATTAGCGATCATCGACTTAAGAGTACGACTTAATATTAGGATCACCAAGTAACGATAAGGCTAACTGTGAGGCGACCTCAGTTGCGTAGCACAAACTCATACCAGATAATCCCTTGTGTAAACAGTCACACTGGAAGAACACAAGCTAAAATGAGGCTATAAAAAAGCAAAACCTAGAACTAAAAAATATGGAGAAGGGGAAGTATATTTGTTTTGGTCGCCGTCTGCCAGACGAATGGTTATTAATCTAGGGTTAAATGTACGGGGTTATATTTCTCTTAGATTATAATTTAATTTCAACAAAGAGGTCAATATTTGTGTTGACATTCAAGTTTTGAAAACAAAATCAATATTTTATATCACAGTACGCGCTGCATATGGACAAACATACGAAAAAACTAACAAACGTAGAAACTTAAAGTTTCTGTAATTGATCGCGGAGCGATTTTCCGAGATTTCCAAATTTCAGGACCAATGCTGTCGGTCGTTATTCGTCTAATATGTATTTAGCATATATGTTCGGTATTTAAAAGTATAGAATTTGGCATCGAACGGTCGGAGCGTCGGCTAATCGAGTGACACATTGAGGTTAGCGCAAAGTTGCAAAATGGTAGTGCGTGTCTCGAAGTTGGAGATCCAGACGAATAAGGTGGAAGGGAGGGGAAAAGTACGAAGGAGAGAGAGGGGGGAGGGTAGGGGAGTTTGACAAGGGTGAAAACCAGTCTAGGGTGAAGAAAATTGTGGAAGAGGGCGAGCTCGGCGTGCTGGATCGTTTTGCGTTGGTTCAGTATCGCTTTCGCTAGCGGTAAGTGGTCAGTAAACCGTTTTCAAAAGGGAATTCGAGATTTAGTATTAAGAGAAAGGAACGGAAAGTGCTCCGTGGCATGGGGGGGAGATGGATGGGGAGGAGGGGGAGATGAAGGGGGAAGGGGGATTGTTAACTAAGGCGGCTGGATTTTGAGTATGATTGCAGGAGGGATATAAGGTTTACACAATAAAGGATGGGAGAATGAGAGAGAGAATATGAGGAGAAATGATTCAGAATAGAGGCAAAGGGAATCCATTAGAATGCGAGCGCGTGCCCCCGGGGCCGCTCGCTCCCCCTCTCGTCATACCTCACGTTAACGCCCCCTCTCGCGTCAATTTAAGAAAACAATCTCCCGCATCTCTTCTTACCAATTCCACCCCCTCCTCCCTCCCGCAACCACTATGATCGCCAAATGCTATAACGGGAAACACTCTTCAGTGTATTAAGAGTTTGATTGGAGGGTTGAAATGGTTTTGTTTATCTGAGTGGAGAGGGGAATGAATGGCAAGAAAGGCCTTCGGAGGATGATAGATAGGAGGGGAAATTGGAGGCAATGTAAATCGCAATTAAGTGGGTTCTCTCTCTCTCTCTTCATCCATAAGAAACTCCATTTTATCGCCACTAAGGCGTAATAATTACTCTGTCGTGTATTATCACTGCGGAAATGAATTGCTTATTAAGTGGAATTTCACGTCGAAGGATTGGTGAAATTAAACGATGAAGCTTTATCGTAGCGTCATGGAATTACTTTAGTAGATCCTTAGAAGCTTTGTCAAACCAACATACCTGATTCACACCCTACAGGTAACATTACTGGAATATACAGAAACCTAGTGCTGCACAGTTTCTTAAAACTTCTACATTAAGTTGCTTTCATTTTCATGGTGCAAGAAGAAAGGAAGTATAAAAAAGTTTGCATACCAAGAAAACTTAGATACCATTGCTAATAGTACTGTTATAGAATGTTTTAGCCAATCATTTACAGAGAAAACTCATGCTCAGTGTTTGACTGGAAATTCGTTATCGTATCGCAGATAAGTCATAAAAAAAATATTGCTAAGACCAACTGAAAATCGACTACTTAATTAAATCGAATGTTCTATAAGCTAGCAAACAATTTGTGACAAAGTCTAGAGCTGCAGGCGTTAACTCGTGGAATCTTTCCATAATCTTCAATGAGAAGATTTGTATATTTCCATTTTAAATGCGGTCAGCAAAACAAAATTTCGAACCTTCCGTAATTAAAATAATAATTTCAATGATTTAGGATCCAACTATATCAAATTGGGAAAAATAGCCCAATAGTTCAAGAGCATCAAATGAACTATGCTTCCATTGTATGCAACTCTCTCTACCTGCAAGAAGCTAGAATAAAGACCGTAAAATTGTTGCAAATAACATGTTTCGTGAAATGAAAATCTCAGTTGTTATTTTTCAGATGACATTTCTGCACGTCGAAAAGAAAAATAAATTCACCGTGAAACCTATATGAAATATCAAATTTTGGTATAAAATTAATGTCAATGTTCGTGGCTTTTCTGATGAAGTGAAGGAAAGGGAAGTTAGGAAAACCTAATCGAGTGAGAAAGGCGTGCGATGAGAATGCCTCTCTCAAAAACAAGACAGACGCAAATAACCGACGAGCGGTCGGAAATAAAAGCATCGGATATCCATAAAAAAAACCTCGACGATGCGGGTCCACTCCCCGCGTAAAACGACGACGGGAGAGAGAGAGACGAAATCGCGGCACGGATTTCCCTTAAATCCGAAACCTGGCAAACAAAGCACAAAAAAGTTTATTTCCTTTACAGGACCCATCGTATGGATGCAGAGAAAGAGGAAAAGAACCCGCGGTACGTGACCAACCCCTCTTTACGTTCTCCCGAACGCGCCACTGCCTCCCAAACCGCATTTGCCACCGCCCCCTCGCCCTTAACGCACACTTTTCCTTCTCTCCCGCCCCCGCCGCCAACACCTTCGCCACCATATCCCCCTCCTCCGTGCCCCACACCTTTGAGTCCTTTCCTCAAGTCACGTTCCCCAAACAAAAACCAAGGGAAAAGCGAGGACAGTCTTTCCAGGGAATGGAGAAAGGAAAAAAGATGGAATGGAGGGTAGGTGGGAGGCTTTCATTGGCCGGGTAAAGGAATGGGTAGTGGGGGGAGGAAAAGTGGAGGGGTGGCGTTTGTCGAGCGAGAGGTTTACCAAAGTGCGTCTCGAAGTGGTAGAGTGAGCTAAAGGAAGAGAGAGAGGGAGAGATAGACAATACACGACACATGATTAGACAGGATCCCTTTACTCTTTGTGTCAGCTTATTTACGCGTGATTTCTCTCTCTCTCTCTCTCTCTCTCTATATATATATATATATATATACAGAGAGAGAGAGAGAGTTATCAAGATATGATGAAGAGGACAGCGGAAAATGGGAGTATATGGAGAACCAGGTTTAACCAAGAATAATCACGGACCTGTCTACGGACAGACTACCTATGATATATATATATATATATATATATATATATATATATATATATATATATATATATATATATATATATATATAATGTGCTAGAGTCGTACGATTAACAGCAGCCATTCTTGAGAAAAGTTTAAAATACAACACTATCAGCTAACATTGAGAGGGAACGAGGCAATTGACCGTTACAGGATTTCGTACGTGGGTGAAGAGAAATAGAGGAGGTATCCGATGTTCCATTCGCTATATATATCCTCATCCGAAGGCTCTCACGCGCCTCTTGTCTTTCGTTTGTTCTACTGCGGATTGGAAAACTCCTGTCAGCATTTCGACCTCTCCCCCTCTTTTCTGTTTCGTTGTTGAGGCTTTGCTTCTGAGAATGCGATGGGAGTGCGTGTGTGCGAATGTGAAAACGATAGAGAGGGTTAAAGTAGGGTTGCGAACCGCTTTTCGACGGCGGAATAACTTCTCACTAGGTAACGAAACGAAATTTCGGATCGAAGCCTATTTGCCGTGGTAACGGTTACGATAATGGTTGTTACGTGTCATCCGTGCGATTGAGGGTGGCATTTGACCATCGAAGGCCGACGCGTGAGATTCGAGCGGTGGAACGCAGCTTTGTTGATCTAAAGTGTCGATGCTGACATTTATTAAAAATTCTACAATTTGAACTTTTTGTTTTTAGTCGCGTTTGTCATTTGCAATTAATCTTTCGTTGAAAAGTGTAATTTACTACTGTCGTTTTTCGATATCTAATGGCGTAAATTAAATGGAAAAACCTTTCATCTCCTTAGATTTTCATCATCACACATTACTAGATAAGGGTAATTAAATTATGAAGTATTTACGTGAATGATCGCTGCAGTTATAATGGCCATTAAATCGTTGAATAAGCTATTGTGCGATCAATAAGAACATATCGGAAACTATGATCACTCCGGATGATGTGCGAGTATAGTTTATTCAAACTTTGTATGTTTTTAATCTATTATTTTATAAACGTCAAATTCCCATGAGTGTCAGATTTGAATTTTGTTTGCATATGATAATGATTTGCAGGTTATATTACCTCATTAAAAAGTAACTTGCACTCGAGGACTAAAATTTTAGAGAAATCTTTTGCATTGCAAGTTTATTATCGATTATAATACTGAAGGGCTGAGCGAACGATAAAGACAAATGTTTAGGAGCTCATCAAAAGCATTATGGATATCGCATACATATTCCGTCGGATTTTATCATCGATACTTAAACTGTAACCTTCGGTAAACGTGGTTCTTTTAATGCACGATACACATCGGCTCCATATATATGAAGATGCTCGAATGCGATGAAAAAGGTCTGAAAACATAACTTTTAAGAGATAAAATACGGACAAACGCTGGGTGCGCCCATTACACAGTGTTAGCGTTTTGCTCGGTTGGCTCGGTAGCACCCCTAATGAAACCTTCATCCCGTGTTTCCATACCCCGCTCTCCGCACACGGAACCCCAGGATTAACTTCCAATAACTTTGGCATCCCTGAGGGCTCCTTCTGTTGCTCCACACCGGCTGTGTGTGAGTTTCCCTTGCTTTTTGGTTTCTCCGGCCCTCTCGGTCCCTCTCCTCTCTCTCTAACCCCGGTGTGTTTCCACTAGTGGCCGCCACCAACTCGGGAGGCGCTGATGCGTGTCAGACTCGCACCCCGGCTCAAGTGCCTGAGGTTAGGAGAATTGAGGCCTAAAACGCGAAAACGCGGGAAAAATCAGGGTTTGTGGTAGAAGGAAGAGGAGAGAGATAAAGGGCAAGGAGAAATATAAAGAAGGGAGTGAGAGGGTTACAGGGTGTAAGACGATGGCCGCTGTTCGGTAAATAATCGACAAAGTAGTAACATAACTGCATAGTGGAAAGAATTGTTTCCCCTTTTAAACGCCGAATACATTTATACAAACATTGCCAGTCTTAACCCTAGAAATGTAATGTACGTCAAACTGACGTGTATTGTTCCAAAAATCTGGGATTACTCATTATCCGGTAGCCGGGTTGACTCATTGCCATAGCAGTGCTTGAAATGCTTAGTTCTCTTTCAGTAGCTGACGAGTTTACTGTGAACCTGCTTTACGTGTGCCTGATAGAGCCTATATGTATTAGGTAAGTCACCACGCTTTTTGACGTATGATTGGCCTTACGCGATCATTGCAATACGCCGTTCTTTTTTACAACATGGGAAATATTGCAAACATCAACGCTTATGTTATTTACGTTTACAGTTTCTATAGGAACAATGAAAAAACAGGAAAAAAACCGATGACAGCATTTTGTGCAAAGTGCGATGTACCGATTTGCGGCGAGCACCAAAAAATGTTTTGCCTAAATTGTTAAAAAGTGTAAAAATTGTAAATTTTACATAAATATTTGTAAATAGTTATTTTGTCATAATAAAATTGAATTTGCAAAAAAGTTAAAGTAATGTTATTTTTTTGAGCTCAATAACAATACACGTCAGTTTTACGTAGGATTACCTTAAAGCGACTAACAGGTAGGATTAGCTTTCTAAGGTTAAATACCTTTTGCATTGCGAAATATTTATCATGCTCCACTCCGTAAAAACTCACATTTTTTGCAAAATTTAATGCAAAATACTGCTGAACAAGTTAGGAAAGTGTACTGTGTATAAAAATAGGCGCGATTCATGCGATCGAGTATTTGAGACATAATGATATACTACTTGGAACGAAAGCACGCCATAAAACAACGAAACACTATGACCCAATTAAAAATTTCTTCCCTCCCCTAAGTTGGAGCATTAATATATGTATTACGTAACTTAAGTATTACTAAATACTGCGAAACGATATCTCAGAAGTGATGCCAGGGAATTATTAAATTTTTATTCGCCGATTTAGTTTCCAGTCGGTCATAATTAATTAAAAAATCTAAAATTAATTAAAACATCTCAAGTTAATTGAATAATCACGTTTACGTTCTTTTTTTGTCGTACATAACCATTTCCTTTCGCTTACAAAATGCTGCATGCATATATTATGACATTAAACGTACTTATGCAATTATAGCAAATCTTATTTACTTCACATACTGCGAAGATTGTTTCCATCGAAAACAATTAACATCAGTAACCCATTCATGAATTTTTCAAAGTGAATTATAACGTTATTCTTCGATTTTCTTGAAAACGGTAAATGTTTGTGGGAAAAGAATGTTTTATTTGGCTGGTTCTACAAATTTATTTGAAGACTTTTTCGTTGTAAATAATATTTTACGAGATATGACTTAAAGTTCGTTATTTGTTTCCAGTAAAGTGGCACAACTGGTTGAGTTATTTGGAGAATTTGTACGGTTTTGTAACTGTTTTTTGCCATGAATCCTAAATACCAAATTTTACAAAAATCAGTTTCGTAAGAGCCGAGAACGAACATGCATACTGACCGACGGACGGAATGAAGTTAAGAGGCACTTAAGCTGGAAAGGAAGCGCGCCTAAAATGATTTGGAAAGAAATTTTGTGCGAGATCGAATACACCTTTCACGGTTTATGAACTATTTTTTATCAATCTTATTGAATATATGTTGAAGCTTACCATCGAAAATTCAATTCTGGAGCATAATTTGAAGCAGATGAATGAAGGTAATCAATATTCAGTTTATCTTTGCATGATAATATTTGCAAAATCTATCGATCGGTTGATAGAATTTGGAAGGTGTTTTGTTTACGCTAAGTAATTGATATTTCTGATGAGGAGAATAATGAATTTAATAGAATTAAGGTAATGAAAAGTAATTTATTTAAATAATTAACAGCGAAGTACTTAATATTATTACACTTTAATCTTTACAGTATGTACTGCAATTACAAGATTATATAAACTTGCAAATCATGTATTACTAAATATGAGTGCACACATGTATAATTTGCTTCGTGATTTTTTACCGAACAGTAAGTTTTTAATTGAACTTACAATCTCTGAACGTCATAAAAGTGTATTCATAGTATCATACTTTTTAATGTATTTCATTTTTAGAGATTATGCCATATAGAAAATCTTAAAAAATAAGATTCCATGAGGTCTTGAAAATTTTAAATGCGTTACATGAATTTGAGATGAAGCTCTCGCACATTTAAAATCCGCAAATAAATTTTCAAGCGACAACTTAAGTCCTTATCTATAAAAAATTTCATTCCCAGCTATTTTTTCAAACGAATGCGTGTACCATAATCCAATAAATCTGTTATTATGCTATTCAAAAAACATGTAAACATTTCCATGCCTTACCAAATTATGAAGATTCTAGTATATATAGCTTCAATCCGCTCTAGAAACAGCTGAGAAGAAGTAATTACACAAAGTGGATTGGAGATAAAATCTGAAGCGTCGTTTTCAAAAAGATATTTGAAAATTTCAAGAGGACGTAAACACGACGACTGGAGTCACTCGAGGAGGAAATACGTCATCGAGACGTAGAATCAGACCAACCACAGTTCGTAAATGGGAAGCGAGAGAGAAAGAGTGAGAGAGAGAGAAAGAGAGAGAGACCGCGGCTTGCGGTTGCTTTAGATACGGGCTCGCGGCTGTTGATAGGAGAGATGGAGCGGCGGAAACGGCACGTTGGCCATCGCAGTACGATATCTAGCCCTGAAATTCCCGTCGCCATTTCCCTCCCCCGCGCACCCCTCTACGAAACGAAAGAGGGCGTACACCTCTGCTCAACAGGCGAGCTTTTGGTCTCCCTGGGAAACACACGCGGTGTCCGAAGAACAGGTAGGAAGTACACGCCCCTCTCAGGGAAGAGGGTGGAGCATGATAGCCATGAAAAGCTGCCTCGTATTCATTTGTTTTTATTCTCGCCACTCTCACCCACGTAGGAAATTCGAGCGGCGTGATAAATTTCTCACCCGCTTTTGACTTATTTTGGCGCCTTGCGGCTTCACGCCGAGATTATTTGTTTTTTTAGAATAGCGCGAAAACGCTCAATTATAAAGTTTGCCGCGTTAGTGGTCGCCGAGTTATAATTTGGAATTACTGGGTTGCTGGCTCAAATCCCGCCTTAACACGCAATAAAATGTTTTTTTATCCAGATAGACCCGGACGTTTGCAAACCAAACTACATGTAAACAGCTAGAAGTTATGCGTCGAGACTGAGTTACTACAAAGTTTAGCATTTATTATACTTAGTAAAAATAAAAATAATACATTATCATCGGATCAATATCCCAAAAATGGTTCTCTTCTTCCAGAAAGTGAAACATCCACATTCTTTTGATTATACTGCATAAGGAGAAACATTACGTTAATGAAATATTTAATAAACTAATTAATTTTAAATGTTAATCGCTAGGTAAGAACTTCTAAAAATGCCATCCGTTAATACCTCAAAAACGATAATATTACTTAATTCTTTAATCATGAAGAGAATCATATTTTCAAGCACGTAACTTAACATCTTGAAAAAAATTACGAGCTTG